>JAKZAP010000021.1:8794887-9394887 GCA_023053575.1 Branchinecta lynchi | reverse complement strand
TATTTTTCTACTTAAATACAGACAGTTTTAACACAGAGTGAACCAGACTGTTTTAAAACTTTATGCCGCAGTCAAAAATTTCGAAAATCGGACTCCTTCATGGTAAAAATCGACCAGATTACTTTCCAAACAACAGTGTGTCGCAGACAAAAAGTTTTAAGATGTATGTGTTTTCTGTAAAGAACGCTTACTTACCCGATCCGACCATCGTGGGGAAGTAGTCAACTCATCGTGGATTTCAAAAGTTTATATTCCAAAAACACATTTTGTGTGAACTGATGACGCAATCATTAGTCTCATAGGCCTAGCTATCCCTCAGCGATGACAAACAAGACCAAAGGTTTCGATGGGATCCCAAAAATTCAATATCTGATCCAGACAACTGGGTCTTGTCTTAGCCAGATCCAGTCATCGCCAGACTCCTTGAACATTCTTACAATTAAAATTCAGAAACAGATTAAGGCCAAATAGCTAATCATCTGAGAAAAACTTCCTACCACTACCGCCAATTTCCCGATTTCGGCCAAACTCCAGAACTAATTGTCCAGCGAAAAAAAAAAGAAAGCTCAAAAATGAACTCTGGGTATCTTCTTTCCTCAATAATGAACATCCAGTCAACTTCAAATAAAAATTTAGCTTATAACACATTTTCCGAGTCCAGCCGGATTCCGGTTGAACTATATGTCCGGGTAAAATATGATTGTCACACACGGATTCAGCATCTCTTCTTACCCCTTGTTATCTAATCAACTAGAAATAAAACTTTAACTTCTACCAATTTTCCGGTTTTGGCCGGATTCCGGGCGAACTACATGTCTGGATAGAAAATTGTTTTCACATAAGTGTTCAGCATGTCTTCTTGTCCTAAATCGAACATCTAATCAACTTCAACTCTTAATTTTAACAAACTTTCCGGTTTGGGCCGGATTCCGGTCGAAATACTTGTCCGTCGAGAAAATGGTTTTCACCACCGTGTTCAGCGTGTCTTCCTACCCCGAAATCGAACATCTAATCAGCTTACAATAAAACTTTTACTTTTAACAAACTTTCGGGTTTCGGCCGGATTCCGGGCGAACTACTTGTTCGATAACAAAGTGATTTTCACCATCTTGTTCAGCATGTCTTCTTACCCCATAATCGACTATCACATTAGCTGTTTCAAAATATTTTGTTTGCCCCTTAATTTGAAACCCCTCCCCCACCCCTAAATGTAGGGCTACAAAGCCCATCTTCAAACTTGACTTGTCCGACGACCCAACGAATCCTCACACTAAGTTTCATCAAAATATCTCATCCCCTTCGAGAGTTATCGTGCTTACAGACGGACAACTTTTACGATGTCATAGGTATCCCTCCACGTACGTTTTGGGATCTCAAAAGTAAGAGCTGGAAGCTCAAATGGCACTTGCAAGGCTGGGTCAGATGAAAGTGATGGTCAGAAGTATTGTTTCCACTTTCTGGTTAAGATTCGCACTATAAGGGTGCTGAAAATTAATTTCTAAGAAAAACCCTTGAGGCAAAAAGGATCATGTACATGGCGATCGTGAAAAAGTATTGCTTAAAAGTGTTTTTTGTATTTTGCTGTTAAGATGAGTTCTTTAAGGAATGGTGATCTCTAACCCAATGATGTCAAGTTTCTAATACTCCAGCAAAGTTTTATGGTCCTAGCACATCTGGAAGTACCTTAACTCACGATCATTCCGGACACCCCCCCCCCCTTCCCCCTCGAATCCGGTTCGATTCTGTCAGTAACGTACCTAGGACTTGTGCCTGTACTTCCCACCAAGTTTCATCGTGATCGCTCCACTCTATGCGCGTCACAAGATTTCCGGTTCTCCCCTCCGACCCCCCCTCCCAGTTGATCGGATCTAGTCCGGACTTGAAACGGGACATCTGAGACATGGGATCTTTCAAGATATCAAGTTTCATTAATATCCGATAACCCGTTCGAAAGTTATGCATGCCACTAATTCCCGGATTCCGCCGTCTCCCCCTCCCCCACGACTGTCGGATGGGGGAGTGACTGTTTCCAAGTTAATCTGGTCGGGTCCCTGATATGCCTACCAAGTTTTATCGTCCTAGTCCACCTAGAAGTACATTAACTACGGATCGCCGGAATTCCGGAACCCCCCTCCAGCTCCCCCCATAGTGTCCGAATCCGATCCAGTTCTTTCAGTTGTTTATCTAGAGCTTGTTCTTGTTCTTGCCACTAAGTTTCATCCGGATCGCCCCACTCTAAGAGTTTCACACGATTTCCAGTTCCCCCCTCCAACTCCCCCCCCCCCGATTCATCGGATCCGGTCCGGACTTGATATGAGATATCTGAGACACAAGGTCTTTCCAGATATCAAGTTTCATTAAGATCCGATCACCTCTTCGAAAGTTATGCATGCCCCTGTTTTCTGGATTCCGCCACCTCCCCCTCCCTCCACGATGGTCGGATCGGTCAAGTGACTATTTCCAAGCTAGTTTGGTCGGGTCCCTAATATGCTTGCCAAGTTTCATCGTCCTAGAACTTCTGGAAGTACCCTACTCGAGAACAGTGGCCTGACAGACCAAAAAGTGATCGGTATATGGCGGAGCTGCAAGTGCCATAAAAATCTAATTGTGTTTTAGTTGCCTAGCAATTAGTATTTATATCTTGAAGTTGTAAGCTAGCTCTCTTCAAAATACATTTATCAGAACCGACTGTCCTTATTCGCCTCCCTGACCCCAGCTTAGCGAAGCTATCAATTACAATGAGAGTTTTCCCTGGTGTCTACCAACCGTATTCTTTCTTTCGTAACGTGAACCAAAACTGTCAGAATTGACGAGAGCCTCCTGACTTAATTTTTGCCCTCATTAAAAGTGAATTGTCGGCTTCTCTTATTAATCCCCTGGGCGAGCTTCCGTAACTATCCCGTCGACAACAACATGTGAGCAAACTTCCGGAAAATGTGTGTGAACTGACGTTTATGCCAACTGACGTTTATGCCAACTGACGTTTATGTCAACTGACGTTTATACCAACTGACGCTTATGTGAAGTGACGGTAGCCGAACTGACGGTAGGCGAACTGACGTGTAGCTGAACTGTCGGATTTTAGGATTAGGTGAACTGACGTGTAGGTCTACTGACGTTTATGTCAACTGACAGTAGGCGAACTGACGTTTGGTCAACTGACGTGTAGGGCAACTGACGTGTTGACCAACTGACGTGTTGGTCAACTGACGTGTTGATGAAGTGACGTGTTGATCAACTGACGGATTTTTGGGGGTCAACTGACGTGTAGGCGAACTGTCGGAAAATGTTGGCGTACTGACGGAATTCTGTGGCGAACTGACGTTTATGTCAACTGACGTGTTGCGGTACTGACGGGACCCCAAGAAGAGGACGAAGTAAGCCGTGAGCTTGTATTTGTTGTAGATGTCAAAGGGCAAGTTCTCTCCAGGAACACCTCCCATATTGCCTTTACGGGCAAGAGAAGTGGAGAAGCTCCTGATTAAGCTTTTAGCTGTCCCGGCAATCATTTTCTCCTGGATATTTAGCTGACTTAAAACACAGAAAATTTGATGCTTTTAAGTATGAGTATGAATTATTGTAAGTGAAGTACGGAATCTTTCTGGCACCTTCATTCTACTGAAAAAGAAAGTCATATGTAAACTACGTAGATGTAACCGTAAATACTGTAATACCTGCTTTATCTGCCTCTGTCGAATCGGAATTGGAGAATTATCCGAGAATACAAAGCTCCCGATGCAACCGCAAAACTCCAGGAGCTTCATAATCAGTTATCGGCACAAGCTATCAACAGCTTTCTCCAAATCACGTGCTCTTCCGTTTGTTATGTTGATCTTTTCTTGTTTCTTCTGTTGTATTAGTGTTGTTCTTTATGCTCTTTTTTTTCTACTCCACTATCCTCACTGTATTTTTGTGCAGTGGGTTATAAATAAGTTATTATTAATATTGTTGTTATTATCAACGTTTTGATAATAGTTAGTTACATTACTGAGGGGAGGTGAAGACGTAGCCAATCGCGTTGGTTCACTCCACTGCGAGGGAGAAGCGAAAATAAGGTTGAAAATGAAAAGAAATAACTAGAAGTTTAGCCGTAGTATAGATACGCACGTTAGAAAGTCCTAGAGATCCGTTTAACTGCTATCATCGCAGTGTTGGACCGTGGCAAATAGTTACCCGCCAACGCCCAGAAAGTCAAAAGATATAGAAGGATAAACAGTCTTGTACGAGTTGTACCACAGATGTAGTATTTATAGTGCTGAGCCAGGCGTATCTTCTTATAGGTTTTTTTCATCCGTTTTTCATCCGTTTCTGTAACTTCCTGCACCATTGGCTTCAAATTCATCGAAATATCCTAGATTAGATTGGATTAGATTAGATTATTTTATTGCTAAATTACATTGATGATGATGATGATGGTGTTTTCAAAATTGATGATAATAAGATAAATAATTATATATATACGCAAATCAAACAAACATTAGACCGAACTCTAATCCATTGGAACGACTAAAATAAACAACAACACATGAAAATGGCTAAGGCAGATTAAACACCACAAACAATGACAAAAACTTTAAAACACTTTAAAAACATTAAAATTGAAAAAGAAATTCAAAATTAAAAAAAAAAAAAAAAAAAAAAAAACTATAGTCTATCATAGTCTATCATGATAGGTAACCGCCCATGAGAAGACATAAACGCACTGGCACTTGGCGGTTACCACAAACTACTTCAACTTAGCTTAAACAAAAACTTAATTTTATTTCAACACTAATTAATCAATTTTTTTTTCCATATACCACAGAAATGAAAAAAAAAAGAAAAAAAAAAAAATAAATAAATAAAAGTAACAAAAAAAAGGAATAATAACTTATACCTTCATTCTTGAATCGTGATTCCTCACCCCTCCAACAAAAATTTCTTTACTCAATTGTTGGTGTTCAGCCGCCTTAACACTGTCTGGGAGTGAATTCCATACCGCCTGGCCCAAATGTTTATGGCCCAAATCCATGTCTAAATTCTCTATATCCCAGTTCAGAGCCATCTTGTGGTTTAGTTAGTACTAGTCCCCCAGCGATTTTCACCATAACCGATTCTTTACTAAAACTGTTCTAAGATATGTGGTTTAATTATATTTCTACAGTAGAAAAGAGTGCGAACCTCCCTGTCGATGAGAATTTTGAACTATCCTTCAGTTTTGAAAAGTGGAAGCGCCCCTGTTGTATTCATTAGCTTATGGGTCTAGTGTACTCTCTCTGTGAAATCAGTGCTGATAGTGAGACAAGGTGTGACAACTAGAGACTAATCCACTGGATCATTAAACTGGCAGGCCTTATTAGGTCAGTAGTTTACATAGGGTCAATAGTTTACATCCATACTCGGTTATCGAAAAGTCGTGTCTCCCCATTTATCAGTTGTGCGTGAGACGTAGATTTTTGATCGGAAGATGCCACCTCTCTCATGGTAATCTTTTTGGTCAGAGGATCTAGATTGTAGTAGTAGAACAGTTTTATTGAAAATCAACATTTTGTTTTTAATAGCACAACAAAAGCGGGGCTTGCGAGGCTGTGCTAACTTGTAAGAGATACAAAAAAAAAAGAGAAGAGAGACTATGGAGAATGAGACCATGTACCGATACCAAAACTCTTAGATAGTCGTGTATTGTTGATAAGAACATGTAGATATGTAGTTTTGAGCAGAGAGTCTAACCACTGGGGTAACTCAGTTTGCCCCAAAATGCGACCCAAGATGCCCCCAAGATGCGACCTCTCTCATGATAATCTTTTTGATCAGAGGATCTGGGTTGCTCTTAGATAGTCGTATATTGTTGATAAGAACATGTAGATGCGTAGTTTTGAGCAGAGAATCTAACCACTGAGGTAACTCAGTTTGCCCCAAAATTGGAGATACGAGCTTTTTATAACCGAGTATCGACATATACAAGGGACTTTTACTGTGACATATAAACAGAAACCAATCGGTGTTCTGGTTTATATGGCACGGTTATAGTCCTTTGTATAAGTCCCATCTTCACACAAATACTTAACTGACACGTGACATGGTTGTGAACTGTTTAGACAAATTTTCCTCGAGAGAGAATGCTCATGTAGCCCCAGACCCGTATCCAGGAATTTATTTCGGGGGGGGGGGAGGTATTGCCTGCTGGTCGGACAGACAAAAAAGTACAAAAAACACATAGATCAAAGGGAAAAGCCTATACAAATGATTATTTTTGTATGTTTCGGGGGGGGGGGGGTCAACCCCCTAACCCTCCCACCCCCCCTGGATACGGCCTTGTCTAGCCCGTTACTAACTGGCGAGCTTAGTGGTTGCGAACTATGTTCACAAGCCCCTCGAGAGCTCAATTACTTATAGCGCCGGTACGTGAAGCCGAAGGTTGTGGGTTCAAATCCCGGTGGAGGATCATTTTTCTTCTCGGTTCAGTATTGTTAGTGTCGCTTGTCTGCGATTCGCCTGCTAAAACCGGCTTATCTCGTTTCTTGCATGGCCGTGTAGAAGCCCTGAGAATTTTCAAACGAGCAAAAGCATATGCGGAGCCAAGACAATGGTTAAAAAGGAGGAAAATGTGTCAGAACTTCGAAAGAAACGGTGGCGCGCCTCCTTTGAATCCTGAAAAAGAAACTGATTTTAACTTTATTTCGCAGCCGCCTCTCGATTGAACCCAATCGTACGCCTTCGGGATTATCAACTGAGGGAACGGTGGAGTGGTTATTGTAAGACTTCGATAGATATCGCGAATGATTTGGTTGAAATTTTGCACGAGTTTGTAGTATCAGTAGTAGTTTTGCATCACACATTTTAGCTTTTTAAAATTGTTTTGGCAAATTTGTCGCTTATTTAAACCACCGAGCTGACTCACGACGAAGAGATGTCGTTTCTTAACATGCTAGTGTCGAAACATATATGACATAAATCAGTTAGGCCTTGTATTATTGTTTCCTGTCCTTGCTCTATTCCCTTGTAATCCTCGCTTTTCCTCACCCTTCGTCATGCAGGGCTCCCAAGTTATTTATTCCTGGATTTACCAAACGTCTTTTGTCCTGGTCAACAGATCATGCAAGCAATTTCCCCGTTTGCAGCTTTCGTGCAAATTGGCAAGTTGTTCTTCAACTGGACATACCAGCATCTGCGTAAAATAAGAAAATGTGTTTCTAGGGTTCGGGTATGGTTTTTGAGGAAACTAATGAAAAAACATTCGTATAAATATTTCTTGATCTTTGATTGTAGCCTTTTGAGTGTGTGTTGCTTCTACCATTCTTTTCTCTCAAGCATGATCACATTTCCTGCAGATTTTGCACGAGTTGAAAGTAGCCTAGGACAGCGTTGTTGTGGAAACTAGCACAAAATTATGAAGCATGCTAATTGTCATCCTTTTACAAAAATTGACATTAAATGTGGTAATAGCCCCCCCCCCCAGTTAATCTCACATTCGCAACTTAATTCCCAGTTCCATCTAAAAAAAAACCCAGTAGCTTACATGCCCTTCGTATGGACTTTAGTCGTACTTTTGTATACAGCGATAGTTATTAATTCTGGATAGGGAAACTATTTTCATTACCAAGTTAGGTCCAAACTTGAATCATTTGATAATTTTCCTCTAGTCAGAAAGTGGAGTTTGATTCTCCTGCTACCGCATTCTACACTGTCAGAAGTTTCATAATAGACAACACAAGGATGCGCGGCTTCAACAGACAACACCCAACACAAAATACTCGGGATGTTACTGGCCAAAATGTTTTTTTTTTGGGGGGGGGGGACGAGGTATTTACCGAATGGCTGGTAATTTATACCGACTTTTTCTGCGGAAAAAACGACCGTTTTCAACAACAAAAATGACATTTTCGAAAAAAATCGACTGATTTAAAAAAAAAAACACCGATTTTCAGGAAAACCGACTATTTTGACGAAAAATCGACCAGTTTTCAGAAAAACCAACTGTTTTCATGAAAAAAATCAACTGTTCTGACAAAAAATCGCGGCGCTTCGCGCAGACTTGGTTATTTTTTACCGACTGGCCGATAGCAATGGGGGGAGGGCGTCCCCCCCCCCCAGTCGTGACGCCCCTGTGCGTAACAAGCATTGCCAGGAAGAGCCGAAAAACCGCCAAAAAGCACCTGCTGACTTTTATGTTTGTCGTAATGATATAGGAAAATTCGGCAGATGCTTTTTACTGTTGTGTGGCCCCTCCCCCCGAAACATACAAAAATAATCATTTTGCATAGGCTTTTCTCTTTGATCTATGTATTTTTTGTCCAACCCCCCCCCCCCCCACACACACACAAAATAAAAATAAAATAAAAATAATTCATGGATACGGGACTGGTTTACTGTCAGATGGGCATTCAGTTTAGTAGGCCCACCCCAATTTGTTGTGAGATTCGCACACAGTTCCGTTTAAAGTTAAAGGACTGAGATACAACAGTCTAGTTACCCACACTTGTTCACTTAAATGTTCTTCGAGACCTGATGAAAATGCGTTACTTCGTTGCTCTGCAATTATCGATTTTCATCGAATGAACTTGTTTTTCGGGTTTTGGGTACTTCTGTGTGCTTGTACCTCTGTGCTTGAAACATTTAGCAATTAAAACGGTAAATATTCCTGAAGAATAAGGTTGCGTTCCAGAAACTTAACAATTGTTAACAATCGTTAACTTTACTTCGGGGAGCAGCTTCTTTAACGATCTTTAAATTTTTTCAATTCTAAAACCGCTAACTTTTCTCAACGATGCTCACCAACCGTCGTCACAAAATAGTTAACAATCGTTAAGCTCTAGAACGTAAATTGTAGGTGGGCGGAGCTTATATTTCCAAACCAGAAACCTGGAACGCAAAAATTTAACAATTTCTTAACAATCGTTAAGTTCTGGAACGCAACCTAAGTCTTTCTTTGGACCACAGCTAATAGCGGGATTCCTGCAGATTCGGGATTCCGTGCATGTTCTCGAGGTCGGTACCAGAGCCTAACCCTAAGTTCACACTGAGGCGATATCGGCCATCGCGGAGATTTTCGTCGCCAAAATCGGCGATTTCTGTTGCTTCGTCAAGCGATTTTCAATGTTGGGTAAATTCAACTTTTCAAAGTTAATAATTTGTTAACAATCGTTAAGTTCTGGAACGCAACATGAGTCTTTCTTTGGACCACAGCTAATAGCGGGATTCCTCTAGACCTCAGACCTCACACTCAGATCTCCAGACGTGACACCCTGGAATTAAAAAATGTCCTGAGCTTCGCTTCATCAGCCACTGAAATGCACGCCATCCATTACTCAGAATTCTCAGTGTCGGGAGGAACTTAACCTTGTCGGGCCAGCAGTGCATGTTCTCGAGGTCTGTACTGCAGCCTAACCCTAGGTTCACACAGACGTTCACACTGAGGCGATATCGGCCATCGCCGAGATTTTCGTCGCCAAAATCGGCGATTTCTGTTGCTTCGTCAAGCGATTTTCAATGTTGGGAAAATTAACTTTAATCGGACTATAGTATAATTTTATGCACGCAACAGCAACATGGACGACCGTTTTGATTATTCGCTTTTAGACAAATTAAGTATTTTTATTATTTTAAAGGACACGTGAATGAAGAGTACCAAGTATCATCCCTATCTGTATGACCTCCGTTAACATTGCCTGCAGAAAACCCAATCCTAATACGAAATAGTGTTTCCAAGCTATGATTTTTGCTCTATTTTGCATCTGTCCTTATTTCATTACCGAACAATTTTAGAAATGAACAAATGTCTCCAATCAACCCTTCTTCTGGAATATTTTTTAACCAGTCTAGAAGAAATTCCAATACGATCCGGCCAGCGCTGTACAAGATTTGAATGAAATGCGCTTTTTGTCTTGGAGTCTGCATGTGCAAACCTCCAAAAACGAACATCTCTATTTTGAAAACGTCACGCTCAGGAGAAGAATGCTCTCCGTGGTCATGTCTGTAAATGCATTCTCCATGGTGTTTTCAAGTATGGTTTCATTGTTCAGGTGTCCTTTAAGGGTTATTTTTTATTATTTTTCGCGTTAAATTCTGTTGCCGACGAAAATTCAGTGGGAACATCCAGGCGATAAAAGTCTTCTGTCGCTTCGATTGAAAAATCTCGTTCATCTATCCAGATAGACAAAATTTTTCGCATCTTTTCTGCTGAACTAGGAATATTTCTCTGTAATGGAAGAGTAACCTGGATCTTTTGTCCTAGCTTAGGTACCTGGTGGCATGCTGAATAGTCCTGATTCGTGCCAACAAATTTTGTCTATCTGAGCAAGAACGCCGATTTGACCCAAGCGGAATTTTTGGAAACCAGATAAGGCACGGGCAACATAGCAACATAGAAGCATAGGAAATGACAAGCCCCCTGAATGGCGAGTCATTACAGCCAACTACAGGACATTTATGGGTCCCTGACAATATGTAATAATACAATTCGATGTATTGAAATCCAAGATATAAAACGTAAACTGTCTTTTCAATTAAACTTTAAACTTCAGCTCTGTTGAGGAAACAAGCCGTCCGACTCCCCGACGACCCAGACCTAGCTGACAAAATTTTAGCCTAGAGCCAGGAATTGCGGTCCAGGAACTTAGCATTTTATCACTTTAAAATTAAACTGTAGATGTTCTGCTTTATCCCAAGTAGCAAGCCGTAAATTTGAAGTTTGGTCGGTTGGAATCTTTTTCATTATCTTGGAAAAACAGACTTGGGCTTATGCATAGGACAAAAACATGTTATGGCCTTTAAAGAAACTAATGTGCCGCTGGGTTAGGGGGGGGGGGGGTAATGGGATGAATTAATTGGCTTTAAACTTTCCCGTCGTTCAGATGGACTGAAATTTTCTGTTCGAGTTAAAGCATTCTTTGTCACCGGAATACTCGCCGGTGCCAAGAACCAATAAGCCAATAGAACCTCCGTCTTTGGTCCCATGCAGCGACTACGGATACCACGATCAAACGTAGATGGTCCCGTAGCCCTATATTTAGGGGTGGGGGAGGGGTTTTCTAACTAATGCGTGGACAAACATTTGTTCACGGTGATGGGATAGTCGATTTAAGTGTAAGGGGACATGCTGAATCCAAGCTGGGTTTTATTTCCTCGCCGGACAAGGAGTGTGTCTGAATCCGACAGAAAAACCCCAAAAGCTGTTGGTCAAACACTAGGCCAACCTGAACGTCCTCAACTTGTACCTCAATGTCCCCCCTCCCACCCAATTTACTCATTAGTATGCCTTCACCTCTCGACTGTCTATGATGCCCTATCAAAGTAGGATGTAGATACCCATATTTTACGTATTGTAACCGGTTTATTAGTGCTTAATCGCGAAAAATAGGACTGGTTGCGATTGTAAACTATACTCCTGCACACGCTCCTTATGTGTTTGTACGCTCGTGTTACAGTTACCGTCGTAAAGCCAGGCTTCACTTTCCAGATTTCCAAATGTCTGGGATTTCCGCGTAGTCAGGCCAACCTTTTGCATGATACTCCAGTATTTCTTCACCCAATGACAACGGTCCATCCCTCTTCCATTTTTGCCTCCCCGATCCATTGGCTCGTGTATTGTGTCTCTCAAATGCGTTGCCTCGATGACACACTTCCCAGATTCTGGAATCTGGGGTCCAACACCCAAACGCTTAACTTTTGGTCCACCTCGACGAGAACGGATATCTGGGATCCTGAAAACAAATTTTGGAAGTCTGGCTTGGGCCTATACAGTTCTCGAGTAATATGATAATTTTTCGTTTAGCTTCAGCTCCGATTTTTGAGGAGGCGCCGTCCAACGGAACAGCGATGGATGGGAAGGACTTCACATTCACGTGCAAGGCCGGGGGAGCCCCAAACCCGAATGTTACCTGGTATTTTGACGGTTAGTAAACGAACATTTTTCGCTTTTGCTAAGAAGCACGAAAACAAGTGCTTACTCGGTATCTCGTACCAGTGAGTTCTTTTGGACTAGCAGCTTGATATGCCTGAAAGAGCCAAACGCGTTTGTAAACAACCATCTCTAGGTTTTGATAAGAACACGGAGAAACTAGCATTGGTGAACAATGAGCTCCTCGGAAATTTTTCAATTTATTTTCAATTTATTTAATAATAAAGCAAAACATATCTCTCGTGGGCAGAGCCCAAATACGATGTTTTTGTAGTCATAAATAAAGATAAAATAAATTGTCAACAGATAATTTAAAAGGAAAAAAAGTAACAAGGCAAAACAATGCTAAAGAGCATTGTACTGCTTTACGAAGCTCGGCACAAAGCTTCTACTGTAGCGCATAGTGTTACAGTAGATTGGGGTCAGTTTGGGAACCTTTTCAGCCACTTCTCGGGGGGGACGAGATCTTACAGGAACAAAGGGTGGGGGAAGGAATGAACGGTACATGGGGTGCTGGAGAAGGGATGAGCCAAAGTTGCGGCATAGTTTTTCGCGGCGGGAAGAAAGGGATTCAATTTTAAATTCTTTGAGGTAGAAAGAGTATGGTAGGGGGGAACCGCCATAGATAATTTGCAGCGATCTCTTCTGAACTCGCTCTATTTTATCAGTTTCGTCTTGGGTAAGAGCAAAGTACCAAACCGGACAAGCATATTCGACTAAGGGTCGGATGAAAGAGCAAAATGATAAGTGTGAGCTTGATCTGTCTAAAAAGAGCCAGAGACGGTGAATTTGCGCTTGTTGTTAGGTTGGATAAAACTAAAATAGGAAGTTAAAAACCCATGAACGAGAACGGATGGAACGATTAAGGATGGGAGGCAGTAATACAGTCGCATAGTGAAGGATTAATATGTTTGATAGTCCTATTTTTGTATTTATTTCCCCCAAAGTCGGCCAGTACAATACAAAAAGAAAAAAAAGGAGAGCATACACCAGCACACTATCATTCGTACATGCATAAGATAGGAATTTACAATACGCTCTCATAATCATTAAACCTATATTTCATAGCAAAGCTACTGCATTTCCTATTTGTTGTAGTAGCAGTTTTAATACAGTGGAGATAAATTGTGTTTAAAAGTGGTGAACCGGCTTTTGAGTCGTTTTGCCTTTTTTTGCGGTTTTTTCAAATGTGTGAAACTAACAATAAAATAATAAAAATAAAAACTCAGTAAATAGAACTTCAGGCTAAAGTCCCTACCATTCTGTAGTTAAATGAGCTTCAGTTTTATGTTGATAAAGTAGCTAATTGTATTATTTGGACAGGAATCGAGCCACAGAGCGGGACCCAAATCCTTGTTAGTCTTGGGAACACACTTGTAGGCGGAATAAACGTCCGCGGAAACACTCATTTCAAGCCACAAACGAGCCATACAAAATTTTTGGAATTGCGGAACAACCTTACCCTTACCTTAGTTCCCCCTGCCATTCCAGAGGCGCTTAGGGCATCCAAGAGGAGCCGCCAGTCCTCGCTCATAAGGGCCGCTGGCCATACATCTTCCCGTTCGTGCTGGATGGACGCATTGATATTGTGAAGATCCGACTGGTAGGTACGGCGAAGAGTGTTCTTCGGTCGCCCTCTTTGTCTGGATCCTTCCGGACGCCACTGGAGGCTAGCGTTGGGGAGTCTGGTGCTTCCCATCCTGATTGTGTGACTCAGATACCTCCAGTGGCGGATCTTGATTACTTCAGTAATAAGGGGTTGCACTGTCATCTGGCGAATCGCCAGGTTTGTGACCCTTTCTGTCCAGTGTATGTTTAAGATCCGCCTAAGGCAGGTGTTACGGAACAACGCCGTTGCTCAGTTTCGCGAGTCCGCCACGCAACATTGTCGGCGCATTCTGCCTCTACCGGCCGCCACGTCTAAGTAGCCTAAGACTGGCTTTAGTCCATTTATCGGGAAAGTAAGATCATCCAAGTTCTCACCACAACACAACTCGCTAATCCGCGATTCCTATTCTCTGCGAGTTCAAGTTGTTGACAGCGCCATGTTTCCGCCTTTTTTCCCTCTAATACCCCTTATTAATATTCCCCCAAGGACGAAATGTGACAGTTGCCTCTATTAGGACAATTTACCGGGCCTTGCGGCTGTTATGCCCATCGGCCACTTTTGAAGTCGGCCGGATGAGCCAACGTTAATGTCTCCTTTACCGCGACCGTCTCATATTTCTGAGGACAAATTGGCTCTTTATATGACAACCGTGTCACGTTTGGGGGATTGTAATTGAAATACGGTTGCTTTGGCTTTGAGTCCGACTGTCGCTCTTAAGTGTGGGCCCCAAATTGTCCTGTGGGATCTTTTGTATTTCCGGGATTAATGATGACAATACTGGGAATAATCTGCGCGTGGAATGAATTGTTTGGCGCCGGAAAGCAAATATTGCAGGATCGTCTTGGCAGAGGAAAAGGTCTAAGTATTTTTTTATTTTTTTTTTGTTGGGGGGGGGGAGGGTGAGTCACACAACTCGAAAATACAGAGATGAAATGTTGTATTGGTGCCAAGTACCGACTGTGGATCAGAGCAAAATAACAGTAGGGAGTAGTGCCAAGACCTATGCTTTCCAAGTATTGCAAACGGGCCATACTTGTGGCGCCGCCCACTACGCTTGCGGTATTTAAAGCGAGACAAACTTCCGTGTTTAGAAATTTCTACTAAAGCTAAGGTGCGGACTGCATTAACCAAAGACACAATTGAGGCTGTATCATGTTTATGCTATCTTCAGAATATGAAGTTATCAGAGCCAGCGCTGGTGAACGACTGAATGAGCTTCAGTAGGGACGTTCGCTACCGCTTATGGTGCTAGTGTCGCTACTATTCGTGAGTGCGACACTTTTTTGGAGCCTTGGCGTTACTGCCTAGTGTTATTTTGCTCTGCTGTAGATACTCCGATAAAACTGAGCAGAGCTAGAAGGAGGTACTTGCTGAGCTTTAAGTTTATGCCCGTCTACTTCCCTCTTCGCCGCTGCGCATATCAGAGGAAAGACTGTAGCAGGCGTGCATGACCCGCTCTGCAGTGCGTCAGACGTGACGTCACAATGGTGGACAACCAAACTGTTGTTATCTCGACATTTCTTCTGGGGGGCTCTACTGCGATGTAGCTGTTTGTAGGGGTGACGAATTGTGATGGGCCGCGTAGTTCCTACCCTCCGCTCGTTTACATCGGTCTGGGTATCGGGAATCTATTCGACTCCGCATGGTCGTATTACTGAGATAGAGAGATGGAGGCTCTTGTGCTTCTTGCGTGTACCGTGTCTTTCAGTTGACTACCGATAAGCTGTTTCCACATCATGGACGTCTTCCTCATCAAATTAAATCTTTGGTTTTAGGATTCGACGTTCGAGTCGTAAACTTTACAATAGTTTGACAGTACTTTCACGACCATCCAAAGTATCCCAGCAGATGCAGAAATGTAAATAGGAACATTAAATGGAATTAAAGAATTTGATTTCATCGTATGTTTCAAAAGAAAGTTGGAACACTTGGCTCTTAGAAGATAAGTTCTAGCACCGGCGACAGGACGGACGCGGCATCAAAATCTCCTGGCGCCAGTTAAATGTCGCACAAACCGGTATTCGAATTCCTTTGTACCATTCACTGAGAAGACTAACAAAAAACAAGAGAATTCCGAGTGATTTCGTTTCTTTTAATTAGTAATTGTATATATTCAAGTATTTTAACACATGAAATGTAATGGTCGACGTATTTAGCGCCATTTCGGCGCTACGAGTTGGATTAATAAAAATATCTATCTATCTGTAAGTTCCTACGTCGTTGACTGAACCAAAGGAGGTCTTGAATTGAGAAGAGTGTTAAAAGTAGCATACTTCTAATGTACTACAATAGGAATTAATTATATTAATATTTGCCCACCCTTTTTAGAAAGTCTTATTGCCCCGTCCAGTCGACTTCAGATCGGAGACGATGGCGGTCTCCTTATAACTTCTGTCAGAGCGGCGGACCAAGGAGAGTATACCTGCGTCAGGGCGAACGAAGCTGGACTCGCCTCAGGAAAAGCCTATCTAAGTGTACTTGGTGAGTATCTTGAGCAGATGTGGTCGTCAAACAACGCATAGGATTCCTGATGTTGACCTTGGTTTTTTGGAAATCGTTTGTAGACTGTCGATCTGCTACCACTGGCTTTCCGAACCACTACGTAGGATGCGTCCCTACTGAAACTGATCGACCTGAAAACGGGAACGCCTAAAATCGGGATCAAATTGAAAGCGAGATTACATTCTGCTTTTCTTGTGGGCTTGGTATTCGCTTTTGCAGTTATTTGCTTTCGCATTTTGCAGTCGTCGTAGAAGAAGTATGATAGGACTGCCTGCCGCTCGCCCTTTTTCACGTGGGTCTACTCGAGAGCTCGTGCAAAAAAAACAAAAAAGTCTTACTGTCAGTTAAACGACTGCGGCTTGAGCTCTGCCAACAGGTCATTTGATATTTGAGTTTTTATGGCATTTGCCTTCCGGCCAAGTGCCATGTACCGATCACTTTTCCGTCTGTCGGTTGGTCAGTCCGATAATTGCGAGTTAGGGTACTTCTAGATTTGCTAGGACGATGAAACTTGGCTTGCATAACATGGTCCCGACCAAAACAACTTGGAAGTAGTCACTTCCCCGATCCGACCATCGTGGGGGGAGTGGAGGGAGCGGGAATCCGGAATCTTGAAGTATGTATAACTTTAGAACGGGTGATCGGATCTTAATGAAACTTGTTATTTCGAAAAATGTCCCATTTCAAGTCCGGACCGGATCCGACGAATGTGACGGGGGGGGGGGGGGCTGAAAATCTTATGATATGGTTAGAGCGGAGCGATCGGGATAAAACCTGGTGGGAAGAACAAGCACAAGCGTTAGATACATCAGTGACAGAAGCAGACTGGATTCGGGCACTCTGGGGGGAGTCCGAGGGTTGTCCGGAAGGTATTTCCAGATTTGCTAGGGCAATGAAATTTGTGTTGAACATAAATATTCTTTGAGCCCAAGCTGACTTTGAAACATTTATTCAAACAATGTTTACAACGGATACGTCAGCTATGATTCTTCATCAGCGATATTTCGGCCCTTCTTGGCAAGGGTCCTCGTCAGGCTGTCAATCCTAAGTTGAACCAGAGGATTGACTGTTCCTCCTAAGTTGTCCTAAGTTGAACCAGAGGATTTCCTAAGTTGAACCAGAGGATTGACAGCCTGACGAGGACCCTTGCCAAGAAGGGCTGAAATATCGCTGATGAAGAATCATAGCTGACGTATCCGTTGTAAACATTGTTTGAATAAACTGTCTTGAACATTAGAGACTTGACAAGATTGACTTAAAAATTGTCATTTCCATATTCGACCTTCCCTTAAAGTAGGCCTACTCATCTTAACCGCAAAGTACAAACAAATATTTTTAAGCTAAATATGCATTTTCATGGTCACCATGAGCCCATGGTTGCTTAGAAATTAATTTTTAGCTCCCTTGCGCATCTTACCCGCAAAGTAAAAAAAATTACCTTTTACCAAACGATATATATTCATGATCCTCATGGGCCAAGATCATTTTTGCCTCAAGGGTTTTGCTTACAAGTGAAAACAAGTGAAAGTGAGTTACAAGAAAAAAATTTTGATACCGTACAATACATTCTCGTGATTTCCAATGGCCCATGATCAATTCTTATCTCAAGGATTTTGCTTTCAAATGATCACAACAAACTCACGAATTGGCAAATTCCTACTTTGAGCCTCTGACCCAGCCATGCAAGTGCCATTTCAGCTTCTAGCTCTTGTTTCTTTTTAGTTTTTACTTACTTCCCCATTTTCGTGCCCAAATTAGTTGGTCCGATGGAACAAGGTTTGGAGTTCGTTGTACTGTTGTATATTTGTTTGTTTTTTTTTACCTTTTTTTTTCGATATTTAGATTTTTCCTATGTTTATTTTTTAGTTTTATTTCTATCTGTCTTGGCCATTTTCGTTTTTGCTTATTTATTTCTACTTTATTCTAGTGGAAAATAAAACATGCATTAATTCATTATTTTTTTCTGATTTTTTTTTTCTATTCCAGTGAGGACGCAGATCGTTCAGCCGCCTATGGATACAAGGGTAATCGTTGGCCACATCGCCACTCTTAACTGTAAAGTATCGTCAGCTCCGTCAGTTCCATATGAAATCACGTGGCTCCACGAAAACAGGTATGCAAAGTAGTTGAGATGATATAGGCGATACACAACCACGAATACCAGATGCAAAACTCAGCATAAATTTGCCTGAAAAACTTGGCGCCATCCACCCCCATGGGGGGAGAGTAAGTTAAAATATCCTGACAGTTTCTGAGCTGAAATAGCGGAACCCTGGATATATGGCTCTACTAGAGTTGCCGAAACCGTGCCTCCGACACTGTAAAAAAAAATCTTGCAGTATTTGCTACTGGGATTAATTTTCTCTCTAAAAAGATAATCTTGTCTCTAAATTTTATTCAAACAATGTTTACAACGGATACGTCAGCTATGATTCGTCATCAGCGATATTTCGGCCCTTCTTGGCAAGGGTCCTCGTCAGGCTGTCAATGTCAATCCTCTGGTTCAACGTCGGGGAGGGAAACAAACCTGTAATCTGTCACTTGTTGTTTGCCACTGTCACTTGTCAATCCTCTGGTTCAACTTCGGGGAAGGAAACAAACAACAAGTGACAGATTACAGGTTTGTTTCCCTACCCGACGTTGAACCAGAGGATTGACATTGACAGCCTGCCGAGGACCCTTGCCAAGAAGGGCCGAAATATCGCTGGTGACGAATCATAGCTGACGTATCCGTTGTAAAAATTGTTTAAATAAATGTTTCAAAGTCAGTTTGGGCTCAAAGAATATTTAACTTGTCTCTAATTCAGATTAATCTGATGTCAGTAGAGATAAGATTCCAATAGCAAATACGGTACTGCAATTAACTTTAATCCTTACTCGGAGGAACTTTCTATAGTGAACTTCTTTGTCAAAAAACTGCGTTACCCGATGAAAAATTTGTAGCCTGCGTAGTAGTATGGTAGTAGTACTAAAACGTTGCATGTAATACTATGTAATAGCAAAGAATACTATCATTTAATGTGCCTCAGACTGGTCCAATCTTATCTAGTAGCATCCAGTAGCATCCTGTCTTGCCATAGTTGCATCCAGTCTTGCTAATAGTAGCATATAGTAGAACGCAGTAACACGGTAGCCTTGAAGTAGAAGCATGTAGTCGCATCGTTAGTACCGTATGCTACTTTTTCTTACTACTTCACAGTACAATTCCTGGATAAATTTTTCATCAGGTATCTTCGGTTCGCAAACTAAACTCGGACTTGGCCTCATAGAAAGGCAACCGTAAACAGAAACTTGACCCCAAGGAAAGAACGCCAATAAACGTTTGTAAGAATTTCAACTTGGTGAAAAAGTGGTGGGTGATGAGAAGCTGTATTGAGCTGTTGAGCCAAACATATTTTCTGTCTATCCTTTGCTGAACTGTAGACATCTCTAAGATTTTATACAGAGGCGAAAGAGACATGGGGTCAATGTGTTTATTTAAAAGCGGGTTTAGATAGGGAGGAATTGAAACTATTAATCAGTATGCGTGCTGATATTTTACCGTTGGGAGATAGGAGGAGGTATACGGGTAGGCCGATAGGGAGAATTGGTCCTTACCCGATGTGTGGAGATATGAACGAGTGTGTCCGACATCTTATGTGTGAATGTAGGGAATTGAATGATTTGAGAAGTGAAATATTTGGAGAAAATGAGCGCGATCAGGAGTGTATGGAGCAAATGTTTAAGAGTGAGTGTTATACTACTATAAAGAAAGTGGGTACATTCCTCAAGCTGTCAATGATTCATAGAGATAATTTTTTGTAGTTTTAGTGGTAGTTAGAATAAGTTTCGTTACTGTGTTTCCTTTTGTTTGTATTGCCATGTCCCTTGGGCTTTTAAGGTAATAAATATCATATCATATCATTATCTCTAGACACTGCTGTAAGTGCTCTGGTTTGTGGACGGGCGAGAGAGATACTCAGTAAAGGAAAATCGTCGTTTTGTGCGGAGCTTCTAGGCTGTTCTTGTGATTACGGTCTCTGGTGTAGCAAAATGGGGATGTAATACTTCACTTTGTCGGTTTTCACATAACGAACCCATTGTTAAAGTTTAACTAAACAGGCAACTTATTTTTACATCTTAGATTCAAATACATTGAATTATTACAACACCTATTGGGGATTTTCATTCTGTCCACAGTAGCCTTCAGTAGGGACGTTGGGAATGTGGACGCTTTCCTATGGTGAATCCGTCCACAATTCGCCCGCGAAAATCACTACACAAGACACCTCACTAGCTAGCACTAGTTTTTGGCACTGCAGACTGCAGACACTTCTTTGTTTATTTGATACACAATTTATTTACTCGTTTGCTGCTGGTGTTGTTGCCAAATGTTCCAGGCACCATAGAGATATCACAAAAACGGGAAGAGCGGCAAGCCCAATGGGATAATCGATTATTTGGAAATATCAGAAAAACAAACTAACGCTTTTTCATCGGGTTTTCAAGATTATTTAAGCGAACAAGTGATGGGTAACAAGACTGTCGTATCCTAGCCCTTTTCGGTTAAACTTTAACTACCAACGCTGCAACCTTGTCATACATGTTTATTTAAGTGCGAAGAGAAAAAAAGTCCTGTAAAGTAATAAGTGTAGGTTACTCTGAATAAAAATTATTGAGAAGCATTTACAAAATAGCATGCACTGTAGCCCATGGTTAGGCTGCCTGAAGTTAAAGCTTTTCTGAAAAGCAAGCTTATTTTTATAACTTGGATTTGAATACTCTGAATTAATTAAACTCTGCTAAGGTATTTTTAATTTGTTCACCTTGGGATCTAGTACTCGTCCCGAACATACACTGCTGTCTTGATAAGTTAAAGTACAACATCCTGACGCGGAAAATTTGAATTTCAAAAGAAGCGTGCATTTCAATGGGTAATGAAGTGAAGCTCAGGAAATGTTTAATTCCAAATTGTAAGGTCACTTCTGAAGAGAGCCCGCCATCGCGTGTGACGCAAAAAAGATCTATTTTTCGGCAGTCGTTTTATTATTCTAGTTGCTAACTATTCATAAAGGTACAAGGAAATAGAGGTACCACAAATCGGTAAGAACAAGTTCACTCGGCGAAAATCGATCATTTGATTAGCGGAGCAACGAAGTAACGCGTTCAGATCAGGCCTCGAGACCTATTTAAGTTAATATGTGATGGGTAACTAGAACGGGTAACTTAAACTCTGATTAGTCCAGATTTGGATACGGACTAAAGTTTGTACTCTCATGAAATGTGTTCTCCCAACAGAGCTACAGAGACTGTAAAGTTAGTTTCCGACGCAGAACCAGACGAGATTTCAAGTTCCCATCGCTGAGACGCTACCAGGACTCAAATTGTTTATCAAGATGAAAGCTAAAAAGTTGAGCGTTTCAAAGTTGCTGCGGCTCTAGTACAAAACTTCCCTGGACATCACGACCCTAGCAAATAGCCTAGAATGGACCACGCGAGGCATTAAATGAATAAGAAAACATTCCTTTTAACGGTCAATGTGGCATTTAGACAAGGCATTCCCAAGGTAGTTATAGGCTTCTGGGGTTTCTATATGGGTATTCCATTGCCAGAAGTTTTAATTCCTTGTCATATTTTAGTGTTATATTTCACTTGCCATAAGGATTATCATGTGCATTCTGCTCATGTTGACCAAGATCTGTTCACACACGTCGAGGGCATTTTTCGGCGTTATGAGCTATGAAGTTTTTCAGGATAATTCTGTTTTGCCTTCCGGTATCCTGACGTCCACTAATACTTAACTTGTTGTCGACGTATCAGCAGGCTGTAAAGTGGGATGGTGTGTTAGTTTAAATAACATTTAATCTGTTTTTGTTGTGGACGTAAAACCGCGTGCCTTGTTTTATATGGTATGTATCCTGAAATTTACGAACCCCAAATGTATCGCAGATAAATATGTGACTAAAGAATTTAGTCTCAGGAACGAAAATTTAGCTTAGTCTAAGTAGCATGGTATTTCTAGAGGTGTAATAGTTTATTTGTGGAGTGTAATGTGTAGTAAATCTTCTATGGCCTTTTCGCTCAATAAACAAGCGTTATTATTATTACTACATATTCATATACAAATATACAAATACATATACAAAATATATATGGTCATGAATGAAGAGTTGTTGCTTATACCCATGGAAAAAGGCAGGAAAGTGCCCATATGGAACATTGAAAAAAAGACACAAAATAATAAACCTGGTTAAATTAAATATTTCTATGTAAGAGTGGCATTACTATTATCCTTTTGGCATGTAACCTTGCTTTTCTCTCTTGCAGGGAGGTTGATCCGTCGAGGATCGCGAGAATCCAAAAACACTCCGACGGCACTCTGGAAATCCGCGAGGCGCGTGCGGCAGACGCCGGCACTTACAAGTGCGTCGTCAACTCACCAGGCGGCACGGATTACCGACTGGCGAAACTGGAAATCGTCGAGTTACCGCATCCTCCAATAGGCGTTACCGCCTTCCGATTGGCTCATACGCCCAAGACTGTGAACGTGACGTGGATTCCGGGGTTTGACGGAAATAGCAAAGTGCTGAACTGGGTGATTCAAATACGAGTTGTTCCAATATCAGGTAAGATTTAAGGCGTATTCTCGCCGTTCACCGAGGACTCCACTTGAGGAGTCCCCGCGTTTTTGTTTGTTCCGGGGACTCACTCCCCGTATTCTCCCGAGTCCCCACTGACGGGTAATACTCCGATTATCATCACCATCATCGAAAAGGACTCCCTTTCATATTCGAAGGGGAATCAATTTTTGCTGGTGTTGGTGCAATATAAAATTAATTAAAAACAATCACAAGGACCAAAACCAAAAATAAAGTGTATCCAGACTAATTTTCGTGCGAGGGGTCCTTTAAGAGTCAGGGTTAAGGGCTCAAGCAACATTTTCCAGAATGTTCAGGAGATGTAAGAAACGTTTTAATTTCTAATTCTCAACCGAACTTGATGAAATTTTATGTCAACTAACATCTTTATTTACAGTAGATAGAAAAAAAGAATAAATTTTTCTGATACACTAAATAATCTCTCTGATGCACTATATAGTCTCTGGACTCTTGCTTATCGAGAACGGCCATTTCCAGTTACGGTGTTCATCCGCTGAACACGAGGGACCAGCCCCTCCAGTGACAGTGAGTAAGAATAGGTAGGAGACGAAGGCCATGGAGATTTGGATTGTGAATTTAACTATGCGTTTGTGTGCAAGAGCATGGAACATGTTTCTCCATACATATTTCTCTGACGAACAGCGAAACTTTCCCGGGACTTTCTCTCAGTTTTCTACTTTACTTTACTGTACTACTTACTCTACTTTATTATTTGAGGTCATACGAGTATTGCATTCCGCTACTGTATCCCAAGAAATTAATTAGCTGTTGCTCCGCCAAGCGCCCCGAAGTTGGAAATGTTTCAGAAAGCCTTTATAAAATTATATTTGTCGTGGCTGGGCTAGGAATATGTGCCCGTAAATCTTATTTTTAATTAAATCTAGTTTATATATTTTTGATTGAATCTTTTTATATTTAAATATTTTTAATTGAATCTTCTTTTTAATCGCAGCTGACTTATCTATTTAGCGCGATCAGACATAGTTAAGAGGAAGATCAGCTATGGAGTTGGAATGAATTAATTCAGGAGCAGAAGTTAGTAAATCTTTCCAAGTTCATTCCGTCTGCCCGTCGGTCCGTCTGTCATCACGGTAATTCTCGAAGGGAATGAGATATTTTGTTGAAACTTGGTGTAAGGATTCTTTGGGTCTAGTGTAAGGTCGAGTTCGTAGATGGGCTCGGTAGCCCTACACTTAGGGGTGGGGGAGGGGGTTCAAATTTAAGGGCAAACGTTTTTTTTTTAAATAGCTATGAGATAGTCGATTAGTGGGTAATAAGACATGCTGAAGACGATTATGAAAAATATTTTCTCGGCAGACAACTAGTTCGCCCGGAAGCCGGCCCAAACAGGAAAGTTTGTTGAAAGTAAAAACAAAGTTCATAGACGTTCTATTTAGAGGTAAGAAGACATGCTGAACAATTATGTGAAAATCATTTTCTACCCCGACAAGTAGCTTGCCCGGAATCCGGCCAAAATCAGAAAATGTGTTAAAAGCAAAAGTTTTATGTAAAGGATTATAGATGTCCAATTTAGGGTTAAGAAGATATGCTGAATCCCTCTATGATAATGATGTTTTACCCGAACATATAGTTCGCCCGGAATCCGGCTGAGACCGGATTTGTTTTTATTAGATGTTCGATTTAGGGGTAAGGAGATACGCTGAATTCATTTGTGGGCTATTTTTTGTCGGACAAGCAGTTCGCCCGGAATTCTGCCGAAACCGGAAATTTGGCAGAAGTAAGGAAGGAAGTTTCGATCGGTTTCGTCAAAATAAGTATGAGTTATAGGGGTAAACACACGCTGATTCCATATCTGAACTTGGTTTTCTTAGATGATTAGCTATTTGGCCTTAAACTTTTTCTAAATTTTAATAGTAAAAATGTTCACCCAGTCTGGCGAAGACTGGATCTGGCGAAGACAAGACCCAATTGTCTGTATCAAAATGTTAAATTTTGGGATCCCATCGAAACCTTTGGTCTTGTTTCTCGTGGAGGTTGACAAGAAAGGTTTCTACGTAACTTGAAGCATCCATGCCAGTATCTGTGCCCATTCATTGTTTTCTGTTAAATTAGAAAGGCGTTTTTGTGTGAACTACCTGCTTTCATGTGCTGAGTTGCTAAACGGTGAGTATAAGCGAGTAGACTGAACAAAAATTTACTTCTTTGTTGTTTTAAATTACCCGTGGAATGGTGGGCCCATGATATGTTGTCCATTTTTTTTCACATGGGCGGCATGGGACATACACCCTTTTCTCAGTCAAAGGTTTATTTGGAGGATGTTATGTACCTTAAAGTACCGTGGGGATAATTATTCACAACCTAGGTTGAATTTGACATTGACAGCTTTTTTTGTAGAAAATTGATTAAAAGGCTTCTATGTAGCTTAAATTACATGTGACATGGGGTCTATGATATATTTTTAATAGTTAGGAAGGCTTACATTAGCGTGATTTTCCGCGACCTGCCTCTTTGTTTATAAGCTTCCGTGGCTTCCGCTAGTTGTCATGAAGCAAAGATGAAAAAAACATAGGCCCACTTTGGACAGAGAAAAAATCGATATTACCTATCTGAAAACTGAAAAACCGGAACCCCAGTCAATGGGCCTGAAGTCCCTGAAGATAGCCTTAAAGGATACCTCGCACGAAATCCCTTATATGTCACGTAAAGAGGAGAAACGTGGCGAGCGTGATAAGCAGTGTAATGCTAGTGGAGGAGAAAGGGTACACTTATGAAATATCTCCGGAACGAAAGTAGATGGAAATACTCTTTAAAAACAGCCAATATCGTGGATCTAGATTTAAAGTATTTAACTATTTTCACTATTGCAACCAGTGTTGTCACTACTAGCTATCCCCGTATAACAACAGGTTTTTTTTTGTTTAGGTGAAATTCCAGAGACTTTGGATGGCTGGGTTACAGAGACCAATAACATAACAGCTGACACGCGTTGGTATCTGCTAGCCCATCTTAAGGCTGCTGCTGCGTATCAGATCCGTGTGTCAGCCAATAACAGCGTCGGAGAGGGGAAGCCATCTAAACCGTCCAATCGGGTGGTTTTGCCTCAGGAATCGCCGAGTGGACCACCATTGGGTAAGTTGAACGTGTCATACCCTTCAGTTATTCTACTGAAACTCCTTCCCCTTTTCACAGGATACGGGCCTCTTTGTAATGTTCGCATCAAAGCCTGGGTGATTGAGTGAGTTTATTCTCGAAAAAGTCATTGCGGGAAAAAAATAATAAAAACAACAGTTAGAAGCTCGTATGGCACTTGCATGGATCGGTCATATAATGAAAGTAGGAATTTGTGGTTTTTTCGTGATTATTTGAAAGCAAAACAATTAGATAAGAATGATCATTGGCCCTTGGAAATCGCTAGAATTTATCATTTAGTAAAAAATTATTTTTGCACTTGGCTGTGATGATGCGAACTTTAAGGGCGCTAGAAGTTTATCTGTATGCAAAACCCTCTAGACAGAAACGGTATTAGGCTCATCGAGATTATAAAAACGTATATTTTGCTGAAAGTATGTTTTGTACTTTAAAGAATTCACTTATAAGCAAATCCTTCGATGCAAAAATGGTCATGGGCCCTTCTGAATCACGAATATATATCGTTTGGTCAAAAGTATTTTTTTTTTCACTTTTTGGTTAAAGGACACCTGAACAATGAAACCTTACTTGAAAATACCATGGAGGATGCATTTACAGACATGGTCACGGAGAGCATTCTTCTCCTGAGCGTGACGTTTTCAAAATACGGATTTTCAAAATGGGATGTTCGTTTCTGGAGGTTTGCACATGCAGACTCCAAGACAAAAAGCGCAATTCATTCAAATCTTGTACAGTGCTGGCCGGATCGTATTGGAACTTCTTCTAGATATACGTTTGGGCTTAAATGGTTAAAAATATTCCAGAAGGAGGGGAACTGTTCGGTACTGAAATAAGCACAGATGCAAAATGGATCAAAAATCATAGCTTGGGGACACTATTTCGTATCTGGATCGGGTTTCCTGCAGACAGTGTTAACGGAAGTCATACAGCTAGGGATGATACTTGGTACTCTTCATTCATGTGTCCTTTAAGGTGTGCACTTCAAGGGTAGGCTACTAGAACTGTATTTTAAGTAAAAACCATCCTGGCTCAAAGACCATGGTCCCTCGGAGATCGTGAAATGTATCGTTTGGTCAAAAGTATTTTTTTCGCTGTGCGGTTAAGATGTGCACTTTAATGGAGCTAGAAATTTGTTTCTAAGCAAAATCCTTTAGGCAAACATTGTCATGGGCTCATGGGGATCAATCAAATTATTTTGTATACTTTGCGGTTAAGACGAGTACTTCAAAGGATAGTCTAATCTGGAAGTGACCATTTCTGAGCCAATTTTGTCGAAGTTCCAGCCAAGTTTCATCGTCCTAGCACATCTGATAGTCCCTAAACTCCGATCACCGGAATTCCGGACCCTCACCCCCTCCAACTTCAGCTGTGCCGGAATCCGGTCCGGTTCTGCCGCTGATGTATCTAGAGCATGTGCTTGTTCTTCCCACCAAGTTCCACCCCAATCGCTCCATTCTATGCGCCTGAGACAAGAGTCGGACTATATTCAGGACTCCCCCTCCCTCCACTCCCCTGGTGATGGTTGGATCGGACAACTGACTATTTCCAAGTCAATCTGGTTGAGTCCCTGATATGTCTGCCACTCCCTCCACTCCCCTGGTGATGGTTGGATTGGACAACTGACTATTTTCAAGTCAATCTGGTTGAGTCCCTGATACGTCTGCCAAGTTTCATCGTCCCAGCCCACCTGGAAGTACCTTAACCCTCACAGTGCTCAATCCCGACCCAGTTCTGTTAATGATGTACGTAGGTGCTTGTTCCTCCCACCAAGTTTCATCCCGATCGCTCCACTCTAAGCGTGTCACAAGATTTCTGGTTCCCCCTTCCCACGTTCACCGGATCCAGTCCAGACTTAAAATCGGACATCTGAGACACGAGGTTTTTCCAAATATCAAGTTTCATTACATCTGATTACCCGTTTGAAAGTTATGCATGCCATTAAGTTCCGGATTCCGCCTCCCCTCCCTCCCCCCACCATCGTCTGTTCGGGCAAGTGACTATTTCCAAGTTACTTTTGTGGCGTCCTTTATATGCCTGCTAAGCTTCATCGTCCTAGCACATCTGGAAATACACTAACTTCCGATCACCCGACTGACCGACAGATCGACAAGATCCATATATGGCACTTGGCCGGAAGGCAAGTGCCATAAAAAGGAGAAAATCCAAAAAACTCTCCCGATTGTGGAACGTCCCAAGCCGACGAAGTTCAGCTAAATTTTTCTTTCCCATAATATTAAAGCACAACTCTTACTACACTGTCAGAAGTTTCATACGAGATTGCGCATAACACTTTCAAGAATAACACCTTTTCACTTAGAAATAAAGTATTATGACCAATTAAGTTTATACTATTTCGTGCCTAGATCTCCAACAACACCTTCAATAGGTAAAAATACTACAATGTCAGAAGTTACATAACGACAACAGAAAGATGCACGGTTTCAACAGATAACACTTTGGGATGTTATCTGTTATGTTTCTTTTTTTCCCGTTAGTATTTTTACCAATTGAAGGTGTTGTTGGAGATCTATGAACGAAATAGTGTAAACTTAACTGGTCATAACACTTTATTTGTGAAAAGGTGTTATTCTTGTGTTATACGCTATCTGTTATGAGACTTTTTTCATGATAAAATGGATAAGAAATATAAAAAATACCATTACTTCCCACGAGAGATTAGTGATTTTCTTGTTAGACCTGGTTCTCTCTGTCCGGCCTTACCCTCAGCCTTACCTCTCTCCAACGCGACGGCTTGAATCTAAATGTTCGAAAACTGAACTCGCCTTGGTTAAAAATTGGGAAAACCAAGCAAAACAAAACAAGTCCAAAACAAACATGGTCTACCATGTCTTCGAAAATGAAAAATTTTACTTTTAAGCTTGTCATGTCCTTATTTGTGGAAGAATCGTTGACGGACCTTGAAGCTTTCGGCGACTTTTTCGTTGTATGAACGTCAAAACTCGGATATGCTGAAAAATCGCTGAAAGGTCTCTGGTGCAAAAAGAAACAGTTGCGAAAGGCTTTCAGAATCTTAAATCAGTCAATCATCATTAATTTTTACTAACCCAGATACGGTTAATTCTTTCATAATATCTTTCATATTATACCTAGCTCCCAGAAGGGGAGCAAAGGGAGCTGGGTATAATATGAATGGGAGAATAAGCAAGGCAGGTCCTTTAACCAGATCCTCTGCCATCACTTCTCGCCCAAAAATCTCTGGTCTCAAATCCTTTAGCTCGACGCATCGACCCACCAAATGAAATAGATCCGCCCTTGTAAACCGCACATAGGGTAAAAGGAAGGACCAGAACACAGCTTAACTTTCCCTATAAACTTTCTTCTTTCCCCCAATGGGAGAGGTTAACTTTCCCTATAACTTTCTTCTTCTTCCCAATGGGAGAGAGTCCGACCGCAAACTTATGATCCATTTCTGCTCCTCTGATCTGAGCCACGCTTTGAAAAACAGTTCCTCCCCCCATGCCTGTTTCTACTACAATCGTTTAAAGTTTAACTGAATAGCCAATTTAGTTTTATATCTTTGATTTTAATACAATGAACTATTTTAACTATTCCAAGGAATCTTGGGCTCTAGTAGGGACGTTCAGAATATGCACTGCTTGCACGACAAGTTGAAATTCATCCAGCCGCTGTGAATTGAATTCTCATGAAAAGCGAAGATTCCAGTGGCCAACAAATCGAAGCTTATGAAATGTGAAAAGCTTATGACTCCTGACTGCGAGGTCACTCCTGAAGAAAGCCCTCTCCTCCGAGGACTGAAAGCTGCCGTAGTATATCTTACGGCAATTATGAGGGTAGATAGTCCTTCAGCCCAAGCTGACTGCGAATCATATTTGACGGTGTAAAACGGATAAGTCAGCTACATTTTACTAGAGCTATAAGGGCCGAAATATAGCTCTAGTAAAATGTAGCTGACTTATCCGTTTTGCACCGTTAAATATGAATTACGAGGGTTTCTCACTCCCCAAACGATGTACACCAAGTGGCGCCTGCCGCGGTGCCGTGCCGGTGCCGCGCCGAGGTGTACACCGGTGGCGCGGAGACCGATGGACGGACAACGTGGTGGGAGGAGAGATCATACGGCTGATCTGGGGACAAGACTCAATGTTTCACTTTTTTCGAGCCTTTACCAGGCGCGGAGTGAGCAACCCCGCGGGCAATTATTTATCGTTGTAGTTGTAAATATTTTGAGCATGGCTGGTCATTTTATCTTCAGGCAATGATTTATCGTTGTAGTTTGTAAATATTTTGAGCATGGCTGGGATCAACTAAAAAGAGTCACGGCATGGCACTATATAGTGTAGGAGGCACAAGTACTAAAAAGAGGAACAAAACTAAAAGGTCCCTTCCAGCCTGCAGAGTGAGGTGCAGGGAAAATGTTCTAACGTGCCTGCTTTTAGGCTCGGGAGCTACGAACTCTCACTTACTTGTCTACTTCTACTACTAACTAGTCTATTTTTATTACTCGTGCCTTCTGCACCATGCCGTCCCTCTTTTTAGTCGATCCCAGCATGTCTGGTCATTTTTTCAGACCGTTTTTAAACCTACCTATCCTGCCCTCCTGCGGAAATTCCATCTGCCAGAGATATATTCTGTCACAGGAACTTTTTACTGTTCTTTCCCTTTTGACATTCAAGAACCATCCCCGCCATTATAGAATCGAAATGAAATCGGCGCCACCCCACAAATATCTGTCCGCCCACTGAATGGACGGAATAGGCTGGAAAATTGGCCATTTCCTCTTATTTCAGTCGTTGAAATGAATATCCGAAAATGTTTATGTAAATGTGATTGGTTGTTTGGACTAAAATATAGCCCAGGGGAAGGACCTCCCACCATTGATTGGATCTTAGAAATCAGGATTCTATGATCGCAAAAATGTAACTTGAGTAAGAAGAATATCACTTGAAGCAGGAAGAAGACAGTGCTCGACATTTCCCCTGAGTCGATTTGGGGGTGGGGGTGGGCGCGAGAATCCTGAATCACTATTTGAGGGTGCAAAACGGATAAGTCAGCGTTTTGCTCCGTCAAATATGATTCGCAGTCAGCTTGGGCTGATGGAATATCTATCCTGAATCCCTGTTGGTCATTCAGTTTCAGACTGCTGTTAAATTCTCATGTTTAAAATTTTCTAAATTTATCATTGGGTTCCGTGTGTATTTCAGTAATTCCGGGTTTATTTCCGACTTTAAAGTAAAGTTTTAGTTCTAAATAAAATTCTGACGAACTTATACAAAAAAGCTTCGCAAGCCCTCCAAACCCACAACCTAATCCATTCATTCACAAGTGAATAATATAAGTCTTTAATAATCTTTATTTAGTTTTTTAAGCCTTGTGTATTTTTTTTTGCCTTTTCTTTTTTATAGTATTGGATCCCATTGATTTAGGTATAGTCTTGTTTATACATTATATTATTTTACTTACAAGTTTTGTGAGAAATAAATAAATAACAAATTGTTTATTTAGCCGAACTTCTTTCGGCTGGAGAAGCTAGTCTTTTGAAATCTGAACCATGTCATCTGAACCATAAGTTCAAAATCTACGAAAAACGTTTCGAAATAAATGATGGTAAAACTGTCCAAAAACTGACTAGACGAATGTGCAGGATTCGTCGAAATGCTACTGCCAGCGTTCCTCTCAGACCGATGGATGGACAACGTGGTGGGAGGAGAGATCATACGGCTGATCTGGGGACAAGACTCAATGTTTCACTTTTTTCGAGCCTTTACCAGTGTCTTTAACAATACAGATTCTTCTATTCCAAGAAAGTTATTTCTACCAAATCTGCCATCTTTATCGTTATGGCACTTACAGCTTCGCTCAAGTAACATATCACGATCACTTTTCGTTCGGTCGGTCTGTCAGGCCACTGTTCTCGAGTTAGGGTACTTCCAGAAGGGCTAGGACGATGAACCTTGGCAGGCATATTAGGAACCAGACCAAGCCTAACTAGGCAACAGTCACTTCCCCGATCCGACCACCGTGGGGAAGGGGAATCCGGAATCTTGAGGAATGTATAACTTTCGAACAGGTGATCGGATCTTAACGAAACTTGATATTTGGAAGACCTCCTGTATCAGATGTCCCATTTCAAGTCCGGACCGCGGGTCCGAAGAATTTGGGGGGGTGGATTCGTCGGAGGGGAAAGCCAGAAAGCTTGTGACAAGCTTAGAGTGGAGTGATCGGAACGAAACTTGGTGGGAAGAACAATCACAAGAACTTGATACATCAATGATAGAATCGATCGAATTTGGGCACTGTAGGGGGGGTTCGAGGGGGGGGGGGGTCCGGAATTCTGGTGATCGCGAGTTAAGATTCTTCCAAATGTGCTAGGACGATGAACCTTGGCTTGAACATTAGAGACTTGAAATCATTGGCTTAGAAATAGTCAGTTCGCCGACCACACCATCGTGGGGGAGTAGAGGGAGGGGGAATCCAGAATCTTGAGGTATGTATAACTTTTGAACGGGTGATCAGATGTTAACGAAACTTTATATTTGGAAAGATCTCGTGTCTCAGATGTCCCATTTTAAGTCTGGACCTGATCCGATAATGTGGGGGGGGGGGGAGTTGGAGAGGGAACGGGAGATTTTGTTGACACACTTAGAGTGGAGCGATTGGGATTAAACTTGGTGGGAAGAACAAGCCCAAGAACTAGATACATCAATGACAGAACCGGACCGGTTCGGGCACTGTGAGGGGAGTATGGGGGGGGGGGATTCCGGTGGTTGTGAATTAAGGTTCTTCCAGATGTGCTAGGACGATGAAACTTGGCCTGGACATTAGAGACTTGAAAAGATTGGCTTAGAAATCGTCACTTTCTCAGATCCGACCATCCCTTCAACTACTAATGCTAACCGCCAAGTACAAAAAATACTTTTAAGCAATGAACATTTTTGCCTAAGGGTTTTACTAAAAAATAGTACCCCGTGCGTAGCCTATCTTAACCGAAAAGTCTGAACAATACCTTTGAAAAAATAATATATAGTCATGCCAAGGGCCCATGATCATCTTTGTCTCTCAAGGGTTTTGCTAACAAGTGAATTCCTTAAAGTACAAACAACAATTTTGAGCAAAATATACATTTTCACGAGCTCGATGAGCTTTTCATCATTTGTGCTTCAAGAGTATTCATTACAGATGAATCCCTAGCGCCCTTAAAGTTTAACCGAAAAGGGCTGGGATAGGACAATCTTTTATTCACTTAAATTGGCTTGAAGACCCGCTGAAAATGCGTTACTTCGTTGTTCCGCTATTTACGAACAATCGATTTTCAAATAGTGAAATTTCCGTTTGATTTTTGGTACCTCTATGTGCTTGTATTTTTGTTGTATGCCTTACGAGAAAGATTTATGATTTTTTTTTGTTCAGACAGTAAGCAATTTCACCAATTTGAAAAGCCGCGTTTGTGTTAAGATTAAAATTTCCCGCGTCTTAGTAGAATTTACGCTGTGTGGACGGCCGTAGATGTTCTGAACGTCATAACTAAAGCAGATAGTGGAAAATAAAAAAAAAATCCCTCTGTAGAATCCAAATAATCAGTGTATTCAATTAAATGACACAAACATAAGTTGGCTTTTCAGTTAAACTTTAAAGTTCATACCCAAATAGAAAAATAAAATAGTTTTCCGAACGATTGCCTTCATTCTCCTGATCTCCAATGGTTTGGCCTATAAATGATCACAGCGAACCCACGAATTGACGAATTCCTACTTTCACCCAGCCTTGCAAGTGCTATGTGATCTTCCGGCTCTTGTTTTTCTCCAAACTTAAGCGTACCTTTCCACAAGTCTTCTGGATGAACTTTAAACAAGAGCTGCAAGATCATATGGCACTTGTAAGGCTGGGTCAGAGGATGAAAGTAGGAATTCTTCAGTTCGTGGGTTTGTTGTGATTATTTGTAAGCAAAACCCTTGAGATAATGGGTCCTTGGAAATCACGAGAACGTATCGTTTGGTAATACATTTGGCTGTGATGATGCGCACTTTAGGGGCGCTAGAAATTCATCTGTAAATCAAAACTCTTGAAGCAAAAATGATGATGAGCTCATCGGGAGAATGAAATGTATATTTTAATCAAAAGTATAATTTGTACTTTAATAAATTCAGTTGTAAGCAAGACCCATGAGGCAAAAATATTCTAATCATGTCAAGTTTCATGGTCATAGCGCATCTGGAAGTACTTTAACTGGTGATCACCGGAATTCCGGACCCTCCTTCCTCCCCCCACAGTGCTCGAACCCGATCCAGTTCTGTCACTGATGAATCTAGGGCTTGTGCTTGTTCTTCCGACCAAGTTTCATCCCAATAGCTCCACTGTTAGTGTGTCACAAGATTTACGGCTCCCCCTGACTCCCCCCCCCCCCCACAATAATCGGGTCCGGTTCGGACTTCACATGGGACATCCGAGACACGAGGTCTTTCCAAATATCAAGTTTCATTAAGATCTGATCACCCGTTCCAAAGTTATACGTACCTCTAGATTCCGGATTCCCCTTCCCTCCACTCCCCCCACGGTGGTGGGATCGGGGAAGTGACTATTTCCAAGTTAGTTTGGTCGGGTCCCTGGTACGCTTGCCAAGTTTCACTGTCCCAGCCCACCTAAAAGTAACTTAACTCCGTATCACCGGCCCCCCAACTCCCACCACAGTGCACGAATCCCGCCCGCGTCTGCCAATGATGTACCTAGGGCTTGTGCTTGTTCCTCTCACCAAGTTTCATCCCGATCCCTCCACTTTAAGCTTGTCATATGATTTCCGGTCCCCCCTGCGCCCCCCCCCCCCACATTCATCGGATTCGGTCTGGACTTCAAATGGAACATCTGAGACATGACGTCTCTCCAAATATCAACTTTCATTAAGATCCGATAACCCGTTCGAAAGTTATGCATGCCACTAAATCCTGGATTCCGGCTCCCCTCCCTCCCCCCCACGATGGTCGGATCGGGCAAGTGACTATTTTCAACTTAGTTTGGTCGGGTCCCTAATATGCCTGCCAAGTTTCATCGTCCTAGCATATCTGGAAGTACCCTAACTCGCAAACACCGGACTAACCGACCGACCGACAGACCGACGGAAAAGTGATCGGGATATGGCACTTGGCCGGAAGGCAAGTGCCATAAAAAGCTCAAATACTTGAAAGAGCATTCTTTCTTGAATATGTTCATGTAGGGAGAGGTTTCACGACAAAATTTTCAGAAGAAGCTTAAATTGTTGAAAAAGCGCTAAAACCCATTTCTTTCCTTAGTAGGCTATGTTCATGTAGTGAGAGGTTTCTGGATAACTTTCCGAAAAAAAAAAAGCTGAAACAGTTGAAAGAGCGCAATATTCTTTCTTTAATATCTTGATGTAAGGAGAGGTTCATTCTACCCGGGGGCGTCACGTATCCCCCCCCCCCCCAATGTTGGCGGCCGGTAGGAAAAAATAATCGAGTCGGAGCGAAGCGCTTCGATTTAAAAAAAAAAACAGTATTTTTTTCGCAAAAAAATCGATTATTTCTCAAAACCATCGTTTTCTCTAAAAATCAGTCTCCTTTTCGTCAAAACAATAGTCTTCTTCCTAAAAAAACATTCGTTTTTTCTGCAAAAACAGTCGGTAAAAATGATATGCTAGTCGGTAACAATACTAACCCTATGAAAAATTTATCTCAGAATAGTACTATGAAGTAGTATGAAAAAGTAGCATGCAGTACTAACGAGGCTACTACATGCTTCTACTTCAAGACTACCGTGTTACTGCATACTACAATATGCTACTATTAGCAAGACTGGCTGCTACTATGGCAAGACAGGATGGTACTGGATACTACTACATAAGATTGGACCAGTCTGAGGCACATTAAATCATAGTATTCTTTGCTATTACATAGTATTACATGCAACTTTTCGTACTACTATGCAGGCTACAAGTTTTTCATCGGGAACCTTCCCCCCTCCCCAAAAAAATTTTGGCTAGTAAAGATTCTACGGATCATTAGGCCCTTTGTTTTGTTTCTACCTTTTAACTAAACTTAAAGGAGTTCAATTGGAATTATTCTAGCATTTGTAGTATCTTGATGCAGAGAACAAGTGTTGTCTTTTGAAATTGCACATCCTTGTGTTCAATGTTATGAAGCCTCTGACAGTGTGGTGTTGGGGTTTTGCAGAGAGAAAATGCACGGCTGTGGTCATAATGATAGTTCCTACACTGTCAGATTTTCATAACAGATCGCGCATAACACTTTCAAGAATAACACCTTTTCACTTAGAAATAAAGTGTTATGACCAATTAAGTTTATACTATTTCGTGCCTAGATCTCCAACAACACCTTCAATAGGTAAAAATACTACACTGTCAGAAGTTACATAACGACAACAGAAGGATGCGCGGTTTCAACAGATAACACTTTGGGATGTTATCTGTTATGTTTCTTCGTTCCCGTTAGTATTTTTACCAATTGAAGGTGTTGTTGGAGATCTAGGCGCGAAATAGTGTAAACTTAATTGGTCATAACACTTTATTTCTAAGTGAAAAGGTGTTATTCTTGAAAGTGTTTTACGCTATCTGTTATGAAACTTCTGTCAGTGTAGCCATGCTTGTTGGTTGTGGTTTCTACAGAAAAGGGGGGGTTTTCTGTGACATCAATCAACATATTTTTCTTCATATAGGCGTTGTCGGTTCAGCCCGCTCCCAATCGGAGATTATGATCGCTTGGCAGCCACCGGAAGAAAACCTGAGAAACGGAATCATCATGGGATATGTTGTGAGGTACAGACTACAAGGCTATTCTCAAGGACCTTGGTCGGACCGTAATGTCAGCAATGAGGTATGTCTTCTTGAGTTTTGGGAGGTGGGTGGGAGGATTCGATATCGCCCTCTATACTGTCAGAAGTTTCATAACAGACAACAGAAGGATGCGCGGTTTCAAACGTCAATGCGTAACATACAACACTTCGGATGTTGTCTGTTATGTTTGAAAATGTTATGCATAAAAAGCGTTGTCATCAGGAAAGCCTACAAATCGCCAAAAAGCATCTGCTGAATTTTCTGACATCAATACGACAAACAAAATAGAAATAGATTCTTTTTTGGCTCTTTCTGGCAATGCTTGTTGTGCAGAACATTTCAGGTATAACGTTTTCCAACACAACAGATAACATAACAAGTGTTATCTGTTACGCACTGTCTGTTGAAGCCGCGCATCCTTCTTTTGTCTGTTATGAAACTTCGAAGATGGAAGTCTGATTTTTGTTTGCCCAGATATTTTGAAAAATCGAGCTAGATTTGAATTTTTCCATTTGTCAAGTCGATTTTCCCCGAAGTTTATTTTCTGGTCAAATTCTTATTTTTTCCATGGAAATTTTCCCTAGGCTTTTTGTTTTGCGATTCAAATTGTCCCCGATTTTTCTATTTTTATACTTTCTTCTAATTCCTTTCCTCCCAGTAATTGAAATGAGCAAAAAAAGAGCCGAGATTCCGCTTTTGCAGTTTTTGCTATCAGAGCTTGTGTTTCGTTAGCAGACCTTGCTCTGCGAAGTTCTGCTGAAAGAAGCGAGGAAAGAAGGCGAGTCCTCGGGCTAGTCAACCAGACAGCGACCAAAAGATGTTTTTAGAACAACTGGCCCGAAGTGGAACTGTCGAATTAGCAAAATAGTACGGAACCGAAACTATTGAGTGGAAAAAAATGTGTTATGACATTACTACTTTAATGCCGATCCTGAACTCGTCGACACGTTAGTTGGGTTTTTGATCCGAATTGTCCTATTTCGCGTTTCAGGACTATTCAGATGAAGTGAATTCTCCTTTTCTTGCGTTTTTGTCAGAATCGAGAACGGGGAAAGCCTCGCGATTCTGCAGAATGGAGAATTTGCTCCGATGGTGAATTGTCGATTCTCCTCTCTCCGTTCTCCTCCCTGATTGGTCAACAGAGTTCGGGTGTTGAATATGCATATAGAGAGATTGCACCCTACCCGATGAAAACGGATATTGCTACATCATCATCACCGTGATAATTGGGAAGTATAGGACTTTCAACTTTGAATTTAAATTATTGGCGTTTTATCATCATTCTGAGCTAGGGACTTGCTGGAAATGTTAATTGGGCTATTCCTTAATAGGATAATTCTATTTTTGCAAAAGAGTTTCCATGGAAGCAAGAGCTTGAAGGCTTCAAAGTTTTAACACAAAATTGGAGTCTCGAATCCTATTGGTCGACGATGATGCGGATTTGAAAAAATGTGTCATAATCGACCAATAGGACGAGACTTTGTCTTTGTTTACAAACTTTGACGCCTTCAAACTCTTACTTCCACGGAAACTCTTTTGTATAAATAGAATTATACGGTTAAGGAATCCTAAGGAAAAAGTCCCTGTCTCAAAATGCTGATAAAACGCTGAAGATTTAATTTCAAATTTGAAAGTCCTATACTTCCTAATGTTACATTTTATCGTTATGATCCCGTCCGTTTTCGTCGGGTATGTTGCAATCTCTCTATACACATATATCGGGTTCCGACGAGTTGCACAATTAGTTTTTTTGTCAAAAGCGAGAATGGAGAAGTCAGAAGAGCAAAAACAGTAATTTGTACAAGAATCGAGAATTCAGAAGCGAGAATTTGGAACGGAGAATTCGGATCAAAAACGCAACTATTGTATGGCTTATAGTTAAAGTGCTGGATCTGGATCTTCGTAGTTTCACTGTCAGAAGTTTCAGAACAGATAACACGAGGATGCGCGGTTTCAACAGATAATGCGTAACAGATAACACTTCGGATGTTATCTGTCGTGTTTCAAAATGTTATGTATAATAAGCGTTACCATCAGGAAGAACTGAAAAACCGCCAAAAAGTATATGCTGAGTTTTCCGACATCATGACGATAAGGGATAACGACGATAACATTTCATGTATAACGTTTTCGAACGCAATAGATAACATCCGAATTGTTATGTCATTTTCTGTTGAAACCGAGCATCCTCGTGTTATCTGTTATAAAACGTATGACAGGGCTTTAGTTGGTTGAGGGCTTCATTTCATGTACTTTTTTTTCTTTAGAACCTCTGGTCGTTTCACGTAAGTTTGCTAATACTCTATGCCTGTTTTGGTGTGGATTTTCGTATCGTACGCTTGTGCTTTTATGTCCGTAGTACACTTTTAATTTTTAGATCTGCCAGACTTCTCAGTTCCATAAAGCTTGGTCCCCATAGAACGCGAATTTTTGCTTCCGCGCGAAACAAATTTGAACTGTTGCTGAAATGTTTCGGTGCGAATGTTTTCCGCTATTGACGCCGAATTCGCCAATGCGAATGATGTGGGTACCAAGCTTATCTCTCAATTTAATTCATTTTTGTTTTCGAAAGCGATACACCATTCAAGCCGAGTTGATGGTTCTCGTCCATATTAACACTAATTATAATATCAGTTTAAAAAAAAAAATCTTACTCTAGTTTAGATATATAAAAAACTTGTCAAATAAAACATAATATTCAAATTTATATACAATTAATGGTTCGAATTAAAAAGGTTGACGAAAGCAGGAACACAGCTTCTCAGGTAACGAGTCGTTGCGTGTTTAATTGGCTGGGCTACCACTCTCTCAGGCCTCGCTCTTGCGCCATTGAAAAATATGGGGGGAGGATATCACGTAGTGCTGGTGGATTCAAGATTTTAGTTCCAAACACCAAGGAAAGTTTTTCACGGCGCTTCAACAGGGTCTCTAAATTACAAGTATTAAGGAGGTCCACATACTTAAGGGGACTTGGAAACTACAAGGAGGGCTGTGAACTGTATCCTATTCCGCGAATCAGACTCACTTTCCTCACTTTGGTTCCAGCACCCCGTTCTTCGATTGCGTGCGTTTGCAGCTCGACGCTACGATTTTGCGCACAGAAATTGCAGCTTTCTCGTTTAGAATCGCTGCGGTTGTAGAAACAAGACCAAAGGTTTCGATGGGATCCCAAAAATTCAATATCTGATCCAGACAACTGGGTCTTGTCTTAGCCAGATCCAGTCTTCGCCAGACTCCTTGAACATTTTTACAACTAAAATTCAGAAACAGATTAAGGCCAAATAGCTAATCACCTGAGAAAACCAAGTTCAGATTTGGATTCAGCATGTGTGTTTACCCCTATAAGTCATATCTGTTTTGACGAAAACTTCCTGCCACTTCTGCCAATTTCCCGGTTCAGGCCGAACTCCAGAACTACTTGTCCGGCGAAAAAAGAAAGCTCAAAGACGAAATCAGGGTATCTTCTTTCCCCAGTAATGGACATCTAATCAACTTCAAATAGAAATTTAACTTATAACAAATTTTCCGATTCCAGCCGGATTCCGGTCGAACTATATGTCCGGGTAAAATACGATTGTCACACAGGGACTCAGCATCTCTTCTTACCCCTAAATCGCTTATCTAATCAACTAGAAATAAAACTTTGACTTCCAACAGTTTTCCGGTTTTGGCCGGATTCCGGACGAACTACATGTCCGGGTAGAAACTTGTTTTCACATAAGTGTTCAGCATGTCTTCTTGCCCTAAATCGAACATCTAATCAACTCCAAATAAAACTTTTAATTTTGACAAACTTTCCGGTTTGGGCCGGATTCCGGTCGAAATACTTGTCCGTCGAGGAAATAGTTTTCACCATCGTCTTCAGCATGTCTCCCTACCTCTAAATCGAACATTTAATCAAGTTCAAATAAAACTTTTACTTTCAACAAACTTTCCGGTTTGGGCCGGATTCCGGGCGAAATACTTGTCCATCGAGAAAATAGTTTTCACCATCGTCTCCAGCGTGTCTTCCTACGTCTAAATCGAACATCTAATCAATTTCAAATAAAACTTTTACTTTCAAAAAACTTTCCGGTTTGGGCCGGATTCCGGGCGAAATACTTGTCCGTCGAGAAAATAATTTTCACCATATCGTCTTCAGCATGTCTTCCTACCCCTAAATTGAACATCTAATCAACTTCAAATAAAGCTTTTACTTTCAACAAACTTTCCGGTTTTGGCCGGATTCCGGGCGAACTACTTGTCCGATGACAAAATGGTTTTCACCATCGTGTTCAGCATGTCTTTTTACTCCATAATCGACTATCACATTAGCTGTTTCAAAATGTTTTGTTTGTCCCTTAATTTGAATCCCCTCCCCCACCCCTAAATGTAGAGCTACAAAGCCCATCTACGAACTTGACTGGTCCGACGACCCAACGAACCCTCACACCAAGTTTCATCAAAATATCTCATTCCCTTCGAGAGTTATCGTGCTTACAGACGGACGGACAGACGGACGGACGGACGGACGGACGGACAGACGGACAACTTTTGCGATGTCATAGGTATCCCTCCACTTACGTTTTGGGATCCCAAAAAGCAACCCTATCGACGCAATCTGCATGACACACATGTAACGGATGATCGTAACACTAGTATGTAATGATGAGTAATATAAAGATTCGTTTATATATCAACAACTGGGGTTCACCGAAAGAATACCGCCTCCGCGCTACCCTTTTATACCCGCGTGTACACTCTCGTCACAAAAAAAGAACGAAGAAACCAACGAAAATGGGGTTTTTATAGGCGAACGAATATACTGAAATAAAAAGCGAATATTTCGGGAGGACAACGCCCCCCTTCTACAGCGCAGACAGAAAATTTCGAGAAAAAAATGCCTAAACGAGGATGAAGATCAACAGCCAAGAAAACTAAAACAAACCAAAAAACCAACAAGAAACCAAAGATTAAGATAAAATTGAAAGAATTGAAAGCCTAAAATAAAGACAGCGAGCCACTCACCAATACCTGCGACTAACAATTATGATTGTTCTCGCTCGATACTAGCAAATGATTCTTCGTTGATTTTTTGTGATATGTCAGACCAATGTGGTTTACGAAATTATCTTATACACTCTCAAATATCTCTACCGCTATACACGGACGATAAATATCCTGGATTTGGATACAGGGTTGCCACATGTCTCACGATAGTGTACATGGTTACTCTATTTTGTTTTTGTCACTCTTGTCCTACCTAGGGCATAACTCTATTTCAGATAACGTCGAAATGTATAATTTTTGCAGCAGGAAATCTGATCAGAAGTTACTATTTCAATTTTTTCATGAAAATAAAAGTAAGATGTGTAATTTTTGCCGCGGCGATTGCGACCAAAATTGACTGTTTCACGTTTTTTTTTTTCTCATGAAAATAAATTTCAATCCCAGCTCACTCTCTTGTTTGGGTCAAAAGTCACTCTCAAGATGTTTTTCATGTACCAACCCTGTTTGAATACACTGGCATGTACCAAGTGCCCAATAACTTTCATGTGTGGCCTGCGTCGCATGAGTTTGATTTTCAGTGGTTTTCCCCGCTTGTGAGCTTGAAGTTTTTCACCGTCTTTTGAGCGGTGGTGAAACCGTTGCCTCCGGTTCCCGTAATACGTTATTTAAAACCAGAGGTTCGTTTTCTTAGCTTGACCCTAAAGAAGACCCTTTGCTAACAAGAGCCTAAATATCGCTTGACTAAAATCAGCTGACGTATCATTTTAACGCAGTCAACTATCATTTGCAGTCAGCTCGGGGATATCACGTAGATTTGTAAAAAAAAAAAAATGCCGGGAAAAACTGTTCGTGTGTCGCACAATGAGCTGGGTGTATCCTAACTTTACAAACTTTAGCTCAAGACTTATTCTGTAAGATGCTTGGGGCGAACTGAAGTGTGGGCGAACTGGCGTTTTAACAAATTGACGGATTTTCGTGGGTGAACTGTCAGCAAGGCGTCAGCTGGGGGTATCCGAAGTTTGTAGCATTCTTAAGGCTCGAGTCCTATAAGATGCCAGGGGCGAACTGACGCGTGGACTAACTACGGGACTCCGATTGATAGCGCTATTTGCGACGCTTTGATTGGCTGTTTTGGAGCAGGTTGGGTGGAGTTCTTGGTGTGAGTAGGCCCTTTTGGGAGGTTGGATTGTCTCAGTTTAGAGGATCTGGTTCCTGCGTAACGAAAATACTTTCACAGGCCCAGAGAACCTACCTAGTTGAAGACCTTATCACCTGGAAGGACTACGAAATCCAGATCGCCGCTTACAATGCCGTCGGTCTGGGCATTTTCTCAAAAGGCATTACCGTCAAAACCAGAGAGGGTGCCCCGGAGGGTCCCCCCTCTCAGATTAAGGCTAAAGCGCTGAATTCTACCGCCGTCCAAGTGTGGTGGAGTCCACCCGACCCACAGCTGATTAATGGGATTAATCAGGGATACAAGCTGCAAGCATGGAAAGGTAAGATCTTCTTCTTGGCAATTAGACCAAATATAGCACTTGACTCCTCCGAGCTCGGATTAAACACCTTAGAGTGTTATCTAAAACAAGAGCTACGAGCCCATATGGCACTTGTTACGACTAGGTGGTACAAGAAAGTAGATGAGAATGTCACAAAATACGGGAAAAAACAAAATACGGGTTTTTATCGGGAAACTCCGGTACCCCCCCCCCCCCCCACCGTGTTCAAATCCGGTCCGGACCCTAAAACATGTCATCTAGGACACACGGTCTCTATTCTTTCCAAGTTTGATTCAAATCACTCCATCCGTTTGCCTCTACGCGAGCTAAAAAAAAAGTCCGTCCCCCCCCCTCCAACTCCTCCCACTGTGGTCAAACACGACTAGGACACATAAACTTCGCATCTCTGACATTTTCTCTTCTCGTGCTTCAAGCTTGACCCGAATCGGAAAATTTCTGCAAATTTTCGGTTTCCGCCTGATCCTCCTGCTCTACCGTTGCCGGATCCGGTCCGGACGCCAAATAACAAACTAGGCAGCGTAAACTCGGTACTGTCCAACTTGCATCCCAGTCAGCCCATTTGTTTGGTTTTTGACCATATCACAAAGTTTATTTTCCTCCCCTTCTCCCCCCCCCCCCCCTCCAGCTACCCCAGCCAATGCCGCATGTGGTTCGGAGACATGTTTTACGTATCTAGATTATTAGTTCTTGTCACTCGTAAAGTTTCGCTCGGATCGGACCACCCGTTCGCAAACTACGCAAGTCAGTAATTTCCGGATTGCCTTAACTCCCTTAACTTACCTTAACTCCCCCCGAAATGGCCGGATCCAGGAACAGAAATTCCCCCTAGGATATTGTGTCAGGTCTTTAAGTCTCTTTAGTCGGGCCGCTAATATGCCTGCCTAGTTTCATCCTAGCACATCTAGAAGTACCCTAGCTTACGATCACCGGAATTCCCGGAAACCCACCCGACTCCCCTAAAGAGCCCCGATGTGATGTGGTTCTGTCAAGGATCTATTGAAGGCTTATGCTTATTGTTCCCACCAAATTCCATCCCCATCCCTCGGCGCTAGGCGTTTCATGAATATTCCAGTGTCCCCCTTTACCCCCCCCCCCCACCCCCACAAGTATCGGATCTGGTCCGGGCTTGACATGGAACATCTGAGACTACACCTCTTTCCACTTGCCAAGTTTCATTCAAATCGGATCGCCCGTTCGGCAGTTATCAATGCCACAAGATTCCGGATTCCCCATCCCTCCACTCCCCCCGCGATGATCGGATCATGCAAACGACTATTCTTTGTTCAGTTTGTTCGTTTGTTCGAATCACTGATATGCCAGCCCCGTTTCATCGTCCTAGTACATCAGGAAGTACCGATAAACAGAAATCCGGACCCTCCCCCCCCCCCCACCCAACTCCCCCATAGTGCCCGAATCCGGTCCGGGTATGGCAATGATGTATCTATGACTTGTGCTTGCTCTTCCGACCAGGTTTCATCCTAATCCCTCCACTCTAAGCGTTTCCCAAGATTTCCGGTTCCCCCCTCCAACTCCTCCCGAAGTCACCGTCTGAGACACGAGATCTTTCCAAATACCAAGTTTCAATAAGATCCGATCACCCGTTCAAGCGTTATAAATACCAGAAGATTCCGGATTCCCCCTCCGGCCACTCCCCCCATGATCATCCGATCATGCAAACGACTATCGTCAAGCCGGTTTATTCAAGTCCCTTATATGCCAGCCCAGTTGCATCGTCCTAGTGCATCGGGAAGTACCGAACTCATGTTTATATCAGAAATCCGGATCCTCCTTCAACTCCCCCCATAGCTCCCGAATCCGGTCCGGTTATGTCATGGTGTATCTAGGACTTGTGCTTGCTCTTCCCACCAAGTTTCATCCTGATCCCTCCACTCTTAAGCATATCCCAATTCCAGTTCCCCTCTCCAACTCCCGTCGAAGTCACCGGATCTTTTCCGGGTTTCATTTGGATTGTCTGAGACACGAGGTCTTTCCAAATACCAAGTTTCATTAAGATCCGATCACCCGTTCAAGAGTTATAAATACCTCAAGATTCTGGATTCCCCCTCCCTCCACTCACCCCACGATGCTCGGATCGGGGAAGTGACTATTTCCAACTTAATCATTTGGTGTCCCTGATATGCCTGCCATGTTTCATCGTCCTAGCTTATGTGGAAGTGCCCGAACTAGAAAAACCCGGACCGACAGACCGACGGACGGACAGACCGACGGACGGACAGAAATTGCGATCGCTATATGGCACTCGGCCGAAGGGCAAGCGCAATAAAAACAGGATTTGTCTTCCCGGCAGCTCGACCTAAGGCCTAAGTTTCTGATCTACCTCGAAAATATCCAAACACCATAAATGTAAAAATCAGCGTAGAGTCTTTCGAGTAGATTAAAAACACAGGAAGTTCGGAATCTCGGAAATGATATCCAATTGAACTGTTAAGGGACATAGAAAGAAACAGTAGTGTAGGTAAGACGACTCCTTTAAAGCAGAAAAAAATCTGATACTATCCTAGTTTTTCTTCTCAATAACCATCGACATCATCAGTCGGAATATTTTCAGTTTTCCTTTCAAAGTTGTTGTCATGCTTTACTCTCTTCCCAAATCAGAATTTTATCTGCTCCGCCTCTCGCGCGTATGTGATTGGTTCAGTCGGAGGTACGGATGGTACAAATCAATTAGAGACAATGTTTGTTTCTTATGATAGTTAAGATTCTATATATAAGGCTTGTGTGGTGAATTTGTTGGTTTATTTCCCTCACAGCTGAGGAGTACAAAACATAATGTATAAAACAGAACTATGCCTAAACCATTTGATCCGTTCAGTGACATATAAATACTACAAAACATACACATAATTTTGACAACTAAATTACAATTGTTTATACTGTTCACCATTCACTTAATGGACATTGCGCAAGTTAATGCCTAGGGCTGATCGTTTCTATGGCACTTGCAGGCTCTGGCTCAAGAGCTATATACCGGTCGGAATTCCGTCTGTCGGTCGGTCGGGTCCCACGATTGCGAGCTAGGGTACTTCCAGATGTGCTAGGACGATGAAACTTGGCAGGCGTATCAGGGACCTGACCAAACTAACTTGAAATTAATCAGTTTCCCAATCCGACGATCTGGGGGAGTGAAGGGAGGGGGAATCCGGAAAGTTTAGTCGTCCTCAACTTTCGAGCGGGTGATTGGATTCGAATGAAACTTAATAACTGAATAAAGGACAATGTCACTGATGCCTCATTTTAAGTCTGGGCCGGATTCGAGAGCTCTGGGGATGTTGGGGGGGGGGGGGGCAGACCGGAAATCTCGAGAAACGTTTATAATGGAGGGATCGGAGTGAAACTTGCTAACAAGTGTCTGCTCTAGATGAGTCGTTTACACAATTATGCAGCGTTTACAAGGATTTACAAGAAAATTTGAACAGAATACGTTCTTGGTAATTCTTCAAACGAGAGAATCTGACAAAAATAAATTCACCAGCCAACAAAAAAAAAAATTTGATGGCATTTATGATATCAGTACTTAGGACTGCTGCTATCAAAAGCTTGCTAGAATGTTTTAGGTTAGTTTTTTTTACCAGCGCCTCCGACGAGATTTCTTTCAGGTAGACCGGGAATCCGGGATTCCTTTTCATCATGAAAGGAATTCTCGTCCCGCTAGACTTTTTTTCTAGTGCTCTTGACGAACGGAATTCTTTCAAGTCGACAAGAATTCCTTTCTACTCGACGGGATTTCTTGTCCGTGTAAACGCTACATTAAACTGGATTCGGACACTTTGGGGTGAGGGTGGAGGTGGGTTTCTTGGTATTTGGTGATGGTGGTTTTTGGGATTTCACGACGAAACTGGGCAGGCATATGAGGGACCCGATCAAACTAACTCGGAGATAAAAACAAATTGTCGATCCGATCATCGTGCGGGGAGTGCACGGAGGGGGAATCCGGATCAGATTCCAGTGAAATTTAATAGTTGAACAGAGGACATGTTCCTGATGTTCTCTTTCATGTCCGGACCGGATCGGACAACTGTTGGGGGGGGGGGGGGCTTAGACTGGAGACTTCGGGATGGAACTTGGGAATAACAAAGAAATGTTCTAGATAAATCATTTACATAACTGGATTGGATCCGGGCATTGTGGGGGAAGTTAGAGGGGGCGAGGGGGGTCCGCAATTCTGGTGATCGCAAGTTAAGGTACTTCCAGATGTGCTAGGAAGATGAAACTTGACTGGAAAATTAGAGATTCGACAAGATTGCCTTAGAAGTGGTTCCAAAATCCGACCATTCCGTAAAGTACTTAACGTAACGCAAAGTAAAAAAAAAATGTGTTCAAGCAAACTATACATTTTCGTGATCCTCATGAGTCCATGATCATCTTTGCCGTATGGGCTTTACTTACAAATAATTTCTAGCTCCCTTAAAGTGCTCATCTTAATTGCAAAGCAAAAAGTACTTTAGATCAAACGATACATTTCGACCCATGATCATATGTGCCACAAGGGTTTCGCTTAAAACATTGACGTCTAGCACCCGTAAAGTACGCATCTTAACCTAAAGGCGGAAAAATACTTTTGACCAAACGATAGGCTATATATTTTAATGATTCCAAGGGCCCATATTAGTTTTACCTCTTTGGTTTTGCTTACAGGTGAATTTCTAGCGCGTTTGAAGTGCGCATCATTACAGCCAAGTTCAAAAATGAAATATACAAAATCTCCGCGTCTGGATTAGTTTTTGGTCTTCGTCTAAGCAGTGCACATTCCGAACGTCCTTACTCGAGCCTTGGGTGAAAAAATACAAAATCGTTTAGATGGGTCGCAATGTTTCTGTGTGTTCAGATATCAGATGCAAAAATAAGCTATCTTTTCAGTTAAGCTTTAAGGTGCGTTTCTTAACCGCACAGGGGAAAAAAAATACTTTTGATCAAAATATACCGTTTTCGTGATTCCCAAAGGTCCATGATCGTTTTACCTCCAAGGGTTTTGCTTACGAATGACTTTTCAACATCATTAAAACGCCAATCTTACCGCTAAGGGCAAACAAACATTTTTAAGAAACGACACATTTTAAGATTCCAAAGTGCCCATGATTATGTATATCTCGAGTATTTTGCTTACAATTTCAGCTATCCCCTTAAAGTGCGCGTCTTAGCCGCAAAGTGCAAAAACAAAACTTTCGAGCAAATGATACACTTCCTTGATCATAAGAGCCCATGATCATTTGGGCACCAGTGGTTTTGCTTTCAAAATTGATTAAATATTCTTTGAGCCCAATTTTTGAATAAATAGCTGACGTATCCGTTCATAGCTGACGTGTCCGTTGTAAACGTTGTTTGAATAAAATTGATTCCTAAGGCTCTTAAAGTGTGCATTATAATCACAAAGCGAATAGCATATTTTTGACTAAACCATACATTTTCACGATTCCGGAGAGCCCATAGTCATGTTTGCCTCCGTAGCTGATCTCCTTAGCCACTACGTATGCTTGCAAGGGCCATATGAGCTTACAGCTCTTGTTCCTTTTCAGAGGAATTTTAACTGGAATGTACCGATAGCAGCTGTATGCCCGTGGTCGGAAATACACGCCAGTGATACTAATGAAGAACGAGTTAAACGTCTCACTAACGACTCAAACTCAACAACTTAAATCCTGTGTCAACCAATCACTTCGATCTTTGGGAGCAGATGTAATACCGCTTCCGGCTCTTGGCGATTTTGCATCGGCAAGAAGAGTTAGTCATCAAGAGTAGGCTATTGAAAGGATAAGATAAGCTCTTCATCGAAACTTTAACGGTTTCCAACTGTGCGTATAACTCTCCGTTTATCGGACTGTAGTTCCCATCCCATTTCTCTGTGTTTATCCCACCGTAGTTCGCAGCCCATCTCTCCAGACTCTCAAATGTTTCGGGAAGTTGGAAAATGGCAGAATTATAACTTTGTGCGACTCGCTACCACGGAGGAGGACTGTAGATTCTCCGACTCGGTAACATAAACATCTAGTTTACCAAGTTTATAATTGTGATTTCGTCTTGTATCTCGCAGTGAAAGACGAACTGGGTAGTAGAAGCGTCGCCACATTCTATGAAAAGTTGGCTGGGCTCGTCAGCTCCTCCTTGTGACTTAAATAGTTTAAAAAGTCTCGCAAAAAGCTTAATGGAAGTCCCAAGACTAATGAATATTTAGTATAACTTTCTCCAATTTCGTATCCTAGTTTAGTTTCAAAAGTGTATTTTTTTTTATACCGAAATTGAATTTCGTCAGTAGGCAAACTTTATTACCTATCTCGGTTGAAAGAACATGCGATGGAGGGCAAAGAAAAGAAATAAAAAAACACAAATAACTAGATAGAGTACGAAACCGATCGAAACTTCCTGCCTTATCACTTCTGCAATTTTTCCGGTTTTGGTGGAATTTCGGAACTACTTGTCCGGCGGAAAAATAAAGCTCAGAAAAAAATTCAGCGTATCTCGTTACTCCTGTACCCAACATCTACTCGAGTTTAAATACAAATTTAACTTATTGCAGATTTTCCGGTATAAGCCGGATTCCTGGCAAACTATATGTCCGGGTAAAAAATTGATTGTCAAATACGGATTTAGCATCTCTTCTAACCCCTAAATTGGACATCTAATCAACTATATACAGATAAAACTTTAGCTTTTAATATTTTCCGGTTTTGGCCGGATTCCGGGCGAACTACTTGTCCGGGCAGAAAATGGTTTTCATATTCGTGTTCATTACGTCTTCTTACCCCTAATCGACTATCTCAGTGGCTGTTTAAAAATATTTTGTTTGTCCCTTAATTTGAACCCCCACCCCTGAATGTAGGGCTACGGAGCCCTTCTCGTGCCAGTGCTATTCGTTTGTGGATATTTATGGCTAATTAATAAACTTGGTTTGATTTGATTTGATCTACGAACTCGACCTTTCCCTTGACCTAATGATCCTCCAACCAGGTTTCGTCAAAATATCTCATTCGCTTCTAGAGTTATCGTGCTTACAGAGGGTCGGACGGACAGACGGACATTTTTTGCGATGTCATAGGTATCCCTCCATTTTCGTTTTGGGATCCCAAAAACGACTGTTTTGACGAAAAATCGACTGCTTAAGAAAAAAAATCGACTGTGTTTTAGAATAATCGAGGCGCTTGACGTCGGCTGGCTTAGTTTTTACTGACTGTTCAACAACATGGATGGCGGGGGGGGGGGGTCCCCCCTTCATACGTGACGCCCCTGAGTGCAGTAGAAAAGTATAAAAATATAAATAATAACACAATTACACACAATTTCAAAGAAGTTTAATAACAAATGAGAATTAAGCTAATGAGGTGGTGAACAGGTAAACGCCCAATTGGAGGAGATTATTTTAGGACAGCCTATCTAATAACAACGCCACCACACTGTTAACTAGGCCTTTTCACGATTGTAATTTGGGTCTACCCGTAGGTGACGTTGGAAATAACTCCATACCCGACGCTTCCATCACAGTTCCTCCAAGCCTCCTGGACCTCCTCGCCGAGCAGACAACGATCCTGAACGGGCTCGAGAAGTACACAGCCTATAACATTACCGTCCTTTGCTTCACAAGTCCCGGGGATGGTCCTCTTTCCCCACCTGTAAGAATCCGAACAGCTGAAGACGTTCCGGACCAGGTCCGGAATTTGAGATTCGAGGAGATTACAGATAGAGCTGTCAAGGTCATTTGGAACGCTCCGGAAAGGGAAAATGGGATATTGCTGGGTGAGTAAATGAGGTCTTTTGCATGTTTTAGAGGCGGGGGGAGGGGGTCCTTGAGATGCGAGAAAGGGGATTGTAGGAGTTTGAGGAGATTGGGATTGCAAGGATTTTCTAAAATGCGAATGGAGAGGATTATGGTGTCTTTTTGAGGCTATGTATTTAGTGAGCTTTGAGACTTTTTTTAATCAAATATGTTTTATATTTGGTGTACACAAGTAACTTAATTTTAAATAGTATCCAATCGTAGCGAAGGCCTGTCGCTGATCTTAACGGTTATAGAAAGCGGAACGTCACACCTTTACATTAGTTGCGTTTTTGCAGATACCAGTATCTAATACCATGGTCTAAAGTCATTTTTGCAGTTACCATGTATCTGAGATTCTGATACCATGGTCCGACCGTATTAACTGAGCTTGGTGTCAGACAAAGTCATCTCACTCCGCGATCAATATTCTTTGAGCCCAAGCTGACTTTCAAACATTTATTCGAACAGTGTTTACAACGGATACGTCAACTACGATTCTTCATCAGCCCAAGCTGACTTTGAAACAGTTATTCAAATAATGTTTACAACGGATGCATCAGCTACGATTCTTTATCAACTACTGATACTGATGAAGAATCGTAGCTGACGTATCCATTGTAAACATTGATTGAATAAATACTCCGAGTTCACTAACCCAAGAGCCTAGGTTTGTGTCAAATTGGTGGGAAAGAAGTTTGGAACTTGTGATTTGGGTGGATGTTAGTATTTCGTTTCGGGCGACTTCTAAAATGTGAATTTGTCAAATGTATAATAGGCTTCAGCCAAAATTCGTAATGACTTCGTTGGATCGAACAGTCTTGGTCGTATGATTTGACGTTGTACCCTTTGGACCCAGCAATTTCGTGTAAGGAAAGGTTGCTGGTATCATGATTTACAGGGGTGAGTTGATTTATCGAAAACCGCGTACTTTGTGGCTCTTGTCATCCCAACCGTGCTTTGTCCAGGTTACACCGTTCGCTGGACCGTCCGAGATTCCCCTCATACCCTAAAAATACGGAATGTCACCTCCGATGTAACGAGCGTTCGAATCGCTGGTCTGCAGCCCACAACCCATTACACCTTCGAAGTCTACGGATGGACTTCAGTAGGCAGCGGGCCTGTATCGATGGCAACCATTCAGTCGGGTATTGAACCCGTCCTACCCGGACCCCCTACCCGGCTTGCAGTGAGCAATATTGAGGCGTTTTCGGTCGTGTTGCAGTTTACCCCTGGTTTCGATGGGAATTCGTCAATAACGAAGTGGTCCGTTCAGGTAAGGATAGCTAATACTTAGTGTTTTCTTTATATATATAATCTGGGTTAACCGGCAGGCTTTTGGGGAGTTGGTGTTTTCTCGGTTTCACGCAGCTTAAATTGGTTCGTTGAAAACAGTGCCAACTTCAGAGTTTTACTTCTACGAAGGCCTTATACTAAGAGCTTGTTCCACTCTACTTGCCATAGTTACACATGACGTCACGGCTTCTTGGCGTCAAGGCTGGAACACATTTGTCTATTTTTGGTAAAATATCCCGCCTCGGGCTGATCGGGCCAATTACGACACAGAGATCGAAGACACCACGCTAACTACGCTCCGAGCATGGTAAGCAAATGCCTACTATGATTTCGAGAAGGGTGGAATGGTCAGCGTAGTAACCCTTCATGGGAACGAAAATGTAACTAATAGTTACTATTGTTAGAAGGGTGGAACACGCTCTCTCCTACTGCTAACATACATTATTTACTCTATAGCATATTTTATTGCAAACATCACGGGATTGTGTATGCTGTCATTCAGCCCATGTTTATGACGCTACCAGCGAAGAATTTGCTGCGATATTAGATTTTCTTGCATAAAACTTATTGCTCACAAGAAGTGGCCATATAAAAGGTGGATTCTCGCTGTTTGTCGTTCAGTTTTAGCCGAATGTCAGCGGAGCAGTCCAAAAACTAACTTCACATTTTGAATCCTGGACTTCCAAACTTTTACTAAATCTGTTTGCTTAAAGTTTAACCAAATAGGGCTAGATCCAACAGTATCGTTACACTTCACTCATTAACTTAAATAGGCCTGAAAATCTGATAAAAATGTGTTACTTCGTCAGATTTCATCGAATTAACTTGTTCTGTCGGATTTGTGGTAGCCGTATTCTATGAGTTTGTCCTTCTATGCTTGAAACATTCAGCAACTAAAAAGGTAAGCCATTGCCGAAAAAAAAAAAATATCGTATCATCACTTTCCGACTCCCAAGCTTAGCGTCCGAATTTTCCGAGCTTAGCGTCCGTTACCTTATGAAAATGCAGGCTTTTGCTGAAATTCAGATTCTCCGCGTCTTGGTGAATTTCGTCTTGTCTTGCCAGCACCGCGTATTCTGAACCTCGCTAACACAAATAACAAAAAGACATATTGTATCAACAGTTTCTGACTCCCGAGCTTAGCGTCCGTACCTTATGGAAAATGCAGGCTTTTGTTGAAATTCAGATTCTCTGCGTCTTGGTGAATTTTTTCTTGCCTTGCCAGCACCGCGTATTCTGAACCTCGCTACTAGAGCCCAAGTTGAAAAAAAATGACTAAGATGGGTCAAAATAATTCAGTGTGTTTTGAATCTAAAAATAAGCTTGCTTGTCATTTAAACTTTAATAAACTTTATTTGCGCTATAACATATTTTATTGCAAAACCTTATCTTTGACGAAATCATTCATACCGTATTTTTGGCGCCACCAACGAAAATCTCTCTCTACTGAAACGTGTTTCGAAAAAGAAATGACCATCATAAGGTAATGTGAGATAATGTGAAATTTTCTTGGACATCGACATTTTGTGTGCCACAGGCATCTTTGCCACTTTTATGCCATTTGAGTTTTTTGTACCATGTCCAATATAAAACAGAAAAACGAGATTTTTGTGTTTTTTTTTTCTTGATCAGCTTGAAATATCCGAAATTTGATTTATCCCTCGCACATCATCTTAGAGGGGTAACTAGCTGATCAAGAAAAAAAAACCCCGAAAATCTCGTTTTTCTGTTTTATATTGGACATGGTACAAAAAACTCAAATGGCATAAAAGTAGCAAAGATGCCTGTGGCACACAAAAATACCCTCTTATTAATTGACTAATTGGTTTGGAACAAAACTAATGAAACCCAGCCTAAAGCCTTAATAGTTAGTACAAACACGCTATTAAAACAAAAAGAGCTGTCAAAAAATTAACTTTTGCATTTAAAATCTTGGTCTTCCGCGATGTTTTCAGTCGCGATTAAATATTATATCCTGGGACTTTTCTCCTAACTGAGTACGCCCCGAATAATGAAATTCTGAAAAGTTCTTAAACTTCGAAGATTTGTGTGAGGAAAGTTCTGGATAAGAATTCCCTTTATCCGGTTCTATGCCGTTTGACTAAGAAACTTCCTACATTCGTTGGAGACTGGGGGCTTCGTCCTTGGACGCACTGATTAATCAGCTTATGAGAGGTTCTTTTTAACGTATTTTTTATGAGAATCTTCACGTGTTTACTAGAAAACTTGGGGGGGGGGGGCATGGAGAATAGCCATATTTACTGATTTTCAGTACACTCTGTAACTTCTTAGATACCTTCATATTTCTAATTTTGACATTTTTTTTTAGATTTCCCTTTTTTCTTTTTTCATATTCGTATTTGCTTCGTTATCGAAAGACAGTTTAATTGTTTTGTTTTTCTTTCTTTGTATTGTGAGATGCTATTTCCCATTTCTTGTCTTTTGCCCAATGCAGCGTAATAAGATTTCGAAAAATCATAATACTTGGCTTGGAAAATTTTATCTAGAAATCTGGGTGCAGTGCGTAAATTAAAAGATATTCTCTTCCGAAAATGTAACAATTTTAGTAACAGGTGCAACAGTTTATTTGTGTTGTTATACATGTGTTCAATCTTGTATGGCCTGTTTGCTGAATAAACAAACATTACTATTATTCTCCGTATGCTTTATTTCTCAATATTCCACCCGTATATCCTGTACTGTGTGTGGATGGGGAAGTTCCATCAGTTCTTCCTATTCCAGTCCTTCAAACCAGGCCCTTCGTGTTCTAAGCGGATCTGGTCATCGTGACTAGGTCCATAATGTTAATTCGAATCTAGGTATCTTTTCCGCTGCTGGTCTTCGTGAGTTGTACGCTTTTGCGTTTTTGATCTGAATTGTTAGTTCTCCGTTCTCGATTCTAAATCCTGGATTCTCGTACAAATTACCGTTTTTGCTGCGCTGGCTTCTCCATTCTCGCTTTCGACAAAAATCTTAGCAGCTCGCAGCTCGTCCGCAACCCGGTATACGTGTTTATGCATATTGAACAACCGCACTCTGTTAACCAATCAGGGAGGAGAACGGAGAATTCACCATCGGAGCAACTTCTCAATTCTTCAGAATCGCGAGGCTTTCCCCGTTCTCGATTCTGACAAAAACGCAAGAAAAGGAGAATTCGCTTTATCGGAATAGTCCAAAAACGCGAAATAGGAGAATTTCGAGGAGGGTCGCAAGGACAATTCGGATCAAAATCGCAACTATTATTTCTTTTCCGACTAGTAAATAAAAAATCATTAACAAGTTTCACATTTAGCATTAAGCTTTTATATTGTCGCCTTCCAGAGCTTGTACCCTGCGCCCTCACACGCACCAGCTTTTATTTCTATCTTTTATATTTCAGGCCCGTACCTCACGCAACAGCACCTGGGACACAGTCTACGAAATATCCGACCCGGACGCCATTGCTATAACGGTTCGCAATCTCACCCCTTTCCTAGAATATGCCCTGAGAATCACCGCCCACAATGTCGTGGGGGTGTCGCCACCCTCTGAACCGAGCAAAACTTTTCAGACGTTGCAGGCTGCGCCCTCCCACGCGCCCTATAACGTGACTGTCAGAGCAGTGAATTCAACTCAGCTGAGGGTCAGATGGACGGTGAGCAATGTTTATTTAATTATTTTTTCTTTCTAAATCTCCACTTGTGTGGCTTTCGTGAATTTGCGTTACAAAAATATTCCTTCAGCCCAAGCTGACTGCGAATCATATTTGATTGTGCAAAACGGATACGTTAGCTGAATTTTATTAATTAAATAAAATTTAATATTAATAAAAAAAATGATTTAATATTAATAATTTATTAATTTAATATTAATAAATTCAGCTGACGTATCCGTTTTGCACTATCAATCTGCGTTACAGTAGAACATCCCTTATCGAAACATTACACTGTCATAAGTTTCATAACAGACAACACAAGGATGCGTAGCTTCAACAGACAACAACTCAACAGGCAACACTTGGGATGTAATCTGTTGGGATTTTGAAAACGTTATGTATGAAATGTTATGCATTATAAGCATCGCCGAAGAGACGACCAATGCCGAAAACACATCTGCTGAATTTTCCGATATCATGAAGACAAGCAAAAAAGTCGCGATATATGAAAATGTTATGTGTGAAATGTTATGCATATAAAGCATTTCCGAAGAGCCGAAAAATGCCGAGAACGAATCTGCTGAATTTTCCGATATCTTTAAGAAAAAAAAAAAGTTAGCAGATGCGATTTCGGCATTTTTCGGCTTTTCGGCAATGCTTGTTATGTATAACATTTCATATATAACCTTTTAGCATCACAACAGACTACATCCCAAGCATTGTCTGTTACGAAACTTCTGATAGTGTAGGTGCTGTTGCCATCTGTATAAGACAACAGAGACGAGAGGCATCTTGTGAGAGCAACTTTCGCAGTAGAGGGGATTAAATTCGTTTACTCGTTAGGCATTGAACTTCCCAGATATCCTCGTGCAGTCGTGAAGCAAAGATAACCAAGACAGTTTATTTAAAAATAAGTTCATTAGCTAGTTAAAACGTAAGCAATGTGACACAATACAGCTTGTCATTTCAGCAGCTCAGCAGAATCGGCTTTGTCGAAGATTCGTTGTTTTTTCCCGCCTTTCCCGACTTCTAAGAAAATAGATCACCATTCCCTCCGTTCTTATTACTACAGATACGCAGAATTCCTCCTTTTTGTACCCACTTAGTACAAAACAGACACCTGAGTTCGCTACAAGTTTCAGGATATACCGCTGAAACTCTCAGTCCGAAAAAAACTCCCCCAATTTCCCATCTTAGCTTCCTGGCACATCACGTCGTTTCCCGTCTTCTTTCGTCAATTATTATTTTACTTACTTGCGTTTTATTTTTCCTTGTTGTATTCCTCTAACAAAATAGCTTGAGCCTGAAGGGAATTCTTGCCAAGAAGGGCTGGAATATCGCTAGAATAATCACAGCTAGGGTATCCATTTGATCAAATACTAGTCGCTGTCAGGTTGGTGTGAAGGACTATACATATTGTATTATTGTATGGGCAATTGGCTAATAAACACTAGTCGCGTTTTTTGCCAAAAGAGCTCAAAGGAATATAAGATTTGAAGCCAAGCTGACCATTCATTACAAAAGAAATAGAAAACCCAGATTTTCGGTTTTTTGTTTTGTTTTTCCTTGATCAGCTAGCATCCTTCTATACACTGTAAAAAGTTTTTCCGTATAAAGATTAAAGTTAACTGCAATGTTTGCTACTCAGATTATTCTTATCTCTAGGCAGATAAGATTAATACCAAATAGAGATAAGATGAATCCGAGTAGCAAATACTGCTGTTAACTTTAATCTTTATACGAAGAAACTTTTTACAGTGTATCCGAAATTATATTTATCCCTCGCCCATCATCTTAGAGGGGATAACTAGCTGATAAAGAAAAAAACCGAAAATCACGGTTTTCTATTTCTAGAGCTCAATAGCCTTCCTAAGTCCTCTGTCCTTTCTGCTAGTTTGTCCGTTTTTAGCAGAGTCCGGTGCCGTGTTCCTGAGCAGATAGTTCAACTCACCTCGGAGTTGGGCAGGCCTGGGCAGAAAGGACAGCGGCCGGCTTGGTCCAAAAACCGTCAAAAGAGCAGCGAGGAATAAGCGCTTGGTGCAAAAACAAGAGAAAATGAACTAAGGCCTTGGTAGATAGGTGACAAAAACGCGACTATTTTTCTACAATGAAGAGAGAGAGAGATCGGTATATTTAGAAACTATCATAGCATAACTAAATTCAGTTTATTACAAATTATAAATAACAAACACATACCACGATTCAGCATTGCACACCGAATTAAAAAAAGGCACAAACGAGTTCCGTAAGGACTAGTGCGGGCTTTAGGGGGTAGAAGTTTATTTTGCAATCGAGTTCGATTATTGGGAAGCAGTGACCGGTGGCTCGTATTGGCTAGGATAGATTTGCCAAACTGCAAAATCAGTTTTTCAAGCCGGACTTTAAGCGGTGCTAAATTCAGCTTCTCATGGCAAGGCCGTATCCAGGGGGGGGGGGGGGTAGGGGGTTGAAACGCCCCCCGAAACATGCAAAAATACTCATTTTTATAGGCATGTCCCTCTGATCTATGTCTTTTTTGTACTTTCTTGTGCGACCCGCAGGCAACCCCCTCCCCCCCTGAAATAAATTCCTGGATACGGGCCTGTCTCAAGGGCTTGTCCGTATGTTGTGGTTACGAATGACTTATGTTTCAGCCTCTGCAACAAATCGAATGGTACGGCGTCCCCCGCGGTTACAACATCACGTTCCAACCAGTTGGGGCGGACTTCGTTCGACCAGGATGGCTTACGGCGAACGACCATACTTCTAATTCACAAGTGATTGACAATATGGCTGAGTTCGTACAGTATGAGATCAAAGTTCAGGCCTATAACGATGTCGGAGCTTCGTCGTTCAGTCCACCTGCCCTGGAACGGACAAGAGAGTCAGGTATGTTTTATTTACGTTGTATGTAACGTATGACATGTACGTTAGATGTTACATGTAACGTAATACATTTCAGGTGCGTTATATGTAAATATGTTCAGTTGACGTTCCCAGAGGTTTCAAATTGTGTATTTTTTTCTGTCGGAAAATTTTAATGTTTTCTTTTTCTTTTTTCTTCCTTTGTAATCCTCCTTTTAATAATAATAATAATAATAATGTACTTTATTTCCTTAATAGCTTCTATTATGCATGCTAGCTTTGGATCGTCATTCACGCAAATTACACATGACACAATTACATAAATAGACATTTTATCTATGTGAAACTTATGAATATCATTTAATGTAACTGGAATTAAAATATTGGGTGAAATAGGGTAATTTCAGATAACAATCAGTCGAGCTTATGGGTGGTCTTAGCCTACTAGTCTCTGGGAAGCAGCGTCCTTTGTCTTTGTCGCGTATTGGGCCTACTACTTGCTAGGTCTCGAAATCAGGTAAAGTGGCATGATGCGCATGTGATGTCAGGCATTTGCTACCAAACGCTATTGTCAGCTGATGCCGTCTTTCAGCAAGCAGGTCAAGCTTGACCAGGCCGTCCTCGTCAGAAAGATGACCCGGGTCGAGCATAATCTTAACGACCCTTTTTTGGATGGCTTCTAGTCTTTCATTATGTCCGTTTGTGAGTTCTGGGTGCCAAGCCGGACAAGCATACTCCAGGCAAAGGCGAATGTACGTGCAGCAAATACTACGAAAATCTCGCGACAGAATAGCAAAGCGTCTCAGAACTGCTAACAACTTAAGGAGTGGTACGGCTTTTTGAGTAACATACTGCACGTGGGAACTCCACTTAAAGTCATCGTCAGTCAACAAACCGAGGAGTTTAACTGTTTTTTTGGACTCTATATCCTCAGTCTCAGGAAGGTCCCGTTTTGAAAAATACACAACACTCTTTGTATGGCTTACTGAAAGTTTAACTTCGGACAGGTCTCGCTGCAAACTTTCAAAACAGTTGAAAGAGGCGGTTCTTCATCTGAAGGAGAAAGTTAACGGAGTGAAATAATTCAAAGATCGTCGTGACAAACGTAGTAAACACTTTGTTAAAAATAATTAAAAAGCACAATGGGACCAGCTTGGTAACCGTGGGGTGTCTTGCAGAAAAAACACTCATGAATTCCGAAACGTCCTCGTTAGTCAACTTATACAGCAACCTAACAACGAGTTTTCGAGCTCCCATTGCAGTCGATTCAGTAATAATCACTCCGAAAACGTAAGTGGAGGGATACCTATGACATTGCAAAAGTTGTCCGTCTGTCTGTCTGTCTGTGAGCACGATAACTCTCGAAGGGAATGAGACATTTTGATGAAACTTGATGTGAGGATTCTTTGAGTAAAGGGTAAGGTCGAATTCGTAGATGGGGTATGTAGCCCTACAGTTAGGGGTGGGGGAGGGGGTTCAAATTAAGGGGCAAACAAAATATTTTGAAAAAGCTAATGAGATAGTTGATTAAGGGGAAAGAAAACATGCTGGACACGAATATGTAAACCATTTTCTCACCGGACAAGTAGTTTTCCCGGAATCCGGCCAAAACCGGAAAACTTGTCAAAAGCAAAAGTTGTATTTGTACTTGATTAGACGTTTGATTCAGGGTTAAGAAGAGACGCTGAATCCAAATATGATACTCATTTTTTACTCGGACATAAAGTTCGCCCGGAATCCTGCTGAAACCTTAAAAAATTGTTATAAGTTAAACTTCATATGAAGTTGATTAGATGTTGGATGTAGGGGTACGGAGATACGCGAATTGGTTTTTTATCTTTATTTTCGCCGGCGTAGTTCCGAAATTCCGCCGAAACCGGAAAATTGGAAGAAGTAAGGCGGGAAGTTTCGATCAGTTACGTCAAAATAGGTATGACTTAGAAGGGTATAAACTTACATGCTCAATCCATATCTGAACTTGGTTTTCTCAGGTCCACCAGTTATTGTACTGTCTTTTTAAAATGTACAGAAAACCTTTTTTTTTTAAGTTTCGAAGTTGATCTGTTTCTAAATTTTAAAAAGAAAGCTCTTTGGATCAAATATTACATTTTTGGGATCCCATCGAAAACTTTGGTCTTGTTTAAAATGACGGTTGATAAATAAATAAATTATAATAACCGGTCATCAGTCCGTATTTTTATTACCAACCGGCAGTCCTTTTTTTTTTTTACCAGTCTGTAAGATAAGAACTCCTGCGAAATGTCTGTGGTTTAGCCACCCCCCCCCCCCCCCCCCCCCTTCGATCCCTTTTAAACTTGAGATCTCTTGTTATTTTGGGAAAACCAGGGAATAGAAGCGCCAGCAAATCTTTCTTGTCTATACAGGTGGATTCAGAGGGTACTTAACTGTGATAGTGTTGGGGGGGGGGGATTAAATCTACCAGGATCAAATCTAAAACACTTTTACACTTTTAGTGAAATGTTTTGGTTTGTTCTTGTCGTTAGATTAGAAAATACAGCGGTTGATGGTTGATGGGACCACTTTCACTGAATTTCCCTCTGAAATCGTAATAGCTAATTCTGTTAAAGTCCATTGAGAGTCTTTCAGCCAAAAATATTCACAGCGCTAGATTGGGGTTACGTTTAAAGTGCCCTCGCCTTTCTGGTACTGCAGGTATGGGGAGAGTTAATTCGGACATGCTGGAAAGACTATAATTACTCGTCCATGGTAGAATGTAAGCTCGAAAACAACTTCATTTTATCTCGCACCTTTTATTTTAGTACCCCGTTCCGGCCCCGTTGATGTATCTGCAAACGCCACTTCCTCCACTACCGTTGTCGTTCGATGGGGGGAGATCCCGCGACCCCAGCGCTCCGGTGTCATCGAGGGTTACAAGATCATCTATGGATCTTCAAATATTCCCGCCAAATCCAAAGTGGTGTCGTCGAATGACACTTTCACAACTACTTTAACGGAGCTTCATAAGTTCACAAAATACCTTATTCAAGTATTGGCTTATACCCGGATTGGCGACGGGATGTTGTCCTTCCCCCACGTGTCCGTCACAACGTACGAAGACGTTCCAGGTGCCCCGTCCAACGTAACGTTCCCCGACGTTTCCTTCACAATAGCGAGAATTCTATGGGACGAGCCTATGGAGCCCAACGGGGAGATTTTAGCCTATAGAGTATCCTATCACTTGGACGGACAGCGGGGTCTCAACCAATCAAAAGAATTCCCGCCAACGGAACGGACCTACAGAGTGATGAATTTGGAACCGGAGCAGTTTTATGTTTTCGAAGTTACCGCCAAAACAAGCATTGGATGGGGGGAGCCCGCACGTGTCCCGGTGTACACCACCAATAACAGAGAGGCTCCACAGCCCCCCTCCCGACCGCTTGTGAGCCGATCCCAGATACAAGCGAGCCAAGTGACCTTTAGCTGGACACCCGGTCGGGACGGATATGCCCCTCTGAGGTATTACACTGTCCAGTATAAGGAAGGGGTGGAGGGACCATGGAAGACGGAGTCGAACCGAGTAGATCCCACCGTTGCCAGTTATACTGTGAGGAACTTGAAGCCGTTCAGCGAATATCAGTTTAAGCTTCAGGCAACAAATGATATTGGTCCGTCCGGCTGGAGCAGCGAATCGGAAGAAGTTAGAACTTTGCCTGCAGGTAAGTTATTATTTTTGTTCTTACTTTCTTCCTCGCTAAAAAAAAACACTTTCAGGGTAAGCGACGATTGGCATAAGCTTGCTAGTTTATGGCCTTGTATATGCCTTAGGTACTGGTAATGACTTAGACCTATGCTAGTTTTTTTTTTATAAATCAGTTCGAATTAACGAAGCGTCATTGTTTTCCAATTCAGTTCAATATAATCTAAAAACAGATAACGGACAAGCGGATGGGTTGTTTTTGCGTTAAAACATAACGTCATAACATAACAATTTGCATGTATATACAACTTTGCGATATTTATACCGACGTCTTGTCATAAATACTGTCAATAACATAATAGACTACAATTAATAAAATACAAATAATATAAAAGTTAACGTTCAAATACGCTCCGAGTTATATAAACGAGGGGACTTGTTCACAAAGCTACCACCGGCTCTAAACCACCTGGTAATGGCGCCGGTAATAAGACCGGTTTACGGTCGAAATGGGGAAGAAAATACGCTGAAAACGTAAGGTATTCCAGATGGAAAAATCCACCTCCGCCATTTTGTAACGTATCTTTGGACCAATCACAGACCAGAGTCACTCAGTTTTGCTAGTTTTGTTTACATATGAATGATGATGGTGGTAATATTTCTTGAATTTCCTTGTTCCAAGTATAACCAGTGTAAAACTTAAAGAGTGGGTAATAACCAAATGACGTACAGATGTGACTGAATATGGCTCGCGCATCAGACATATGTAAGTCCGTAAGGTGAAGCCTATAGCTTTAAGATTGTACTTTAACTCTCCGCCTTCATCTAACTTGATTTGCAGCATTTTTCAGTGTAGCGTTTCAATCCTCCATCGGATTTTAACTGTTCGAATCCAGATTTTGACTCTCCGATTTCGGAATAAAAATCCGAATTAGGTGGTGCAGAACGACTAAAGTCCGATGTAGAAGAGACTTTTTATAGTGAAGATCAAAATAACTGAATATTGCTCGGGCATCATATGCAAGTCCGTAAGGTGAAGCCTAGCTTTAACATTGTACAATGCAAGAAATTCAAGATTTTAGCATTTGTTCGTTGTAGTTTCCTGATGAAGTGACGGAGAAACGACTTGAGATAGTGCAGAGGTCCCTATATCATTTTGCCAATTCGCACTAATAGTGAGCTATTGGTTTCTGATTACGAAACTAGTCGATACATGGCAACTGGAAAAAGGTTCATGTTTTTTTTTATTCTTACCATAGCTCATACATAAACATTAATAATAGGATACTCTGCACTTACAATTATTTCACGGTTTGAACCGGAGACAAGAAAAACATCGAATGGTTTAAACCCTTCCATAAAAGAAAATCAACAAAACGAAATCGACTCAACGCTGAGTAGAACGATCACCGCACGAAATCGCCAACATGAAGCGAAATCGAGGGGGGTAACTGGTAGGGTAACTGAAAAGATATAAAAAACAAAGTAACCTGAGTACGATTATTGTATGACTTGCCGGTCGGTTCAGTCTTGACGAGCGCTGAGGTATTATTTTCGCCGGGGCATCTATTTTGCAAAGCGGGAATCTCTTGGATGTTTGTAGGTAGAATCATGTTGCTCAGGGTACCATGCATGAAGATGGGATCTAACTCGTGTTGAGAAGTATCACACTTTCAAATAAAATTCGCATCATAATGTACCATTCAAGGAACTACAATGTTGCCCCCCCCCCCCCCCCCGACGCATCATGTTATTCGTGTTAAGCCCTTCAGTTATTTATCCAGCAGACCTTAGCACAACACCATGCAGCCTTTCCCTCTGTTTCATGTCATTATTTGATTCCATCTCTTTTTACCGTAGCTCCGAATGTCGGCGTAGCCAGCGTAAAAGTAGTCCCAATTACGACTACGTCAGTTCGCGTTGATTGGACTCCATTAGAAGACGATTCGTTTAACGGAGATGCAAGAACGGGAGGATATCAGATACAGTACAGGCCCGTGTCGGATTTTGCTAGCCTGTCCGTAATGCAAAAGGAGGAAATTCGTGGACCGAAGGTAAGTTAAAGAAGAGAGAAAATCCCAGGTGAATTAATTATTAAAGACAAATCGTAAAGAAAAGCTTCACCACTTCGGAAAATCAAATTATATTATTGTTCAGCCGAAGTCTCGCTGAACAATTAATTATTGAAGACAAATCGTAAAGAAAAGCTTCACCACTTCCGAAAATCAAATTATATTATTGTTCAGCCGAAGTCTCGCTGAACAATTAATTATTGAAGACAAATCGTAAAGAAAAGCTTCACCACTTCCGAAAATCAAATTATATTATTGTTCAGCCGAAGTCTCGCTGAACAATTAATTATTGAAGACAAATCGTAAAAAAAAAATTTTACCACTTCCAGAAGTCAAATTATTTTATTGTTCAGCCGAAGTCTCCCACGAAAGATCTAATCACCAGTTTTGAGTAGCCTATTCAGGCTTTTAGACTTGGTAAGGTTTTTCGTGATACTAAGTTCGCTTAGCTTTGGGCGTTTTTCCGCGGTATATCAATGAGGAGGTTTTGGGGGGGTGGATTTGGCTAGGTCTCGAAAAGGCGGGTCTCTTGGACCTGGCGAGTAGCGTGACAACTGCCTGAATACCGGTGGGTCTGCCCTTATTCTCCAGTCTCTTAACCGATCAAGGAAATGAGGGAAGGAATGTCCTATCCTGTTCAGCCTAAGGCTCAAAATCACGTTCCTCTTTATAGATAATATTCTCTCTCACGGCGCTGTACAGGACCAAAAACAAAACATTGGATTTTAGCTGTCGGAATTCGGATTTCGACTCTCCAAATTCGGATTTTGACTCACTGAATTCGAAAAATAAAAATTTCCGAATTCGGTTGCCACTCGACCGGCACCGCCTTCGCGGTGCCAGCCTCGTCAAAAAGCGGCATTTCCGCGGTATCCTTCAGCCAAAATGCGGTAAAATTCCGGTCATGCCCAACATTTTGAAAAGTTTCGTTTTTTTCTATTCTATAGGGAGAGAAAGGGTCAAAAGTTTTTTGTGGTGGACAGGGGCGTTGCTAGCCAAAATGTTTGATGGGAGAAGCAAGGTATTTACCGACTGGCTAATTTTTGCAGGAAAAACGACTCTACTTCATAACAAAATAACTTTTTTGACGACGAGACGTCCCCATGACAAAACGTCCCCGGCGAAGCGTCCCTGACGAAACGTCCCCGTGGCAACCTACCCGTGACAAAACGTCCCCATGTACATAAACTATTACTACTACTAGGTACATAAAGCCGAGCAGTATCGCGGGCTCTCTAATATTTGATTTAAAATTTTCACTTGTGAAAGCTACTACGTTACACCGATATCTGCAGAAAATATGTATCTCCTATAGCAGCTATGAGCTATGCCCCTCTTGGTTTCTGGTGTCCTACATCCAAATCCAGGATTACCTTGTGGTTTTAGACAGAAGTTAAACAGGCCATGAGCCCCCCCCCCCCCGCCCCTCCTACGAGTTAACCACAAAGGTATACAGAAGAAAAGCCGCCTATGCCCTAGGATAGGTCAGGTATTTTTGGGTGGCCCACGTGTAGTATATATAATTATCTAATTAACTCTCTCTGACCTGATATCTGGGCTGACAGATGTCATCAGAAGAGCTGAGAAAGAGAATCTCAAACCGGCATTTGTCAGACACAATGGTCTCCCACGCGGCAAACTGCCGACTAGTGTCAATAATTAAGGTCCATTGCTGACTTCCGTGAATCAGCGCGTCTTTGAAATTCCCGTTTTTCTTGCCAGGAAAGACAAGCAACTTCAAGTTGGACAAACTACGTACGGGAACGGAAGCGGTATAAAAAGCCATTTCGCGGCATAATTACGAGATGCGGTATATTCAAAATGTTATGCGGCATTTCCCTCAGAATCGCGGCATTATACCGCGAAGGGCGGCATAAGTGGCAACACTGTTTACAACGACTGAAGTCCGATGCGTGAGGGACTTTCTACAGTGTAGACCAGAAGAACTTCAGAATGAATGAACGAATTTATTCCCAATAAAGCCCAGGGGCCATGGTGGGAAACATAACACAATAACAAAAAACAAAATATCATACGTAGCCGACGTAGCCCGGTTGTTGGTAGACAATTACTTTCTAACTAACTAGATGGCGCCCGCGTTCCGAATCGCAAGTCGGTCCACGTAGTTGGAGGAAACAGTTAATAAAGGGCATTAAAGATTTAAAGTGCAACAATCTGTGTCCCACAAGTTTCTTGGTGTTTTGCCATGCAACAGAAGTGTCTGCCGCAAACTCGATCTACAAGTTGAAATGCTGTAATCCAGATCGTTATTTCAGGGAAGCCAAGTCGTCCTCCATGACCTAGTTCGAGACCGGAACTACGAAATCATTGTCTTACCCTTCAACGGCCAAGGATCTGGCCCCCCTTCTCCTCCCCAGACGGTCTACGTGGGAGAGGCCGTACCTACAGGGGAGCCAAGGGAACTCCGAGCTGTAGCGTTGTCCTCGACTGAAGTCAGGATAAATTGGCAACCGCCTTTGGCTAGCCAGCAGAACGGTAAACTGGATATTTTTTGTATTTTCTGAGACTTTTCATTTTACCCTGATATGATCTTAAAATATCCGTTGCCCCCTTATAGAATGCACTAGCTGTACTTGTCGGCGGTGTGGAATGATAATTACATACCAGATGCCATGATCGTGTTCCATCCTACCTAACGTTGTAACTATGTGTCACAGCTTCTGGCTTCTTTGCTTCAAGGCTGGAACTACTTTTTCTGCTTTCGGCAGAACATCGCGCCATGCCTAATCCCCCTAATCCCGCCACATAGATCGTAGTTACCACGCTTACTACGCTCCCGCACATGGTAAGCTAATACTTTCTATTTCGAGAAGGTTGGAACGGTCAGCGCAGTAGCTTTTCACAAGGTCGGAACGAAAACAGAAATTAATAGTTAGCCTACTATTGTGAGAAGGGGGAACAAACTACATGACTCGAGGGATTGCTCCTCATTCAAGTCTATCATTACTGTTCTGTTCCCAAGTGAATAAACAAACCTAACTTTATGCAATTTACCAGGCCATTTGTATGTTGGGAAGTGGAGTTGATCATTAAAACGAGGAGCTTCAGTTGAGCGTTAAAAGGAGGAGCTTCTCGTTTCCGGACGAGTGTCTAAATGGAGTCTGGGCAGTACCAGGGCTTGTGGAAATTAAACTATTTGGGAAAATATTTTTCGTTCAAGGAATTGTATTGAATATAGGGGAAAGGCTTTTCTGCGTAACATTAACAAAAAAGGAAGTATTAAAAATTGTTCCGAAAAAAACAACTACAATGCTGAATTACAAGGCTTTTTCCCTTTCACAAAAAAAAAATATTTAGAGGCACAGTTTGAAACCAGAAATCTGACTAAATCAGATGGTATATTGATAGAAATGAAGAGAGGACAGTGAACTGTATATTCATTGCCAATAGTGATTTATCTAGGGGGGAAATTCTTCTCAAAATGGGTAATTAGGGGGAAAAGAGGTCATAAGGTCATTGAAAATTTGGAACTAGAAGCCCTGTCTACGCCTCCTAAATATCCACCAGGCCAGCGTTCCATCCCCTAAGGATCGCTCATTTTGGTTGGAGGGTAAGGTAATGTTAACCTCAAAACACTGCAGGAGCGCGGAAGAGCTAAGCGGTGACTCCGGTTCAGCCATGGTATTTCATCCTCTCCACTCGCAAATCCTTCCTCCCCACTACCAAAATGTTAGAAATCGACCAGAACGAGTGGTAAGTTCCGTAAAAAGTTTCTCCGAGTAAGGATTAAAGTTAACTGCAGTATTTGCTACTGGGATTCATCTTATCTTTACTGAGATAAGGTTAATCCAGTAGCAAAATATTGCAAGATTTTTTTTTTGTACAGTGTAACCTGTCCTGTACCTACAAAACACGCTAGATTTGCAAAAAATTATATTCCAAAGTTCGTGAAATTTTTTCACGAAGCGTGAGAGGTTTTTAGGTGTAGGCGACATTTGTAATTTATTCTGTCTTTTTTTTTTAAATAATCGCAGATTTGGTTTATAGCCACGAAAGACGATTTTTCACAGTAAGGTTTCTATCTATCTATCTAAAGCTGCAACATTTGCCTTGTCAGACATACTGGGCGGTGCCACTGAAGCTGGGTGACCCAAACCAAACGGTTGGCATCACCGAGACTCGAACCAGCGACCATTTGCTTTGAGCTCACCTCGCGACCCCTTCGGCCAGGACGGAAAGATGATGGTCTCTTGGTATAGTTTCTGTTTTTACTGTAGGGGATTTGCTGGGCTACAAGATTTTCTACAACCCAGTCGGTTTGTCAGCTGAAAAGGAAGAGATAGAAGTGGTTCCAGCATCGTACACTGGACACTCACTGCCTTTTATGGACCAGTACACTGAATATACGATGGAGATCTTAGCTTTCAACCCGGCAGGAGACGGTCCGAGGTCGCACCCGGTCAACGTTCGGACACTACAGGCAAGTTTTTTCTTTCTGTTGTAGATTAGTAGGTCAGTTAAAGTAGAACTGACGCCACATTGTTTTACTGTCGGTTGTCGTGGTCGCGTCTTCTATACTTTCGCCTCTGCGGAACTTTAAGAAATTGGATGTTCCAAGTACCGTTTTTTTCTCCCATTTTTGTTATTGATTTATTTGTTGTTCTTTTTTTATGTTTGCGAGTGGCCCTAGTTGATCCTTACGTTAATGAATACAAATAAATATTACGCTGTAAAATTGTTGGTAGAGTACTATATTCAAAGTCACAGAATACTATATTCATAATTTAAATACTTTATCACACTGGGCTAATCTTAACCAGTAGTATAGCATCCCGCCTTGCTCCAGTAGCATCCAGTCTTGCTATAATAGCATGTAGTAGCATCAGTTCGTACTACATGCTACTTCATACTACTATGTTGAGACTTCGAGATTAGTTTTCATGGGGATAGTCTTCTCGATGTTTTGCTACTCCCGGATGAAGCTCGCTTAAATTTTTAATTACCTCGAAATAGTTTATTCTTATAATTTAATCAGCCCCTCCTCCCCTAAAGTTCAGTGCTCCAAGCGGGTTGGTCTCTGTGAGCGTGTTCCAACCTGCTTACCGTAGTTACTAGGTGACGTCACGGAAATAGTTTATTCTTATAATTTAATCAGCCCCTCCTCGCCTAAAGTTCAGTGCTCCAAGCGGGTTGGTCTCTGTGAGCGTGTTCCAACCTGCTTACCGTAGTTACTAGGTGACGTCACGGAAATAGTTTATTCTTATAATTTAATCAGCCCCTCCTCCCCTAAAGTTCAGTGCTCCAAGCGGGTTGGTCTCTGTGAGCGTGTTCCAACCTGCTTACCGTAGTTACTAGGTGACGTCACGGAAATAGTTTATTCTTATAATTTAATCAGCCCCTCCTCCCCTAAAGTTCAGTGCTCCAAGCGGGTTGGTCTCTGTGAGCGTGTTCCAACCTGCTTACCGTAGTTACTAGGTGACGTCACGGAAGGAGTTTATTCTTATAATTTAATCAGCCCCTCCTTCCCTAAAGTTCAGTGCTCCAAGCGGGTTAGTCTCTGTGAGCGTGTTCCAACCTGCTTACCGTAGTTACTAGGTGACGTCACGGAAATAGTTTATTCTTATAATTTCATCAGCCCCTCCTCCCCTAAAGTTCAGTGCTCCAAGCGGGTTAGTCTCTGTAAGCGTTGTTCCAACCTGCTTACCGTAGTTACTAGGTGACGTCACAGATCCTGGCGTAAAGGCTGGAACAATTTTTTCTTTTTTCAACAAAATATCGTACCACGGGCTAATCGGACCAGTCACATCAAAGAGATTAGTAGTTACCACGCTTACTACGCCCCCGAGCGTGGTAAGCTAATAGTTACTATTAGTTACCATTTCGAGATGGAACGGTCAGCGTAGTAACTTTTCACGAGCCTGAAACGAAAATAGTAACTAATAGTTACTAATGTTAGAAGGGTGTAACACGCTCGGTATGTCCCTGTCCTTATTATCAGCATCCATCACGCACAGAGATAGTACAATGAAACCATAATTGAACACACCATGGAGAAAGCATTTACAGACAAGGCCACGGAAAGCATTCTTCTCCTGAGCGTGACGTTTTCAAAATAGGGATGTTCATTTCTGGAGGTTTGCACATTCAGACCCCAAGACAAAAAGCGCAATTCATTCAAATCTTGGACAGCGCTGGCCGGATCGTATTGGAATTTCTTCTAGATATACGTTTGGGCCTTAACTGGTTAAAAAATATTCCAAAAGAAGGGTTGATTGGAGACATTCGTTCATTTCTGAAATTATTCGGTACTGAAATAAAGACAGAAGTAAAATGGAGCAAAAATCATAGCTTGGAAACACTATTTCGTATTTGTTTTGGGTTTTCTGCAGGCAATGTTAACGGAAGTCATACAGATAGGGATGATACTTGGTACTCTTCATTCAGGTTACCTTTAATGTACAGAAAAGAGAAGCATTCACTTTTTAAATTAAAAACCTTCATTGTCAGGTGGGCTTGCATATTTTTCTACTGAGAGACTATGAACACAATTCTTAGCAGAGTTGTTTAGTGATAGCAAGAATAAATAAGGGAAGAATTGAGAAAACTTGAATCATCCGACGCCTTTTTTTCCGATTTTCAAGTACCGGGGGTGGAGCCTACTCGGCGCCTGTCCCGACGACACAGTAATCATTGGCGCTGGTTCTTCTGATCGCCGTTCTTCACGTTAAGAAAGTGCACCGAATTGAAATTAAACAGAAAGAGACCGACATTTTGCACTTCTTACTCCGACAAATCGCAGCTACCACTAGTTTAAAAGACGAGATGAGGGGCTAAAGTACGTGAGATGATAGAAGTCATGATACTGATGGAACTTTACACAAGTTGTACCGTTTTGAGCCTGAAGAGGACCCTTGCCAAGAAGGGCCGAAATATAGCTCCAATAAAATTCAGCTGACGTATCCGTTTTCCACCAAAACGGGGTTCAAATCCCGGCTGAGGAGCATTTTTGTCTCTGAATAGTTGCCAAAGTTTGGTGAATTTGAGGGATAAATACTTTCGAGGGGGTGTACCGCTGCTCCCTGGTATTTTGGGGACTAATTCAAGAGATTCGATTATTGTGTTATGTTGCTTTATAGAGAAAGGCGTGGAGGCGCGGAAGGCAGCGACTTGAAGGTGTTGAGTGTTAGGGTTTTTCTTTTACGTTTATTTTTTGTGTTTGTAGTTGTGTATATGGCCACTGGCTTTTAAATACACGTATATATATATATATATATATATCAGTTCACTAGTTATAAAATGATAGAAGTCGTACAATCCTGCGTTCAAGTATGACGAAATTAAAGCCAGAAAAGGACTTATTTCTTCTTGGTGATAGATAGGTTCTTTTTTTTTTTTTGGTGTTAGTTTGTTATTTAGTATAGTGAAGCAACGCAAATTAGCTGTCTGGTACTATGTTGTCTAAATAAACCCATCTCTCTCTCTCTCGAACCCTTAAAGAGGATTTTTCTTTTTCAGGGTCTTCCCGGCTTGCCTGGATCTCTGAATTTCACAGAAATCACGATGAACAGTCTTCGCGTGTCTTGGGACACGCCGATCAAACCGAACGGTGAAATTCTCGGCTATTTAGTCACATATGAGACAGCACATCAAGATGAAAGTAAGACTCACTTTTGTTTAAAACCATCTTATCGTTATCGTTTATCGCTTATCTTATCGTTTTCGAGAGCAATATGAGGCTGGTTACAAAAAAGAATCTGCTGAATTTTTCGATGCAATAACGACAAAAAAAAGGTTAGCGGATGCATTTCTGGCGGTGTTTCGGCTCTTCCTGGCAATGCTTGTTATGCATAACATTTCGTGCAACGTTTGTCGCGACAACAGATTACTTCCCAAGTGATGTCTGTTGAAACCGCGCATCCATGTGTTATCTGTTATGAAACTTCTGAGAGTCCACTTGTGGTTTGAAAACAGTAAAACGCAAGAGGGATTCTTTAAGAATAAACGTAATAACAACCTAGAAAGAAAAAAAGAAATTAAGAATGACTGAATTGAGTAAACAGTTCGCGGTGGCGCAAACCAATCCGTAGAATTTCCCGAACATTCTCACACCATCGAATTTTCTACTTTTCAACATCCTAAACATATACTCTTAGACCGCCTCTGATCTTAATTCATTCAACTCCCTACGCTCATAAATAAAATATTTTACTCAATATTTTAATTCTAGTTAAGTCAGATTATATTTCCAAGTTGTACGTGTAGATGAAATGTCTACTTATGTAATTGTCATATGTTATTTGCGTGAATGACGATCCAGTGCTAGCGTGTATAATACAAGCTATTAAGGAAATAAAGTACATTATTACATTATTATTATTAAAATGGCTCAAATCACATTCGCCCTTCCACACATTGGGCAGGAGGTAGGACTAGTCTTTCCGCGACACATACCATTATATTTAAATCTTTTATACATATTATATTGTTATATTTCTCTTTCTTCCAAACGGTAATCAATATGATGGAGTTCAAACCTAACAATCAGATGAAAGCCACACGTTAAAAAATTGTGTGTGAATATCTTGCTATGTTTGCTTTGTTGCTTTACTTATTAAAACAGTATTGATATACTTTCATGACTTTAACAAGTATCTCAAGAAAAGAAAACTAACATTAAAAAAGGAACCAGATTAAATTAAAAACAAAAATGGTTTCATTCTTGATCTTGAGAGAAAGCTGAAACACTTAGCTCTCAGCGTATACTAGTTTTATTTCCCATCCACACCCCTCCCCCAAGTATCCCTTTTGGCTGTTTTTATAGGCAAATAGTAAAACCAGTGGAGACAAGTCCCGGGGATAGAGAATTTTTAAAAGATGCATACCCGCTTCTGTATGGAAATTTGTTATTTGTATTTCTCTTCAATCAGTTGTGTGAAAATGAAATGATAGGGCAAACACGTCAAACATCGTTTAGTGTATTGACTGACCACTAGTTTTAATTTCTGATTTTTTTTAGACTTTAGTAAGCAAGTTAAGCAGAAGGTCAATGGCAACACTCTCATAGTGACAGCACTTGAAGAACAAGTTGTCTACCATTTCGCCGTCAGAGCGCTGAGCATCGACTATGGCCCACCATCTGAAGGTAAGATAGTTCGAAAAGATAATAATGTGAAATAATAGTTGTGTTTTTGCAGATACCATGGTATCTGATACCACGGTCTAAAGTCGTTTTGCAGTTATCGTGGTATGTGATACCACGGTCAAAAGGCGTTTTTGCAGTTATCGTGGTATCTGGCCAGTTATCGTGGTATCAGATATTCAGATACTACGTTCCGACCGTGGTAACTGGTCGTGGTATCTGAAAACTCATCTCACTTTCATCAAACTTTGTCAGATTGGTGAGAAAGAAGTTTAGTGTTAAAGTGCAATTTCGGCAATAGTCGTTTTTGCAGAGCACCGTGTATCAGATACCACGATAACTGCAATAAGGACTAATTGCAGGTCCAGTAACCGCAGTAACAGATACCATGGTATCAGCAAAAACGCAACTAATGTGAAAAGATGAAAAGGGACTCATGGCTCCAAGTCGAGGGCCCTGTTCGTATTTGGGACTTGGCCCTTGGACCTTTTTCTCCGCACACCTTCGTAGAGTCGCTTGTCTGAGAAGATTGTCACCAGTGGAACATCAGGTTACAGTTGTCTTTCGCCAGACCTGATGAAGGTTACGATCATTCCTCTGTCAAAGAACAAGTGCGGGGACCTCACAAATATTGATCAATTACCGCCCCATTGCTGTTACAACAGTTGTTTCGAAGCTGCTCGAGCATTTGCTGTTGAAACATTCTATTGATTTTTTAAAGACATCTTTTAATCAGTTTGGTTTTAAACAGCAGCATGGTACCGTTTCCTGTATTTTTTCGTTAAAGGACACCTGAATGAAGAGTACCAAGTGTCATCCCTATCTGTATGACTTCCGTTAACGTTGCCTGCAGAAAACCCAGTCCAAATACGAAATAGTGTTTCCAAGCTATAATTTTTTCTCCATTTTGCATCTGTCCTTATTTCAGTACCAAACAATTTTAGGCATGAACAAATGTCTCCAACCAACCCTTGTTCTGAAATATTTTTTAACCAGTTAAGCCCAAACGTATATGTAGAAGAAATTCCAATACGATCCGGCCAGCGCTGTACAAGGTTTGATTGAATTGCGCTTTTTGTCTTGGAGTCAGCATGTGCAAACCTACAGAAACGAACATCCCTATTTTGAAAACTTCACCCTCGGGAGAAGAATGCTCTCCGTGTCTATGTCAGTAAATGCATTCTCCATGGTGTGTTCAAGTATGGTTTCATTGTTCAGGTGTCCTTTAAGCATACTTTGTGTTACTATCTGAGTCTTGGTAGTCCTGTTTTCACTTGTTTTTTTAGATATACGTAAAGCTTTTGACCGTGTTAACCCCGAATTGTTGTTTGGAAAGTTACGAACCGGGGTATGCCAAAGCTGCTGGTTGATTTCCTTTCAAATTGGTATGTTCAGCAGGAGTTTCGTGTGAAGTGGGGGTTACAATTCTCTGCTCCTTTCCATGCTGCTAATGGAATTAAACAAGGGGGAATTATTTCACCTCTTTTATTTAATGTTTTTATAGATGATCTTTGTAAACGGTTAATGGAGAGCCGTATAGGCTGTAACATCTCTTGTGTGTTTGTGAACTTGACGATATGGTTCTAATGGTGCCGTCGGCGAACGCATCAAGTCTCCTGTTGAAGATTTGCGCAAGTTGTGCAGCGACGCACGACATTATTTTCAATTCTGCGAAGTGCAATTACATGATTTTTATCCGGAAACATTTTAAATACCTGATATTTCCGGCTTTTCTACTTGGTGATTTGTTTTCAAGAGTGAATTTTAAACAGTTTTTTAAGTGAAGTACTTAGGTTATTTCTTAGACGATGTATGGCGATTCATCAGTTTCGAGTCAGTATCGGGGTCCTTGCGCGCGTCGAACCACTTAATTCGTAATTTTAAATGTTGTACTGTGTCGGTCAGAATTCTTTTATGTAAGACGTATTGCACACAACTATACTGTCTCCCACTTTTCGATAACTATCTTGAGACGACGATGCGTAAACTAAAAGTTTGTTTTAACAATGCATTCCTCATCTCCTTTCATACAATCAACGTTACTCTGCTAGACAAATGTTTTTAGAAGATGAAACTGAATCTTTTGATGTTATGAGATGGAAAGCGATAGTTAGTTTTGTTGGAAAGTTACAAGTTTCCGAAATGCAATTTGTGAGAATGCAGAATGCCGTTCTGGCCATTTCTACCGCCTTTCCTGTCGTATGTGCTATTGCCCCGAACCGAATGGATGAAATGATGGAATATATTTAGTTAAGAATATTCCTGTGTTAGTGTAATTTTGAATATGTGATTTTTAAAATCACGAATTAAACAAATTGATTGATTGAGAGTGGTTTAAAAAGCAGTTACAGAGTATTACTGTTATGGCCGTTTAAATGTTATGTTATCGTTAAAAGTAACATTGCAAACGATGTTTGAAGTTACGTTTTACGGAAACATAGCAATTAAAAAGCTCATAACAGAAACAACATCCAAAATGTTGTCTGTGGAAATTGCGCATCCTTGTGTTAAATGTTATCAGACTTCTCACAGTCGATGCAACCATGGCCCTAAAAGTTATGTCTGGTGATAATCGTAATGTGTCTACGAGACATAGTTATCAGGAACTTCGTATTTTACCTGTAGGCTACCCTTCATCTCATAATGATAATGAACCTCGTATTTCGCAATTGATTTCTTTCTGTCCTTTTTATAATAATTGGTCGTCATTGATTTTCTAGGCCTCATGAGCGTGAAATCACATTCGGACTTTTCATGACTACTCCTCCTTCCCTCAGTGACATTAATTTGCATATATTTTTTACCCACTTTAAACTATTCACCTCGCCTAACTTTTGAGAAAGTTAACCCATATTTAATTGACTTTCTTTCCCTTGTAAGCCCATTTATTCAACAACCTTTTCCAGGGCTTATTATATCGTTTGCTTTTTATTTATTTATTTATTTAATTAAAATAAAACGGCCAGCTTGGGCCATACTAAACAACTAACAATAACTATTAACAACTAACAATGGGTGTGGGCAAAAATATAAAAAGAATAAGCTACCCAACATCAAATACTGAATACAGCTCACGGTTCCATGCCATTTTTCAGGGAATGTTACGACCGGACCCCAGGAAGGATCCCCTGGTCGTCCCAAAGACCTCCTTTTGACCAGATCAGCTTCATCAGTTGGCCTCCAGTGGGAGAATGGGGCATCAGGAAAAGGTCCCATTTTGGGATATTATGTTGAAGCAAAGAAAAAAGGTAAGTTTCCCATACTTCCCGTCTGTCAGCTTCAGTATCCTTGAAATCTGATTCAATCAATCAGAATGTTTAAAGTATGCAAAAATTGCACAATAGCGTATCATCGCGGATCAAGCTCGCTCATCCGAACAGCATCGGTAAAAAGGAGATGATATATCACCAAGAGGATGTCTATCTTCTTGCAGCCGCCAATAAATTTGTCTAATAAGAATTCTTCAGTGAAGAACGGATATTTTTTTTTTAGTTAGGACTTGGCAGTGGCTAGTTTCCCACGCGCTTGGAAACGGGGTGACCACTACCCAATCAGTCTGTGTTAAATGTATGTATTGTATATGGAAAGCCCGATGGGCCATGGTACAAAAAAAAAAATCGCAAATCAAATATTAACTACATATTCAACAAACTTTTTGAAGACAAAACAAAGACTAACTACATAATTAAAACACTTTAAAAGAACAAAGACCTGTGTCTCAGTCGCACCTGGACAAACACTGCCAGGTTTGTAATAGTAGTAAAGGATCGACCACACATCAGACCAGTTAGCCACTCCTCGTCACCTGTCTGTCTCCGCAGCACCTGTTATGACCCTTTTAAATGTTATGTTTCTCGAAAAGATAACAGTCAAATGTGTTACAACACATAAATTACCATAAAGTTTAACACAAGTATATGCAAACATGTGTTATCTCTTTATCAAATTTCTGACAGTTACGAAGTCGATCTGGTTCCGACTACCGCTGAATCCGGGCAAACGCATATGGTCGAAAAAGATTGATCTTTGCCGTTATCGAATCATACGGCGGGAAGCTCGTCCCTCCATTTGAGATGTTCGTTCTCATGCTTTTGAATCCATGGTTTGAAGATATGCCATCGTGTTGATTTCATGATGCTGTAATAGAAAGTCTGGACCTTTTGACCACTCTTATCTCAGAAAGTGTTGCCACTTTTCTCGGACGGGACACACGAAATTTGGCCGCAAAAACTCGGTCCGATTTTTCAGTTTAGCGAAAACCTTATGTGGTTGACCCAGGTGTGTTTTGAATTCATACTTTCCGTTTTTAAGTGAAGTAGGTTTCGTCAGTTTTTTATTCACTTGATAACGGAATGAGCGAAAATTCGAGAAGAGGGCGGAATTCGTCACGTGAGCAAACATAGAATTAATTGGCTTCAAAGTATACTCTTATAAGGTGAACTAATGTTCGTGAAACAAAGAAATCCTTTCTGTCGAGAAGAGTTGCCGTGAACTTGGCCAAAAAGCTTTGAAACTGCAGAATCCTGCCACATTTTTGGCAGAAGCGATTTCCTGCGACACATTTTGTCACAGCTGCGAATCTGGGGAGAAGTCGAAAACTCCTGACAAATTCTGGCGTAATAGTGCGAACACACGATCAGGATTAGGAGCTCCGGGACTGGAATTCCTGCCCGGATTTTTGGCACCATCGTCAGTTCCATATGGAAAAGTTGAAATTTGTTCAACTAGATGATGAAAGTACAGGAAATCCGGCCGGGAAATCCTGATCGCGTTGTCGCACTATAAAATTGTTTCTGTCGGTGACAAGCTCTCTTGTCGTCTAGCAGTCTGGACTGAGTGGTCCAGTGAGACGGGCGTGTTCCACCCTACTTACTGTAGTTACTACGCATGACGTCAAGGATACTCTATATGACTAAGTCGAAAACACGCCAATGATCCTCGGGAAGAACACGAAAACGTAGCACTAACGACTCAAACTCAACAACTCAATCCTGTGTTAACCAATCACGGCGATGCTTGGGAGCAGCTTTGATACCGCTTCTGGCTCTTCCGCTACACTGTCAGAAGTTTCATAACAGATAGTGTATAACACTTTCAAGAATAACACCTTTTCACTTAGAAATAAAGTGTTATTACCAATTAAGTTTACACTATTTCGTGCCTAGATCTCCAACAACACCTTCAATTCGTAAAAATACTAACGGGAATGAAAGAAACATAACAGATAACATCCCAAAGGGTTATGTGTTGAAACCGCGCATCCTTCTGTTGAACTTCTGACAGTGTAGTATGTTTACCTATTGAAGGTGTTGTTGGAGATCTAGGCACGAAATAGTATAAACTTAATTGGTCATAACACTTTATTTCTAAGTGAAAAGATGTTATTCTTGAAAGTGTTATGCGCAATCTGTTATGAAACTTCTGACAGTGTAGGTACACGGCGATTTTGCATCGGCAATAAGAGGTTAGTCATCAAGAGTATTCTAGCTTCTTTGCTCATGGCTGAAACACATTTATGCCACGGGCTAATCGGGTCGATCACGCCACAGACGTACGTTGTTACCACGCTTACTACGCTCCCGAGCGTTGTAAGCAAATAGTTACTATTTTGAGAAGATTGGAACGGTCAGTGTAGTATCTTTTCACAAGTGTGGAACGAAAATAGCTATCAATAGTTACAATTGTTACAAAGGTGGAGCACACGCTCACGACGGCACACAGCCTGGAAAATAAGTTGCGATTTTTACACGGGTGCTGTGAGAATTATTTAATAACGCACCCTGTTTTCAAAAATACTTTTTATTCCAGCAAATGTCTCCATGGGTTACAGTAAGTAGTTCATGTGAACGCATGACTGTTTATCTGTTCGGAATGCAAAATTATTTGTGAACCCAAAGATATTTTAACAAAATGGTCGATCTCCCCCCCCCCCCCTCGTCCCGCATGATGAAACAAAAATCTCGTGTGCTAGCATGTTTTTATTTTTGTTTTTATTTATTAGTATTATTTTGCAATTTATTTGATTATTTACCAAGAAGAAGCCACTGCTAAGGGTGGCATGTGAACCGGTGTGCTCAAAATCATTACCATGTTTTTATGTTTGTTTTATTTATTAGTATGTTTAAATAACATAACAGCGCTGAGTTTAGCATGTGAATCGGTGTGCTTAAACCTCTAAATGATCAACAAAGAAGGTAGTTTAGGAAGTCTCAAGTTTTAATAGACAATGTCAAGGACAGTTTCTGGTCGTGATGAGAACCTGCAGTTTTAAATTTGTCTTTTTTTACTTCATTATGTCGAAGATCGTTGACCCGCGTTTTACAGGAAAGATCTCGTATGCCACCATAGTGTACTGTTTTATTTACTAAAAACGTGCGAGTGATAAGGGCAGCGTGTGGATCTGTGTTTAAAAAAAAGCACGAAGTGGTACTTTAGGCGCATCTCCGTTTTTCCTCTAGTTGGAGATTTTTTTAATCACTATGTACAGCTGTGACTTATGGCTATGATAATATAAATAAATGTAATTTATTTATTTACAACCTTCTTTTTAGTGCAGTGAAGTAAACCACAAACACATGAATAGGCCTAAAAGCCCGATAAAAATGCGTTACTTTGTTTGTCCGTTATCCATGGATAATCGTTTTCATCATATGGAGCTATTCTTGTGGGATTATGTGGACCTCTATGTGCTTGTCCCTCTACACTTGAAATATTTACCAACTACACATGTAAGACATTGCCATAAAATAAAAATGTCAAATTCCTTGCAAGACATATCCTAAAATCGTTCTCCTAGTTTTCTACAAGCGTAACTTCACCAGTGTCTCAGCTGAGCACTAGAAATGCAGCCCTTTGATGAACTTCAAATTCTCCGCGTCTGGATGAATTTTGGGTTGTCATGCAAGCAACGCACACTCTGAACGTTATTACTAGAGCCCAGGGTGAAAAAAAAAATAATCTCTTAGATGAGTCAAAATATTTCAGTGTATTCAGATAAAAGATGTAATAAGCTGCCTTTTCAGTGAAACTTAAAAAAAAATCTACTCTAAAACCCGCCTACAGGCCATTCTGGTTCGTCCGAACTAATGAGGTATACCAGACATTTGTGGGTTACCGCGTAAATCGGAAAACGACTTACAGGAAAAAACAGAGACTCGTCTCTTTAGTTGCGATTTTGCCGATACCATGGTATCTGTTACAACGGTAACTGGACCTGCAATTAGTCGTTTTTGCAGGGGCTCTGTAAAAACAGCTATTGCCGAAATTGCACTTTTCGAAGTCATCCCAAAAGAAAAACAGATATCCAGTTACATCACTAAGTGCTAAACTTCTTTCTCACCAATCTGACAAAATTTGATGAAAGTAAAATGACTTTTCAGATACCACGACCAGTTACCACGGTCGGACGGTAGTATCTGAATATCTGATACCACAATAACTAGCCAGATACCACGATAACTGCAAAAACGCCTTTTGACCGTGGTATCAGATACCACGATAACTGCAAAAACCACTTTAGACCGTGGTATCTGCAAAAACGCAACTTTTGTAACTCTATGTTCCGTTTTACAGAGGAAGAGAAATGGTCCACAGTTGCTAAAACTGAAACGGGTCCGCAATCGGACTTCCTAGTCTCCTATCAGAATCTCTTGCCGTCCACAACCTATTTATTCCGAGTGATCTCATACAACCGATACGGAATCTCACTGCCTGTGTACTCTTCTGAAGAAGTAAGTTGATCTCTTTGTTTGGCTTAAAGGACCCCTCGCACTATTTACTCTTCAACTCATGATATTTTAGAATATTTGGAATACTTTAAAACTAGGCTATGCTTTCAACAAATAACCCACGGTTTTGGCTGTTTTAAGTCTTTTCCGAGACCAGTTGACTTATAGCGAAAACAGGGAAACAATTATATAACCAATTTTTCTAATTGACAAACTTCTCGCAGACAACTGTCGACAGCGTGACACACATCGAAGGTAGCAAAACACGGCAAGTGAGAAAATCAGCGTGGTTTCGTTAGATGGGGATAGAATGCACCGTACGGAATTGGGGTCTCCGGGTTTAGAAATGTATGGACTGATTATGGAAGTAGTTGCTTTAGTATTATATTTAAGACTATCTAGATTTCAGTAAATTTGAAAGAAAAAAGAATTCGGGCGAAGTTTTGTGGGTCTTAAATCAGACGTGTTCGGCTTAATGTTGTAGAATTTCACTATAGGTAGGGTAGATAGTTCTTATTGTAGGTTTCGGCCCAGTTGTGGTTGTAGAGACATATTTTTTTTTTTAATCAGGTATTATTTATAATTATAAATAGGCCACTGTTTTAAGCATATAATTTTTTTTTCTCAGGGGAATTTTAAGTAGCATGCAGCAACTTTATTGGGAAATTGGAACGATAAGCACTTTAATGAACCTGTAAGTGTGTTTGAAGATGTGCATTTGGCATCGAGTGCATACTTGACCAACCTGGATTATCGTGTATTAATTAAATCGATATTAACCAGAATCTGAACCGGATTTTTTTTGTTTTTCCAGGTATTAACTCCCTCTAAAATATACCTCGAATACGGGTATTTACAGCAGCGTCCGTTTTATCATCAGACTTGGTTTCTGGTGACTTTGGCTGCAGCCTGTATTGTTATTGTGACTATGCTGGTGGCCATCTTGTGTGTAAAAAGCAAAAGCCACCAATACAAGCGGAAATGTGGTAAGTTGGGACTTCTAACTTTTTCGTTTGGGAAGAGAGGTACACTGGAAAAAAAAATCTTGCAGTATTTGCTACTGAGTTTAATTTTGTCTCTAAAAAGATAGTCTTATCTCTAATTGGATTATTCTTATCTGAGTAGAGATAAGATTAATCTCACACTGTCAGAAGTTTCATAACAGATAACACGAGGATGTGCGGTTTCAACAGATAATGCGTAACGTATAACACTTCGGATGTTATCTGTTGTGTTTCGAAATGCTATGCATAATGAGCATTACTATCAGGAAGAGCCGAAAAACTGCCAAAAAGTATCTGCTGAGTTATCCGACATCATGACGATAATAAATAAAGTCAGTAGACGTTTTTTTCACATTTCTTTCATAACGTTGAAACTTCTAACAGTGCAGTAGCAAATACTGCAGTTAAGTTTAATCCTTTAATCCTTACTCGCAGAAACTTTTACAGTATAGGATATGGTAATTAAGGGTATGCCTATCAGCCTATGTGAACGTTACCGGAGGTCGTCAAAGAAAATACTAAAATCCATACAGGGCAACTTTTTGCTGCAAAATACTTACCAAAAACTTTTAATCCATCCATTTTTGGGATCCCAAAACGTAAGTGAGGGATACCTATGACATCGCAAAAGTTGTCCGTCTGTCCGCAAAAACTCTCGAAGAGATTGAGATATTTTGATGAAACTTGGTGGGAGAATCCTTTGGGTCAAAGTACCGGTCAAGTTTGATGTATTTGAGGGTGGGGGAGGGGTTTCAAATTAAGGGGCAAAACAAATATTTTTTGAAAGCTATTGAGATAGTTGATTTAGGGGTAAGAAGACATGCTGAATTCGAATGGGAAATTAATTTTTTCGTCGGACAAATAGTTCACATGGAATCCGGCGAAAACCCGGAAAATTTGTGAAAGTAAAAGTTTAATATGAAGTTGATTAAAGGATTGAATTAGGAGCAAGGAGACGTGCTGAGTCCGAATATGAAAATTGTTTTCTCGCCGGGCAATTAGTTCGGCCGGAATCCAGCTAAAACCGGAGAATTTGTTAAAAGTAAAAGTTTTATTTAAATTTGATAAGATATTCGATTTGCGGGTAAGAAGAAATGCTGAATTCGTACATGACAATGGTTTTTTCACCGGATGTATAGATCGCTCGGAATCCGGCTGAAACCGGAAAATTTGTTAAAAGTAAAAGTTTAATCTGAAGTTGATTAGAGGTTGGATGTAGGGGTAAGGAGACATGCTGAATTCGTTTTTTAGCTTTAGTTTTTTGCCAGACAAGTAGTTTGTCTAGAATCCGGCCGAAACCGGAAGTTGGGCAGAAGTAAGGAAGGAAGGAGATACGACGTAGGCTATAGGGTAAACCGTATGCTGAATCCATATTTGGATATTTGACAGCGCAAAACAGATATCTGAATATATCTGAACTTGTTGAAATTCAGCTGGTGTAGCCGGTTTGCACTGTCAAATACGAACTTGGTCTCCTCCGATTATTACCATTGGCCTTAATCTGTTTGTAAATCTTAAAAATAAAAATGTTTAAGAAGTCTGTTGAAGACCGAATATCTACAAGACCGAATTGTAGGGAACAAATATTAAAATTTTGGGATCCCATCGAAACCTTTGGTCTTGTTACATGTGCCGTTCTTATTTGAAATCTTTGCTGTCAATGTGTCTGTCTGACTGCCACTTGGTATTATGAATATTTCTTGATCCCAAGCCGACTATGGGAAACATACATTTAACCAATACATAAAACAGATACGTCAGCTACGATGCTTTGGCAGCGATATTCCGGCCCTTCTTGGCAACTTCAGGGACAATGTTAAAGAAGGAAAGAACCTGTAATTTGGGCAGTTTTGTGCATTGTTTGGCTACACCTGGTATCCTTTAATTTTGTATAGTGGAACGCAGCTTAGCCAACTAGATGGCGTTCAAACCTGTAGATATTCGGATACTCTCAAAAAGAAGATGCACATTTAAAAATTCATGATAAAATCTGATTTGCCCAGTTTCAACTTTAATGTGGTCGGACAAATCTGAGACAGTTGGCTATTAGCTTAAATTAAGTTTTTTATTTTTTTCTTGCCCTTTTCTCTTTTATAAGCAAGTATTAAAATTAGGGTAGCGGAATAGTTTTCTTTGTTAGTGCGTTATTTTATTCATAATTTAACGTTTGGAGTCGTAGACTTCAAATTTCAGTTAAAAAATTTGCTTCTGTTTTTTTTTGTTTTTTTCATGGTTATACAAAGCGCCATCTTTGCAATATGTAGCGGTTTTACTATATGTAAATATTAACCAGCCATTATTCGACATTTGTCATGTTGACGATCCGCAGTAGCAGTTAGTAGAAGCTACACTGTAAAAAAAATCTTGCAGTATTTACTTCTGGGAATAATGTTGTCTCTGTAGTAAGATAATATTATTTCTGATTCGGATTAACCTCATCCCAGTAGAGATAAGATTACTCTCAGTAGCAAGTATTAACTTTAATCCTTAGTCGGAGAAAATTTGTATAGTGTATTAAGGAACTATAATAAATACCCTACGTTTAATTTAATTAAGTATAATAATATATATTAAATATGCACACCTAAACTATAGCGTGATGAAACATAGTTTGAGGAACTCTGCGTTTAAAGAATCTTAAAATACGTTATTTCGGCATGAAACCGACCCACTCTGTTTATCGGATTCAAGTAATCTTTTCCTTGCGGGCAAATGCCATTTAGACACTTACATTCGCTTGCTCGAGGCTGATACTCGTGTAGTAAATTCATCCTTGTGCATATTTTCAGTGTCTCGTTTCATTTTTATTTGTGTTCTTCCCTGTTCTTCCTCGAAATTGGTTGTTTTGTGGGACAAGAATATTTTATGACTGATATCTTGCCTGGCACTGGTGGTAACTAATAATAGAGGGTAGATTTGTATTTAGCAGGAGCGAATAGCAGATGGAAGAAAGAGCGGATGCTTAGAATATTAGTTGCGTTTTTGCCGATACCATGGTATCTGTTATCATGGTAACTGGATTTGCAAATCAGTCGTATTTGCAGTTTCCGTGGTTTCTGATACCACGGTCTAAAGTCATTTTTGCAGTTTTCGTGGTATCTGAATATCAAGATACCACGGTGCCTTGCGAGATACCACGCTAGCTGCAAAAACGCCTTTGCCGTGGTATCAGGTTCCATGTTAACTGCAAAAAGACTTACACCTTGTTATCAGATACCATGGTATCTGCAAAAACGCAAATATTGAAGTGTAGACAATTCGTTGATCTGAGGATGTTTGGAAAATTCCTCAGGATTAATTTGGGCCACCGTGAAAGAGTCATTCTTTTTTTTTTCATGTTATCATGTTTATTCAGATCAGTATTAATCTTGTTTTTGATACGGCCTTTGGCCTTTTGTATGAATATATTATATTATATTCTATGCCTAGGCTTTGATACGTACTTTAACAAACTCTCTCCCTCTCTTACTTGTTTGACACCAGTATACTAAGCTACTGTCAGAGGTGTCGATAGGTCTCATATGTAGCCAATTCTTTAGAAAGACGTACAGCCTTACTTTCAAATAAATATGATGGGGGAATGCGACGAAAGACGTTAGTTGCGTTTTTGCAGATACCATGGTATCTGTTACCACGGTAAATGGATCTGCAATTAGTCGTTTTAGCAGTTACCGTGGTATCTGATATACGGTTGCTCTGCAAAAACGACAATTGCCGAATTGCGCATTTTGAGGCCACCCCGAAAGAAAAACAGACATCCAGTTACACATCACTAAGTGCTAAACTTCTTTCCCGCCAATTTGACGAAAATTGATGAAAGTGAGATGACTTTTTCAGATACCATGATCAGTTACCACGGTCGGACCCTGGTATCTGAAAATTAGATACCACGATAACTGGCCAGATACCACGGCAACTGCAAAAACGCCTTTCGACCGTGGTATCAGATACCATGGTATCTGCAAAAACGTAACTATCGTGTTGTCCCACGTCTTACTTGCCATAACCATACGCTAATCTAAAAGTTCAAGGTGCAATTTTTACCGTTCTGGAAATTTACTCGTCCCTATCAAAAGCATGAACAACAGGACCCAACCAGCACTAGCCAGCTACACTGTTTCCTTACCGAATGTCTTTTATATTTTCTTTCATGTTTCAGGATTTCTTTAACTTTTCAAATGGCTGGTCACAAATTACTTACTTTTGTTTCTATCCAGACGAAGCGACACGAACTCTCGAGGAGTCCATAAATAATGAAGACATGGGCTTTGCCATAGAACTACGACAGTCGACTAGAGTAAAAACAGGGACCATCGGTCGCCGCTCAGTTGCCGGCAATACGGGGACGCTAGGGAAACCCCCTCCACGCCCCGCCCCGGCGTCTATTGCATATTCAGATGATGAAAGTGCAAAAGCGTATGATGATAATGATGATGGGAGCAGTGTTACAGAGAAGCCGTCTCTGAGCTCATCTGAAAGTCAGGTAAGGCAAATTCATTATTGAAGCAACCGAAAGAGATCGTAGTCGCTGTTAGTTGCCTCTGGTATCGACTTGCAGTGTTGGGATTACATGAACAATAAAATATATATACTAAATATGACAGCACCCCTCTGGACCACAAACTCAGAGCGTGTCCCACCCAACTTACCGCAGTTACTACGCATGACGTCACGAATTCTGGCTTTTCGACGTCAAGGCAGGAACCAATTTTTCTATTTTCCCCAGAATATCGTGTCACGGGAGATCTCCCGAGTGTGGTATCAGATCACAGAGATTCCTAGTTACCAAGCTTACTACTCTCCCGAGTGTGGTAAGCAGATAAGTTACTATTAGTTACTAGTTCGAGAAGGTTGGAACGGCCAGCGTAGTAACTTTTCACGAGGTTGGACCGAAAATAGTAACTAATAGTTACTATTGTTAGAAGGGTGGAACACGCCCTCAATAATTTACAGTCGCTATGAATGAATGTTTTATTTTACATCAACATTAGTAAAAAAAATAACCAGTACATTCCAACAAATACAACACTAAAACGAACTCGAATTATCCTGATCCATCGGATCGACCAATCTGCACACGAAAATGGCGAAGGAAAACGTAAAAAAAATAAGAAACTCAAATACTGAGGCAGTTAAAAACTCAGTTATACCGTTTTTATATATAATCGTAAATAAGCCGCAAACAGCAGTGGAGAGACTGCAAAAGAAAGTCAAAACAGTGATCAGAATTGGAAAATCTTTTGACGTTAAAATGTGTTAAGTTTTAGGGGTGTTGGGTTGTTGCAAACTTATCATTTAAAACACATACCAGGAATTACGTTTTCACGATGAAATGGCTAAGAAATATCGTTTTTAGAAAATACCATTACTTGCCTCATGAAATTAGCAATTTTGAAATTAGAGTGTGCGGCGACTTTATACAAAGTATTTGAAAACTGTTCAGTTTTCAAGTTTTTGGGATCCCAAAACGTAAGTGGAGGGATACCTATGACGTCGCAAAAGTTGTTCGTCTGTCCGTCCGTCCGTCCGTCTTTCCGTCTGTGCGCACTGTAACTCTCGAAAAGAATGAGATATTTCGATGAAACTTGGTGTGAGGATTCTTTGGGTCAAGAGTAAGGTCAAGTTCGTAGATGGGCTCTGTAACCCTACATTTAGGGGTGGGGGAGGGGGTTTAAATTAAGGGGCAAATGAAATATTTTTAAACAGATAATGTGATAGTCGATTATGGGGTAAGAAGACATGCTTAACACGATGGTGAAAACCATTTTGTCATCGCACAAGTAGTTCGCCCGGATTCCGGCCAAAACCGGAAAGTCTGTTAAAAGTAAAAGTTTTATTTGAAGTTGATTAGATGTTTGATTTAAAGGTAGGCAAATATGCTGAACTCGACGGTGAAAAACATTTTCTTGCCGGATACGTAGTTCGCCCGGAATCCGGCCAAAACCGGAAAGTTTGTTAACAGTAAAAGTTTTATTTGGAGTTGATTAGATGTTCGGTTAAGGGGTAAGAAAACATGCTGAACAGTTCTGTGAAAAAATTTTCTACCCGGACAACTAGTTCGCCCGGAAACCAGCCGGAACCGGAAAATTATTAAAAGTTCAAGTTTTATTTGTAGTTGATTAGATATCCGATTTAGAGGTAAGACGAGATGCTGAATCCGTGTACGACAATCATTTTTTACTCGGACATAAAGTTCGACCGGAATCCGGGTGGAGCCGGAAAATTTGTTATAAGTTATTTGAATTTGATTAGATGTTCAGTATTGGGGAAAGAAGATACGCTGAGTTCGTTTTTGAGCTTTCTTTTCTCGCCGGACAAGTACTTCAAAACAGATATGACTTGTAGGGGTAAACACACATGCTGACTCCATATCTGAACTTGGTTTTCTCAGATGATTAGCTATTTGGCCTTAATCTGTTTCTGAATTTTAATGGTAAAAATGTTCTAGGAGACTGGCGAAGACTGGATCTGGCGAAGATAAGACCCAATTGTCTGGATCATATATTGAATTTTGGGATCCTATCGAAACCTTTGTTCTTGTTAATTTGTGACACCAAACTACAAATATATTCAACAAGTAAATATTCCTTCAGCCAGAGCTGACTGCAAATCATGTTTGACAGTGCAAAACGGATACGTCAGCTGAATTTTATTAGAGCTATATTTCGGCCCTTCTTGGCAACGGTCCTCTTCAGGCTCAAAGCCGCTCAAGTTGGAAAAACGAACTTTTAGAAAGCCAGTTCCACAATTTCGTTTTTCAAACTAGTTTTGCACAAGTTCGTTCTTCCAACTTGGGCGGCAAAAACAATGGTGAAAGGCGGGGACTCGGGAAGCTTAGGGATAAAATAAAAGGCGGAATAGGCAAGAGGTGTCCTTTAACTCTCACAAGTTGTTCTGTTTGTCGTTTAACGTTTCTCTTTTTCCAGTCTTCCGAAAGCGAAGAGGAAAGTGTCCGCTCTGACCCCCATAGTTTTGTGAACCATTATGCAAACGTGAATGATACGTTAAGACAATCGTGGAAACGGCAACGGCCCGTTCGGAACTATTCCTCGTACACAGACTCAGAGCAGGAAGGCTCTGCTGTTATGAGCTTGAACGGTGGACAAATTGTGATGAATAACATGGCCCGGAGTCGAGCACCCGTTAGTGGCTTTTCGTCTTTTGTGTGACCGGGTCTTAAAGCGCTTTGCCCGAACTGATACACCTTCCTTATCTACCATACGCTCGTCCTGCAGCTCTCCTAAGGATATATTTTTGTAGAATTATTTGAATGTTTCTATGCAGTGATGATGCGTACATGAGCTCATCCGCCGTTACACGTGTTTTGCTGCCAGAATGTGATGCAAGAATGTGTTTTTGGATGAATCTGGATGGTATGTTTCTCGCACAATGACGTTCTAGCGTGCGCTTGCGCTCGCTAGACCATTGCCCGCACCTGACCGCCAGAAGCTTGTTGTCGAAACTCAATTACAAGAATGACAGTATCCTGGCATTGTATAAGCCACGCTCGGCAGACTGTTACGCGCATCTGGCTGCCTTGTTGTCAAATGATACTACACCCAAAGACAGTAAAAGTGGGAAAGACCGGAAACTCCCGTAAGCCCCATGAGTCACAACAACCAGCGCCGTTTTGCGGATGTTCTTTCGTTAAAAAATCGCTCTGTTGACATTTCTTCCATCGCTCTCCGCCGAATCATCATCAAAACACGTTTTGTTGATTTTGTTTCGTTTCGTTTATGAAGAGCATCCTCTCTCCATTCAGATTTCCTCTTTAATTGGAATACAAAACAAGTAGGAAAAGAATAAATAGCTTTTTTATGGAAACAAAAATGTTGAATTCACGACTTCGAATCAATTAATGTTGACGGACATTGCCTACTCGCGCCGTCTTGCTTTGATTATATTATTCTTCTACCGCTCGAAATTGGACAAAGTCCAAACGCTAGGTAGCATTCCGATCGATTTTCAGAGACCCGATTTTAGCGAAGTCACCGGTCTTTCCCACTATTATTGTCTTTGACTACACCCTGCTCAGATATGTAGCACGAGGATGACGACGAGCTTGAGACAGCCAGGTTGCGCTTATGAAGGGTCGTGCCAAGAGAAAGCGCATTGACGCTGTGGCAGGAGCTCACACGAAAGCTGGTCGTAAAAAAATATATAATATATATAATAATAATATATATTTAATAATAATAAATATATAATCATAATATACATATAATAATAATATATATAATATATATGCCTTAAAAATATATAGACACGCTTCAGGCAGGCAGAATGTGGCTGGCCGGGACTGCGAGTCAGCAAATAGCAAATTGTTGCCGATCGTACAAACTTTTGCTCTGCGATGTCGTTGCGTGAAAAAGTACGTGGATATTTCCTTAGGGGAAGTTTCTAAATGAATAATTCCAGTGCATCGAGGAACGTATATCAGTTGAGTGAGGTGCTTTAACCTGTAAATAGTGTAATTAATTACGCTTGACTTGAGCAATAGGAGTTGGAATAACGGATTCGAAACACCGTTGCGTAGCTTTTGGTTAATGGTGTGTCCGACCCAGTTATAGTGTGAATCCCCCTTTCGGTGTTGAAAAACTTGGACTAAAGATTTATTCTGCTGTTCTTATTAGCTGGACTTGTTGTATTTATTTACGTACTTCATTCCGACAGGGTATATTTTGTACGATAATGTTATTGTTCTGCAAGAAGGGTGGCCTGGTTAGTCGACTTGTAAAAGTATCGGGGTTACCAGTTCCCGGGTCTTACACCGTAAAAAGTTCCTCCGAGTAAGGCTTAAAGTTAACTGCAGTATTTGCAACTGGGATAAATCTTATTTATACTGAGATAAATTAATCTGAATTAGAGAGAAGATTATGTTTTTAGAGACAACATTAATTTCAAGTAAATACTGCAAGATTTGTTTCAGCAGTGTACGATCGTATATGCTACATGCCTCGGTATGGTTTTGGCAGTGGTTAGCGAAACTACTTCCTGGTTCCGAAATTCTGAAGGAGAAATTCACTGAAAACGCGTCTGGATTTTCACATCCGAGATTTGTATTCGAATAACGTTACAGAGCTTAATACAGTGAACAACCCTCAACTACCCATTCATGTACTGTGATTCTAGAAGAGTTACTGAGCTATACATATGCTGCCTGAAATTGCCATGTTTGGGTACATCCACAGATAGAAGTAAAAGAAAGAAAGAATTGTCAATACCATCGTTCTTTTGAGCATCATAACAGAATCGCAATGTCCGTAAGGGGCTGACAGAAACCATGAGGACCGGAACCTATTTCGTTACGATTAAGAATTAAGAAACATGGAAAATGGAGCCTCAGTATGATTTTGGTAGTCGTTTGCGAAACTCCTCCTCTGGTCCGAAATTATGATCGAAAAATTACTAAAAGTTTTCAACGCAACATATTAGCATACAGTCTGACAGTCTACAAGCCTGAATAAAAAAACTAATTCCTGTATAAAGAAGTAATCCATTTTGTTCGGTTTGATTCCAAGGAAATATCATCGTCGCCACGATTCTGGGCTTTGCGTATCGGAACTTCGATTTGTGGGTGACTCAAAGACAAGCTTGGCCACCTCTCCTGTAGTCTGTAGTTTCTCTCACATCAAGTCATTTCAAGACCATCACGTTTTTCTAATCCTAAGTTGTGTTGTTTTTTGTTTTGTACTGTTTGTCACATAGTGGGCTAAGAATTGGACACTTTTAGATGAAGTTTGTAGATGATTCATACGCCCTTCATACAATTTCTTCCAGATTATTTTGCCGCTAGATAAGCTATTCAAGTAAACAGTGACACGTTACTTCTTGGTCTACGTTGAATCAGGTTTGTTTGGCTAATTCCAGTTCGTTTCTGTTCGGCCTAGCCATGTTTAAAACTGTTAAAAATGTCTGACTGGTATGTGTGCTCTACCCAACTCTGTTCTGTCAAACTTTCAAGCTCGTCAGTTCTGGCTTCCAGCTTCAGTGCTGCCTGCTGGATGACTTTTTCACAGGGCTGATGCCTGACTCTGTATGAACTAAAAGCCTAATCGCTTATTCTCCCTTCTGATAACTTAAACCAAGATCTAACGTGCGATTGTTATTGTTTCGCTAGCGCATCTGGCGGCAAATTGTGATTGGATCTTATGAAGGGTGAATTGGAAACATTGCGGGACAAAGAACCCTAAATTGTGTTGGCACATTGGCGCACCAAGCCCTGAAGCTGAAATCTGTTCCACAAACTAATTTTCATTTGGGATTTCAGCTGCAGCTCATTACTACACTGTAAAAAAAATCGTGCAGTTTTTGCTACTGGGAATCATCTTGTCTCCAAAAAGATAATCTTATCTCTAATTAGGATTGACCTTATGTCAGTAGAGATAAGATTAATCCCAGTAGTAAATGCTGCAGTTAACTCTATATCCTTACTCGGAGAAACTTTGTACAGTGTATGAGGGTAATGAGAGCTTACTTCAGGGATGGTGCCGCAACGTATGAGCCCTGAGCTCATGTGAGTTTACCCATACTGGTGAGTTGTACATTCCTCGGTTCATTGTGTGATGAATTTCTGTAATGGACCATCACTTATTCTTGTACAGTTTATGTACAGCAGCTGTTTGAAAAATCTGTAGATCTCAATTCAGTGTGTTTCAGCGGTTTCAGGGAGCACATAAATAATTTTGTCTCTGTATATATCTTATTGATTAATTTGTTTCTTCTCAGTTTTTATGGTACTCCAGCTCAAGTGCCATATAAATTTCGCTTGTCCGTTAGTCTATCTGTCGGTCTGTTGTAAATGATGCAGTATCCTTCTACAATACTGACCAAGGCTCACTCCTGAGTAGTGTGGCGATATTTGGGTTTTTCGATGAGTATATCGATATTTTCTTTTTAGCCTACTTTTATCAAAAACCAATAATATAAAAATAAATTGCGAAAAACAGTAAATTTACAATAGTTAGAAATAAATGGATATGTCAAAATATCGTTTTCGACATCTATAATTGCGTTTGATATCGGTATTTGGTCCCATATGTCAATATCGAATACCACCCAGTAATCTACCACCCGTGAGAAGATTTTTGTAGTTTCCACGCTGTCAGAAGTTTGGTAACAGATAATACATGTTTTCGCATCCTTGCTTTCAGTGTTATGTTTCTTGGAAAAGATAACATAACAGATATATTATCAGAAAGTTTAACACACGGACGCCGAAAAATTGTTATCAGCGTGGTATCTGTTATCAAACTTTGCAGTTCCATTTTTTTCAACTTTTCTCTCAGCCAAGTTACTTAAGACACCTTATTTGCTATGTGGATGATATCGCCTCGGTTGATTTTCTCACGAGTCGGAATATAATCTTCGATGTTCATCTCATCGTATCAGCAGACTACCTGCTCCTAGATAAGACCAAAAAGTAGTAAAAAGCTCATCATTACAATTATCTTTGTAATTACAACTGCTATGAGCGGGATAGTAGAGAAAATAGCTGATTGTTTATATATATATATATATATATATATATATGCATCCCGTACAATAGTTGCGTTTTGATCTCAGTTCTCCTCGCGATTCTCCTCTCAATTCTTCAATTTTTTATGACTATTGAGATGAAGCCAATTCTCCTTTTGTCGTTTTCTCGAAAACTGGGAAGTTTGGCGATTCTGTCGGATTCCATAGTCAATTGTTCTCCGTTCTCTTTGGTCAACAAAGGGCGGATGTTCAACCCGTTTAAGCAGTTGTTAACGGGTGGCTAAAGTACTGTTTTTGTTGAAAGTGGGAATGGACAAGCAAGATAAGCAAAAACGGTAATTTGTACGAGAATTGAAAGCGGAACTGAGAATTCAGATAAAAAAAAACGCAACTAATGAATATCTGTTCGACTGTCTCAATCTATCACTTTGTTTTTTGTTCTTATCGTGGTATGGGGGGGGGGGAGGCCATGTAGTAGGGCTATGTCCAGATTTCAGGGGTGCGGTAGTTTAACATCCCTGGTATATTATGAATTTATGTTCTATGTGCCTTAGAATTTGCTATGTTATTTGATTCCGTGATCATACGTAATTAAAAGTTTGAAAAGAATTGAGGGTCATATATTGGTTCCGGTGATATGTCTGCAGTTTCGAATTACCGACCAATTGCACTGGCTGCAGTTGTGTCGAAGGTGTTCGAGAAGTGTTTGTACACTATTCTTGAACCCCAGCTTCGTTCTTCACATTACCAGTTTGGGTTTAAAGAAGAATCGTCAACCGATTTTTGTGTTTTTATTTTACAGGCGGTGATCCAGTATTTCTGGATGTTTTCTAGCCCGGTGTTTGTGTGTTTTATTGACGCCAAGGCCGCGTTCGACAGGGTTAACCACGAGAAGCTTCTCAATAAGATGGTCTCGAGGGGTATTGACCCTAGGATAACTGGAACCCTAGCTGCTTGGTTTCAGACACAGCAGTTCCGAGTGAAGTGGAGTGGTGTAATTAGCCAGCCATTCGCAGTGTTGAATGGGGTTCGCCAAGGAGGTGTGCTGTCTCCGTTATTGTATAACCTGTATGTTGATGATTTGAATTTGTTGTTGGCTAGAACTGGAGTTGGTTGCTTCATACAAGGGCTGTGTTTCAACAACCTTAGTTATGCTGACGACCTAGCCGTTCTTGCGCCAACAGTAGCAGCACTGAATAAGCTACTGGCGGTTTGTGATGAATTTGCTTTGATGCATGATGTCGTATTCAACACGAAGAAAACGCTGTGTATGGCATTCATTCCACGTGGTCTTCATTTGAAGATTATCCCAGATGCTGTACTATCTAGTTCAAAGATTCAAGTCGTCCAGCATTTCAAATACTTGGGTTTCACGTTTTCATCTTCGATGACTGCTGAAGCGCATGTTTCTTCGCTTATGAGGTCTCTATCTATTAGAGCAAATATACTGATAAGGAGGTTTGGTAGTTGCGAGGCCCCGGTAAAGAGCTTTCTTTTCAGGGCTTACTGCACGCCACTTTACTGCCTTCCTCTTGCTTGTAATGTTAGTGTGAAATGTGAGAATTCTTTTCGGGTAATGTATAATAATTCGTTCCGGTGGCTTCACGGTCTTCCTTGGAATTGTAGTGCATCGGGAATGTTTGTTGGTGAAGGGCTTCCATCTTTTGGTGAACTTCGGAGGCGGTCAATTCTTTCCCTTCAAACCAGGATCCTCCGATCCCCTAGCCCACTTCTTAGGATCCTTTGTGGGCCTCAGATGCGGCTTTCTCTGCCTGTATGGCTTGCGTGGACTCGTGAGTTGTATGCGGGGCTTTTGACAGGAGTCACGTAAGTGATCTAGTATTTACATTTGTTTGTTTGTTCAGTGTGTTTTTGTTATATTGTGGCCCATGTTGGCCTTATTTGAAATAAAATAAATAAATAAATAAAAATATAGCTCCTGCTGTAAGACACCACGGCTCTGGACTGCTTGCTGAAAGTATTACGCAGGCCCTTCATCTTCTACCAGGCTGAGCTAGCCAAATATGTGTGTGTGGGGGGGGGGACAAGGTATTTACCAACTGGCTCGTCACGAATGTCTTCAGTAAAAACGACAGTTTCGATGAAAAAAGACGATTTTCAGAAAAACTGACTGTTTTAATGAATTTCGACTGTTTTTACGAAAAACTGCGGCGCTTTGCACCGACATGGCTGTTTTTTACCGACTGATCAACAACATTGTGGGGGGGGGGGGGCGTCCCCCCATACGAGACGCCGTTGCTCTCAGTAGCCAGCAGCTCTTTTAGTGGCCGTTATCCTGTCGGGCGTTCTCAAGAAGGGCATGATCTTTTGCAGAGTTTTTGCAGAGCCTAAGACAACACTAAGCTGTCATCACACGTTTTTTTTTTCTTTTTTGTTTTTACAACGGTGTGCGTTCGATCTAGAACTGTGCGTTTCGATTTCTGAAAAAACATTGCACCGTAATAGAACATTAGCTGTGTTCGTTGCACTCTGGGCTGTCTCTGGTGTTTAGTCACCAGTGTCTGGTTCTTCCCTTAAAACGCGTTCTTTTGGTTCACCTGTGAGTTGATGAAAACTGGCTAACTCCTCGCTGAGGCCGGGCTCACGAGCAGGTTCTGGTAAGTCCGCACCGGTGAGATAAAACCGGACACTGGTTAGTTCAAAAACGAGTTATAAGACTGGTGAGAAGTCACCGGTGGATGCAAAAACGACTTATAAGAAAAACAAGAAACCACCGGTGAGAACTCCCGTGACAAAGAACGCAGCTATTATTGCGAGAACTGTAACTCTTGTCAACTCTGTTGTGATAAAAAAGAAGAGCTCATATGGCACGTGTTACGAGTAGGTGGTACAAGAAAGTAGACGAGAACGTCACAAACTCCTTCAACCCCCTAGGATCGGACCTAGAAATAAGATACCTACTTTCACGCGAGTCTGAGCATTTCCAGCATCGCCTCGGATCATCTAGGTCAAATGTTTCATCACACTAGTTTGATCCCTAGGAATGCCATACTATTTCCAGTACCTCTCCCCCTCAAACTCCTCCCGCGGCCGAATCTGGTTCAGCCACGTAAACAGAATAATTAAAGCATCATCTCTTACCGAAATTCCCGCAATAGCTGGCGGTCGTGAGAGCGATGAACCGGACTTACAAGACAAGTAGCAAGTAGTTTGTTTTTACACAGAAATTCTGCAAACCGGTTTTAAGTTGCAATTTTTCAGATGTAGCTCACTATAGCTTCACGTGCATTAGTTTTTGTCATGAAAGTACAGTTTGTCGAATGATAAATAAAACGGGACACGGTACACAAAAGTACATCAAAACTACAGTGAAACTACGCTCGGAAAAAACGCAACTCAAGTCTCGTCGGCAAACCGGCGTCTTTTTCTTTTTCTATCTGTAAAAGCCTGTCGGGCGAAGACCAAAAGTTCGTAAATCCGGATTTTTTTTTGTAAATGCACTGGTAAACCTGATTTCCTCGTTTCGATTCTGAGGAAGTTTATTTTTAACGTGAATATTACCTTTTTTGCTATTAGTTCGGAACGAATCTACTTTTTTTCGATGGGTATTATTGTGTTGCGAGAGCAACACTTTGGTTTTGTCCTCGTTTTTTTTGTTTTTTTTTTTTTTTTTTCCTATGACTCCGATTTCATTTTATTCCTGGTAACTGAGAAGGGTCTAACCTGTGCGGTTTTTACGGAAAGTGTGGACCTTAGGCCGGATTGATGAATATGACATTACATTTTGGAAAGCTCCGTAGAACTCTTGCCTGGGGCCAATAAGGATGGTTTTTGCTTGTCATCGAGCCAGAGCCTACGGTTTGCGAAGTGAAGTGGAGTTGTATAGCCTATGTCAGAGAGGACTATCTGAAGTTGTGTAGCGAACCTTTCGTTTCATCAAAAGATGTTTCTGCTTTCGAGTGGAAAGCTCCGTTCTAGCACGCAAGCAGGCAGGCACCAGTTTCAAATTGAAGATGGACTAAAATCTATAAGTGTTAAATATATGCGGCAGTTACCCGGCCCCACAGCCAACATATCTTCTTTGAGTGATGAATGGAAAAATCTACAGAGACAAAAAAGTGGCTTTTTCCCACGGGTCCGAAAGTGCTGCCATCTATTGTTTCTGTCCATGTCTGCGACGATTTCAGCTGAGTTTATAACTTTTTTTTTTTGCACTTTGGTTTGTGGTAGAGTAACGGTATCAGATGAGCCTCTTAAACTTTAAAAGTTCTCTCATTGCTAAAGAAACTAGAGCTTATCCTTTGCTCCTTTCTAAGTCGTGACGTTAGAAAGTTGGCCTACGGCAAAAAAGTCAACTTTTGAACTAAGACAGGTAGAATTTTTTTTTCGACGGCAATCGATAGCCATTGATGAGCTGATCAAAGTATATGTCATCCATTTTTTGGTACAAAAATTCCTTCATGAGATACACCAGTTTGAAAATTTCAAAGGGGTTGACAACTTCATAGTAAGGTACATTGAAACCAAAAATAGGCGATACCAGTTATGATACATATAGGGGACTTTTAAGCAACAGTCGACTGTTAGCCCATAATCATCTTCGGTAATGAGGGGTTTGCAGCTTTTGCTAGTTGGTATACCTGTTATTTGTTTCCGGTGTATTCGATGGTAAGAACAATTTGGTTCCCAATGGCAAGATATGCAAGGGACTTGTAAGTAATAATCGGCTGTTATGCTACAATCATCTTCTGCGATGATGGGTTTGCAGCTTTTGCTAGCTGGAGTACCCACTATTTGTTTCCGGTTATCTTAATGTATATCACGGGAGAGGGACTTCTAAGTAGGAATCGGTTCACGAGGGGCTAGGAATTTTTGCAAATGGGTGCACATTGTATTCGATTTCTATAAATCTGACGGTAAGAAAGTTTGTGTCGATGGTCTATCAATGTAACCGAGGATTAACTGTTTACACAACGGATACAAACGAAAATGTAAAGCAATGAGGTAGTTTCATAATAATTAGTAGTGTCATCTATGGTATTTTAATCCTGAAAAGTTACGGATAGGTTTCTATTACCAACTAGATTATATAAGATATTGTTCCAAGTTTTCATCCGTCACGATGTCTACGATTGAAAAGGATAAAGTACAACTGACTGCAAAGTTAATTTAGTCCCTTCTTCCTATATTATTTTGTTGTTGTTTTTACAACGCTGAAGAATACCTTTTGATCATATGATTAATTTTTTTAGAACATCCCGTTTAAAAAGCTTATGCAATAATCATCTTCAGCGATGAGGGGCTTGCAACTTTTGATAGCTGGTGTATCCATTATTTGTTTCCCGTGAATTTGATGTCAATAACGGGAGACGGACTTGTAAGTAAGAATCGGTTCACGAGGGGCTAGGAATTTTTGAAAATTGGTGCACATTGTATTCGATTTCTGTAAATATGACAGTAAGAAAGTTTGTATCGATGGTCTATCGCTATAACCTAGGATTAACTGTTTACGCAACGGGTACAAACGATACGGTAATGTAAAACAATAAGGCAATTTTGTAATAATTAATAGTGTCATCTATGGTATTTTAATCCTGAAAAGTTACGGATAGCTTTATAATATCAACTAGATTATATAAGATATTGTTCCAAGTTTTCATCCATCACGATATCTACGATTGAAAAGGATAAAGTTCAACTTCGACGGCAATCGATAGCCGCTGATGAGCTGATCAAAGTATATGACATCCATTTTTTGGTAAAAAAAATTCCTTTATGAGATACACCAGTTTGAAAGTTTCAAGGGGTTGACAACTTCAGTAGTAAGGTACACACTGAAACCAAAAATAGGCGATACCAGTTGTGAGACATTTAGGGGACTTGTACGCGACAGGCGACTGTTAGCTCATAATCATCTTCGGCAATGAGGGGTTTGCAGCTCTCGCTAGTTGGCGTACCTGTCATTTGATGAACAATTTGGTTCCCAAATGTAAAACATGCAAGGGACTTGTAAGTAATAATCGGCTGTTATGCTACACAAATCTTCAGCGATGAGAGGTTTTCAACTTTTGCTAGTCGGTGTACCCATTATTTTTATCCGGTGAACTTGATGTCTATCACGGGAAAGGGACTTGTCAGTAGAATCGGTGCATGAGGGGCTAGAAATTTGTGCAAATTGTTGCACATTGTATTCGATTTATCTAAATCTGACGGTAAGAAAGTTTGTATCGTTGGTCTATCGCTGTAACCTAGGATTGACTGTTAACGCAACGGGTACAAAGGATACTGTAATGTAAAACAAGGTAGTTTCGTAATAATTAATAGTGTCATCTATGGTATTTTAATCCTAAGAAGTTACGGATAGCTTTATAATACCAACTAGATTATATAGGATATTATTCCAAGTTTTCATCCGTCACGATGTCTACGATTGAAAAGGATAAAGTTCAACTGACTGCAAAGTCAATTTAGTCCCTTTTTCCGATATGCTTTTGTTGTGGTTATGGCAATCGATAGCCCTTGAAGAGCTGATCAAAATATATGCCATCCATTCTTTTGAACAAAAATCCTTCATGAGATAAACCAGTTTGAAAGTTTCAAGGGGTTGACAACTTCAGGAGTAAGGTACACACTGAAACCAAAAATAGGCGATACCAGTTGCGAGACATGTAAAGGACGTGTAAGCAACAGTCGACTGTAAGCAACAGTCGACTGTTAGCTCATAATCATCTTCGGCAACGAGGAGTTTGCAGCTTTTGCTAGCTGGTATACCTTTTATTTGTCTCAGGTGTATTCGATGGTAAGAACAATTTTGTTCCCAATTGTAAGACATGCATGGGACTTGTAAGTAAGATCGGTTCACGAGGGCTAGAAATTTTTGAAAATTGGTGCACATTGTATTCGATTTCTGTAAATATGACAGTAAGAAAGTTTGTATCGATGGTCTATCGCTATAACCTAGGATTAACTGTTTACACAACGGGTACAAACGATACGGTAATGTAAACCAAGAAGGTAGTTTTGTAATAATTAATAGTGTCATCTATGGTATTTTAATCCTGAAACGTTACGGATAGCCTTCTTCCGATATTGTTTTGTTGTTGGTTTTACAACGCTAAACAACAGCTTTTGATTATGTGATTATTCTTTTTAGAACATACCGTTTTAAAAGCTTCGATAAGTTGACAATTTCAGCATTTAACCGACAGCGAAGAAACAAAACCAAAGTGTTGCTCTCGCAACACTTTAGCCGGCGAAGCCGGACAAAGGTTGCCGCAACACTTCACGTTGCCCGGGCAACGTAGGTCTAGTTTTGTCCTGATTTCATAGCTATTCTTTATTTTTCACTGGATCGCAAAAAGACGGCGTTTACGTCCGTAAATGCGGAATTTTTGTTAGCGCAAGGGCATACCTGGTTTCCCTGTTTTGTTTCTGAATAAGCGTGTTTATAGCGTGAAATTTCCTTTTTTTGCAATTAATTCGTAGTTATTCTTTCCTTTTTCAATGGGAGCGCAAAAAGACGCGCCGCTCCTCGGCATTTCACAAAATTTTGCCTGTGGCGCATTTGTAGTATTCTTTATTTAGAGGAACAGTGAGTCATTTTCTTGGCGATTAGGCTTGGAATTTTTTAGATTCGAAACACATTAAAGGATAGAATCTTTCTAGACAAAGGCAGATAAAAAAATTTCGCCTGTGGAGCTTGCTTTAGTTTGTCCCAACTCCCGGGTACAGGGGTTGAAAGCTTTTCCTCTGTAGTGAAAGCTGAAATGTAACATGCTGAGGCTATGAAGATATGTATAAAAAAAAATTTGGTTACAAGAATTATTTCAACTAAAGCATTGCAGCTAGTTTTACACCGGCTCTATTATTTATTGGTAGGAAATGTGCGCCATTGCCGCGTAGTGGCAACAGTCCGTTTTTAGTGGAGTGTTCCTTGGAAAAATCCACTATTGCGAGCGCTGTAGCAGCTTTCGGTTTTCGGTTTCCGGTTTTCACCGTGTTTTGTGGAGCTCGTAACTTGTGAACCAGTGCAAGTATCAAGTTCAAACTTGGTATACTAGTGGTTATTGGGGTCTAGTTGTGCCTTTTGAGGGTCCCACCCCCCCACCCCGCCCCGTTTAGGGGCAAATGGGACCGATTGCCCAGTGAATAATGTTCATAACTTGACCAGAACTGGACATAGGAAGATGAAATTCCTTGTAAATGTAGATCCTAAGGCTGGGAAATTTCTTTGAAAGTTGCACCTCCCCCACCCACCACGTTCATGGGCAACTGGGCCCAGATTGCCCAGTAGTAAAGTTCGTTACCCGTGACAGGAATCAACAGGTATCAAGTTGAAACTTGGTAGGATGTGAGCATCTTTTAATTTTTTCCGGATCCCAAACCCCACCCCCACTTGGTTTAGGGGCAATTGGATGGTCAATTTTTTAATGTTTTTAACTTGACAATAACTGGAAATAAGGCAATGAAATTCCTAAGTGCTTTTGGGTCATAGGGGTTGGAGAGAGTTGAACCACCCCCACCCTTCCCGTTCATGGGCAAGTGGGCCCAAACTGCCCCTGACAAAAGTTTTTGACCGTGACAAAAATCAAACTCTAAGCTGGTATACTTGAGAAAAAAGAGGTGTAAATACGCATTTGATGGGTCACGCCCCCCCCCCCCCCCCGCTCGTCTTTGACAGGTCTCAAGTCTCAACTTTTGTATATTTGGGGAGAAATATCTATGGATGAGGATCTGGTAATTTGGTGTAACAGCAACAAATAAGACGACGCGACTTACTTTAATCTTTAATTACCAGTTGGAAACTGAACTGTTTTGTCATATGATCGATGATATGCCGTTCTTAATGGATTGTGACAAAGGGGCATTAGGCTGCTACGATTTGGTTTATTGCACTTGTTATTACCTTGCTAATGAAAGAGGTTCAAAGGGTGGGACTGGGTGACAGACCGTTCTCAGTGTTCGACGTCAAGCTATTCGTGCAAGATCTTCAAGTTTTCTATGGATTTACTGGCGGTTTGTTTACTTTTAAAGCTTTTAAAGTGGAATGATTACAAATTAGGTTATTTCAATACTTGTTAGGTTATTGGGGATGAGAAATGTCTTGATTCTAAAGCTATTTGCATATAAAATGAGATAAACATTTTAATTTTACACCCCACGTCTGAGCGCTTGCGCACTTATTGTTGGTACAGGCGAGTCGTATATTACGATCCAGGAGTCGTTGAAATGAGGGGTCTCACCCCCCTGGCTTGAGTGCCTCGGGCCACCCCTGAGTAGGCCTATCCCGCGAGACTATAGTGGATAGCTAAATACCTTTTACTGCTTCGGCGTCTTCTTCTTCTTTGAATTCGTCAGCACCTGGGTTCCAGGAAGGGACCCTTTCGGCTTCCTTGTTGTTGATCGTGGTTTGGTTGAATCACTGGGTCATGGATAGGTTAGGTTAGAGCAACCTTGGGCCGAGATGTACTCTCAAGAAATGCAGAGGAATTTGAGGGTGGTGATGAGCTCGTTCGCGTCTAGGGGGGGTGATAAGGAAGATATTTCTTCGATGGCACGAGTTAGGTTTTGATTCAGGACTTCGGATCTGAGTAGTGTCAGCTTTGGGCATGGTCTATTGCGTTCGAAGAGAAGATGCTGCAACGTTTCTTGGACATTTTGGCTTTGACCGTCCTGCCCGTGTTGAAGCAGGGCCTGGGGGTATTCCTCCGAGTCCCCGTCGTAAGCACTGTGCTCACAGAACGCCGAATCCGCTGGAATATGGCGCCGCCAAGCGGAAAAGTTCATTTATTATTTCATTTAGCGTTAGCTTTCATCCTGCCGCTTCATCTCTGGATTATTTTCGCGTTATCTAGCGAATATTTTTCGTAAAACACTTTACAACAATATATTTCGATCGCTGGAGACCGGCAGGGATACAAGCCTGTTATTTATTTATTTATTTTCCTCAGAACTGAGGAGTACAAAATATAGTGTATAAAACAGAACTATGCCTGAACCGTCTGGTCCATTCAGTGACATTTAAATACTATAAAAAATACACACAATTTCGACAACTAAACACTATTGTTTACGTACTATATTATTCACTAGTTAAAAAAAATGAGTACAGGTTGAGGGTTTGGAGGGCTACCGAAGATTTTTTTATTTTTTTATTATTAAAGTGTGTCATCTTTTTCTTCAAAATTAAAACTGGGTCTTTTACTTTAAAATTAGAAACCGACTGCGAATTACTGAAAGAAATGGGAAACCCAAGGATAAATTTGGAAAATTTGAAATATAATATTTTAATAGCAGATATGTCGCAGATATTTCGCTCCACCCCATTTTAAATACTGACTATATGTAGATATAGTCGAATAGAATAGCCTTTTCTCGGTAACCAAATCGGGAACAAGCCAAATAGGAGGATTTGCGTGCAAGCTAGGTGGCCACAGAAAACGAAGTGAAAAGCGGAAAAAGTCTGCGTCGTCATGCCGCTAAGTTCATTCAAAGTCGAATCTTCGTCACGTCGTCTTTCAGCTCGCAAGTGCAAAAAAATGCGTTCTGCGTGCACCAAGCTTTAATCACTGTGCCTATATGACGCGAATTCTAGTTCGTGCGGGAAAATTCAGCATTGCCTAGTTTAGAAGTTAGCGAACAGTCCCTACCTTTAGGGGACGTGTAGCGCTACGGCGTTATTACGGGACAAACGCGCTAATCGGAAACGCCGAAATATTTTTCTTCTGGCAATTGCTTCTACCGTGGTAAAAGTAAAATGGGTGATGGGCCTCCTGCGCCCCTTCAATCCTGGTTCGCCTTTCCGTTTTTTTCCTAATATTTGACGGAAGACAGATAGATAGTGCAGAATTTGCACTTCAAAAAGAAAACCCGGCAGTATTGTTAAAGGACACCTGAATGAAGAGTACCAAGTATCATCCCTATCTGTATGACGTCCGTTAACATTGCCTGCAGAAGACCTAATCCAAATACGAAATACCGTTTCCAAGCTATGATTTTTGCTCCATTTTGCATCTGTCCTTATTTCAGTACCGGAAATTTTAAGTGAACAAATGTCTCCAATCAAGCCTTCTTCTGGAATATTTGTTAACCAGATAAGCCCAAACGTATATCTAGAAGAAATTCCAATACGATCCGGCCAGTGCTGTACAAGATTTGAATGAATTGCGCTTTTTGTCTTGGAGTCTGCATGTGCAAACCTTCGGAAACAATCATCCCTATTTTGAAAATGTCACGCTCAGGAGAAGAATGCTCTCCGTGTCCATGTCTGTAAATGCATTCTCCATTGTGCATGAACGCTACGTATGTTCAACGATTTCCTGTCCTCCCCCCCCCCCCCATCGAAGTTGGATGTGGTTCGAAACATTTATGTCGCATCTAGAGCAATCACCAAGTTTCTCCCGAATCGAAGTACGCCCCTTCCAGCTCCCCATAGCAAGGTCGTATTCACTCCGGACTTCAAAATCACACATCTGACACTCATAATCTTTGTACCGTCCTAGTTTTATCCCAGTCCCTATATTCCTTTAGAACGAATGCCCAAATTGTTCGCATGTTCCAAACATGGAGTCTTTATATTCCATCGCAACGTTCCAAAATTCCTCGAGTTCCCCTCGCCCCCGTGGTCGGATGCAATTCGGCCTTATAAACCGAATATCGCTCTGCTCCTGTGAATTGTGTCACAAGTTTTTGTACTCCCCCTCCCTTCAGCTTCACCGCCACACAAAATGACTGAATGTAATCCGGGAAACACACGGCCTGAGCATTCACAAGCGTGTCAAGTGTCATCGTCTTAGCTTACGCGGAGTGGATGTACCGAAAATTGAGACCAGATGGACCACAACGATCGCTATATGGCTCTTCAACCGAATACTGCAAGTACCATAACAACGCTGACGATTTGTGGTAGGAAAATTGCAAAAATTTGTAAGAAACAAAACCACCCAAAATGCTAAAATTACAGCAAACGCCGGTAAATCAGCGGTGCGCCGCCGCCAACCCATATTCTCTCCTCCGCCGCCGAATGTAGATTCGGCTCCGCTTCGGGAACTACTTTCAGTGCTACACTTTGACAAAACTGTAAAATTTTAGTCACTTCACTCAGCTCGGATTACCTAGCTATTTAACACAAATCATGCGGAATCAGGAAGTTATAACCCCTTGTAAGTCCAGGCCCCACGGTTCCTTGGCTTATTTTGCTCAGGTCAAAATTAGCTTCACGGGGCTGACGCCATCTGTTATTTACAAATGAATCATGAAATGTTACCTCTACGGCATGTAGATCATGATTTTTGACACAGCGCGGCGACGAGGAAATTTCAAAATCCATTAATAACGTGAGAAGTGTGAGAACAGAAGGTAAAGTGAGAACAGAAGGAAGGAAATTAAGTGCTCCGCGATTTCAAAATTGTGTTTTCATCATGCTGCAGGTGGAAACCAAGTTAAGAGAGTCTTTACCATTGGAGACTGTCGATGAAATTCTAAACTGGATACCTTGTGAAGCAAATGCTTGGCCAGCTGCAGCCGAACTCTTAGAAAATTTGCCTGATAATGAAGGTTGCTTTCCAAAAGCCCTAGTTTGCCATGACATGAAAGGTGGTTATTTAGATGACAGGTTTTTTGATGGAACCTCATATCCTTCGAACTATTGTTTTTGGCACTGGGATGCTGTGGACATTTTTGTCTATTTTAGGTTCTTGATTTTAGTCACAAACTGTTGACTGTTCCAGCCATTGGCTGGATCAATGCTGCACATAGGCATGGAGTGTCAGTCTTGGGTAAGTCATTCTTGTACCGATTAACTTTTAGAGGAGCGGCATCCTAAACTGATAGTAATTTGTGGGCTGTGCTCTAGTTACATTATTTCACCAGAAAAAAAGATAGAGACTACAGTCTTCTTTGGATTCAATTCAGCTGATTTTCATGTATTCTGAATTTTTGTTTTGCCTGGCTATGTTTCTTGCATGTATAAGCCTCTGGTTTTCCTCCTGATTAACTTGAATTGAAGCTCCTGCCATGAGCTCTGGCATAGATGGAAGAAGGGTTAAAGTCTTTGATTCATGTGGGCCGAGAAGGTAGGAGACACCATCATTTTTTGATGGGTCGGATTTTACGAACACACTGTTACCTTTGTTTTCCCCAGAATACTCACGGTAGCCAACATTATCCAGAAATTACTTGAACAGAATTCACTCCTGAACGCCAATTCGCCATTGCTAATTAACTATTCATTGATCTCCTTACGCTTGTTAAAAGATTACTAGACCCGTCGAGAAGATCGAGTGGCATGTAAGAGGATTAAAACAACTAAGTATATCACCATGCGGATGTTTAAATATGTCGGAAGAAGAGATCATCGGCCAGTTTGACATTTTTGGGTCTCGGAAGCTGAATACTTTTTAGCTCAGTTTCAGAATCTTCAAGAAATCCCTATAACGAATTTAGTATAATTTATGGCGTTTGTTTACTCTGATCTAGTTTTTGGGATCCCAAAATGTAAGTGGAGGGATACCTATGACATCGCAAAAGTTGTCCGTCTGTAAGCACGATAAACTCTCGAAGGGAATGAGATATTTTGATGAAACTTGGTTTGAGGGTTCGTTGGGTCGTCGGACCAGTCAAGTTCGTAGATGGGCTTTGTAGCTGTACATTTAGGGGTGGGGGAGGGGATTCAAATTAAGGGGCAAACAAAATATTTTGAAACAGCTAATGTGATAGTCGATTATGGGGTAAGAAGACATGCTGAACACGATGGTGAAAACCATTTTGTCATCGGACAACTAGTTCGCCCGGAATCCGGCCAAAACCGGAAAGTTTGCTGAAAGTAAAAGTTTTTTGAATGAAATTGATTAGATGTTCGAATTAGGGGTAGCAAGACATGCTGAAGACGATGGTGAAAACTATTTTCTCGATGGACAAGTATTTCGCCCGGAATCCGGCCCAAACCGGAAAGTTTGTTGAAAGTAAAAGTTTTATTTGAAGTTGATTAAATGTTCGATTTAGAGGTAGGGAGACATGCTGAAGACGATGGTGAAAACTATTTTCTCGACGGACAAGTATTTCGACCGGAATCCGGCCCAAACCGGAAAGTTTGTCAAAATTAAAAGTTTTATTTGGAGTTGATTAGATGTTCGATTTAGGGCAAGAAGACATGCTGAACACTTATGTGAAAACAAGTTTATACCCGGACATGTAGTTCGTCCGGAATCCGGCCAAAACCGGAAAACTATTGGAAGTCAAAGTTTTATTTCTAGTTGATTAGATAAGCGATTTAGGGGTAAGAAGAGATGCTGAGTCCCTGTGTGACAATCGTAATTTACCCGGACATATAGTTCGACCGGAATCCGGCTGGAATCGGAAAATTTGTTATAAGCTAAATTTCTATTTGAAGTTGATTAGATGTTCATTACTGGGGAAAGAAGATACCCTGATTTCGTCTTTGAGCTTTCTTTTTTCGCCGGACAAGTAGTTCTGGAGTTCGGCCGGAACCGGGAAATTGGCAGAAGTGGCAGGAAGTTTTGTCAAAACAGATATGACTTATAGGGGTAAACACATATGCTGAATCCAAATCTGAACTTGGTTTTCTCAGGTGATTAGCTATTTGGCCTTAATCTGTTTCTGAATTTTAATTGTAAAAATGTTCAAGGAGTCTGGCGAAGACTGGATCTGGCTAAGACAAGACCCAGTTGTCTCGATCGGATATTGAATTTTTGGGATCCCATCGAAACCTTTGGTCTTGTTCCATATGCCTGCTACAATAAAAACGTTTTGTTAGATCACAAGTCAAACTATGATTCCATACTCCCCATGTGGGGCTCTTCCGACCAGCGCCACTAGATGACCCAGCGGTCAGATCGAGCCGTGGCTTCATGTTGGGTCTTGGATGGGGGCGTTCTAAACGTGGCAAGTGCTAGAATGCTTCTGATATAACTCCTTTAAGGTTCATCAGCTGCCGACAAAAATGAGGGGAGGTGGAGCTAACACAGAGCCTTCTTGGTCGCCTGTGTATACTCCTTGGTCTCCGTCGTTACACACTTAAGTCATTTGCGAAGTAAACAACGTAACCACTGGCGAGGCGGATGTTCTGACCTGTTCACACGGGAAAGAAACTGCATTGATTTTGTTTGAGTCGACGCAGGTGTCTGAATAGTGATGAGAAAAATAAAAGCAAACTTGATGATGGTCATTCATAATCGCTTTTGTTATACAATTACCATCAATATGGAGATTGAAATCCATTGTGACATATCCTTTTTCATGTCTCTGGGAGAACCATACACTGAAAAAAACGGGATTATGAAGCACACTCACAAGTCATGACCCACTGAGTTTCAACATCTGTAGTTTTAACTTTGTCCGACGAGTGTAAACTAAGAGTAGCGTAATTAAGGCTTGCGAGGATTACTGAAATTACCGAAAAGGTAGAATAGCATGGAATATTCCAGTCAATCACAAACCCTGATTTTTGGATACCCTATGCCAGACGTTGGATTTGGCTATCGTTTGGCATACCCTATGCCTAACGCTGAATACACTATGCCAGGTGCTGGATACTGTAACCCGGTAAAATATTGATGATTTTGGCGAACCTAAAAAGTCAACCAACCAGAACTCTTTTATATTGTGGTAGGTCAGGGCTAGGTTACAAACAGGTATCCAGCGTTTGGCGTAGGGTATCCAGCGTTTGGCATAGGGTATCCAAAAATCAGGGATTTGTGGTAGACTGGAATAGTCAAAGTAATACCAGTAGGTGAGTGGGAGCCGACTTGACTTGATTGTATGACGAGAGATAGGGAGACAGCAGTTCCTGCTCTTATTTGTTCTTGCTATGAGTCATTGTCGATAAGTCACTGTCAGTGACCAGCCTAGCCAGAAGAGTGGAATGCATTCTTTGGTGTCATCTGATGTCTGATCAAAAATGGTCTCCCTTTTATTGTACTTTAAACTGAATTATTTCACAGGCACATTCATCACAGAATGGGAAGCTGGAGCTGTCATTTGTGAGAGGATCTTTTCTGACTTGGATGTTGCAGACAAGGTAGCTGAAAATATGGCCTTGATTGCTGCACATTATGGTTTTGAAGGGTACCTGATTAACATCGAAAATGGAATGACTGAGAAGATTGTTGAAGGAGTATTGTACTTTGTGAAGAAACTCAGAAGTGTTCTGAAATCCAAAAATGGAAGAAATTTAGTCATATGGTATGACAGCGTTGTCACTTCGGGAAAGCTGGATTGGCCGAATGAACTCAATTCCAGCAATTAGTAAGTTGCCTATCTTGTCAGTGATTGAGATGAAGCTCTCTTTAGACCTACTCTTCTCTGTAGACTTAAGGCGTTTTTTCGTGCTCCCACAAACAGTTTGTGGGTCGACTGTGGCTCGAAACGAGTGTTTCCGCGTTCTTTTGTGCGGCCCACAAGTGTGTTTCCCAATTTCGTGGCTCGCTTTGTGGGTCAAATTTGACAAATAACTGGCGAGGTGATTGTCGATTTTGTGGCTCGATTCTGGTGGGGAATTCAAATTCAGCAGCAAAATAGTGTCTAAACAATAAAGTTAACTACCTTTTCAATGATACAGACTTAAAACTTAGGATGCTTTTTGTCCAGAATGGTAAGAACAGAAGCCTGGAGTTCTATTTATTGAGATTTTACATGAATTTTATTTTTATTTTCAGATATTTGAGATTACCAAAAAAAACGAGACCAAAGGTGTCGATGGGATCCCAAAAATCTAATATTTGATTCAGACAATCAAGTCTTGTCTTCGCCAGATCCGGTCTTGGACAGGATAATCATCAGAAAAAACCAAGTTCAGATATACCTCTATAAGCCATATCTATTTTGACGACACTGACCGAGACTTCCTGCCGATTTCCGAAAAAAAAATACAGAAACAAAACCAGCGTATCTCCTTATCCCTATAAAGAACATCTAATCCACTTTGAATAAAAGTTTGACTTAAAAAAAAATCCGGTTACAACCGGATTCCGGAATAATTATATGTCCGGGTAGAAAACCATTGTCATAAACCGACTCAGCCTCTCTTCTTACCCCTTAATCTGTCATCTAATCGAACTTTTGCTTTTAACAAATTTTCCGGTTCTGGCCGGATTCCGGGCGAACTATTTGTCCAGCGAGAAAATAGTTTTCACCATCGTGTTCGGCATGTCTTTTTACCCATAAATCAAACATTTCATCAAGATTAAACTTTTACTTTTAACCAACTTTCGGGTTTTCGCCGGATTCAGGGCGAACTACATGACCGGGTAGAAAATTGTTTTCACATAAGTGTTCAACATGTCTTCCTACCCCTAAATCGAACATCTAATTAACTTCAAATAAAACTTTTACTTTTAACAAACTTTCCGGTTTTGGCCGGATTCCGGGCGAACTGCTAGTCCGATGACAAAATAGTTTTCACCATCGTGCTCAGCATGTCTTCTTACCCCATAATCGACTATCACATTAGCTGTTTCAAAATATTTTGTTTGCCCCTTAATTTGAACCCCCTCCCTCACCCCTAAATGTAGGGCTACAAAGCCCATCTAGGAACTCGACTGGTCCGACGACCCAACGAATCCTCACACCAAGTTTCATAAAAATATCTCATTCCCTTCGAGAGTTATCGTGCTTACAGACGGACAACTTTTGCGATGTCATAGGTATCCCTCCACTTACGTTTTGGGATCCCAAAAAGACAAAACGGCGTTTCCGCGAGTTTCAACTAGTGGCTCGTCTGTGTGGCACACAGTCGTGTCTCTGGGACAAACACTCAGAAGTGTGTGGCCCAGGATTGTGTCGCAGAGAAAGGCCTTTAGCCCACTGTCCTCAGGGTGCAAGAAGCTTTATACCGTGTATGGTTTTTCAAGTTTCTTGATTGTGTCTTGGTTGTCAACTGACAGTAAATGTAAAACATTTCGGAATCTCAGAACAGTGTATATTTTCCTAGTCTGTTTGGTCGGGTCCCTGATATGAAATGCCTGACGAGTTTCGTCGTCCTAGCACATCTGGAAGTACCCTAACTCGCGATCACTTGAGTCCGGACCGACCGACCGACCGCCCGCCCGACCGACCGACAAAAAAGTGATCGGTATAGGGCACTTGGCCGGAAGGCAAGGGCCATAATAATTCAAATTCTTTTATATCTTAAGAAGAAAATGTGTTAAGAAACACCGTCCACAGTGGACAGCTGGTGATCTGAAGCCGTACCTAAAGATGAAGACAGCTATAGCATCCGCCTGATGCAATTTTTCCTGTAAAGCAAAAGAGTTCAATTAACAAACAAGAGCTGTAAGCTCATATGGCACTTGCAACTGTATGTAGTAGGTAAGGGCTCTGTCAGATTAATCGGGTCCCGGATATTCCTGACACGTTTCTTCTTGAAAACGCCATCACAGGAATTCCGGAAGGACCCCCCCTCCCCCTCAAAAGTGTCCGGATCCATAAATGTTCCTTCAGCCCAAGCTGACAGCGAATCATATTTGATGGTGCAAAACGGATACGTCAGCTGAATTTTATTGGAGCCTAAGGTTCCAAGTTTTCCAACGCCTTTCGATTACCTCAGTGAACAAATTAACTCATTTACTAAAAAACGAGAGCTGGAAGCTCATATGGCACTTGCAAGGCTGGGTCAGAGGATTAAAGTATGAACTCGTCAATTCGTGGGTTTGTTCTGATCATATGTAAGCAAAATCGATAAGAACGGTCATGGGTCCTTGGAAATCAAGAGAATGTATTGTTCGTAAAATCTATTTTATTTATGCATTTGGCCGTGATGATGCGCACTTTAAGGGCGCTAGAGATTCATCTGTCATGAACACTCCTGAAGCACAAATGATGATAAGCTCATTCGAATCAAGAAAATCTATATTTTGCTCAAAATTATTGTTTGTATTCTAAGAAACTCAGTTGTAAGCAAAACCCGTGAGGCAAAAATGATCACGGGCCCTTGGTTAATTCAGAATGAAATGATGATTGAGGATCTGGTAAATAAGCACCAGAAACTGAGCATTAACGCTGCTTCAGGCCAGGACTATGGAAAGAACCTGAAACCTGCGGACCGGTTTCTAATATCTGGATCCAAGCGTACGTGCGGTGCTAATAGAATAAATGTTTCTTGCGGAATAAAGTAAGGAATAATCACAGAGTCGTCGATGGGAAGTGTAGCGAGTGTGTCACTCTCCGAAAAGAGTGAAAAAATGTACTTCACCGATTTTTTCTGATTGACAACCGTCAACAGAGTGATGAACATCGAAGGTAGGAAAACACGGCATGTGAGAAAATCAGCGTGATTTCGTTAAAGGGGCTAGATTGTACCGTACGAAACTGCGGTATCCGTGTTTAGAAATATATGGAGTAATTATGGAAGTAGGTTGCGTTAGTATTATGGGTAAGACAGGTCCTTTAACACTAAAATGACATAAGCGATCTTTAATTTTAAAATAACCGATAGTTGGTGTTTCCGAGGTCCCGTTGGAAAATGACCTTGAGCTGAGGACTGTTTTCAGGCGATAGCGTAAAGAATGGGAATTGGAAACTCGCCCGAGTTCTATTTCATGCTTAGAAGCCTCAAGTTTCCCAAACTTGTAAAGTAACAACCATGTTTTCTAAAGACAACCAAATTAGCTCGCTAGCAAGTTTTTGTCTATTAAGCCTTTCTTACTTATACAGTGAGATATAATTCGTTTAAAAAACATCATTTCTGAAAAAAGAAAACTAACATAGCTTAACATCGGCTAAATCTACGGTAACGTTTTATGATGCTAAAGAAGAGAAAACAATAAATGATCTCAATACAAAAAGCGTAACTAAACTTAAACACAAACAATTTATCGCATCCTGGTATCAAAACAAATCTCTACAAGAGAAAATACGTACTATGCCAAGGGCCAAGTTGCGTACATCGCTGGCGGTTCCGAGAGCATGTCACTGTGATGAACAATTGTAAGAAGATTGATGGCTTGTCCATTGAGTACTGACAGTTCTTGGTTGTCTCTTTTTTTTTTTTTTTTTTAGTGCGGAGGTTACTTGCTAGGTGTCCCCTTTCTTGGGACCGGATGGTGGCTGTTATATTGTATACAGTTGTGTTCTGACAGTGCAGTGAGCGAAGTAGTGACCCCTAAGAATACATAAGTGGGTGTTTCGTGTCTTCATTTTAACATTTAGTCCAAAACTGCAGTGTTTAAAGTTAACTAAGGTACAAAGAATCATGCCTCTACTATGTACATCAGGACGTAAAGTGATCAACATTTCGACTTAACTTTTTTGAAGCTTGTGACCGCCAGCCGATACATATCTATAGCCAGCAAAGTTGCAACGATTCTGGTGGAACGGAAAGATCTCTCGCCCCATATTTGTTTTTCCTATATCGGACGGCATTACTGATATAACATTACTCTGTAAAAAGTTTCTCCGAGTAAGGATTAAAGTTAACTGCAGTATTTGCTACTGGGATAAGATTAATCAGAATTAGAGATAATCTTATCTCAATAAAGACAAGATTAATCTGAGTAGCAAATCCTGCAAGTTTTTTTTTACAGTATAGTTGCGTTCTTGCAGATACCATGGTATCTAATATCACGGTCTAAAGTCCTTTTTGTAGTTACTGAGAACCTGGACAGTTATCGAGGCATCAGATATTAAAATACCACGGTCCTGACACTATATAATAATGGTATTTGAGAAAGTCACCTCACTTTCATCATCACCAACACAAGAGCCTAGGTTTTTGTCATATTGGCGGGAAAGATATTTGGCACTTGAGATGCGAGTAGATATTTTATTTCGGGGTGACTTTCACAAGCTCAAATACGGCAAGTCTCGGTTTAGCAAAGCTACCGTAATATCAGATACCATGGTAACTGCAAAAACGGCAAAATGCATGGTATCAGATACCGTCGTATACGCGTCGTCTTCGGGGCGGCGCGAAAACGCAACTGTGACGCAAGCCTGTTTGAATCAAGTTTAGAGCCTCACCTCTCCTATCACATCCATCAAAGTACCAAACACTTTGATCGTCGACCAGACCTTGCGACAAATGTGCAGTGGCCGTACTGTACACGTACAATCACGTCACATCTAAACTGTTTCGGCTAACCTATCCTTTCCCTCCCTAGGTAGTTTAAAAGCCAGGCTTCACTTTCCAGATTTTTCTCCCGGATTCAAGACAGCCATTTTCGTCAAGACGGATTTAGAAGGGGAAGCCAGGCCAAAAAACGACTGGAAGTCCGGGGTGTTGGGCGGTGGTACCTTCCAGACAGCCATAATCTGGGGTGCCCCCCGCCTCCTGGACAACTCGTTCGAGAGACGAAGTAAAAATGGAAATACATGGAAGAACAGGAAAAGTGATTGACAGTTTTAGTTGGGATGCAAGAGCTATTTGAAATGCGAAGGGGACATCTAGGAAATGCTGAGGAATGGCAAAACTAGCTGTCATCATTTTCATGAAAATCTGAAAGTGTTGGCATGACTATGTGGAAGGCTCTGACATTTGGGAATCTGGAAGGTGAAGCCTGGCTTTTACCGAAACAGAAAGTGCAAAATTAAGAAAACAAAATCTACTTTCTGAACGGAGTTGTGGTCCCAGAAGACCATTATAGCACACATTGGATCACAAAGAAAGATCAAGGATTCACGCTAGGCAAATTTTAACACACAACAAAGTAATCGCCGGTACTCTATCACTGACAGCCTAGTCCGATAACTCAACGACATCCTCTTCCTCCCCAACGATAATTCCTCGCGATACCAGATCAATCACGATGTCCAAATTACTAATGTTATCCACCGATGCAGTCTCATCATCAGCCACATTCACTATCTCAGGGGTTTCAGACCGCTCTTGTCCTTGCACAGTGGAGTTATTCGCTCCTTCTGCTGCCAATTTTATCTTCTCGCACAAGCCTCGATAAGCACAATCATCCTCCATATTGTACGTAAACGAGTCCTCGCGTTCATCAGGATGCGACTTGAGGTGTAAACGTACTGACGCCCGGGTAACCGCATTGAACGGGCAATAGTTGCACGTGAATGGCTTGAAGTGCATTTTTAAATGACCCATCAAACGGCGTTCTGGGTACATTCCAGCAGCGGACGTAAACCCGCAGCCTACCACCGGACAGGAGAAGGATAGCGTCCGGCTGTAGCTCGGATCTACGTATTGATGCCGCATTCGAAAATGCGACAATATTCCCGCCTCTGTGGAGAAAAGCCCCGGGCAGAAATCGCACTTAAGCATCACTGACACTCGGACGTCCAGCTCATCCGGGGAGTCCTCAATCCACGTTACAGAAAACGGCTGACTCCCACTCGTGTGCTCTTGTTGATAATGACCCTTTTGCGACGCGATTGTCCTGGAGTTGAATCCGCAATACTCGCACACAAAAATCCCGCTTTTATCACTAAGCGGAATCAACTGCGGATTCTCCTCTCCTTGATGATTCGTGCTGAAGTGCTGCACCAGCTTGTCCAGGCTTTCCGCACGATATCCGCAATGCTGGCATACACAGGTTAGGGATTCTGAGGTCTCTGGTCCGCCTTCCTGAGTGTCCACGAAGTCCGCAATGTCTTTATGCTTCTCCTTGAAATGACTGTCTACGTCTTCGACTCTTTCTGAACAGTAGAGACACTGGCGGAGGTTGTCCAAACTAGTTCCCGGCAGGATTTCGCCGCGCACAGACTCGACGTTCGATACTTCTGGGTGCGCTTGGATCACGTGTAGCGCAAAGCTGCTCCGATTGTTAAATACCCGATTGCACACTGTGCAGACGGAATGGTCATTCGCTAAGTGAGACTCCAACTCAGTTTCGTCAGCGAACACTTTCTGACACGGGAGGCACTCGGGTCGCTCGTGCTCCTTCAAATGGTTCTCAAGCGCTGTCCTGCCACGATACTTTTTCCCACATTTTTCACAAGACGAAGAGTTAAGCTTATATGCTTCAGCCAGTGTCGCTATCTCGCTTAGGGTTAAGTCCTGGTACTTGGGGTTGTCTGAGAATTTTTTCTCTACTCCCTTGTGAACGGATTGGTAGTGGGGAGCGACGGACTGCTCATGGTTGAAAGTCTGAGTGCAATCTCCGCAGCTAAGCCTAGGAGAAAAGAGAAGGGTTAGTGACGGTACACTGGAAGTACTCTACATGACCAAGTCTAAAACAACGCCAGTGAACCTCGGGAAGAACTAGAAACGAGACCCTCACAAGGAGTACGCGAAGGTCCCACAATCATGTTAGTCAGTAGCTTTATTATCTCACCTCAGTTGTGTTTGAGTCTTCTGACTCTCAATATCAGATACCCCAGCTTGCGCAATTTAGATTGCGAAAGACGATTTAATATCGTCTTTTTGATTTTTCTGATCGTGGTAGAGAATATTAAAACAACAGTTCACCAAAATCTGGGTACGCAGACTTTTTAACCTTGACTAGGAGTAAAGCAGTCTTCAAATAGATGTTATAAGGAGTATTATCGCGTATAAGATTTATCATAGATTCTTCTTTTCCTCGGAGCACGCTGTAATAATGTGAATAAGGAGAATAGACTCGCGTTCTATTCTCGCTTATGCAGGGCCAATCCGATCGCTTGGTTGGTTCCGCCAGCGGGCCGAGCAAAGGAGCAGCGTCGTCAGGGTTGCCACGGGAAGCACTGAATTTTTACTTTGTTGGAAGCTGAAGAAATACCTTTTCTTGAAACGAACACGTATTGTTTTGTTAGGACTGCTTATTGTTAGTTCGGGGACCAATGCTGTCCATCCGTAAATTTAATAGCTTTTTATATTAGCTTGTTTTTGCTGATACCATGGTATCTGTTACCACGATAACTGGATCTGCAATTATTCGTATTAGCAGTTAGCCTGGTATCTGATCCACGGTGCTCTGCAAAAACGAGTATTGCCGAAATGCACTTTTCGAAGTCATCCCAAAAGAACAACAGATATCCAGTTACATCACTAAGTGATGTAACTGTGCAACTAAACTTCTTTCTCACCAATCTGACAAAATTTGATGAACGTGAGATGACTTTTCATATACCACGACCAGTTACCACGGTCGGACCGTAGTATCTGAATATCTGATACCACGATAACTGGCCCGATACCCCGATAACTGCAAAAACGCCTTTTGACCGTGGTATCAGATACCACGATAACTGCATAAACGACTTTAGACCGAGGTAACAGATAGCATAGTATCAGCAAAAACGCAACTAATATATTGGGCGTGAAAGTGTACTCGTACTTCAAGTAGTATTAACAACACTTCTTCTGATCTTTAGAAACTCGAAAAACTGTATCAGCGTGGCAACACCAAACACAGCACTGATAAGAACCTTTTGGGTTCCTATTTGAACAGACGTGTGTATTAAGACGTACACTTCGTGTATAGCGCTATTCAGCTTATTACACCTATTTGAACAGTGCTTAAGCAACACGTAAATGTTGGGAACCACTGTTCTAATCAATGTAACTAAGGACAATCCTATAGTGTTTGGCAAGCGTAAATGTGTTTGAAAACAAACGGAGCTGAATGTTGTATCGGTTGATCCACTTACTTTCCGAGTTCGAGGTGATTGAGCTTCATATGCATCAAATAGGAGAAGCGACTCTGGAACTTCCCATCGCATTCCTCGCACGAGAAACTCTCTACTGCTGGTATAATGGCTCCACTGACGACGTTCACCTCTTTTGCCTTAGACGCGCTGCTAGTCTTGGTAGAGGTGGAAGCAATTGAAGAGATGTCGATGATCTTGGCTGAAAGGAGAATTTTTTGTCTAATCAGTTCTTCACAACTCGAGTGATCAACAACTGGAACTCTCTGTCTGAGGATAATGTCAATGCAGAAACAGTAGATGCTTTCAAAGTTAAGTTGGACTTCGAAAGCCTGGAAGTACGAATGGGAGGCGTCAGCGACCAGACATTAGTTGTCCACAAGCCAATCACAAATCTAATAAAAAAATCATCACGCCACCAGCGACTCTACAGGAGCATTGGGACCATTGTTGCTGCACAATGCGATTTAAGGTAATTCCCCTCAAAACTAGGAGTGCTACAATGTATGAACAAATATTCCTTGAACCCAAGCTCACTGGGAAACATAAATTAAAAGATTGCTTAAAAAACGGATGTGTCAACTACGATGCTTTGGTGGCAATATTCTGGCCCTTCTTGGCATGCCACTTTCACAGAACCCAAAATACTTTGCTGTCCTACTGTAAACTCCCGAAAAGACAAAAGTCCCAAATCAACAAAGAGGCATTTATTCAATACCCTGTGATTGCGGAAAACATTTTGCAGGAAGGACAGAGATAACTTTTCGAAAACGCCTTCCAGAGCATGAACAAGAAATTGACCTGGAGACTGAAGTTCCAAACAGATAACACAAGGATGCGCGGTTTCAACAGACAACACTTGGGACGTAGTCTGTTGTCATTTTGAAAACGTTTCGCATTAAATGCTGTGCGTAACAAACATTGCCAGGATGAGCCGAAAAATAGCCGAAAAAGCATCTGCTGGCTTTTTTGTTTGTCGTCTAATATCGAAACAAGACCAAAGGTTACGATGGGATCCCAAAAATTTAACATCTCATCCAGACAATTGGGTCCTGTCTTCCCCAGACTCCTTAGGCATTTTTACTACAAATATTCAGAAACATATTAAGTCTAAATGGCTAATCATCTGAGAAAACCAAGTTCAGATATAAATTCAGCATGTGTATTTGTTTACCCCTATAAGTCATATTTGTGGACGAAACTGATCGAAACTTCCTGCCTGAGCTTACTTCTGCCAAATTGTTCTGTCGAATTCGGGAAATACATATACGACAAAATAACAAAGCTCAAAAACGAATTATCGAACATCTATAATCAACTTGAAATACAGCTTTAACTCGTGACAAATTTTCCGGTTTCAGCAGGATTCCGGGTGAACTATGCGTCTGGATAAACACACGATGTCATATAGGATTCAGCATCTCTTTTTACCCCTGAATCGGAATCCTATATCTATCTATCTATCTATCTAATCAACTACAAATAAGACTTTTGCTTTTAATAAATTTTCCGAATTTGGCCGGATTCCGGGCCAACTACTTGACCGGCGAGAACATGGTTTTAATAATTGTGATAAGCATGTCATTCTACCCCTAATCGAACATAATCAACTTGAACTAAAACTTTTGCTTTTAACACATTTTCCGGTTTTGGGCGGATTCCGGGCGAACTACTTGTCCGGCAAGAAAGTGGTTTTCATAATCGTGTTCAGCATGTCTTTTTACCCCAAAATCAAACATCTAATCAGCTTCAAATAAAACTCTCACTTTTAACAAACTTTCCGGTTTTGGCCGGATTCTGGGCTAACTACTTGTTCGGCAAGAAAATGGTTTAATAATCTTGTTCAGCATGTCTTTCTACCCCTAAATTGAACATCTACCAACTTCAAATGAAACTTTTGCTTTTCCCGTTTTGACCGGATTCCGGGCGAACTACTTGCCCGGCGAAAAAATGGTTTTCACCATCGTGTTCAGCATGTCTTCTTACCCCATAATCGACTATCAAATTAACTGTTTAAAAGTACTTTGCTCGCCCCTTAATTTAAACCCCTCCCCCACCCTTAAATGTCGAGCTACAGAGCCCATCTACGAAGTCGACCTTACTCTTGACCCAAAGAATCATCTCACCAAGTTTCATCAAAATATATCATTCCCTTTGAGAGTTATCATGCTTACAGACGGACGGACGGACAACTTTTGCGATGTTATAGGTATCCCTCCACTTACGTTTAGTGATCCCAAAAACTGTTATGAAACTCTGATAGTGTAGTCTTTCCCTACAGCAATTAACCGCACAAAAAAGGATACTTCAGCTTCAGTTATTCATTGCAGGTTCTTTAGAAAATAATTTATTTTAAATATTTTTTTAACGTAATCACTCCTATAAGAGTTGGCTTGTAGAATACAAATTATTAAACTTGAAACATTCCCGCGACGATACGACGTCTAAAGAGTTGCAGCAGTTTTGCACTACTTTCCCGACCGCCCATGCCAACTGCTGAAAATTCTTTCTTATGCCAAAAGGAGGCTGAACATTGATGTAAAGTTCCTAATCTATCATTCCCTTGGACTTGTATAAATACAAGACCAGACCCTACGCCCCGATGAAAAATTTGTAGCCTGCGTAGTAGTACGAAAAAGTTGCATGTAATACTATGTAATAGCAAAGAATACTACCATTTAATGTGCCTCAGGCTGGTCCAATCTCAATTAGTAGTATCTAGTAGCATCCTATCTTGCCATAGTAGCATCCAGTGGTTGCTAATAGTAGCACATAGTAGTATGCAGTAACATGGTAGCCTTGAAGTAGAAGCATGTAGTAGCATCAGTTAGTACTGCATGCTACTTTTTCGTACTACTTCATAGTACTGTTTTGAGATAAATTTTTCATCGGGGCGAGCTGAGAAATAAGAGAAAAAACGGAAAAAAGGGGAAGGATAAAGCGATAAAAATAAAACGCTGTCGGGTGAGACAGCAGTCCGGTTTGGAAACAAAAAATCAATGATATAGCTTCAATATATAGCTTCCTGACGTCAGAAGCTTCCTCACCTTCTTTCACAGGTGTCCGCAATTCGGTGTCTGTTGGTGCGGGGCGCTTCCGTGTTCTTCGGTTCATCAGTTGAGCCTGGTGAGATATGACACCGTTGATCTGAAAGAAGTAGGAAAGTAAAATGTAACGGGAATTCGAAGGGGCAAAAGCTAAAGTTGACAAAAAACTGCTAGTTCAATTCGAATTTATTTTTATCAAAACACGTTCCAAAAAATCCTCAACTAAACAAAAACCACGGTCGCTCTTAAGACGCCTCAGGGCCTGTGCAGAGTGCTTTTTTTCACCTATCATGAACAACCTTCTCTCGTCACATCATTTGCCGCTCCCTACCTCAGTCCACCCCACCACCCACCCCCCAATCGCCCCCTATTATATTCACCTCCCAACAACTACCCATTTAATGTACTGTTAGAAATATATAAAGAAGCCGGAAAAAGCTAAGGAACTCAAAGAGCTTGGAATTTAGGAGGCGAAGCTAGGGGACCCTGCCTTTGACAGAGGCTGAGAAAGTCAGGATCCCAGTTCTTGTAGTTTTCTTCTTCTTCTTCAATAAGTCAAGATCCCTGTCCCAAGGCAGGATCCCTGTTTTACTAAAAGCTCTCTTCGAACTGCGTTCCTTTCCGCCTGTACTTCTTTCTACATAAGATGTAGGCGGGTATTAGGATCGGGGGGGGGGGGGGGGAGGGGGGCAATATCTAGAGATGTATGACTAATGCTTACATAGCTGTCGATGTCCTTGTCCAGCGGAATCTGAGAAATTGCTTCAGGCACTCCAGGATGCTTTGAAGTTGAGTGATTCAGACACAGCTTTCTAGTGGTGGCTGTGTAGTTGCAGTGGTCACATACAAATCTAAAATGGAATATCCTGCACTGTGGAAAGTTTCTCTGAGTAAGGATTAAAGTTAACTGCAGTATCTGCTACTGGGATTAACCTTATCTCTGCTGGGATAAGATTAACCCAAATTAGAGATTATCTTATCTCAGTAGAGACAAGATTAATCCCAGTAGCAAATACTGCAAGTTTTTTTGTTGTTTTTTTACATTGTATATGTATGTATGTATATTCTTTGTAACTCATTATATTCAAACTGAATAAGAACGGAGCAAAAGAAAGAAAAAATAAAGATTAATAGAAGAAAAGACAATTAACGATCCATGTCAAAATACATACAACACTACAAATGAAGGAAAACATAAAGTTAATTAATCGTTAACCAGTGGTCATCCATTGGGCACAAAGTATTCGTAACCACGGGTGTGCAGCTGTTCCAAGAACTTCGTGAACTAGCTTGTCTACAGCTCAGTAGGTTCTGCGAGGCTCGATTTTCAGTCAGTATTCTAGGTACCGAAAATAAAGCGACCGGACTCGAGACTTCTCAGTACAGTCGTGAATAATTTCCAGGATGGAGTCAGGTATAGGACGTGGGCTAGGGCCAACGCATAGTGGGATGTTATACCGCTAGCGTATTTTATTATGGCATTTGCCATTTGGCAAAGTGCCATATAGCGATCGCAATTTCTGTCCGTCCGTCGGTCGGTTAGGGTTTTGCTAGTTTGGGCACTTCCACATAAGCTAGGACGATGAAACTTGGCAAGCATATCAGGGTCCCCAAAATCCGGACCGGGTCCGGTGACCTTGGGGGGAGCTGGAAGGGGGGAACCGGAAATCTTCGGAAACACTTAGAATAGAGGGATGAAACTTGGTGGGAAGAGCCAGCACAAGTCCTAGATACATCATTGACATAACCGAACCAGATTTCGGACACTGTGGGAGGTTGCGGGGGGAGGGGGGGGGGTGGAGTTCTGGTGATCCCGCGAGATCGATACTTTCTGATGCACTAGGACGATGAAACTGCGCTGGCGTATCAGCCACTCGAACAAAGTGACTTGAGAATAGTCGTTTGCATGTTCCGACAATCCTAGGGGGAGTGGAGGGATGGGGAATCCGGAACCTTGTGGCATTCATAACTTTTGAACGGGCAATCCTGTTTGAATGAACTTGGCAAGTGGGAAGAGCTGTTGTCTCAGATGTTCCGGGTCCGATACTTGTGGGGGGGGGGGGGAAGTTGAAGGGGGCACCGGAGATTTCGCGAAAGGCTTAGCGTCGAGGGATCGGGATGGAACTTGGTGGGAAGAACAAGCATAAGCCCTAGATACGTTTTTGACAGTACTAGACCATATCAGGGCTCTTTGGGGGGAGTTGAAGGGTGTTTCTCAGAATTTCGGTGATCGCCAGTTAGGATACTTCCAGATGCGGTAAGGACGATGAAACTTGGCAGGTATATAAATGGCCGAACCAAATAAACTTAAGGAACTGACACAATGCCCTAGGAAGACTTCCATTCCACGGTTCGGGCATTTTTGTGAAGGGGGTCTAGGAAGGGTCCTAGATATACAAAACTTGCCTCCAAACCACGTGTCGCAATGGTTGGAGCAGCTGGAGGGGGGGGGGGGGGAGGCAACAAACGGATGGACCGAATGTGATGCAGGTTGGACAGTACCGATTTTTCGCACTTGAAGGACGAGAAGAGGAAATGCCAGAGATACGACATGTATGTGTCTCAGTCGTATTTGGTCACAGTGGGGGCAGTTGGAGGGGAAGTCCTGGAAATGTTGTGGCTCGCCTAGGTGTCGAACCAGTGGAGTGATTTGAATTAAACTTGGAAATTAGAGAGACGAGGTGTCCTAGATGATATATTTTAGGGTCCTGACAGGATCTGAGCACGGTTGGGGGGGGGGGGGGGTACTAAAGTTTCCCGTAAATTGCTCAGACTCTAGTGCAACTTGTGGTAGGGGGAGTTTGAGGGGGGAGGAGTACCGGATATAGTGTGGCACTTCTACGGATCAAACTAGTTGGATGAAACATTTGCCTTAGATGCTCCGAGGTGATGCCAGAGATGCTCAGACTCGAGAATGCCTGGACCGACCGACCGACAGACGGACGGGCAGAAATTACGATCGCTATATGGCACTTGGGCGAAGGGGGGATTTTTGATGTTTAATAACAATTCGATTGCACCAACGGTTATCGACCTTATAGGATGCCAAGTCCAGAGCAAATCCAATCTCACGACTTCAGATCGGAGATTCAGTCAAAACCCCTCGAAAATTACTGATGGCCCATATGCTGAAGCACATCAGTGGAGCCTATGCCCGTATCGTTTCGGAAAGTTCCGATTTAACCGGAAGATTCTTGCGTACTCCTACAATGCCAAGGCTCTTCCCCACGTTCTGTATCTTTCCCGTTTTTGGACCATCTTCCGTAACGAAAAGTTTCGTCAAATTCATTCCATTTTCATTCGGTTTCCCTATTTGCTACATTTCCCACCCTGGACAAGGAACAACTATCCCACTGAAAAATTCTGTATAGCTGATCGTCTGCGGCTCTCCTGAGATCCACCAATAGAATGAAGCTAAGCTGTAATCCCCTATGGAGATCCTTGATGTTTAGGTTGAATGACTCTTAAAGCACAATGGATACTTCTAATGATTTACTTTGTATTAAATGCTTCACAAATAAACATTTCCGACTTCCTTTAGAAGGCGCTACGAAAATCGGCCGTTTTCTTGTTATCCCTTGTCTTTATCTCTCTGGCATTTCGGCGATCCAAATCTTAGGAGCTGGGATATCGTGGCAGGAAAGGATATATTTGAAATGTCACCAAAGTCAAGCCGCAGATGCAGTTTACCTGATTGTTCTAGTGTTTCATCAGAAGTTCCATGATTCGATGTGCCCATTGAACTTTAATATTTTTGGTTGTTGTTGTGTTGTTTCTTTCTTTCTTTTTGACTCCGTTTCTACCTAGACGGGATATAAATAAAATTCAATTCAATTAAATTTCTGATTACCTTTTACAGCCAAGCTCCCGAAGCAAATGCTCTCTGAACTCCCTTGTCTGGGATGTCTTGTACTTCGGACACTTTGGACAAGTATAGCAGTTATCCGTTGGCATTCCATAGGACCCATGGACCTCGTGTCTCTCCTCAAGAACGCATTCGATATCGTCGTCATCTCCCTCTACCTCCGGAATGTCAACTTCTTCGTCCAGCATAATCCCTACAACAAAAACACAGAGTTGGTAACAACTATTTTATAGACAAAGACATCTGTCGAAGCGAGCAATTCCTCTATGGAACAGCTTGTCTGAACCAACTCTCATCAGCGAAACACACGAATGTTTTAAAAAGCGACTCGACGAGGACTGGCGCAGGCAGCCTTGGAAACAGGACTGATGCGTCCCGGAAGCAGTAACCAGGAGACAGCAAGATCATCGTCCGCAAGCTACTTATCGGGATACAACATACCTTTTGCTTGCAATTACAGTTTAAGGAAGCGTAAACCAGACGGACAAATTTTGCGATGTCATAGGTATCCCTCCACTTACGTTTTCGGATCCCAGAAACAGCGCTACAGACTGACCAAGCGAACAGCGTTTCGAATTCGAACAGCGTTTCGAATTTGAACAGCGTTTCGAATTCTAACACCTTTCTTGTGCTCTATCTATAACAAGACAAAAGGTTTCGATGGGATCCCAAAAATCTAATATTTGATCCAGCCAATTGGGTCTTGCCTTCGCCAGATACAGTCTTCACCAGGCTAATCATCTGACAAAACCACGTTCAGATATACCTCTATAAGCCATATCTATTTTGAAGATACTGACCGAAACTTCCTGATTTATTTCTGCCAAATTTCCGGTTTCGGCCGATATCCGAGCGAACTACTTGTCCACCAAAAACAGAAAATTCAGAAACGAATTCAACGTATCTCCTTATCTCTTTAAATAGCATCTAATCAACTTCAAATAAAACTTTTACTTTTAACCAGCTTTCCGGTTTTTGCCGGATTCCGTACGAAATACTTGTCCGGCAAGAAAATGGTTTTCATCATCGTGTTCAGCATGTCTTCTTACCCCATAATCGACTATCACATTAGCTGTTTCAAAATATTTTGTTTGCCCCCTAACTTAAACTCCCTCGCCCTCCCCCATATGTAGGGCTACAGAGCCCATCTTCGAACCTGACCTTACCCTTGACCCAAAGAATCCTCACACCAAGCTTCATCAGAATATCTCATTCCCTTCGAGAGTTATCCTGCAGACAGACGGATGGACAGACAGAGAGACGGACAACTTTTACGAAATCAGCGAACGATTTTTTTTCTTAACAGATAATGAGATACTCGATTTAGGGTTAAGCAGACATGCTGAACACGAACATGAAAACCGATTTGTCCCCGGACAAGTAGTTTGCCCGGAATCTGGTCAAAATTGGAAAGTTTGTTAAAAGTCAAAGTTTTATTTTAAGTTGATTAGATGTTCGATTTAGGGGTAAGAAGACATGATGAATATTTATATGAAAATTATTGTCTCGTCGGATATTCGAGTTCGCCCAGAATCCGGCTGAAACCGGAATATATGTTAAAAGTTAAAGTTTTATCTGAAGTTGATTAGATGTTAAATATAGCGGTAAGAAGATATGCTGAATTCGATTTTGATCTTTAGTTTTTGCAAGACAAGTAGTTCGCCCGGAATCCAGTCAAACGGGATATTTGGCAGAAGTAAGGCAGGAAGATTTGATCAACTTCGTCAAAGTAGATATGACGCATCACCTAGGGGTAAATACACAATGATGAATCCATATCTGAACTTGGTTTTCTCAGACGATGAGCCATTGGCCTTCTTCTGTTTCTAAATCTTAATAGTAAAAATGTTTCAAGGAGTCTGGCGAAGACCGGATATAAAAAAGACCAAATTGTCTGGATAAATATTAAATTTTTGGGATGACACGTGATCAAATAACTATGATGCAAGACGTGGTACACGGGGCTGATGGAAACTGATCAACGAAAAAGATATAACACCATCACACTGTTACACCTGGGCATTTTTTGCTTCAAATTTCTTTCAAAAATCCATCTTCGCTACGCAACTCAGCACATGTAGATACGTGCTTGAACGTTGTGGTATTTCTGACGTGATGTGAGTTTTACAGTAATCTCGACTATGTTAACAACTGTGAACCAAACAAAAACTGTTGCAGTACGGAAGATAGTACTTCTGTAGCATAGAAGATTTCTCGGTTATGACATCTCCAATGTTATTATGTCTACCCGATGAAAAATTCAGCTCAAAATAGTAGTAGTTTCTACGAAAAAGTAGTATGCAGTAACAACTGATGCTACTACATGCTTCTATATCAAGGCTACCATGTTACTGCATTCTACTGCATGCTACTAGTAGCAAGACAGGATGCTACTGGATACTACTGCTTAAGATTGTCACAGTCTGAGGCTCATTAAATGATAGTATTCTTTACTGTTACATCCGATACATGCATCTCTTTCGTACAATTATCATACAACTACGCAGGCTACAAATTATTCATCGGGTACATAGGCATTAACTGAGTTTGCGGCCCTACCTCTGATGTGCCGCGACCGGGGCATCCCTCGCCTCCAGAGGGGCTTGGCATCTTCGACGGCCACTTTGGCCTCCATGGCCCTGCCAGCCACAGCTTCTGGTCCATACTGGTAATAGAATGAGGCCAAGACAAGTAATGGTTGTTTTCCCTGCGAGAGGGAACACGAATAAAGGACAGATTCGCAGCAGATTATAAATAAATATGGATAAAATAAATATATTCGCAAATTGGATGGCAGGCAGTTAAGCCTCTACAAAATTCTCAATTTATATTTCTTCTAAATTTTCACAAGGAGAAAATAGTTGCGTTTTGGCTGAAACCATGGTATCTGTTACCACGGTAACTGGATCTGCAATTACTCGTTTTTGCAGTTCTCCTGCTATCTGATATCCGGTACTCTGCAAAAACGACTATTGCCAAAATTACAATTTTCGAAGTCAACCCAAAAGAAAAACAGATATCCAGTTACATCACTAAGTGCTGATGAAAGTGAGATGACTTTTCAGATATAACGACCAGTTACCTCGTTCGGACGGTAATATCTGAATATCCGATACCACGATAACTGACCAGATACCACGATAACTGCAAAAACGCCTTTTGACCGTGGTATCAGATACCCAGCAGATATCACGATAACTGCAAAAACAACTTTAGACCGTGGTATCAGATACAATGGTATCTGCAAAAACGCAACCAATGTCACTTGAATAATGTTCATCAACTTCCTTCTTGAATGTCAGTAGGTTATGAATGAATGAAAAATGTATCGCCCATAAAACTGGCCCAGGAGGGCCTTGATGCCGTATACAAGAGAAAGCTCACAGCAACATAAAGGTAAGAAAATACGGACGTTAAAACGTGAATCGTATAAGCTGTGCGATCTCTTTAAAGAGCTTTCAAACGTCTTTATTCTTGCCTCAATCGCAATCACAGGTTTGGCTTGGCAGGATAGTATTTCATACTGATTTTTTACTCTTTTGCCACTTGGGGAGAGACAACAGATACTTGGCGTATCCATAATAATATGCAGTGGCGTTACTAGCCAAAATGTTTAGGGGGGGACGAGGCATTTACCGACTGGCTGGTTATTTTTACCGACTTTTTTCTGCAGAAAAAACGACTGTTTTCAACAACAAAAATGACATTCTTGAAAAAAATCGACTGATTTTCCAAAAACTCCACTGATTTTCAGAAAAACCGACTATTTTGACGAAATTCGACCAATTTTCAGAAAAACCAACTGTTTTCATGAAAAAAAATCAACTGTTTTGACGAAAAATCGCGGCGCTTTGCGGCGATTCGGTATTTTTTACCGACTGGCCGACGGCTTTGAGGGGGGGCGTACCCCCCTACCCCCCCCCCCCCAGTCGTGACGCCTCTGATAATAAGATCTCACTGTATGACGTTTTGACTGTAGCACCATGTGCCAAAAATGGCACCAGAGCTATAAAATGTGGAAGGGCCACAACATTGTAGAGACTACCCACTGCAATAATAGAAACATTACTCAGAGGCCGAGGTGCAGTTAGTTGCCTGAATAAGTTCTTGAAAACTAAAGATTGGGGGTTCGGAGGCAACCACTAGACAAACATAGCCAGTAGCCTGAATTTCGTAACTTGACAAAAAGTTTGAACTAGGACAACAAAAATCAACCCCCACCCACTCCCCTGATTAGGCGTATTGTCGCCGTTTCCCGAGGACTCCACTTGAGAAGTCACCGCGTTTTTGCTTGTCCCGGGGACTCACTCCCGTGTTCTCGTGAGTCCCCACGGACGGGGAATGCCCCGGTTATCATCCCTATCATCAAAACGGACCCCCTTTCAGACTCGGAGAGAATCCATTTTGGCTGGTGTTGGTGCAACGTATAATTGTTTAAAAACTATCAGAATAAAAACAAAACCAAAAATAAAGTGGATCCAGACTAATTTCGCCAACAACATATTTTTTGTTCGAACAAAATCCATTTTGGAAGCATTCCTCCTGTTCCCGCTGTTTCTGTTCGCAGAGTCCGCGTCGAGTGACTCCCTCGATTCTCGCTGTTCCCACCGATTCCCCAAGGCATCCTCGGGGAACGTCGAGAATACACCTATTACTTTCCTTTCCAACCCTCAGACCCCCAAAACCAATCTGTTCTTAGTTGCTGAAGCTGATTACGGATTGACAGGGTGCCAAGGTATCTGCACCTGGTTCACGGGCAAGTGGGCGCAGGTTCACTAAAATCGCTGAGGATAAAATTAGACACTCAGGACGGTGTGGGTGATTGTTGAAAGTCATACGGATTTGCCTGGCATGTATTCTTGTATGTAGGAACGGGGGCATCCTCTTAGGATGATAATGTCACTGGAATAAAAGGGTAAGCAAATGAAGATTCATGTAGTTTATTTATGGACTTGATTATTTTATATACACAATTTTATCAGATAAGTAATATTGACCTGTCGAGTTCCCTGTCCCCTTCTTCTTATCCTAACAAAACTAAAACTGAAACTCTATATTTGTTAACTAATATTTTGCCTGTTTCAGAATTATTCACTCTCCATTCTTTTTTATTTAAGGTAAAATATGACCGGTCGGAACTACCTTCGTACTTTCGTTCGAGTAATTTTTTCCCTGAGCAACCTGACCATGCTTATGAAACCCGTCATAAATGGAAAATGCAGCACCTTAAATTAACCACTGAGAGATCGCGGTTCTCACCATACTTTTCAATCACGGGTTCATGGCATCTTTATTTACAATATATTGATATCAGTAAATCTCTTCCAAATATAAAAAAGCAACTTCATTCTATACTTATAAATAAATTCGAAAATCATCGATAAAAAAAGAAAAAATTAAAATAATTTTTATTTGTTTGTTGTTGATATGTTTTGGTTGGGGTCCATATTAGTTGCCGGCCATCGGTAACCCTCGCTTGCGCATTGGTTTTTTTTTTTCGGGTTGATCCTGCTGAGTGTCGGTGGGTTTGTGGGGCGGGTTCCCGTCTGGTGGTGAGTCATGGAATTATTAACATTTATTTATATAATTAGTTATAGGTAAAATATGTTTGTTATATATTGTACCGGGTTTTTGTCAATCGACCTTGTGTCTCCGGCTTGACCCTATTTATTTTGATTTTATACAGACGTGTAAATTAAACCTTGAACCTTGATAGTGCTTGAAGTGTCTTTATTTGTATTGACATATTCAAAGCTATTTTTATGTATTTAAAGATATTACGGATTAAATCATACTTTATTATAAGTGACAATCCGGCCACGGATGACCGAGTTTATACGGCAATCATAATGCGATATCTGAACTTGATTCGTATTTTCACAGTCCACGTTTGGGTACTTGCGCACGTGTCACTTCACTTACATTCGTGGTACCGTCTGGATGTTTCGTAGCAAAATGCTTTTCCATGTCGGTCATACCAATAGACACCACCTTCGTTGAACAGACGCCACACTGAAATTGCCATTTGATATTATGGGTTGACCTTACGTGAGATTTGACCTCGATTTCCGTGTTTGACGTGTAGCGACAAAGACTGCAGCGCCAGGGAAGGTTCTTGGGCGGTTCAACTTCGTCGACTTGCACAACTGAAACAGAATATATTTGTAAGAACACATAAGCCTCTAGAAGAACGAGTCTCACCGCAACCATCCGACGCCTAGAAATTAAAAAAATTGCCCAGCTTATAATCATAATAATTCATCTGTAACCCACTAAAATGGACAATGTGAAGATAGTGGAGTAAAAAGGAAAAGAAAGAGAAGTAGATAAAACAGAGACATAAAAATAGAAAAAATCAACAGAACAAACGGGTTATCCCGTGATATAAAAATAGCCTCTGATATGGTTGATCAGATAACTTATTATGAAGCTCCTGGAATCCATCGTTACATTAGGAGATTTATGTTTTTGGATAATAAGTACCCAAGACTGCCAGTCCCGTCTGAGCGGCAATTTTCCATTCAATCCCTCTACCATGATGATAATAATAACTTTATTGCTTTAAAATCACGAGGACCGTCGCAAAGAAAAACATGGCAAAAAAACATAGAACGAACAACAAAATTACTGATAACCTACTACACTGTCAGAAGTTTCAGAACAGATATTAACATTACAAATATTTTGTATTTGTTTGTATTGAATGTTTGTATGTTTCCATGTTCGCATTTATATTCAGAAAGTTATTTATTATTTTTACCGTAAACCTGACGAGTCCTTCTGCCGAGTTGCATCAATGTGTCTTAAACCGTCCGAGTACTAATAATAATAAGAGATAGCAAACACAATAAGGCGACAAATTCTTTTACCAAATTATTACAAAACATGTGGGGTCGTACATTTAAGTAGTAACCATTTTGTCAATTTCTCTCTTGAACTGGCTGATGTCAAATCAAATCAAGTTTATTAATTAGCCATAATTATCCAAACAAGAGCTACGAGCTCATATGGCACTTCTACGAGTAGGCTGTACAAGAAAGTAGATGAGAACGTCACAAAATACACCCGCCATCCAAAAATGCGGTTCGGAAATAGAAATAGGATATTTAGTTTCACTCATTTCTGAGCAGTTCCGGCATCGTCTCGATTGTCTGTAGCAAATGCACATGACTGTTCAAACTTTCATCCCAATAAATCCATTTGTTTGATCCTTAGACGTGCTACACGATTTCCGGTACTCACTCTATCTCCACCTACCGTGGCCGAATCTGGTTCGGAATAAAACAAAATCGACCACCTAAAGCTTCTTCGTTTATACCATCTATCAAGTTTCACTCGAATCTGAGCATTTTTGGAAAGTTCCGGTACCCCCCCCCCCCCCCCTCCCACCAACGTTGTCGGAGCCGGTCCGGGCCCAATCTCTTAATTCCCTGTTCCTGTCCATCAAGTTTGACTGAAATTGGAGCATAGCCTATCTGCAAGTTTCCAGTACCCCCCCTACCTTGGCCGAATCCGTCCCGGACGCCAAATAACATCTAGGCCGCATAAACTCGGCACTGTCGAATTTGCATCTCATTCGGTCCATCCGTTTGGTTTTTGTGCATGTCAAAAGTCCCCCCACCCCCAATTCCCCTAATCGTGGTCGCATATGGTTCGAACGCATGTTTTACATGTCGAGGCCATCGATTCGTATCACCCATGAAGTTTCACTAGAATCAGACCACTCGTTCGCAATTTATAGAAGTCAATTTCCATATTTCTCTTCTCTTGCTCCCCAAAAAATGCTCGGATCTAGGAACGGAAGTTTCCGGGGGTATGTTGTGTCAGGTTCTTAAGTCAAGATAATTCGGGTCGCTAATATGCCTGCAAAGTTTCGTTGTCGTCTTACATCTGGAACTATTCTAACTCACGACTACCGGAATTCCAGGAAACCCCCTCCAGCTCCTCCCACAGAGCCCCGAAACCATCTGGCATGGTCAATTTCATCTCGGCCTAATGCCATCCATTAAGTTTCGTCCCAATCCCTCTGCTTTTCGAGTTTCTTGAGTTTTCCACCCCCCCCCCCATCCTCACAGGTATCAGACCCGACCCAGATGTGACACTGAACGTCCGAGGCGATAGCTCACCAGACAAGTTTCATTCAAATCCGATCACCCGTTCAAAAGTTATGCACGCCACTAGATTCCTGACTCCCCATCCACCCACTCCCCCCACGATGGTCGGGTCGGGGAAACGGCTGTTCTCAAGTCAATCTGTTCGGATCCCTGACATACCTGCCAAGTTTCATCGCCCTAGGACATCAGGAAGTATGCCGAACTCGCGGGATCGCTAGAAATCCGGACCCCCACCCCAACTCCCCCACAGTGCCCTGATCCGGTCCGGTTATGTCAATGACGTGTCTAGGACCTGTGCTTGTTTTTCCCACCAAGTTTCATCCCGATCCCTCCACTTTAAGCGTTTCTCAAAATTTCCGGTTCCCTCCTTCAACTCCCCCCAGTGTCATCGGATCCGGCCCGGATTTAAAGTGAGATGTCTGAGACACGAGGTCATCCTAAATATCAATTTTCATCAAGATCCGATCACCCGTTCGCAAGCTAAAAATACCTCAAATTTTGGCTTCACCCTCCCTCCACTCCCCCCCCAGATTGTCGAATCGGGGAATTGACGATTTCATATTTATCTGGTCGGGTCCCAGACATGCCTGTCAATTTCCATCGTCCCAGCACAGCAGGAAGCATGGAACTCGCGGGATCACTACAAATTCGGACTTCTCCCCCCCCCCCAACTCCCCCAAAGTGAGCGGATCCGTTCCGGTTATATCAGTCACGTATCTAGGACTTTTGCTTGTACTTTCCACCAAGTTTCATCCGGATCCCTCCACTCTAAGTGTTTTCCAAGATTTCCGGTTTCCCCCTCCAACTCCCCCCAGTGTCACCGGATCCGGTCTGGATTTAAAATGGAGGGTCTGAGACAGGAAGTCCTTCCAAAAATCAAGTTTCATTAAGATCCGATCACCCGTTCGTAAGCTAAAAATATATCATTTTTCCTATTTTTCCGGAATCCCCCTCCCTCCACTCCCCTCCAGATGGTCGAATCGAGGAAGCGACAATTTCTAATTTAATCTGGTCCAGTTCCTCATATGCCTGCCAAGTTTCATCGTCCTAGCTTTTCTGGAAGTGCCCGAACTAGCAAAACCGGGACCGACAGACCGACTGACGGACAGAAATTACAATCGCTATATGGCACTTGAGTAAGCTCAAGTGCCATAAAAACGAATAGCACTGGCAATGATGTGATGGTCAATCTGTTGTTTCTTCAGTAGTTGGTTCTGGTAAAGAGGAACAGGATTTCCGAAGCTCCACCGACAAACGTCTTTGCAGAAGCTCTCCTGTGAGTTTGAGACTATAGCCACGTAAACTTAGGAACAAATAATAAGATAGAGCCTCCGTCTCCATATCTATGTAAAATAACAATGCGGAGTCGAATATTTCCCCACACCCTGTCCGCTGCGAACGAGTGGAGGTTAATATCTTCGCGCCACATCACGTTTCGTTACCTCTGCAAATAGCTATATCGTTGTCAAGCCGCCTTGAGGAAAAGTAGAAGTCAGAGCTGATAGGTTCTATGGACGGGTTCTAGAGCAGGTCAGTGCGCGAAGTACGCCTCCTGCATTTTTTTTCTCAGCGATGAGCAACGGCGATGATGGAAGATGAGTAGACGGTATCAACATCACCTCAAAGCTAGATTAAATACCTCTAGGTCCGCTCAGTTTTGTCGGGGTATTCATAGACGCTGCATGGGACTAAAGACGGAGGTTCTAACTGGTTACTCGTTCTTGGTAAGCTTTGGTAACTGTAAGGATGTAGTATCTTCGACGTTTTCATACGTACCGCCGTAATATTTATTTAGGACAGATCTAAGGTATCCTTCCCTTTCGTCAGCAAAAACTGAAACCTATTCCAAATTTGGCATCCTGGGTTAACTAAAGCTCAGGATGCCGAAATCGAACGACTGCAGAAGAGAGCCTGCAGAATAATACTTGGTCACAATTACACATCTTACAACGAAAGCCTTCAAATCCTCGATATCGAAAAACTGTCTGAAAGAAGACATAATCTTCTCATGCGTTTTGGCCACCAAAATTCTCAACACCACAGGACCATCCTTCCGGACTTCGTTACACCCTCTCATGGACCTATCATGCGAAGCAAGAAGGACCCGAAACCCAAGCTCGTTCCCCCACTTACGAAATCTTCAGAAAGACACCTAAATTCATTCGTTCCGTACTTCACTAAACATTATAACTGTTCATGATTTATGTTCGTTTCGTATTTATTGTTTGTTATAGTTTGTGTTTTATTTGTATTGTTAGTGAGTGTTTGCTTTCCAATTCCCGCCCGTGTTAGCCTAGTGCTATTAGGGTTGAAATAAAATTGACTGATTGAAAAGAGCTTACCTTCTAGTACATATGTATCCTCTCCTTCATAATCATCATCAAACTCTCGGATAACGATCGGATCCCTGATTCCCTTGTTACCGTGCTTTTCCTGGATATGGCGACCCATGGGGGTTCTTTGCCAGTGAAAATGGACACACTGAGGGCACTTGTAGAGACGAGGACCATGGAACTGGAAAAAAATGAATTGTAATTAATTAATCAATCAATCACGTAAGCTACCAAAAATTACGGGACGCGGTCACTACCTCCTCTCATCATTTTTACCCACTCCAAAAATCCGACACTTCTCCCCCTCATAACTTCGCCGTAAGGTATGTAAGGAGTAGTGACGGATGGGCGAGCTTAGGGGCGGGCGACATGACGGATGGGTGAACTTACGGGTGGGCGAAATGACGATCGGGCGACATGACGAGTGGGCGAAGTTACAGATTTGTGTGGATTAACTGACGGGTGTACAAACTGTCGGAAAAAGTGGGTGAAGCTACGGATTTTTTAAGCAAAATGACAGGTGGGCCAACTGACGGATTCACATTCGGCGGCTCGGACGAACAGCACAGTCGAGGATAAAGACGATAGAAATGGCCGGAGCGACATTCTGCATTCTGCTTTAGCCTTCAAAAGCGGATTCTCGGAAACTTCTACCGGCGCACAAATTTAACAATCGCTTTGCGTTTCATTACACCAAAACATTCGACTGTATTTTCTATGTACATCTGACTAGCAGAATAAGGTCAATTATATGAAAGTAGACGACGAGATGCATTGAAGTTTACGTATGGTCGTCTCAAGACAATCATCAAAAGACACAGATTACACAGACAATAACTGCTACTTAATTCAGTTATTAATTAATAATCGTAACCAAAGACTACGAAACCAATTCCCACTCAATGAGCTTTAGATGAGCCAATGAGCTCCATCCGTCTTTAATTTTTCAGTTCCACCACAAGGGCGCCCCTCCCCATCGTAAAGCACGTAAAGTTCAGATTTGTGGAGCCCAAAACGTAAGTGAAGATCTATGACTTCGTAAAGTTGTCTGTCCGTCCTTCCGTCTGTTAGCACAATCACTCTCGAAGGGCTTGAGATATTTTGTTCAAACTTGGGGTAAGGATCCTTTGGGTCGAAATACAGGTCAAGTTGGGCCCGGGGTTCGTAGATGGGCCCCATAGCTACATATTTAGGGGTGTGGAGGGGCTTCAGAAGGGCTACAAAAAATCGATTTTGTTGTAAGGAGACATGCTGAATCAGAATACGAAAATTATTTTCTCGCCGGACAAATCGTTCGCACTGAGTCCAGCCAAAACAGGAAATTTAACATGAAATTTTAAAATCCAATGATATAGGCGATGTAGGGTGGGAAGACATGCTATTGCAGCTTTCCAACATACTCAAGATCAATAAAAAATGTATGCGATCAGCTTAGTTCTCCAAAGTCCCAACCGGCATTTACTGGGTCAAAAAGGCAGAATGCATTCGACAATTGCCTGGTGAACAATTGACTAAAAGTTTTCTACCAATTTTCGGAAAAACCAGGTGGCGATACCAGTCCCTACCCTACCCCTTTATCCATACAAGGCGAAATGTTATCGCGCTTTGGTGAGGAAATTCAAATTATGCCTTTTTTAATCTACGATATCCGGAAGCCGGTTGCGTGTGCAATGTCTCTTACGTCTTAGTCTTAGCAGTCGTCTCGTGGGCTCGAAGGGGTTGAGATAATTAGTTCAAACTTGGTATAAGGATCCAATGGATCGACGTACAGGCCAAGTACGTAGATGGGTCCTGTAACCCTTTCTTAGAGGTGGGGAGGGGGTTTCAAATCAAGGGTGAAAAACATTTTTCTAAGCTAATGAGGAGTAAGGAGGTACACTGTATCCATATCTGAACTTTGTTTTCTTGCCGGACAAATGGTTCAGCCGGAATCAGGCTCAAAACTTACGGAAACGATATTTTGTCTGTTTTATTTTGGCGGTGTTTTCAAATCCATAAATTTCAAAGAAAATTCTAACGGACACATCGCACTGCATACTGTTTCTGCTCAGATTTTCTGAGATAGTTGACCACTTTACAACTAAGCTTCGCTTACAGAAAATGACACACGGCTTCGTCTATTTTTAGCCTCTTGCCATGTCCCTTGCCTTGGATGACAATCTTGGCAAAATGTGCATAACCGGTTTTCAGACGTAAACAGCTCCCCGGGACAATGATCGGGAGCCTGATATGTCACGCACAAAGCAGAAATCATGGCAAGCTAGACGATGAGTGTATTGCTACTAGAGGAGATAGATACACTTATGAAGTGAAGAATCTCGGGAACGAGACTGGATGGAAATACTAATGAAATAGAATGAATCACTATCATAAGTACGACATTTCCTTTAAAGTTCAATGGGCACATCAAACTACCCCAGTCCCACTCTGTAGCAACCTAGGAACAATGCTTACCCCCTAGATCAGCAGCTTTTTCAAGAGTTTCCTTTATGTGATATTTCAAAGCGTAATTTTTTGGGCAAGTACATGCTCAATTTACTAGCTTGGACAAAGATAAAAGTGATGTTTCTTATAATACTTAGTAGATCTTTATTTTATGCATAAATCAGCTTGTATAATTCAAATTCGAATAGGTTATTTGTTTTTGAATGATTTTTGTAGCTATGTTATTTTTTATAAGCTTATAGCATATTCTGGTACATTTTATAAAGCAAGCTAATCAAGCTTCACAACACTACTCCACAAAGGAAAAACTTTAACAGGCACTTTAAGCCATGGAACTTCTAATGAAACACTAGAACAATCATCTAAACTGCATCTGCGGCTTGACTTTGGTGACATCTCAAATATATATCCTTTTCTATCAAGCATTGCTGGGAGTTTTGAATTTCCTGCCACGATGTTCCAGCTACTAAGATATGGATCGCCGAAATGCCAGAGAGGTAAAGACAAGGGATAACAAGAAAACGTCCGATTTTCGTGGCGACTTTTAAAGGAAGTCAGAAATTTTTATTTGTGAAGCATTTAATACAAAGTAAAGCATTAGAAGTGTTTACTGTGCTTTAAATATTCTTCAACATTCAAAGTAGCTTGTTTTATTATTTGGACTTCATTTTCCCACCAAATTTCGAGCCCACTACGCTTGCGGCATTTAAAGCGAGACAAACTTCCGGATCTAGAAATCTCTGGTAAAGCTAAGATGCAGTCTGCACACATCGAGGAAACAGGGGAGGTTATATCTTATATTTGCTGTGTTGAGAATATAAAGTTATCGGAGCCAGCGCTGGTGCACGACTGATTGAGTTTCAGTAGGGACTATCTCTAGGAAAGTGTCGCTGCTATTCGGGTGTGTGTCCCTTTTTTCAAGTCTTGGCGCTACTCGCTAGTGTTATTTTCGCTCTGCGAGCCACATACTATTTGGGATCGCGGAAAAACAGCTTATGCCATACACGACTTATCATTGCCAGATGAAATATTCTTTGACTGTGTAGTTTTACGGTAGTTGTATGAAAAAGTTGCATGCATTAATATGTAGTAGTAGTAAGGAATACTTAAGACTTAACATGCCTCCGACTGGGTTAATCTTGTAGTAGTATCCGATAGCATCCAATCTTGCTGTAGTAGCATATAGTTTGCTAATATCAGCAAGCAGTGGCAAATGTTACTACTGCGTGGTACTTTTTCGTACAACTCCATACGAATAATTCTCGAACATTGTTTATCGCGTGACGCCTGGGTAGATACATATATATTGTTCTGCAAACACCTAAAATATAGTGAACAGAATCATACCTTTAAGTGGGTGATGAACTTTTCAAGCGGCTGGTCACTGACATCACAATGCTCACAGGAGTAGGCCTGGTCCCCATGCAGCGACTTGAGGTGAAATTTCAACATGGTCTCATCTAGCGTCAAGTACCGACAACCGACGGACGTACAAACGAACCGCTTGTTTTCCGGGACAAACTTCGGCATTTTTTGCAATTCGTCCTCAGTCAGGTCCGACTTCTTCTCACTCTCATTTGAACTTGAGGCCATGTTGATCATTTTATCAAAGTGTCTTTCTTGTGATTCCAAACACGGTACGGGGTTAACGGGGTACGAACTGTGGACTTTCCGATCCCTACTATGCAGGTATAAATGGTGGAGGAGGTTTGTCCGGATATTTGTCCGGAATTCGCACTGGCCGCATTTCGCCGTTTTCAAGAAGACCCAACGTTTCGGAACTTTGTCAAAATCTGCCACTTGGAAGACCTGTTCTTGCCGGCGGAAATTAAAACTGGGTTTGGCTTCTAGAACCTTCTCGTCTTGAGATACGAACACGAATTCGGCGGAATCCAGATTGTTTTCCGAGGGGTTGGCAGGTACCTTCTTGAAGAGACCAATCTTGTGATCGAGGCGAATATGCTTGACGAGCTGAACTTCAATGGGATACCTAAAATATTTCGATCCGTCAAGTGATATGTATGGATTAAAGCTGAAGATATTTCGTAGTAGATACGTAGAGGCGTACATTGCCTTCATTTCCCCCTTTTCATTTGTTCGTGCTTGTACATTGTATGATTAATAAAATAATACTAATTAATAATAATAATATGAAAAAAACACGGATGATTCGGAGAAGTACTGACGCTGAAGCAGAAAGCTTACGCAACTAAAGAATTTCCAAACTTGTGATATATCTGCTGTTAAAGTTCAGCATTCTAAATTATCAAAATAAATTTTGGGCTTCCCATCTCTTTTAGTAACTCTCTATTAGTCTGTGATTTTAACGTAAAAGAATAAGATGACGATAATTTTTACATAGAGCCTGAAGCCTTTTCTCCACACAACACGAAGGCTACCCATAATCTCAAAAGTGAGGAAATTAAGACTTTGAGAATTTTAAACTCGTTGTTTCGTTATGGAAGTATTTAATTTAAATGAGTTTTGAATGGGGAGGAGTTAGCGTTGGTGATAAGTATGAGGTCTGGCTGTTTACCACTAGGGGATAGAAGGACCTATATGGGAAGGGCAAAACGGATACAAACGGATACGTCAAATGCACTTTAGTAGAGCGGTATTTCGGCCCTTCTTGGGAAGGGTCCTCTTCGGGCTCAAACCACTCAAGCTGGGAAGTGAAGTTCAGTCCCCAGCTTGAGTTCAATTCCCAGCTCTAGCGATTAGAGCCTGAAGAGGACCATTGCCAAGAAGGATTGAAATATCGCTCGAACGACGTTCAGTTGACGCGTCCGTTTGTTACTATCAACTATGGTACTAAAACATACCAGTTGGGAATATTCCTTGAGCTTTTGACGAAGCATTGAAGGTGTTTATCGCAAAACAGTCGATTTTTCTTAAAAACAGTGGGTTATTCTTAACATTAGTCAATTATTCCTCAAAACAAAACCCCCTACAACATTTTAGCTAGTAACGCCTCTGATCGCCTCTACATATACTTTTCATAAAAGTATACTGATTTTTATCAACACTGTGTCGGGGGGTTTCGGTCGGGGAGGGGAGGGGGAGGGGGGAGAGTGGTTGCCGTTTTTTTGCGGGGACGGGCGGGATGTCCTTTTCTTATATGGCTATATATGTATATATGGGTTTCGGTCGGGGAGGGGGGGGAGAGGGGATATTTATATATATTAAGTTTTCGGGGAAATTGTTTACCGGTTGGTCAGAAGAGAAGTTATATTAGTAAAGGTCGTGGAAAGACTGGTCCTCCTTTCTTCTGCCCTATTTGTGGGATGGCGAACGATGATTGAGCCATTTTTTGCGTGAGTCACGTGAGTGTAGAGAGCTAACTGATTTAAGATCTGAGGTATTTGGTGAAAGAGTGTTTGGTAAAGAGTGGATGACTAAAATATTAAAAAGTAAACAATTTTGTGACGTGAGATTGTTGGGGAAATTCCTCCGGATTGGTTTGCGCCACCGCTTCTTGTTTATCAAATAGTTGTAATCTTTTTATTTGTTTGTTCTTCGTAGTTTATGTTTATTCAAGCCAATGTAAACCTTATATGTTTTTGCCATGGCCTTCGGGCCATACGGGGCTTTCGAGCTTACGTCTTTATTTTGTTTTGTATTGTATTGCCATGGGCCATGACCCTTGGGATTTCTGTGTAAACATATTATGCCATCATCATCAGTATTATGTCTTGTTGTCATCTATCGTAGTATTTACGACCTGGCCAATAAGATAGAATATGCATGCGCTTAAGTAATGAGACTGTGTTTCTTTGCAAAGGTATGAACTGGTCGCTACGCCGCACTAGCACTAGAAACAACTCACGTACTCAGCATAAAAAGTTTCTCCGAGTAAGGATTAATGTTAACTGCAGTATTTGCTACTGGGATTGATCTTATCTCTACTGAGATAAGATTAATCCGAGTAGCAAATATTGCAAGATTTATTTTACAGTGTAATGTGGGTTAACTCACCTCGAGCCGCACACTCCACACACGAACCGCTTCGACCCATGAGTATGAATATGTTCTTCCAGGCTTGGCATCTGCTTGAACTTCTTCTGACAATGTCCACACTGAATAGTCAGCGTATCCCGCGCAAAATCACACACGAGCATATGATCACGCCACTCTTCTTCATTCTCACTCCCGTTCTTGCACAGCGGATTCCCACAGAGGAACAACTGCTTGCCCATCTTCCCGTCGTTCGGGTAACGCTCTAGCACGGGCTTGAAGTCCGACTCGGGCGGCTTGCTCTCTTCGACTGTGTCCTCCTGCTCGTCAAGGTCTATGACCTGGACTGGAGGGTCTGGAGGAAGCAACTTCCGCCAGACACGGTCAAGTCGCAGGCCAGGGAATTCCTGAAGACGCGGTGGTTCGGACCGGTAAGCGAGCTTGGTCACAGTCGCCTTACACGTATACAGTTTAAGCTTCAGCTTGGATATTTCAGGGGGGAGAGACTCGGGCTGCTTCGAGGGTCGACCCCGCTTCCTTGCTAGGGACACCGCCCGCTGATCGACTTGCGGATACAGAGGTACGGCCTTACTTCCACTAGCGCAAAGCGCTGCTGCTGGCAAGTTATAATGGAAAAGGACAAGTTGAGATTTCAGGGCAAGCTCCTCAATCAGTGCGCTTAAGCTCGACCAGGATTTGAACGTGCTGAGAAAGTAGTTATCCCAATTTTCCGCTAGGTAGTGGAGTGATAGCGGGCTGAACTCGTAGAAGCGATCAGGGGTTGTCAGGTCGATCAAGGTTCGGTCTTTCGAAATAAATATGCGGGTGTAGCACAGGTCAGGAGAGGCAGGATGAAAGAGGGCGAGATGGTTGATGATTCGAGTGAGGGAATTGCTCAAATAGCGACAGGATGCGCACTGGAAGAAGCTGAAGTTGTGGCTTTCGAAATGCTGAAAGAGATAGCGAGTCACAAGATGAAGTTTATTATACTATGGTCGTTGTTGTCTCTACACGTAGTAATTGGATAACAAGAACAATTTGTGGATTTCTAGCTATTTGTCCTTACTGGCTAACTAGAACAAACTATAGTTTTCGAAGTACTGACAGAGTGTTGTGATTCGAAGGTGAACTTCGCTAAGATGAAGTTTATCAAATTAAGGTCCTCTTGTGTCTAAAAATAGTAATTGGCTGGATAAAACATAGTGCAGGTAATAACTACAGAATTTCTGTTCCTGCATATCTCTCGGAAAAAAAGATCGTTTTACTTCTTATTTACTTTTTATGTTATGTTTTATCTCGACCGAAGTCACAACGAACAAATCCAGCTAAGGTTCATTCGCTGGTACGGCTACATGCTTGCTTGCCTTCGAGACGCATTCCAATACCTAAACCCAGGGCCGTATATCAATCAATCAATCAATCAAGTTTACTCCGAATAGCTAAAAGCTAGAAAAGGAATACAAATTTACAAAATACACAGACACACAAGAAACAAATTAACTAATACACTTACAAGAAATTACCAGAAATAAATGATGGAATGAAACTACGTAAAAATTGGGTAGAAGAATTAGCGGGATATGGGGAAAACTTATTGCCAGTATTCCTTTCGGACCGACGCATGGAAGACGGGAGGGGAGGGGGGAATAGATGGGTCATCTGGGGACAACACGTTATCTTAGCTCCAAATTTGTTTGAAAGAGTATTTCTACGTACAGATAATTTAGGAATGTCAAGTTTAATGAGAGCCTCTTCGTATGTAATATTACGATCACCCAGAATGATTCTCATGGCTCTCTTTTGGACATATTCCAGGCGATCAGAGAGTTCTGCAGAAAGAGAAGAATGCCAAACCGGTGAAGTATATTCTAAATGAGGACGGATATAAGTTTTAAAATAACAAAGGAGGCATTTAGTATCCAAACCGAAAGATTTAAGGGTGGAGAGGGATTTAATTAAAAAATTTGTTTTACGGATAATATAGTCAACATGAGAATTCCATTTCAGTATAGTATATACCTATTACTATAACTATTCAGTATAGTTATAGTATACAGGGGGAAGGGAGAGGGGGGGGCGAACGCTCCCCCCGAAACATGCAAAACTTTTTTTTTATACGATTTTACTTCTAATCTATTCCCTTTTATGGCACTTGCCTTCTGGCCAAGTGCCATATACCGATCACTTTTCTGTCGGTCTGTCGGTCGGTTAGTCCGGTGTTTGCGAGTTAGGGTACTTCCAGATATGCTAGGACGATGAAACTTGGCAGGCATATTAGGGACCCGACCAAACTAAGTTGGAAATAATCACTTGCCCGATCCGACCATCGTGGGGGGAGGGAGGGGAGGCGGAATCCGGAATTTAGTGGCAAGCATAACTTTCGAACGGGTTATCGGATCTTAATGAAAGTTGATATTTGGAGAGACATCATGTCTCAGATGTTCCATTTCAAGTCCGGACCGAATCCGATGAATGTGGGAGGGGGGCGCAGGGGGGACCGGAAATCATATGACAAGCTTAGAGTGGAGGGATCGGGATGAAACTTGGTGAGAGGAACAAGCACAAGCCCTAGGTACATCATTGGCAGAAGCGGACGGGATTCGTGCACTTTGGTGGGAGTTTGGAGGGGGGGGGGCGGAATTCCGGTGACACGGAGTTAAGTTACTTCTAGGTGGGCTGGGACAGTGAAACTTGGCAAGCGTACCAGGGACCCGACCAAACTAACTAATAGTCACTTCCCCGATCCGACCACCGTGGGGGGAGTGGAGGGAAGGGGAATCCGAAATCTAGAGGTACGTATAACTTTGGAACGGGTGATCAGATCTTAATGAAACTTGATATTTGGAAAGACCTCGTGTCTCGGATGTCCCATGTGAAGTCCGAACCGGATCCTATTATTGTGTGGGGGGGGGGGGGTCAGAGGGGGAGCCGTAAATCTTGTGACACGCTAAGAGTGGAGCGATTGGGATGAAACCTTGGTGGGAAGAACAAGCACAAGCCCTAGATTCATCAGTGACAGAACTGGGTCGGTTCGAGCACTGTGGGGGAGGAAGGGGGGTCGGGAATTCCGGTGATCCCCAGTTAAAGTACTTGAAGATGTGCTAGGACCATGAAACTTGAACATTAGAGACTTGACATTATTAGAATATTTTTGCCTCATGGGTTTTGCTTACAACTGAATTTCTTAAAGTACAAATGATACTTTTGATTAAAATATACATTTTGCTTCAAGAGTTTTGATTACAGATGAATTTCTAGCGCCCCTAAAGTGCGCATCATCACAGCCAAATGTATTACCAAACGATACGTTCTCGTGATTTCCAAGGATCCATTATCTCAAGGGTTTTGCTTACAAATAATCACAATAAACCCACGAATTGAAGAATTCCTACTTTCATCCTCTTACCCAGACTTACAAGTGCCATATGAGCTTGCAGCTCTTGTTTTTACTTTTCGGTATGGATATAAGGTACGACCCACGCATCCCACCCCCGAAATAAATGCACTTGCTGTGTCTAAAGCTAACTACCAGTTAGCCAAAGTAGGTAACTAAGGACATCTGAAAACACCTGTATAGATATTTTGAATCTTCATTCTACCATTTAGCCCAAAACTGCACTGTTCACATTAAAGTAACTGTTCACATAAGCATACCTCTACTGTATCATTCATTTCAAACGCTCATTCAAATTCGTTCGATTTCAATTCCATTTTCAATTCAATTTACTATCCAAGCCGATACAACGGTCAAGCAGATTTGGTGGTTCTCGTCCTGTAATAAACTCGACTGTACTACACAGACAACAAACGCCAAGACAGCCTGATTTCTTTTCAACCTAATTCTTGTTTTATGACTTTAGTCGTACTAATACATAGATGACACTTTACACAAGGGACAAACCAAACCATAAACAGTTATTCGGATACAATTTAGAAGTCTGGGATTCCCCTCGGTAGCTCAAATGGTAGAGTGCCTGCCTTGTAAGCAGAGGGGCCTGGGTTCAAATCCCGGCTGAGGAGCATTTTTGTCTTTCACTAAAATTAATAGTCATAATTTTATGGTTTATTACATTGACATGGCATTATGGCTGATCGGTGTGGACCTGGACGCGCGTTTTGAAGGTTGCCACGGGATTCGCAGGAAGAACTAATTTATTCAGTAGGTCCGTCTAATAGTAATAATATAATAATATAATTGCACCAAAAAGGCTTTCGCTTCAGCAAATCAATGTTTGATGAGATTCGCTTATTTCTTTATATTTTAGGTATTCACCCCTATGTAACTTGCAGGCCCGTATCCAGGAATCTATTTCGGGGGGGGGGGGGCCTTTCGGGGGGGGGGGGGGGGGTGCCTGCGGGTCGCACAAAAAAGTACAAAAAAGACACAGATCAGAGGGAAAAGCCTATACAAATGAGTATTTTTGTATGTTTCGGGGGGGGGGGGGGGGGTCAACCCCCTAACCCCACCCCCCCCTGGATACGGTCTTGGTAACTTGTTATAATGATAATAATACAAAGCAAGGGAAAAGGCTTTCGCCTCTAAATAACTCTAAGAAATTTTGAGTAGTCGAACTGATCAGAGTTAAAAATCCCATCAACAATGCACTTGAAACTATTGATCGATTCAGCATTAACCGTATCTTCGGTAAGTCTGTTCCAAGGATCAACAATTCTGTTGCCAAAACCCCACTTAAAAACATCCTTGTGGAATCTTGATTTTGCAAGCTTGTACGCGTGCCCCCGATGACGGTTAATGCTGAAACTTACTAAATCAGTCACTATGAATTATGAAGCCTTGGGGGTTATTCTTTTTATTATGTTCATCTTATTTTGAATTTACCTGCAAATTACAACTGCAGACAAATAGGATTTCTTCTAATATACAACATCAAGAAAATCATTGGTTGCGTTTTTTATCTAAATTCTCAATTCTCAATCGTCGTCTAAATTACCGTTTTTGCTATTCTCGCTTCTCATTCTGGCTTTTGACAAAAACACTTCTTTATCACCCGTTAAAACCTGTTTATACGAGTTGAAGATCCACCCTTCGTTGACCAATCAGGAAACGGAGAAAGGACAATCGAAAACTGACTATCGAAGCAACTTCTCGATTGAGCAGAATCGCGAAGCTTTCCCCCTTCTCGACGCCAACAAAATCGCAAAAAAAAAAGGAGAATTGGCTTCATCTCAACAGTTATAGAACGCGAAACACGAGAACTAAGAGGAGAATAGCGAGGAGAATTAAGATCATAAACGCAACTTTCATGGAAGGAACTGCGAAAATTTCTTTTACCAAGAAATATCGTGAAGTGAATTAATAGCAGAGCAAAATAACAATAAGGAGTAGCGCCAAGACTTGACAAGAGTGACACACTCGAATAGGAGCGAAACTAGCACACTAGCGATAGAGTACGTCCCTAGCTAAACTCAATCAATCTTGCACCAGCGCTGGCTTCAATAAGTTCATATTCTGAACACAGCAACAAAAATTATATAACCTCCCCTATTTCCACGATGTCTGCAGACAGCATCTTAGCTTTACTAGAAATTTCTAAACCCGCAAGTTTGTCTCGCTTTAAATGCCGCAAGCGTCATGGTCGCCGCTACGACTACGGCCCGTTTGTGAAGCATGGAATGCATAAGTTGCGTTTTTGCAGCATGGTATCTGTTACCACGGTAACCGGATCTGCAATTAGTCGTTTTTGTAGTTGCCGTGGTATCTGATATACGGTTGCTCTTGCAGAGGCGACAATTGCCGAAATTGCGCTTTTCGAAGTCATCCGAGAAGAAAAACTGACATTCAGTCACATCACTAAGTGGCAAACTTCTTTCCCACCAATTTGACAAAATTTGATGAAAAGGAGATGACTTTTTTTCAGATACCAAGTTCGGACCGTGGTATCTGAATATCTGATACCAAGATAACTAACCAGATACCACGATAATCACAAAAACACTTTTTGACCGTGGTATCAGATACCATGGTAGGCTATCTGCAAAAACGCTACTATAGGTATTGGCGCTGCTCCCTAGTGTTATTTTGCTCTGATTAACAGTTGGACTTACCAGACAAAGTTCCCCAACGTGGGACACGGTAACTTTGCAGAATGGGCAGGTTAGAGTGCTCCCTTTGGCTGTAATATGTTTCGACGTGACCAGATGTGATACCCAAGCGATCGGGTCTTGTATCTTATGGCATAGCGATGTCACTGACTGAGCACCTAGAAAGTCATTCATCTGAGCACATGTTTCAAAATCAGCTGAAGTGATTACAAACTGCCTTGGTATTCGCACCGAAGACACTCGTCTGATAACTTCGAAGATCCGATGGGTAGGGGTGAGCCTTTCTTGTAATTTAAAGAACGGTTAGATGCGAAGAAGAACAAATGGGCAACACTTGGACAGCGAAATTAAAGCAGATTCCTTGAAGGACATATTCTACTTCTGTCGTAACTCCACCCATACTCGTTCCCCAGATTCTGCGCTTCATACTTGAAATGCGACGAGGGTGGGTTATGAGAAACTCGTTCCGAACAGAGCCAGGTACAACCGACGAGGTTTAGCAAAAATTTACACAAGCTGTTGCTCCTCCATGTGCTTTTCCTCGCTGGTTTGTACCCGATTCTCAGAAAAATTACACCAGTCGAATGCGTTCATGTTTTTCAAATATCTCCATTTTCTTCTGTACCTTCCTCGTCACCGAATCATGAAGAATCTTGAACCCAACTGTCAAGCTAAAAGAAACAAGTGAACATCTTCTGTAATCATCCAACCGCCTTCCTGCCCATCGTCCAATGCGCTAATGCAGTAAATTTATTGTTCTTTTCGTGTTTCGTTGTGTATTTCTTGTTCTGCGTTCATCTATCTTTTGCTGTTGTTGTAGATTTTGTGTAACCTCTGTATTTCTTGTTACGCGTTCATTTACCTTTTTTTTCTGTATGTACAGTGCAAATGCCTTATTATACCAGGCTGTATGTAATAAATTCGTTCATTCATAAGTATATCCTATATTCAGACAATGGCTAAAAACGGATACGTCAGCTACGGCACTTTAAGGCAGCGATATTTCGGCTCTTCTTGGCAAGGGTACTCGTCTGGCCGTCGAACATCAGGGAAAACCCGATGAAAAATGTATCCCAAAATATTAGTATGAAGTTGTATGAAAAAGTAGCATGCAGTTCTAACTGATGCTACTACATGCTTCTCCTTCAAGGCTACCATGTTACTGCATTCTACTACATGCTACTATTAGCAAGACCGGATGCTACTATGGTAAGACAGGATGCTACTAGATACTACTGCTTAAGATTGGACGAGTCGGAGGCACATTAAATGATAGTATTCTTTACTATTACACAGTTTTTTCGTACAACTATCATACAACTACGCAGGCTACAAATGTTAATCGGGAAGGTCGTGATTTGGAGGAAATGAACCTGCAATAAATAACTGAAGCTTCTACCAACTTTTAATATCCTATTTAATTCTGCCCGATCTAGCCCCCGCGACAGGGCGGACGCGGCACCAAACTCTTCTGGTGCCAGTTGGATGTCGAACTAACCGGTATTCGAATTCATGTGTGCCATATTTTATTGAGAAAATTAACAAACAATGACTGAATTCCAATTGATTTATTTTCTTTTATATAAAAATTGTATATATTCAAGTATTGTAACACATTAAATGTAATGGTTGAAAGTATTTAGTGCCATGTCGGCGCTATGAGTTAGATATCTATCTATCTATTTTGGGCAAAATTCGGTAGAAGCAGGCATCGTGGCGAAATTTAAAGTTCAATGGGCACATCGAACTACCCCAAATCCCACTCTGTAACAACCTAGGAACAATGCTTACCCCCTAGATCCGCAGCTTTTTCAACAGTTTCCTCTCTGTGATATTTCAAAGCGTAATTTTTGGGCCAGTACATGCTCAATTTACTAGCTTGGACAAAGATAAAAGTGATGTTTCTTATAATACTTAGTAGATCTTTATTTTATGCCTAAATCAGCTTGTATAATTCAGATTTGAAGAGGTTATTTGTTTTTTAATGATTTCTGTAGCTATGTTATTTTTATAAGCTTATTGCATATTCTGGTACATTTTATAAAGCAAGCTAATCAAGCTTCACAACACTATTCCACAAAGAAAAACTTTTAACATGCACTTTAAGCCATGGGACTTCTGATGAAGCACTAGAACAATCAGGTAAACTGCATCTGCCGCTTGACTTTGGTGACATCTCAAATATATCCTTTTCTATCAAGCATTGCTGGGAATTTTTGAATTTCATGCCACGATATCCCAGCTCCTAAGATTTGGATCGTCGAAATGCCAGAGAGGTAAAGACAAGGGATAACAAGAAAACGGCCGATTTTCGTAGCGCCTTCGAAAGGAAGTCGGAAATGTTTATTTGTGAAGCATTTAATATAAAGTAAAGCATTAGAAGTGTATATTGTGCTTTAAAAAGAGGTATGTTGTAGGCTCTATAGGTTTTCTTTGACCAAGATCTGAATTGTTCTTTTGGCGCCAGTTATGCCGTAAATGGTAAAATAGCTCAGCGAAAAAGACAAAAAGAAAGATGAAAACAGAGATGTTTGCAATCCACTGAGTGTAATTGTCAAAAACACACAAAAAGCGGGAGAAACCTGTCCGCTTGAAGCGCTGTCTGAAATAAGGCGAATTGGTTGGAAGGCAGAAGAGTCAAGGAAAAGCTCTTCTTCGGTGAAGGATAGGATACTAATGACCCAAAGAAATACCAGGGAAATCGTAATAGCGTCACTGAATTTTCCAGGGTGTTAGTTTAATTAGCGTTCATGCGTTTCCAATCTTGTACCAGACTTTAAAAAAAAAAAACATATTTCTGCGGATAAGACACAACAAAATTGACACAAACATGGATAAGACAACTGCTAGGGCAGATTTTGGGTAATGGCGTCTGAAGGAAGTGTCGGTTGTTTGAATTAAAGAATAACAAACCTGCGACGACACAAGGGTACGGGCGGAGGTTGCAGCTAGACGAAGGCACCTTCTTTGGCGTATATCCTGAAGGATATGGGGATCGACCACATTCCAATGCTGTCGTCTTGCCATGCTCCACGCCGTGTACTACAACCTGGAAATATGTAAACTATGGAACTTCGGAAGAATAATAATAATACAAATACAAAGCAAAACTATTCCAATGCTGACGTCTTGCCATGCTCCACGCCGTGTACTAAAACCTGGAAATATGTAAACTATGGAACTTCTGAAGAATAATAATAATACAAATACAAAGGAACTTCTGAAGAAGGATGGTTCAAAGTCCTCAAATTCAATTCTAAAGCTATTTTTCCAAAGGATCGCCGCTGACTGTTTCTAGCGGATACAAGCCGTTTTTATGTGGAAAGATTTCCAGCTTTCAGATTTCTACTGAAGTTGAAAATGGTCGTGAGATCTTTCAAAACCTGAATTTTCAAGTTGAATGGGTTGAGAGTTAAAATATCTGGGGAGCGAATTTTTGGAGAGTGTTGGTTGGTTGAAAAGTTTAAGGTGAAAAGCTTGTTTGGGGTTAGGAAACTTCGAAGGTTCCTGCAGGTAGGACGGACCTACAAAGAAGGGTTTTTGTAGCTATACTTTGTGAGATGTGATTATTTATGACTATGTCGACCACGTATGACGATGCACCACTATTTTTGTTGAAAGATATCATGGAATAAAACTAATTAATTAATTAAAATTAGATGCGAAGGCATATCGTAGCTAATATAAACGCTGGGCACTTTTCAATGGGCTTACTGAATAACGTGTGATTTTTTTCTTCTTAGCTTAAAGGCATTGCACTGTCAAAACACTAGCTAGTCTTCTCACCGGACAACTTCTGATCAACTGTCGCTCTTTCGTGTATATCTGGTTAACGGACCCGCATACATATAATACTAATCACCTCTACTTCACGAAACATCCCCTCCATTCTTATTCCCGACATTCAATGTTTCATGCTGTACTGTATATTTCCACTCGAAACCTTTTTTGTTGTATATTATTTATTATTTTCTATCCCCTAATTTTTATCGCAGTTAATACATTTGTAGGCCTGATCAGTTGCTTTATATGCATGTAATCGTTTGTGAATTGACTGATGTGTTGTAGTTTAAGATTTGTATATTCAATCATCAGGTTTCATACAAAGTCGGTTAAACTAAAATAATGATAATTTTTTCAACCCAGCAGGAGTTCGTATTTTTACCTAATTTATTGTTTTTTGGCTTATGCAACTGTGGAGTCTGTTTTCAAATCCAAGAGACCACAGGATAAGAAACAGAAGCTTCCATGAGTAAATTATTATGAACATTATAGAAAATTAGGTCCTAAATTAATGATAATTAAATTATAGTAAATTACTTCCGTGTAGAAATTGCTCAGGCCATTGCGCTCAGCTTCAGAGTAGAATATTTTCTTACAACACTGGATTTGAGATAGTATCAACTGACGGTTGTTTATTAACCTTTCAGCAATATAATCTCAGCACCTTCATAATCTTAATTTGTCACTATTAGTAGCAAAAAAAGGCGCAAGCCTCTCAAAAACTCTACGAAAATTGCAAATAATACTTGTCGTTTCCAACATGTTCATCAAGTGTATTTTTTAAGACGTCGACTTATGGGTTGGCAACGACGTGCGACGGAAGATGTGTGTGGTGTACTTTCTCACCTGTTACATTTTTTTTCGTTTTTTTTACTAGTTGCGTTTTTGCTGTTACCATGGTATCTGTTACCACGGTAACTGGATCTGCAATTAGTTGTTTCTGTAGTTATCGTGGTATCTGATACACGGTGCTCTGCAAAAACAACTTTTGCCGAAATTGCACTTTTGAAGTCATCCCAATAGAAAAACAGATATCCAGTTACATCACTAATTGCGAAACTTCTTTCTCACCAATCTGACAAAATTTGATGAAAGTGAGATGACTTTTCAGATACCACGACCAGTTACTACGGTCGGACCGTAGTATCTGAATATCTGATACCACGATAACTGGCCAGATACCACGATAACTGCAAAAACACCTTTTGACCGTGGTATCAGATACCACGATAACTGGTAAAACTTTAGACCGTGGTAACAGATACCATGGTATCAGCAAAAACGCAACTATTACTGTGGTATATCTCGAGTGATAGTAAACAATGATGCAAATTATTTGAAAGCGTGGCAGTCTTATACAAATCCTCAATTTTCGGGCATGGTGCCTTAAACATCTGGGCAGGACCCGGACCCAGGGTATGACCCTGGGTATGAGCAATGGTGCTAGTGTAGATGTAGGCTAGTAAAGGTTTCATCAGTTACTGGTGTGGCAACAGATGTAACCTCTAACGCAAATGGTTTCGCCTGTCTGAGAGCGTGTTCCACCCTTCTAACAATAGTAGCTATTAGTTACTAATTCCGTTTCAACCTCACGAAAAGTTACTACGCTGACCGTTGCAACCTTCTCGAAATAGTAACTAATAGTAACTGTTTGTTTATCATGCTCGCAAGCGTAGCGCGGTAACTACGAATCTCTGTAACGCGATTTATGTCACTGGCATGTCTGTTGCTTTTGAAAAACACCAGGTTTATTTATATTTGCCTTACCTTACCCCGTGGAGCTACCGTGGAGTGATATTTTCCGAAAATTTAAAAATGCGTTCCAGCCCTGGTGCCAAAATTCTTGACGTCATGCGTAGTAATTACGGTAAGTAAGGTGGAACACACTCTGAGTGACAACAATTTCAAGACTGGACAGGCAATTTCATCGACGGTCACACGGACAAAAGAATCCTTCACTTACCGAATGGACCGCCGCATGTTTTGACGAAGAGGCTCTGTAGAAGCAGTGGAGACATTGAATATTGCAGCTTCCGTGAGCACTGATCATATGTGAAGCCAACTGGCCTGGACTAAGAGCCATTGCTAAGCAATAGCAGCACATTAAATGCTGCGTGCCCTTAGTATGTTGACTTAAATGTCGTATAAAAATGTCCTGGTCGTTCACAGTCACAGAGCAGTTCTCCTCCATACACTTAAAGAACTTGACGATGGGGTTCAGCTGACACATTTCTTTGTACCGAGCAGGATTTTTAATGCTCCTTGTTCTGATTGGCGCCTCATTTACGGTAAATCCTATGGTCAGGTTCTGTGTGCTCATCGCGGCATCTGTGTATGGTTGGAAGAGAGCACCCTGAAAATAAATGTGACTGTTAACTCATATGACTAAAGTAAGCCAAGCCGTTAGAAACTAATTAAAGGACATAAGTAACATTTAATATTCACAGCAACATTAACACAAAGATAAGTAAAATACTGTAAAAGAAAAGTACAATAAAAGAGACGTAAAACTAGAATAGGTCTACAAACGTCTGATTTGAAAATTTGGTCAAGGCAAGTGAAGTTTTGAATGTATTCATACTGTCTGATCTGATGTGAGGTCGTTCCACGGTTCCAAACGCGGCTACAAATCAATTTTGGCCAATTCCCTTTTTTGGGCATAGTAGGTGGTAAAATAGAACCTGTATCTTCTCCAATTCTGTCCCGGTTTGATAAAAGGTAACACATGTTGGCGCGTCCTCGTGTAAAATTAATTTTAACTAATTTCAAATTAATGCGGCACAACATTTCATGCGCAAGAAAATTAACATTAACCTAGAACTAAAACATATATGCGATAGTCATAGAACAAAAACAATTGTAACAAATAATAGCCTATGTGAAATATACCTTATGACTATTTTAAAGGATATCTCGCACTACATACTGTTTCTACTAAGATGTTCAGCCGTAATTAGATAAGGAAATTACGCAACCGGCTTCGGATGTTTTAGCCTCTTTCCATGTACCTTACCTTAGATGACAAACGTGACAAATTTGACATAACCCGTCTTCCGACCAATAAGATTCTCGGAAACAATGATCGGGGGCCTGATACGTAAAGTAAAGAGAACCAACATGTCAAGCGTGATAATCAGTGAAATGGAGAAAACAGGATACACTAAAAAAGTGCGGAATCTCGGGAACGAGAATGGATGGAAATACTACTGAAGTAGTACGTGTTACTATCGTAAGTTCCGAGTCCTTTGAGTATTATGTTTCGAGAAAAAAAAACTTGATCGAACTGGTGAGGGATGTAAGGGGAATACCAGTTAGGTCAGGAAAACCCTATCAGACATTCGTCGTCGTGTGTGGCTACTGCGTTAACTACTGTTACATGGAGGGCAAGTCTTGTGTTCTTGCCCCAACAGAGCAGCCAGGACTTCGTTCGGGAGGGGGTCACCGAGTTCCGCTAGATATTCCTTCAGCCCAAGCTGACTGCGATTCATACTTGTCAGTGCAAAACACCGACAAAACACCGTGCTTTTGCACCACCAAATATAAGTTCAGCTCATCATTTTTTTCATACTTATAGGAGAGGTGCCCGTCCTTCAACCGACTATGCTAAGGGTGTTCGTAAGTGTATACTTATATACATTCCACAAGTATGTTTATAGACTAGACAAGAACAATAAAAAATATTTTTTTCTTAAATTCAGCGTTTAGCTTTGTTTTTGTGCTACGATTATTACGGGGCTTTTTTCGGTTATTTGTATTTTTTTTCTTTAAAAACTGAAAACATTAAAAATTAAACATTATCAATGAACATTATTCCCGAGGGACAGGGACTCCTGTTGACCGCCCATCGGCCCTAAATCAGACAAAATGGCAACTTACCCCGTCGGTAAGGCTGACGACGTTCGTGATCATTGGTGTCTGGGTCGGAGAACTGTGAGTTGCATTACCAGCGTCGATGTGACTCGATAGACTTCCATCCCGTCTCAGTTCTGACTCGGAGGTTTCACTCCCAGTGCCGGACATAGCAGAAGCAGCTGAAATGAAAAACATAAGAAGATCCGATCCCAACATCGTCTGCGCGTAATAACAACAAGACCAAAGGTTTCGATGGGATCCCAAAAATTCAATATTTAATCCAGACAATTAGGTCTTGTCTTTGCCAGAACCAGTCTTCCCCAGACTCCTTGAACATTTTTACTGTTAAAATTCAGAAACAGATTAACGCCAAATAGTTAATCATCTGAGAAAACCAAGTTCAGATATGGAGTCAGCATGTGTGTTTACCCCTACAAGCCAGATCTGTTTTGAACTACTTGTCCGGCGAAAAAAGAAAGCTCAAACACGAGCTAGGCGTATCTTCTTTCCCCAATATTGAACAACTAATCAACTTCAAATAAAAATTTAACTCATAACAAATTTTTGGTTACAAAAAAAAAATAACGAGGGATAGTATTTTTGTAAATATTAAGTTTTTAACGAATGAAAAGTTTAAGGAAAGGAGATATTAAGGAAGGAAAAATAAAGAAAAGGTTTTAGAGATGTGTTGAAAATGGTAAAATGAGAAATAAGGGCTAAAAGAGGGAATAAGAAAGAATATTAAAAAAAAATAAATGTGGATATAGAGGAAAGTGTAGGTGACGCTAAATATATAGGTCGGTCAATGAAAATATAAAATAATTTAAAAGGAAGTGGAAGCGTAGTCACCTGGCCAAATCATATTGGACAGGAAGAACTGAAAAGATGCTACGCGGCAAATAAAAAAAAAATTCCGGTCGGATTTCGGTCGCACTTTCTGTCCGGGTAAAAGATGATTGTCATACACGGATTCACCATCCCTTCTTACCCCTAAACCGGATATCTAATCAACTAAAAATAAAACTTGAACTTTTAATAATTTTCCGGTTTTGGCCGGATTCCGGGCGAACTACTTGTCCGGGAGGAAAATAGTTTTCACAGAAGTTTTCAACATGTTTTCTTACCCCTAAATAGAGCATCTATTCAACTCCAAATAAAACTTTACTTCTAACAAACTTTCCGGTTTTGGCCGAATTCGGGCGAACTACGTATCCGGCACTAAAATGGTTTTCACCGTCGAGTTCAGCCTATCCTCCTACCCCTAAATCGAACATCTAATCAACTTCAAATAAAACTTTTACCTCTAACAGACTTTCGGGCTTTGGCCGGATTCTGGGCGAACTACTTGTCCGATGACAAAATGGTTTTCACCATCGTGTTCAGCATGTCTTCTTACCCATAATCGACTATCATATTATCTGTTTAAACATATTTCATTTGCCCCTTAATTAAGACCCCCTGCCGCACCCCTAAATGTAGGGCTACAGAGCCCATCTACGAACTTGACTCTTGACCCAAAGAATCCTCTCACCAAGTTTCATCAAAATATCTCATTCCCTTCGAGAGTTATGGCGCGCACAGACGGACAGACGGACAACTTTTGCGATGTCATAGGTATCTCTCCAATTACGTTTTGGGATCCCAAAAACACATATTATAAGATTTCTAATCTCACGTCACTGCGCAAGGATATATAGCAGATATTCCCTTGCAGGGATGGCGCTCATAAATATAATAATATCAACAACTGCTTATTTCTATAACTAAGCTATATTCATTCCATGTATTTCGTTTCCACAGTAGCTAGCGTCAACTAATTCATACTTATTATCATATTATCCGAGTTAAGATGTTTAAAAAAGGCGTTTTATCGCGATCCGCGGTTGGGGCTCGAAAAGAACGTTTCCGGGGATGTTGGTGATTCCGCAAGCAAGAAAATTCTGGCTCGCTTTGAACGTGTTCCAACCCCCTAACAACAGAGGCGTTACTAGCCAAAATGTTTGGGGGGGGGGGCGAGGCATTTACCGACTGGCCGGTAATTTCTACAGACTGCTTCTGCAGAAAAACGACTTCAACAACAAAAATGATAGTTTTCAAAAAAATAGACCGATTTTCAGAAAAACGACTATTTTGACGAAAAATTTACTCATTTTCAGAAAAACCTACTGTTTTCATGAAAAAAAAACACCTATTTTTCCGAAAAATCGCAGCGCTTCGCGCCGACTCGGTTATTTTTTACCGACTGGCCGACCCCCCCCCCCCCCCCCAAGTCGTGACACCCCTGCCAAACAATAGTTGCGTTTTTTGCCGTCATCCAGTTAACCGACCTGCGAGATTTCTCTCTATAAGCCGTTTTCTTTCTTCGGTTAACCGACCTAAATCCTTATAAGCTGTTTTTTCGTCGCCGTTCTTCAGTCGGTTAACCGACCCGTGGACTGAGGTCTGAGCTCCATCCAACCGACCTACGCTCTTGGCACGGCGCGAAATTCAAAATTCTTATTGGAGAGATAAGCGCCTACGACTGGAAGACGCCATTTTTTCTTATAAGCCGTTTTTTAGAGCTCAGTCGAACCGACCGGCGAGACGAAAAAACGGTCAATAGTGGCAAGTAGGTAGGTTAACCGACCTACGGAGGAAAGCCAAAAAACGCAACTAATAGTAACTATTAGTTACTATTTTCGTTCCAAGATCGTAAAAAGTTAATACGCTGACTGTTCCAACCTTCTCGGAATTGTAAGTACTAGTAACTATTTGGTTACCATGCTCGGGGCGTAGTAAGCGTGGTAACTACGCATCCCTGTTACGTGATCGGTCGGATTCGCTCGTGGCATGACCGCATTCGGCATTCTGCTGGGAAATAGAACAAGACAATAGGTTTCGATGGAATCCCAAAAATTCAATATTTGATCCAGACAATTGGGTCTTGTCTTGGCCAGATACAGTCTTCGCCAGTCTCCTTGAACGTTTTCACTATTAAAATTCAGAAACAGATGAAGGCCAAATAGCTAATCATCTGGGAAAACCAAGTTCAGATATGGAGTCAGCATGTGTGTTTACCCATGTAAGTCATATCTGTTTCGAACTACTTGTCCGGCGAAAAAATAAAAGCTCAAAAACGAACTCAGCGTATCTTCTTTTCCCAATACTGAACATGTAATCAACTTCAAATAAGAATTTAACTTATAACAAATTTTCCGGCTCCAGCCGGATTCCGGTCGAAATTTATGTCCGGGTAAAAAATGATTGTGATACACGGATTCAGCATCTCTTCTTACCCCTAGATCGGATATCTAATCAACTACAAATAAAACTTTAACTTTTAATAATTGTACAGTTTCGGCCGGATTCCGGGCGAACTACTTGTCCGGGTAGCAAATTGTTTTCACAGAAGTGTTCAGCATGTTTTCTTACCCCTAAATTGAACATCTAATCAACTGCAAATAAAAGTTTTACTTTTAACAAACTTTCCGGTTTTGGCCGGATTCCGGGCGAACTACGTATCCGGCAAGAAAATGGTTTTCACCGTCGAGTTCAGCATGTTCTCCTACCTCCAAATCAAACATCTAATCAACTTCAAATAAAACTTTTACTTTTAACAGACTTTCCGGTTTTGGCCGGATTCCGGTCGAACTACTTGTCCGATGACAAAATGGTTTTCACCATCTGTTCTTACCCCATAATCGACTATCATATTATCTGTTTGAAAATATTTCATTTACCCCTTAATTTAAACCCCCTCCCCCACCCCTAAATGTAGGGCTACAGAGCCCATCTACGAACTTGACCTTACTCTTGACCCAAAGAATCCTCACACCAAGCTTCATCAAAACATCTCGTTCCCTTCGAGAGTTATAGTGCGCACAGACGGACGGACGGACAGACGGACGGACAACTTTTGCGATGTCATAGGTATCCCTCCACTTACGTTTTGGGATCCCAAAAACCGTTCCAGCCTTGACGGCAAAAAGTCAGAATTGCTGACATCATGCGTAGTAACTACGGTAAGTAGGGTGGAACACGCTCTTTGTGGCTGGAATTTCACGAACTGTGAGTTCGATTTTGTGGCTCTAATTTGGCGGGATATACAAAATTTGGTGGCCAGCAAAAGTATAAATAATAAAATCAGCTACTTTATCAAGCAGATAGAAATAAAACGGAGGACCCTTACTAGTACAGAATGGTAAGGACTTAAGGACTTAACAGACACCGCCAAAACGACAAACAGCTTTTCCGCGTGGTTCAACTTGTGAGTCGAGTGTTTGGTCACACACTACGGTTTCCGCGACATACGCTTACGCCAGGTGCACAAGCATGCCTAGCTAAGCACAAATGCCTAGGCAAGTGCCCAAGCTTAGCCAGGCACCGAGTTCTAGAGCCTAGAATTTTGTGCCTGGCCCAAAATCTGTGCCTAGGCATGGGTGTGAACGGGGATTAAGAAATATCTGGCGCACAAATACGCCGCGTAAAACGCCTTAAGTACTTGACAAATAAAATGTTCTTTCTGCACTACTGCTGGGCGGCCGGACAAACTAAATCTATTATTATCAGCTGATATAAAACATGATTTCCTGATGAAAAATTATCTAAAAATAGTAGTATGAAGTTGTACCAAAAAGTAGCATGCAGTACCAACTGCTGCTACTATAGCAAGACTAGATGCTCCTGGAGCAAGGCGGGATGCTACTGTTTACTACTGCTTAAGATTAGACCAGTGTGACGCATATTAATTTAAAGTACTCTGTACTACTGCATGTCACTACATGCAACTTTTTCGTACAACTACACAGGCTACAAATTTTTCATCTGGAGCCTATACTTTGAGGCTAGAGTAGCTTTCACCAGAAGTTGCTCAGGCGCAGAGGCGTTACTAGCCAGAATATTTTTTGCCAGTTTTAGAACGTTATGTATTTGGTAAAACATATGCTGTTTTACTTTCGGTGAAAGCATCGATGTATGGAGGAGATTGAAAGTTCGGTTTGCTTGCTCTTCGTCTATCCGTTTCTCTTCAATTAATTTTATACCCGGTAGACTCATCTTTTCTCGGTAAAAATTCCGTATCCCTTCTTTTGGTATTTCTCTTACATCAGAATCAAAAATTATTTCTTTTCTCATCTCTTCTATGTCCATAAACGCCATTTCTAGGCTTCGTGGGTATCCTTTTTTCCCGCTTTTTCTCATTAATATCCACGAATTTAATACTGATTCTTTTTTCTCGGTCATATTTTCTAGAGCTGTTCTGACGAAAAGTTCTCTTGACTTAGCTTCAGGGTTAATTATCTGCAGTCCTCCTTTTAGCTTCTGCTGATACATATCTGTAATTTTGAGTTTTGGCGGTTCTTTTCCTTCCCATATGAAGTTGTATATTATTTTGTGAATTTGTTTTAATGTCGCCTTTGAAGGGTACGAAACATTAGCCAGATACCATTAGCCAAACGCGTCGCCTTTTGCAGAGTCATCTGCAGAAACGGATTTCTTTCGCGTATAGCCGTGCTGTAGCTTATAGCGACAGTTTGATTGGCAGATTCTGGCCCAGCTGTACAATGCAATGACACTTACCCACTATCTGTACCTAAGTCCTTTTTGGAGGATATTGCAAAAGGAAGATCAGAAAAAGTTGCGGTCTACATATTACAAATATGCGAAGTACCTCCTACAGCTTCCACCATGGACTAGTAACCATTTTGTGACAAGTTTGTATTGGATTATCGACCCCGATGAAGCGATCATAGCCGAGATCGCCAGATACAACTCTGATATTGTTGCTCATCCTTGGCAACTATTTTGAGGCAATAGTTTTGTATTTTGTATCTGGATATCCATTTTGTTCTTTGTTTTTCTTGTGTTGATGTATTCTCTCGAAGTGTGTTTTCGTTTTCTTTTCATCTTATGCTCCATCTGTTTTCATTTGATGGGAAATAAATATATACATACATACACACATTGCCCCCCCCCCCCCCCCCCCCCCGCTCAAACTGTTTCATAAACAAATAACCGTTTTTATGAAAAAACGCGGCGCTTTCGGTTATTTCTTACCGACTGGCCAATAACATTGGGGCCGCAAATAACATCAAGCCGCAAATGCAGTTTAACTGATTGTTCCAGTGTTTCATCAGACGTTCCATGGCTTAAAGTGCCTGTTAAAAATTTTTCTTTGTGGAATAGTGTTGTGAAGCTTGATTAGCTTGCTTTATAAAATGTACCAGAATTTGCAACAAGCTTATAAAAAATCATTAAAAAACAAATGACCTATTCAAATCTGAATTATACAAGCTGATTTATGCATAAAACAAAGATCTACTAAGTATTATAAGAAATATCACTTTTATCTTTGTCCAACCTAGTAAATTGAGCATGTACTGGCCCAAAAATTACGCTTTGAAATATCACAGAGAGGAAACTGTTGAAAAAGCTGCTGATCTAGGGGGTAAGCATTGTTCCTAGGTTGTTACAGAGTGGGATGCATGCATGACAAAGTTGCTCACGCGAGAGACCCTTTGTACCAAAATCCATTGGCAGTCTGTGGCTTCTATCAGACAGCGTGGGCAAGCTGAGGGAAATAAAGACTTAAAGCACAGCTCTTACGCAATGCCTTAGTTCGCTAAGCGTAGCCAAGGACTGCGATCGTCCGAGCTGAGCATTCGCTATGAACTGATTTAGCCCGCACCTGTGACGGTGAAAATAGTGGTTTATTTATCAAGATAAAAGTCACTTCCCACACAAATAGACACTAGATGATTTTTTTTTATAACTGAAACTGGAAATAGTAAAAGGAGCGAGTTTAAATAATTCAAGTTAACTATATGTGTAGAAAAGTGACTAAAGTAAGTTATCGTTTTTTTGGGATCCGAAAACGTAAGTGGAGGGATACCTATGACATCGCAAAAGTTGTCCGTCTGTCCGTCCGTCTGTAAGCACGATAACTCTCGAAGGGAATGAGATATTTTGATGAAACTTGGTGTGAGGATTTGTTGCGTCGTCGGACCAGTCGAGTTCGTAGATGGGCTTTGTAGCCCTACATTTAGGGGTGGAGGAGGGGGTTCAAATTAAGGGGCAAACAAAATATTTTGAAACAGCTAATGTGATAGTCAATTATGGAGTAAGAAGACATGCTGAGCATGATGGTGAAAACCATTTTGTCGTCGGAAGAGTAGTTCACCCGGAATCCGGCCAAAACCGGAAAGTTTGTTAAAAGTAAAAGTTTTATTTGAAGTTGATTAGATGTTCGATTTAGGGGTAGGAAGACATGCTGAAAACGATGGTGGAAACCATTTTCTCGACGGACAAGTAGTTCGCCGGGAATCCGGCCGAAACCGGAAAGTTGGTTAAAGTTAAAAGTTTTATTTCGAGTTGATTAGATGTTCGATCTAGGGCAAGAAGACATGCTGAACACTTATGTGAAAACAATTTTCTACCCGGACGTGTAGTTCGCCCGGAATCCGGCGAAAACCGGAAAGTTGGTTAAAAGTAAAAGTTTTATTTGAAGTTGATTAAATGTGTGATTTATGGGTAAAAAGACATGCCGAACATGATGGTGAAAATCATTTTCTCGCCGGACAACTAGTTCGCCCGGAATCCGGCCAAACCCGGATAATTTGTTAAAAGCAAAAGTTCGATTAGATGACAGATTAAGAGGTAAGAAGAGAGTCGGTATATGACAATGGATTTTTACCCGGACATACAATTATTCCGGAGTCCGGTTGTAACCGGTTTTTATTTTAAGTCAAACTTTTATTCAAAGTTGATTAGTAAGTAAGTAAGTAAGTAATTTATTTATAACCCGCCGTTTTCAGAAAGCGGAGTAAATGAAGAAAATAAATAAAACACATAAACATACACAAAAAAACACTTAATTTCAATCGTCGGCCAAGTTCAAGTTCTTTTATTATTTAAACATACATATTTAACAATATTCACATAACGTCCCCAGCAGGGAGACTGGCTCGAAAGCCGGGTAAAAGAAGCAGTGTAGATGTTCTTTATAGGGATAAGGAGGTACGCTGGTTTTGTTTCTGTATTTTTTTTGTTGCTGGACCAGTAGTTCGCTCGGAAATCGGCAGGAAGTCTCGGTCAGTATCGTCAAAATAGATATGGGTTATATAGGTATATCTGAACGTGGTTTTCTCTGATGATTAGCCTGTCCAAGACTGGATCTGGCGAAGAGAAGACTCGATTGCCTGAATAAAATATTAGATTTTTGGGATCCCATCGACACCTTTGGTCTTGTTTATTTGGAAAGAGTATGTCACGTTTAACAGGTATATCAGCTGATTGAAGCACAGCGCGGATAAAATCAACTGACATATTAACGGCTAACTTCAGACCTCGAGGTTGATATCGAAAATAACACCAAGACGATCATTTAAATAACCTATCCGAGCCCAAGGCGAGGTAGGTTATGAAAAATATCTACCGAGCCGAGGCGAAGTTGATATTTGGTAATGGCCATCGAGATTGTCATTCCAATATCAACCGAGATGGAGGTGTGTTAACTGTTATAACTTTTTCGAACAGGAGGCTGATCTGACTCATATCATCCTCTCATATCTACCGGTAACTTTATGTGTGAAGATTACCGTAATATAACTGACCGTGGGTCATTGGAGGATACGCAGTACATACTTGTTCGAAAAAGTCATAAATGGATGAATAAGTTTTATTGACCCACTGCACTAAAAGAAAACTAGTGGAAAACTAAAATCGGAAATGCAAAAAGAAGAAGTTCCATTTGTTTGGCGCAGTCAATTATGAATCGCTGTCAGCTTGGAACAACATAATGAACAAGACCAAAGGTTTCGATGGGATCACACAAAGTTAACGTTTATCAGACTTCTTGATCCAGACAATCGAATCTTGTACATATCCAAGTCTTCGCTAGACCCCTTTAACATTTTTGCTATTTCAATCAATCAATCAATCAAGTTTTATTTTATTTTTATTTATTTTTTTATTTCTATTTATCCATAATCAACCGATTGAATATGTAGCCTACAAAAAAAATGTTACCGTTTTGAAGTTTTTGGCTTACGGGAAACAACTAATCAAATGAGGAAACCAAGTTCCGATACGGATTCAACAAGCATGTTCACTCCGATATCTCATATCTAATCGACCTCAAAAAAGGTAATTTAGGATTGTGTTGCTGTTTTCTAACGAATTCCTCGTATTTTAGCAGCATTCCCGGCGAACTGCATGCAGAAAAAGATCTAGTGAAGCTGAGAGCCAAAACTTTCAATCCAAATTTCCAGGTTTTTGCAAATTTGGCCAGCTATCAGTCAAGGAAATAAAGTTCAAAATTCGATGCAGCATGTCTCTTATCCCGATACCGAATCTCTCCTCGACTTCAGAAACAACTTTGAGCTTCAACCAAATTTCTAGTTTTGGCTGAATTCCTGGAGAATTATTTGTCCGGCAAGAAAACTAAGTTCAGATATGGATTCAGTGAGCCTCCTTACCCCTTAAACGAATATCTCATTAGCTTATAAAACATGTTTTTTTTTACCCTTAATTCGAAACCCCCTCCTCTGCCTCTAAATATAGGGCTAAAGGACCCATCTACAGACTTGGCCTGTACTTTACCAGTGAATCTTTCTACGAATTTCAATACATATATCAACCCCTTCGCCCCCCCCCCAACAATCCAAAACCCAAAGAATACGTACACTAGGTTTAAACAGTCTTCTCATAAACCCAATTAACGTTCGTATACGCGCGAGCTAAATCACCATTCCACCGGGTGTATTGGCGCGCAGAGGTTGCATTTTCGAGTAAAGGGGTAGGGTAGGGACTGGTAAATGGTAAAAAATTTGTCCATTTTTTTGTTAATTGTTCCAGATAGTTGTCGGATGCATTCTACCTTTTTGACCCAGTAAATGCTGGTTGGGACTTTAGAGATAACTAAACTGATCGAATACACTTTTTGTTTATCATTAGTTTTTTCGAAAGTTGCAACAGCATGTCTCCCTACTCTATACGACTATGTAATAACTTCATGCTAAATTTCCGGATTCAGCGCGAACTAGTTGTCCGACTTGAAATAATTTTCACATTCGGATTCAGCATGTGTTCCTACCTTTGAATCGAACATCTAATCAGCTTCAGATATAACTTTTACTTTTCACAAAATTTCCGGTTTTTGCCGGATTCCGGGTGAACTACTTGTCCGGCAAGAAAATAATTTTTATATTCGGATTCAGCATGTTTCCTTGCTCCTAAATAGAATACCGCATTAGCTTTAAAAAAAATAAAAAATTGTCATCCCTTAATTTGACCCCCCCCCCCCTACTGCCACCCCTAAATATAAAGCTATAGAGCCCATCTTCGAACTTGCGTGTACTTTGATCCAAAGAGTCACGATGCCAAATTTGAACAAAATATCTCAACCCCTTTGAGAGTTATCGTGCTAACAGTACCCCAGAAAGCTTGACAATAAAAAACATGAACATTTTGAAGAACACAATTAAAATTTACGTTACTTAGTGGCGGACGAGTCGTAGACCGAAAAGTTAAAAATACGAAATAAATAAAAAATATGCTACAGGGAAAAAAAAATTAGCTTTAAAATTTAACATACATCACGTGTCGTGCACAATATCTCGTCATCACTTTTGGAAGAAATTGTAAGCTGTCTGACAGAAGCGTTACCATTTCTGATCGACTACAATGAAACAGATGGCTCGCCAAAGATCTTTCTCCGGAGAATCAAGTTAGACGACACACGCAAGATAATTGTGCTCCATAGTCCAATTCAGAGGCACCATGCATTTAGTCCATATTAATCACCCAATGATCATGGCAATCATCAACGTTCAACTAAACCACTGCTAGGATGCGTATCTCTGCACACCTCGCACTATTTACTGTGTATGTTCCACTATTTAACACTTTAAAACCGGGCTCTATTTTATCAAATTAAACACGGCTTTGCTGTTTCAAGCCTTCCTCCAGGCCAACTGACTTCTTAGCCAAAACAAGAAAGACAAATTAAACAGTCGGTTTTTCTGACGAGCGAACTTCTCCTAAACAATCGCTGGGAGCATGTCACGCATCGAAAATAGCGAAAGAAGGCAAGTGTTAATTGTCGTTAAGAGGGTTAAAATATTCCATACTAAATCAGCTCTCGGCCTTTACGAATGGTTGGAGCGTTCACGGAAGTAAGTTGCTTCGATGACAGGTGCAACAGGTCCTTAAATATATTCCTTCAGCGGAAACATTCACTAATTCATTTATTTGTACTACATAGACTACATAACATAAATATAATGCGATAAACAAGACCAAGGTTTCGATGGTTTCGATTAACGCTAGAAAATCCACCTAGTCACTCTTCTGATAGATTCCTTAAATCATTTGTGCCATATTTTGAAAAGTTTTTTTAACAAGTGAAGACACGTATAATGTTTGGATAATTAATCTAGTATTACACAATTTAGACTTTTTATGTTTGACATACCGTTTAATTTTGTTACAAGTTATGAAGTCGTACAAGTTTTAAAATTAATTGTATATATCAATTATATTTTGTTTAAATTAAGTCCTATGTTATCATGATGTGAAACAGATATTCAGGAATAAATATGATGATTGATTGATGGGCTCCCAAATTTTGTAATATTTATTGAACTATTTTATCCAGAAAAGGGGCTTCTAGAGATCTACTCTTCATCAGACTCCTTAAACATTTTACTGTTTAGTACTAATCCGTCATTTAAAAATATCTATGAATGACACCGTAATGGTGTTTTCTTTAAAAATTACGGCCAAGCGGCTCAATTTCAGAGAAAACTAACTTTTAGCGAATTTTCTGGTTTTGGCCGGATTCCGGGCGAACTATTTGTCCGGCGAGAAAATAATTTTCACACACGGATTCAGGATGTCTCTTTGCCCCCACATCGGAACGAATCAACTTTATATTGAACATTTTATTTCAACAAATTTTCAGGTTTTAGCCGGATTCCGGGCGTTACTGTATGTCCGGAGAGAAAATACTTTGTATATACGGATTAAGCATGTCTCTTTACCTCTGTATCGAACCTCTCAAGTAAAACTTTTACTTCTGACAAATTTTCTGGTTCTGGCCTGATTCCGGGCTAACTCTTTTACCGGTAAGAAAATAATTATCATACACAGATTCAGCAGGTCTGCTTAACCATAATCTCATTAGCGTGTAAAAAATATTTTGTCGGCCCCTTAACTTGAACCCCTTCCCACACCCCCCAGATATAGAGCTACGAAGAGAATCTACGAACCCTTTGACCCAAAGAGCCTTCAAACCAAGTTTGAACAAAATATCTCATTCCCTTCCAGAGTTATCATGCTTGCAGAGCAAGGACAGATGAACAACTTATCGATGTCATAGGTATCCCTCCACTTACGTTTTGGGATCCCAGAAAGGTGCGAACCTCCGTGACGCACTATCCTCCACTTTAAGGGTGACAGCTTCGCTTTTCTCTCCATTATCTTATGGGTCCATTGAACTCTGTGCGATAGGCTGACAATGAGGCGAGGGAGGGACAAAACAGAGACTAATCCGATTGGTGAAATGGACTAGTATTAATCGAATTTGGCGAGATTGATATATTTGTGTCGCCTACAGATCCTACAATTTCCGCACGGAATCCTCTTCATAACTTTCACAACTCTAAAGCGGATTTCGGTCAGACATGTTCGGACCTCCGGTAAGCGAACCCCCAAAAAATCGACAAGACAATACTGGACAACAGCTGGAAGCTCACATGGTGCATGGATATTTGGATAAGAGTATGTTAAAAAAAATCGAGAAGACAATACTTGACAAGAGCTGGAAGCTCACATGGTGCATACATCATTTGGATAAGAGTATGTTCGGTAGGTTGCGCAGGTAAGAAAAATCCGCCCTGGCGGCTGCGATGGAAACTTAGAAAGAGTTGAAGGTTATGACAGTTGAGTAAAGAGGTAGATTAGTTGACTCTATCAAGGAAAAGGAAAGACTTCAAGAGCGGAAATTCCTTCAACCCAGGCTGACTGCGAATCATGTTAGACAATCTAAAACGGATACGTCAGCTTTATTTCGGTCCTTCTGGTTTAAGCCGCACAAACTGGAAAATGAACTTGTGGTTAAAACCACAAGTTAATTTTTCCAAAAGTTTATTTTCCAGCTTGACCATGAAGAAAGACGGAAATATAGCTCTAATAAAATTGAGCTGACGTATTCGTTTTTCACTGTAAAAAAAAGTTCAAAAGCGCCTGACAGGGTCAAAGCCGGCTCAGCTTTTCCACCTGCTTACTGCTTCTACCACTTCTCGACTATTTAGTAAAAGAACGGCCAAACAACTGGATTCTAACAAGTTTTAAGGCCTACCTGCCGGCTTAATGTTTTGTACCCACACTAGCTTTTCTTAACATGGGCAAATAACTGATCACGAGTTTACCAACCAGTTTACTAAGGAACAGCTCACTAACCTGACTCAACACGAGGTGCCAGAATATCCGTCCGCACCCGCAGTGTCGCAGCTTTCCGTTGTTCCGCCCCCGTTGCCATTGCTTCTTGCTTCACGACAACCGGAGGAGGCTCATCAATGGCTTCAACAAGCCCGGTTGTGTCGTTGATCCTGCACTGGACATGCGTGATTTCCTTCGAATGAACCTCTAGGGAATGGATATAGAGGTCTTCGCTCAGCTGAAAACAGAAGCCGCACATCTGTTTGCAACCGTAGGGATGCTGATCGTCGTAGTGTTCGTCCATCTTGTTATTGTCATCACAGGTGAACCAGCAGTCGGTTTCAGCACAGATAAGCGACCCGTGGTTCTTTACAATATGGAAAAGGAAGATAAGACGAGACCTGGTTCTGAACCCACATAGATCCCCTAGGAAATCAAGACAGACATTGCAAGTGTATTGTCCATTCTTCTGACAGTCCAGTTTTGGTTTGGCCGATGGTAGGTTGTGGTCAACTGCTTCGGCTTTGACACGAGGTTGTTTTCGCTGTATGCCAATTCGTTCTGCAAGCTGGGACAGAATTGGATTACTTTCGATATCTTCCGGAAGCTCCGACTGGAAGGGTTCATCTTCGTCACTGCTTGCGTAGCCGTTCGGCTGGTAGACCGGGCTCAGGCTTTCCACCTCGGGTTCGTGGTCTCGCTCGGCGTTTTCGATTTCAATTTGGAACATGCTTGTTGTCGATCCACGTCGCTTTTTAGCTTGTGGCGGTGGTTCAACTGCGTCCGAAAGAGACGATCTTCTCGAAGACGTTGCTCCCTCGGCAGGTGCTTTCGGTGGCCTCCCTTTCTTCGGGGTAAGCGGGGTCTCCTTGTTGCATGCGGATTCACGCTCAAACGTTTCAGCTGGCTCCAAGATAGGGGGAGAATCGTCATCTTGAGTCGGAGTTCTGCTTTGTGGACCATCGGCAGCCTCTAAGGACGGTGGTAATGTAGATTCCGTGGGCCGATCTTGCTCCTTCCCTGATCTGGATTCTTTTACAGTTTCTACTGATCCCTGCTGCTTTCCTGACACGAGCTCTCTCGCGGTATCTACCGCTTTTACTTGTTCTGTCACTAGTAGGTTTTTGACCGCATCAGGAAGTTTGATCGGAGTCGGTGTCCTGGACAACAATTCAAGGTTGGACAAGAGCGGGCTATCGACGGACCTTGACTCGGTTCTGTGCATGCTCACTCCACTGATGGAGACACGCATCAAGCTAATTTTCCTATAGAGGACACAGCGAGGATTGGAACCGAGATGGCGGTGCATGTTCTTCTCACTGATCTGGAAGAATCGGCAGCTCACACAGATAAAACCACTCAACCAGTCGTCAACCACAGCTGGGTCATGTACACGGTAGAAGAGCTGGTCTTGCGCTCCGTGCAAGGTTGCCATGTGAGTTTTTAGAAGGTGGAGGTGGGAGATGGAATAATTGGTACAATATCCACACTCATATCTATACTCCCCGGTATGAAAAGTCACGTGGTCGTACAGATTGCATAGATCTTGACATGAGTAGTTGCAAGCAATGCAATAGAACACAGCACCCCTAGGGGATCGGTGAGCATAGACATGTTGGATCATCTCGTTCCTTCTAGAAGACTTGAAAGTGCAGTAGTGGCACTGAGTCGACTTGGTTCCATCTGGGATCCACGACATCGTGTATTCCAAATTTCTACGTTCACTATACTCTTTGGGAGAGTGAGATGTCTCTTTCTGTATCATCTTTGCCTGGTCTTCTGACAGTGTGATGTAAGGAATGTCTTCGTTTGTATGCGTCGTAGCATAATGGAAGATGATCTTCTTCCCAAGATAGTCGCACATCTTACACTGGAAGTACTGATCAGGAAGAGAGGGGATTTCCGGTTCATCTGAAGTTGCAATTTCCATGGCGTCTTCATCGTACATAGACTTCTTCCCTCTTAGAGACAGTCTTGTCGGTTGAAAGAAAGGAGTGGATTTTTTCCCTTTCTTTCGGTCCTTCTTTTCATCATGGAACGGATGATGGAAGCCATCTTCGGTGGTAGCAAGGCTTGACGGGCTAGACATGGAGGCTCGGTCATACTCGTGCTCCGAATGCGCCTGGGACGCAGGTTCTTCCTGCGTGGCACTAGAGACGTCGTGGACTTGTACTTTGCTAGCAGCAAAGGCTGCGACAGCTTCTAATTCTAGCCGCTTTGAATCTTCCAGTTCCTTGGCCCGAGCCCGGTCTTTGCGAAGCTGTTCGATAATGCGCTCTCGCTTTGCTTTCAGCTTCTGAACCAGCAACTTGTTTTTCTTCTTGATAATAATCTTCTTCTTATGAACTTTAAGGTTTTCCGTTATGGCAACCGGAGTATCAACTTTCGTTTTTTCCTTTGTGACGGAACGTACAGGGTCCTGACTCAATACCGGTTTCGGCGTGGTAACTCGTGAAGTCTCGTCCAGCTCTGGTAAAGTCTCTTCCGGTTCGGGAGATGCCATCCTGCCCCTTGCAAGTTTCTTACCGGAAGTAGACGCTTGCTTCTTGACCTTGTCTTCAAGCTCCGATTCCAAGGAGGACGTGGTGTTCAACTTCGGTGCTGGTTTCTTCTTGACACGGCTACGGCTCTGAAGCAGCTCATCCTCATTCAAAGTAGCAGACTTCATGGTCCGAAATCTTCTCCCTTGCCGATCCAGGTCACTAAACTGTTTATTAAAGTCAACTATGTCCTCCTCGAGCTGTTCTAGCATAGACTTGCTCTTCCCACGAGCTAACTTCTTCTTGGGACTTATTTTCGTCACGGTTTGGGCAGAGGGTTTAACTTTCACGACTTTATTTTTGGGACTAACTATACCCCGGGACCATTTGCCTTTTTTTTGCTTTTTCTTTGCCTTAGGGCTATCTATACGAGGATCTTCGTCTTCTTCTCTAAAAGAATACTCATCTGGAGACTCTAAGAGTTCAGCGATGAGGGGGCTTGGCTGAATAGCCGATGTGGGTTTGACTGCCTTTTTGGTCGGCGTCTTGCGAGGAGGGAAAATTTGTCCAGCTTCTCCAGATTTTGCCTGAGCTGGCTTTGGTTTGAGCTTCTTCGGCTTTGTTGGCTTTTTTATTTGGACAACGTCTTGAATAAGTTTCTCTGCTACATTATACTGAGCACTTTTCAGTTTAATGGGAGGAGCTGTACTTGCTTCTGAGGCCGCGTGGTGCTCTTCAACAGCAGGTCTAGAGGGTTCTTCAGCCACGAGGTGTCCTTCGTTACTGGCAATATGAGATTTGTCGAGTGCAATTTCTTCGAATGTTTCCTTGTGACAGCTAGAATCATATTTGGCTGATGAAGGAAGTTCTCTGGATATTCTGACTGTGGGTTGAAGTTTGCAGTCTCTAGGCTGAAGTTTGCAGTCTCTAGACGGAGCCAAGATGCTCGGTTCAGTGACACTGGCTATGTCGGCTCGTGTTTCTGTATCGTCTGACCTATCCTGTGCATCCGGAGCGCCTGGCAACAGCTTAACCAATTGTTCACCTGAAACTATGTTTCTCTTCAAAGTTTCTAGCTTAGGCATTACTTCAAACAACTTCAGAGCCCCTGACGTCAGGATGAGTCTTTTTATGAAGTCCTCGACTTCATCAATCGTCGACTTCGGATTCGCAATCATAGTATCCAATTCTTCATCCGCCGTTCTGACTGCAACAACATACTCTTTCTCCACTGTAAGGGGCTCAGCACACGCTTTGTCTTTCTGAGAGATCTCGTCCTCTAAAGTCCCCAAAAACTCAGGCGTCATAGATTTTTTAAACTTATCTTCAGAATGACTTTCAGGATTGAGAACTGGAGGATCTGTATGCCTACTCTTAATATCAGACGTGTAAGTTTCAGGAAAAGGCAGAGACCCATGACTGCCCAGCCTACCGCTCCGTCTAGGGTTAGAGTGATCGTTAACTGAAAAGTCATTCAACGGCTCAACGAGTGCGATCTTCTCATAGACTTTTTCCATGGGCAGCGATTTTATTTCTTTTTTAGGCTCCTCCTTCTTAGCTATTTCGGATGAGACACCAGGACCAACTGCTTCTTTGTTCGAATGGTGGAAAACATTCGCCTGAGCCTCTTGCACTTGCACCATATTCCTGGACGTCGATGCGATTAAGCCACTTTTACTTTTACAGCTTTCAACCTCGGCTTTGGCAGATGTTGGTGGATCTATATTACGAGCAGTCGACCCTTGAGGGAGTTCGGTCTTGACTTGGATAGTTTTAGTATTCATATCGTCAAGGATGATGATATCCTCGTCAGATGAGCTTTCAAGCTGCCACTGACTGATTTTTCTTCGACGGTTGGGGTACTGTTTCACCTTATCCGACCTTACGTCCCCTCCAGCTGTCTTCATTTCACGGTTGGCATCGTCGGAAGGACTTGCTGGTTCCTCTTCAAGTTTACTGGCACCAACATTCTTACTATCCTGTGCATCCTCGATTACATTCAAGGAGCTTTCAAAGGAGAGTTTTGGAGAGGCAGCGCGAGCGGTTGGAGACTTGTCCTCGATATTTGTCGGTTGCCTATTATCGGCTCTTTTCAGGATCGTTTGAGAGGGCGGTAATCTCAGATCGGAAGAAGGGGGGAAATCACAAAAGTCGCGCATACTTTTTGATGGATCACGTTCTTGACCTAACTGATCCACTTGGCCATGTGGTTCCTCTTCCGTGTCGTCTCTCTGTTTCCTCTCAAGATCAGTCATTGCTACGCTTCCATGTTTCTCCTGGCTAACAGGACATTCGATTTCTTCTTTTTCTGCCCCGATCGGCATAGTCGGAAGCCTACTCTCAGATGGCTGTGATGCTCCCGTTCTCAGAGCTTCAAACCGAGCTTCAGCATCCTTACTTAGCTTACTGATTTCTTCCCTCTGCTTTTCTAACTGCAGCTCAATTTCTCTTGCCCGCACTTCCAGCTCTACCTTCTGTTGTTCTCGTCCGTCCTTTATTCTTCGCCATTCTGCGTAAGTCTGCGGGGTGTTCGGATTTGCCGGTCGAGGAGGTCTATTAGGACGTGGAGCCGTTGCCCTGTCAAACTGCAGGGGTTGAGCGAACCTACTTTGTTCAAACGGTACCCTGGCTCTGTTGCGAGCATCAAATGGAACACGTGGCCCGAAGCTAGGTAGGTTTGATGTAGGGAAGTATGGGCTTGATGGAAAGGCATTACCACCAATAAATGGGTTGCTTGGCTGATGTACTGGTTCCTGAGGGATAACTCTGATATTCCGAGGATCTCTAACATTAAACTTTGATGGAACTGCGATGTCTTCTGGTCTTATCAACGGGGGTGGAGGCGCAACGGGCATATTCATTAAAGTTTCCGGGGTCGGTAGAAGCGGACGGAACGGTCTAGGCGAAGGGAAAGGCTGCATAAATGCGGGCGTCGAAATTTGGCAATGTGGTAGTGCATGAAGTTGGAGACCGACTCCACGACGCACGCTGAAAAGAAAAGCTTAATTTAGGATACATTTTGAAAACTTCCGGCAAGTTTCTGATCCTAGGGTACTCAGGAGGCGCGAATTAAAGTTCCAGTATTTTCCAAAAATGAGTCACATTTTTGCAGATACCACTATCTGAGGTGGTTTTGGCAGTTACCTTGGTATTTGATGTAACTAACCATTGTATCTGAAAAATGCATCTCACTTGCATCATCACCAACAAAAGAGCCTAGGATTTTCTCAAACTGAAGGATGTCACTTGTGGTTGTGAATGGAGTTAGTGCGCAAATTAGAAAAGCGCAGATCAGAATTGTCAATTTTACAAAGCAATCGTCGTAACAGATACCACGGTAACTGCAAAAACGACAAAATGGAGATATAGTTACCATGGTATCAGGTATCTGCAAAAACACAACTGTGAAAGAGGCCCTCAAATTCTACTCGCATATGTCTACCACATTAACCCAGTTCGGAGACGCCGGGATTCTTAGTTCAGTTCCATGAGCATACTGAATTGTGGAATATCATGTTGTGAACATCAGCATATTATGAGTTCATCCTTGTTTCGTCTTCGTCTCCTTTTAGTTTGACTTCTGTTCTTGCTCCAATTGGCCGCTACGTTGGAAGTCCAGGCTGATGCGGACTGCAAAGACTAGTGAATTTCTAAAGAAGGCATTAGGGAATTAAAATGCGAGTAATACACAATGTGAGGCCTGCCCACGAAGTTTATTTTTATGAAGAATGTGTGGCTATCGGGTTAATTGGCATAAGATCATCAAAGGATCATCGTTTGAGTGTTTTTCACTTCTCCGACATTGACATTTGCCATGGGGATGGCAAGTGTATACTTTAATATATTCAAACAATGTTTACAACGGATACACGTCAGCTACGATTCTTCACCAGCGGTATTTCGGCCCTTCTTGGCAAGGGTCCTCTTCAGGCGTATATCCGCTGTAAACATTGTTTGAATATATGTTTCAAAGTCAGCTTGGGCTCAATGACTATTTATATACTTTAATGGGTTTTTTTATGGTTTGGTATTTTTGAAGCACGCGTTGCAGTAGACACAATTTCTATTCAAATTTTCCCACTGTGTGACTTCAATCAGGTTTCTAAAAAGACTAGCTAACACTGACCTGCCTGGGCTAGCTAACACTATTTTGGTAAAGATAAATAAAATTGAAATGAACGCAATAAAATTGAAATGAATCCACAAAGCCTGCCGCTTAAGAAAAGTCACATTCATACTGAAATTACATTTTTGACACCTACTGTCTTAGAAATACAAAAATTCGCATTTACGGGCATACCACAAACTTCACGGCTTTTTGGTTTGAGGATACCGCGTTTGACGAGGCCGGCACCGCGAAGCGAAGCGGTGCCGGTCGAGTGGCAACACCGGACGTAACAGTTGGGGACGGAGAGTGAATTAGTAATAAACGGAAAGACGACGAAAGTTTAAGGATGAAAGTTACTGCATTCTAGTTAGTTCGTCTACGATCACGTTTACTGATTAAAACTGTATTTCTCAGATTTTGTTAGGACCAAACGTTGAACAACAGAACTTTTTGGAAGATACAGTACCAGTTCCTTCTTTTCACAAGAAAAGCCTAAGAACCCGTATCATCGAAGACTTCGGTCTCTGTCAACTGAGGTACAAGCAAACTGAGGTGTGCTTTAAGCTCAATCCAAAGGGTCTATTAGACAGCAAGTGCTATCGAAAACTGGTTGGTTCAAAACAAAGAAAGAGCATGCTTGTAGTCGAGTCTAATAGCAAACAAAAACTAAAGAAGCAAGCATCGCCATACCTTGAACTAAAATGCTCGTTTGCTTCCTCGATGTCTGCACCTCTGAAGAAGACCTGCCGTTCTTCGTATGGGCTAGATCTTCCCGAATCACCGACAGTAGGGTCAAACAGAGTTCTTTCAAGGGGTAGTTCATTGTCTGTCCCCTCTCTTCTGACGGTGGCCGGCTTGTCCAAGAGTTTCACGATTCTCGTCTCCTGTTCCTGGTCGATGTCTTCTTTTTCTGGAATCGCTCTATTTCTGTACCCATCCGTAAGTGATTTCCAGTACGGCGTGTCCAGCGAACTGTCTTGTTGAAGACCGGTCAACCTTGACGGAGGCGATGTGACCGTGTTCACCGCAGGCCATGAATTAGATGAATCGTCGGCACAGTAACGGAATGTTTGAACAGGGAAGTGGGGAATTATAGGTATTGGAGGAGACAGTAGAGGCGTGCGTATTTCTTGAGCTGCAGCTTTTGATAGAGATGGCAATAAAGGAGATCGTTCAGCCTCTGTCGAATCTCTTACTAAATCAGGTACAACTTTCGAGTCCAAGGCAGAACCAGTAGGGCTGAACATTGCATGGGTCGGTGATGTAAAGGACGAATCGGAACCACCAACCACAACTGTCTCTGTCTTAGCCCCAGGTCCGATCCTTATCACGTCTCTACCGAATCTATCCTTTGCGCTCTTGCTTTCCTCCTTAAAACGCGACTTGCACAGTTCATTCTTTTCTTTCTGTTTTTCCTGTGAGCTATGGCGCGACCGTTCATGCCGGTCTGACGGCCGGTCTGACGGCCGGTCAGATCGATCCCGGGGCTCATAGTGTTTGTTTTTCCGATCGTGGTCTTTATCACTATCCCCACGACGCCTAGCCTCGTGGTCTAAACGTGATTTTTCTTTCCGTTCCTGAGAGCGAGGCCTGGTATTATCAGCTTTCTTGGATTTTGGTGTGAACATGTCGATCTCAGCAAGCTGTCTGGATTTTCTATCGCCTGACAATATTCTATCTTTGCCCTTATGGGATGTAGGCTTTCTGCTCGTAGCCGATGATTCTCCCTTAGCCACCAGCGTTCTGGCGTCAGAAGGAACCCGCTCTAACTGTGGTTTGACTGGTTGACTGACATTGCCGCAGGTAGAGGAGGCGACGGGTTCAACGGGAGCAGTGACATGCTGTGTGGCTGACGCCGTCGCGACTCTGGGTAAAATTATTCTTGGATCCTTCAGTTTGCTGCTTCCAACTACAGAAGGTTTATGGCTATCGACCGGAACTGGGTCTGATAGCTGAGTGGAAGCAACTGAACGGTGTGTCGACGGGGAGCCAGATGGCTGCTTGTGGAATATCCTGTAGTCAACGTCCCCTTTGCTAACAACCGGCCGTGACCCAGAAGATGACAAGGGAGCTGGTTTCGACGTGTGTGGAGGCCTTGCTGGATCTGGCTTTCGGCTGAGATGTTGCTCCAAGATGTGCAGAGGACTTTCGCCACCTCTAAGAACAGATATTTGTCAATGAAAATTAAGTACTTTTAGCCCAAGCCACCTGGCTACAGCAAGCTCGAGCCACCCAGCTACATCTACCCCTTAAAATATAAGCATTCAGCGGCACACTTTTGATTATTAATACATGGACTAGCTTCTAGAAAAGTCGAACTACTAATTTGTTTTCTAAATATCACTATGAGTGCGTTTTCCAATATAGAATTAGTACTTACTCATCAGGTGCCAAGTAGTCATTCTCAGGGAGAAACTTTTTGTACGATGGATCCTGAAACAGGAGCACTTAAAGAACTAAGAAAAAGGCGGACTCGTCGACCTTGTCAACTAAATTCGGATTGTAGAACAAAAGCAAACAGCCCAACCTTTAAAGGAGTTAATCCGAAGCATTTGGCATTTGTAGTGTCTAAATCAGCCTCCATTTAAAGGACCCCCTTGTTTATTTTGCCTTTCTTCTTATTCCAACCTCCCTTATCGGATACAAGATTATGACATCCCCCTTTCTCCATTGTTTCGTTTTGTACCTGCGACTTCAGCGCTTTTGGCGCCTAGCCGAGTTCTGAAAGTTACGCAAAATGCAAGCTTCACCGAAGGATTCAAGGTCTGTCAACATGTTCTTCACAAATAAGGACATGCGAAGCTTCATCGTATTATTGCATTTTGGAAGACATCGTAGATCACCTTCTGCTTTGTTTAGCTTGTTTTTCCCACTTTTTAACCAAGGCGCGTTATGTTTTCAAATATTTTGCGGCCAGCCACCGCGTCGGAGAGGACGAGGCTTGAAAAGAGTCGACAGCGCTAACAAGAAAATCGCTAATTTCCCGTGGAAAGTAATGGTACTTTTGAGAAAGATACTTCTGTGCCATTTCATTTTGAAAAGATCATTTCTTGTAAGAGTTATACATAGTCGCCACTTCAAACCAGGACTCGATACGACCGTGGGATAGTGTCGGATCCGAAGGGACCACATCGGTAAGCTGTCATTGCTGCCTAGCAATCCATATATTAAAGAAGACAGGTGTATCTGTCAAGCTACGGACAGTCTGACTAACTGGCTAATTCATGAGAGGACCGAACCGACGGACTGTTATCACAGATGGTACATTGTTTTTTTCATGCTAGTTGCCGACTATATTGGCTGGTAAAAAGGCACAGTAATGTTGATATTAATCATTCTGAAGACTGGAAATGGTTTCTCCCCTATTTTACGCCCATTTCAATCTAATTCTTTATCGAATCCTCAATCCACATCGAAGACCCAACAAACCAACAAAGTCCTTGTTTTTGCTTGCCATTACCGGATTTTGTTTGCAACCGCCCGCCAATCATTTTGGTATTTACGGACAGAAAAGTGGCACGGTTGTCTGAAGACATACAGTTCGCCTGGAATCTGGCTGAAACCGGAAAAATTGTTATAGGTTAAATTTCTATCTGAAGTTGATTAGATGTTGGATATAGGGGAAAGGAGATACGCTGTATTCATTTTTGAGCTTTACTTTATCTCAGTGATTTGGTAGACCTCTAGCAGCAACTGAGCGTATCCCACTTACCAACAGCAAAAACAATCGGGAAAGAAAAATACCTGATGGACTGATTGGATGAGACATCCATCACTCGGAATCGAAAGAAATCACGGGTTTCGACAAGCAAATAAAACGAAAAAACTTACGTTTCTAACTTTTGCTGTCATTTTCCTCAGGACGTCTTCACATTTGTCGAGGGCGTCAGGCTTTAACCTTAGGAAAACAGGGATCAAATAAACTTATAGGGGTTAATTCAGAGCATTCAAGCATTTACAATGAGCACATCACCCACATTCAAGTGGCTAGTTCAAACCAGGACTTGGTAAGACCGTTGGAATGACAGATTGACTTAGCAATGTCAGAGTATCTCCCAGCAGAACAAGAGCTGAAAGATACTTTTTGATACTTTCACGGGTAGTTAACATGTACATCAGCTTAGATTTTCGGTGTTGAGGTCAGATGTCTCTTCCGAGACCCTCCTCCCCCCCCCCCCAAGCAAATAATAGTCCTATCTACCGAGCTCCGTCCCGGTATCTCCACCTAAAGTGTCACTAGATTTCCTGCCCCCCCCCCCCCCCCCAACACACACACATTGACATTGTAAAACTCCGGTTCACTCCCCCCATATCTGACCTTGTCAGCTATCAAGTTCCATCCGAGTCGGATCACTAGTTCGAGAGTAACACATGTCTTAAAACACCACATCCGCCATTTTCAAGCTACAAGAGGGTATCGACGTAAGATTGGCTGGTAAAAAACTTAAGGCTCTACTTGAGCTCCTTGCGTACTCATTTTAAGTAAAAGAAAATGTCCCCCAAGACCCGCCACGCAGGAGTCCTCTCGGACTGAAGGAGTAACCTACCTAACCCAGTTCACACAAAATTACTTGATGAAATCATCCGATTTTTTAGAGTGTAGCAAATTTTTACTTACTTGCTATCGTTCTTAAGTACACTCCCCAGGCCTCTCATTCTCTGCAGCTGCATCTCTTTCGAGGAAACGTTGCTCTTCTCCAACCTGTTCATCATCTCGGCCAGGAATGGCAAGTACGACCTCAGGGCGGCAACTTTGACTTCGTAGTTGAAATCCATTTTGCCAAGAGAAAGCTCTACTACAAGCTGTCAAGTCACCTTCACCGAATTCTCAGGCTTCACTTGTGGCATCAAGTATCGGCGTGTGAGCTACAATGTACAAACAAAAACTTTAGGTGAAATCTAAGCACATTAGTTCACGTTTGTATAATACTTTTGTTGTCACTCACGCTCTGTCGCCTTTTTGGATTATTTTCACTGGTACTGATCAGAAGCGCAAAAAGTCCATTTTGTACCACTATGGACACGAAATGCCCGAATAACACCTAAATATTCTGTATCCTCCTCCTTTACTATTTCCCCTGAATTTAAGCTTCTTCGATGCACCCGCAGCTTGGTCTTTTCCCAGCTATCAGCCAGCGATGTTTAGAGAAATTAGCGATTTTCGTGTTAGCGCTGGTCAACTCTATCCATCCTTCGTTCTCTGATAGTGCAAAACGGATACGTCAGCTGAATTTTATTTCTTGTTCTCTCCGACGCGTGGCTGGACGCAAAATATTTTAAAACTGGCCGTGTCATGGTTACAAAGTGGGAAAACCAAGCAAAACAAAATAAGTCAAAACAGAACATAGATCCGATGGCCTATTATGTCTTTCAAAATGGAAACAAAAAGAACACTTTGAAGGTTCTCGTGTCCTTATGTGTATCGACGGATCAGCAGCGGACCTTACTTTTTGCGAAGTTTGCGTTGCATGACTGGCGAAACTCGGCAAAACCGAACAAAACTAAAGGTTTCGACGGGATCCCCAAAATATAACATTTGATTCCAACAAATTGGGTCATGTCTTCGCCACTCAGTCTTCGTCAGATTCGTTGAATATTTTTACTGTTAAAATAAAGTTCAAAATGGATTCACCATGTCCTTGCCGCGATACCGAATCGCTAATCGATTTGAGAAACAACTTTGAGCTTCAACCAAATTTCCAGTTTCAGCCGAATCCGTGATGAACCATTTGTCCAGCAAGTAAACTAAGTTCAAATATGGATTCAGCGAACTTCCTTACCCCCTCAATGAATATCTTATTACCTTATAACAAACTTGCTTTCACCGTAAATTCGAAACCCCTCCTTTGCCTCTAAAGACAGGACCAAAGGACCCATCTGCGAACTTGACCTGTACTTTACCAGTGAATCCTTATTGATCAACATGCTCATTGAACAACATATTTCCTCGTTTGAACATTATATACCAACCCTTCGACCTTCGATTCCACTAGATCTCTCCGACGTCCATAGAATAAACAAATGAATGTCGTCATCCCCGCGCAGAGCTATACTGGTTTGAGAATAAAGGGGTAAGGACTGCTATAGCCGAGAATTGGTCGACAAATTTTGTGTCCGGTTTTCGCCGGATTCCGGGTGAACTACTTGTACGGCCAGAAAATAACTTTCATATTCAGATAGCATGCCTCCTTACCCTTAAGTTAGCTATCTCAATGGCTTAAAAAAAATTGCTCATTAATCTGAAATCCCCTCCCCCACGACTAAATACAGGGCTACAAAGCCCATCTACGAACTCGATCTTACTCTTGTCTTGACTCAAAGAATCCTCACACCAAGTTTCATCAAAAAATCTCATTCCCTTCGAGAGTTATCGTGCTTACAGACGGACAGACAGATACCGGACAACTTTTGCCATATCCCTCCACTTACGTTTTGGGATCCCAAAAAGCGCTACAACGTCGTAGCCACGTAGGTACAAAACGAAGCAATAGTTACCTTTTTGCAGATACCATGGTATCTCTTACCACGGTAATTAGATCTGCAATTAGTCGCTTTTGCAGTTACCGTGGTATACGGTTGCTCTGCAAAAACGAAAATTGCAGAAATTGCGCTTTTCGAAGTCATCGCAGTAGAAAAACAGATATTCAGTCACATCACTAAGTGTACTTCTTTATCACCAATCTTATAAAATTTGATGAAAGTGAGATGACTTTTCAGATACCACGACTAGTTACCACGGTTGGACCGTAGTATCTGAATATCAGATACCACGCTAACTGGCCAGATACCACGACATCTGCAAAAACGACTTTAGACCGTGGTATCAGAACCATGGTATCTGCAAAAACGCAACTAATGACGATAGGCTGGGATTTCAGAAACTTTTAGTTTAATTAGGGACAATATAAAGGCAGAATAAGCAAAAGGTGTCCTTTAATAAGTAAAGGTACTCCCTTTTCTTATCTCATTTTATATACTCCATTACAAAGTAAATACACAATTCTTCTTCGTCTCAAGTTCTAATCCGGGTACTGATGATGATTACGAAGTTCATGTGGTCAGGTCCTAGATATATGTCAATGCGTGGCAGGTTCAATCGTACTGGCCTAACTGTAAGTACTCTTAAGTTGTGATCAGTAGGCCGACCGACAGACCGACGGGAAGGGGTCGATATGTCAGACTTGGACCGAAGTTTGAGAATGCGGAGACCCGAAAACTGTGGCACGCAGAACTTCCAAACAAATGATCCCATCCTAATGAAACTTGGCAAGAGGACATTCTAGATGTTATATTTCTGGGTCCAATAAGGACCGGCCACAGTGGGGTAACCGGAGTGGGGCTAATGAAATCGTTTCCAAGCGTAAGGGCTAAACAGACGGAGGGAAAGATCGAGACCTGGTGCTGTCAAATCGGGGTGCCTAACGCGAGATCAGCCTATAGTCGGGAAATCTTCGACATCTACAAACTGAAAAATCGTGTATTATGAAGTGACACACACTGGACAAATACAAGTTTTACTACGGAGTATTTGGAAGTCCTCCTGGGTACGATCCTAGTCGAGGTGCCATTGTCAACCCACCAACCACATAGAAGAGGGTAATTCCTCCTGAGTCCTGTTCCCAGTTGAGACTCCATCAGCCCCACCATACACAAAGACGATATATAATACCTCCTGGGCGGCATTCCCAGCTGAGGTGCCATAGATAGACCAACCCATCAACAGCTTACAAGAAAATCAACCGGGAGGCCGAAAGGGTTGTACTACCAGCTGACCCGATGCCATACATGATTACAGAGAAGAAGTTGATTCATTAGTTGGCTCACTCGCAGCACTACTGTCTTTTATTTAGCAGCTGACGTCTTTTTCTAAGCTCAGCGTAAACAAAAGTGGGAACAGGGGATACGGTCAGATTTAGGGCTGTTTGAGCTCTCTTCTTCCTTCACATCTGTTCAAGAAGCTTGCATCACCTAGATCTCCTGTGCTGATGATATCTCCTTGGTAAGCAGTGCAAAATCTACCCTTCTAAAAGTAAAATTTAATAAATTTTAGTAACAAACTTTCGGACGTAGGACTTGATATTAATCGGTCAAAATGTGAATAAGTCTGTTTCGGTCGTAGACAAGCTCTCCACTTCCTTCTGTTGGTATTGGATCTTTGTATTTCTTAGTTCGCTTCGCTGACATGGCTCGGACTTTGACATCAAACCGATTTTATTTTGAACTTGCTTGTCTGCAGAAAAAGTGTATCAAATTCTATTTGGATTGGTAACCAACCAGATTAAACTCACTTATGTCTATCGGAAGGTTATATAGCGTTCTGTTCCTACACATCTGTCCGGTTTGCATGAGCTAGACCTCTTGTGCTGATGATATCCCGTTGGTAAGCCGTGCAAAATATACCCTTCTAAAATTATTTTAAATAAATATTAGTAACAAAATTTCGGACATAGGACTTGATGTTAATCGGTCAAAATGTGACTAAGTCTTTTTAGGTTATACACAAGCTCTCCACTTCCTTCTCTTGCTATTGATCTTTGTATTTCTTAGTTCGCTTCGCTGACACGGCTCGGACTTTGACATCGAACCGATATTATTTTTAACTGTAACGTATCTAATTCTATTTGGATTGGTACCCAACTAGATTAATCTCACGTAAAGCACTCGGAAGGTTATATAGTGCTCTTTCTGCCAACAAACATTCACACCCATTTCGGAATTTACCACATCCTTTCGAAATAATAATATGTATAAATACTAAAATGCTCTGTGAGCAGTATAAGTTTCTTCTGTACCTCCAAAAATCCTCCCCAGTCGTAAACTGTTTTCATATTTCTGTTTCCAGGACAGCAGCAAAACACTTATTTGGACTTGTCAATCCCCACCAACATCCTGCCATGTCAGCCGGCTACACTCTGAAACATTTTCTAGTGACAAAATTCTAGATGCCCTTGGTGTAAATCTTGGGTCAGTGGGTGAATAATGTTTTAAAAGAATGTTAAATGTCTGTTATTTTGTTCTTTTTAATGTTTCCGTTCGTGCCATTTACTGCCTTTGTCACTCCGCTATCCTAAATACACCTGTCAGATATAACATGTTTTTATTATTAATTGTTTGAGCCTAACGTGACGAACTTTAGTGCCATTTCTCATACCAACTGAATTATATTTTCCATCTTGAGTTATTTAACCAAGTTTGAGGCTAACCTGAAACGGGGGCAACTCCGCGAAATCTGGTTCATTATTAAATCGGTCCAAGCGAGGCTATCAGAGCAATCTTGTTAATTGTTAACTCTGTGCCGACGAAGCTATGTAAGTAATTCAGCTCAGTGTAGCTAAGGAGTTTTGTACCAGACGTTGACCAGTAAAGTTCTCTGTTTTTCTACACCACATCTACGACTGGTATCAGCTTCTTCACAGGAGCTGTAACACTGTGACACATTAGTTGCGTTTCTGATCCGAATTCTCCTCGCGATTCTCCTCAGAATTCTCATATTTCACGTTTTTGGACTATTCAGATGAATAGAATTATCCTCTTTCTTGTTTTTGTCAGAATAGAAAACGGGAAAAGCCTCACAATTCTGCAGAATCGAGAAGTTGCTCCGACGGTGAATTCTCGATTCTCCTCTCTTCGTTCTCCTCCCTGATAGGTCAACAAAGTGCGGGTGCTCAATATGCATTAACACGTATACCGGGTTGCGGACGAGCTGCAAAATTAGTATTTTTGTCAAAAGCGAGAATGGAGAAGTCAGAGGAGCAAAATGGTAATTTGTACGAGAATCGAGAATTCAGAAGCGGTAATTCGGAACGGAGAATTCAGATCAAAAACGCATTTATTGTCATTTACATATTCGGACCGGATCCGGCCACTGTGGGGGAGCTCATTGAGTCCTAGAACCTTACGGCACGTATAAGCGCCGAACGGAGGGGGGGGGGGGTGAAGGTGCCACGGGTCATTTTGCTACAAAAAGACGGCAACTGGACTTACAACTTCCTACAACCGGATCCGACTTCTGAGAAGACCCTTCCAAATCCAATAAATCGGACTTTTGAAAGTGCTACGGAAGGCAGGTGCTTACTACATGCCTTGGTAGGCAGAACTTTCATACACCCTAGAATGACAGTCCCAGCAATCGAGTGGCATACGTAAGTGAGAAAAGGATGGAGGGACCTGGGCGAGATTTTGTTAAGAAAATGAGGTTAAACGCTGGATGTTCCATTTGCAAATTCTGACCACATTCGGGCATTGTGGCAGTATAGATTCGCTAGGTTCTGAACGAGTTTTGGTAAAACAGGGCATGGTTTAGTCCAAGCTCTCTTCTAAATCTCAAGGTCCTCAAGACCCACTGCAGGACGTCCAGAAAACTTGCTTTCACGGTAAGTGAAAACTTGAACCGCGTTTGACTTGCTTCTTAAAACCATGTTCGAGTCAAGTCCTCCTTGTCTCGGTCTTGTCTTCTTGTTCCATGTCACAAGTCCGAGACTTGCTGCTAGATCAAGTCATCATTTATCGCGTTTTGTCTGACCGGCGATGACATTTGTTGTTAGCTGACAGGGTAAATAAAACGGCATTAAGGCGACACGTCGGATAAATTTAAACGGCATTTGGCCAACAGGGCTGAGACAGGATCATGACAAGGTTAAACGGAAGTCTTCTTGAGGCGAAAGGCTGTAGGGCAATCATGTTGTCCTTACAGATTCACTATCGACATCCTCAACGATCATGAAGAGCGATTCGCGCTATATTATATTCCAATGTCATTTTCTACCGCCGTCACAAAATGGCTTTCCAGAAAATTCTGGTGTTGCAGGCAAATCCACGTTGGGGCATATTTGCTCTAAGCACGGAAACAGAATCACAGAAACTTTTTCTTTGTTTGAGTGCATCTTCGGAAGCAAGAGCCTGACGGTCACACCGCTTTTCATACCCGCTGAAGACAAGAACACCATCTGTATGCGTACATTCAGGAACAAAGCACTTACAGTACAATATTTACAAATTAGAATGCAAAAACATCTACTACAAAATACGGGTTTATAACAGAAGTGGTCAGATGGATGGTTGTCTATCGCAGAAAAGAACACTCCCAAACCGGTGCTGCTCAACTAGAATTTTCAAAACGTCCAGCCCCTCTTCCAAGACCAGAACATAAGACCGGGTCCTGGCTTTAGTGCCATAGGCGAATGTACTGGCCACCAAGTAATGCTCTATGCCAGATTGGGTCTTTCTGCAGATTTTCAGATGGTTGTCTTCTGCACACAAGAACACTCCAAAACCGATGATGATCATCTAGAATTTTAACAAGAGCTACGAGCTCATATGGCACTTGTACGAGTAGGCTGTACAAGAAAGTAGATGAGAACGTCACAAAATACACCCGCCATCCAAAAATGCGGTTCGGAAATAGAAATAGGATATTTAGTTTCACTCATTTCTGAGCAGTTCCGGCATCGTCTCGATTGTCTGTAGCAAATGCACATGACTGTTCAAACTTTCATCCCAATAAATTCATTTGTTTGATCCCTAGACGTGCTACACGATTTCCGGTACCCACTCTATCTCGACCTACCGTGGCCGAATCTGGTTCGGAATATAAAAAATCGACCACCTAAAGCATCTTCTTTTATACCATCTATCAAGTTTCACTCAAATCTGAGCATTTTTGGAAAGTTCCGGTACCCCCCCCCCTCCCACCAACGTTGTCGGAGCCGGTTCGGGCCCAATCTCTTAATTCCCTGTTCCTGTCCATCAAGTTTTACTGAAATTGGAGCTTAGCCTATCTGCAAGTTTCCAGTAACCCCCCCCCCCCCTACCTTGGCGGAATTCGGCCCGGACGCCAAATAACAAATCTAGGCCGCATAAACTCGGCACTGTCGAATTTGCATCTCATTCGGTCCATCCGTTTGGTTTTTATGCATGTCAAAAGTCCCCCCACCCCAATTCCCCTAATCGTGGTCGCATATGGTTCGAACGCATGTTTTACATGTCGAGGCCATCGATTCGTATCACCCATAAAGTTTCACTCGAATCAGACCACTCGTTTGCAATTTATAGAAGTCAATTTCCATATTTCTCTTCTCGTGCTCCCCAAAAAATGCTCGGATCTAGGAACGGAAGTTTCCGGGGTATGTTGTGTCAGGTTCTTAAGTCAAGATAATTCGGGTCGCTAATATGCCTGCAAAGTTTCGTTGTCATTTTACATCTGGAACTATTCTAACTCACGACTACCGGAATTCCAGGAAACCCCTCCAACTCCCCCTTGGGCTCAAAGAATATTTATCCCCCCACAGAGCCCCGAAACCATCTGGCTCCTTCAATTTCATCTAGGCCTAATGCTTGTTCCATCCATTAAGTTTCGTCCCAATCCCTCTGCTTTTAGAGTTTCTCGAGTTCCCCCCCCCCCTCCATCCCCACAGGTATCGGACCCCACCCGGACGTGACACTGAACGTCCGAGGTGATAGCTCACCAGACAAGTTTCATTCAAATCCGATCACCCGTTCAAAAGTTATGCACGCCACTAGATTCCCGACTCCCCATCCACCCACTCCCCCCACGATGGTCGGGTCGGGGAAACGGCTGTTCTCAAGTCAATATGTTCGGATCCCTGATATACCTGCAAAGTTTCATCGCCCTAGGACATCAGGAAGTATGCCGAACTCGCGGGATCGCTAGAAATCCGGACCCCGACCCCAACTCCCCCACAGTGCCCTGATCCGGTCCGGTTATGTCAATGACGTGTCTAGGACTTGTGCTTGTTTTTCCCACCAAGTTTCATCCCGATCCATCCACTCTAAGCGTTTCTCAAAATTTCCGGTTCCCTCCTCCAACTCCCCCCAGTGTCATCGGATCCACCCGGATTTAAAGTGAGATGTCTGAGACACGAGGTCATCCTAAATATAAAATTTCAGCAAGATCCGATCAACCGTTCAAAAGTTATACACGCCACTAGATTCCGGACTCCCCATCCATCCACTCCCCCCAGTATGGTCGGATTGGGAAAACGGCTGTTCTCAAGTGAACCTGTTCGGGTCCCTGACATACCTGCCAAGTTTCATCGCCCTAGCACATCAGGAAGTATGCCGAACTCGCGGGATCGCTAGAAATCCGGACCCCCCCCCCAAACTCCCCCAGAGTGCCTAGATCTGGTCCGCTTATATCAGTGACGTATCTAGGACTTGTGCTTGTTCTTCCCACCAAGTTTCATCCCGATCCCTCCACTCTAAGCGTTTCTCATGATTTCCGGTTCCCTCCTCCAACTCCCCCCAGTGTCATCGGATCCGGTCCGGATTTATAGTGGGACGTCTGAGACACGAGGTCATCCTAAATATAAAATTTCATCAAGATCCGATGACTCGTTCGCAAGATAAAAATACCTCAAATTTTGGCTTCCCCCTCCCTCCAATCCCCCCCCCCAGATGGTCGAATCGGGGAATTGACGATTTCCTATTTAATCTGGTCGGGTCCCAGAGATGCCTGTCAATTTCCATCGTCTCAGCACATCAGGAGGCACGGAACTCGCGGGATCACTACAAATTCGGACTTCTCCCCCCCCCCCCCAACTCCCCCAAAGTGAGCGGACCCGTTCCGGTTATATCAGCCATGTATCTAGGACTTGTGCTTGTACTTTCCACCAAGTTTCATCCGGATCCCTCCACTCTAAGTGTTTTTCAAGATTTCCGGTTTCCCCCTCCAACTCCCCCCAATGTCACCGGATCCGGTTTGGATTTAAAATGGAGGGTCTGAGACACGAGTTCCTTCCATACATCAAGTTTCATTAAGATCCGATAACCCGTTCGTAAGCTAAAAATATCTCAGTTTTCCTCATTTTTCCGGATTCCCCCTCCCTCCACTCCCCTCCAGATGGTCGGATCGGGGAAGCGAGTATTTCTAATTTAATCTGGTCCAGTTCCTGATATGCCTGCCAAGTTTCATCATCCTAGCTTATCTGGAAGTGCCCGAACTAGCAAAACCGGGACCGACAGACCGACTGATGGACAGAAATTACAATCGCTATATGGCTCTTGAGTAAGCTCAAGTGCCATAAAAACGTCCATCACCTCTTCCCAAACCCGGACATAAGCCTGGGTCATGGCTTCAGAACCATAGGCCAATTTACTGGCCATCAAGTAATTCTCTATGCCAGATTGGGTCTTTCTGCAGATTTTCAGACTAAAATTTAAAATAAAAGGACTTGAAGTTGAACCTACAAGCAAGTATCATTTAGGATGCACAATCCACTGAGACTTGTGCTTACCAGCTTAGCCAAGGAACAATAACAGATGGTCTTTCTGGGCTTCACCTATAGACTAAGAGAAAACACATTCAAGAGCTGTTTAACCTCTAGCCTACCATTCAAAACCGACTTCTTCCCCACTTAACTGGTCCTCCTTGAGGAAAACTCATTCTTGAACTAGTATCTATACTCCAGAGCAATGGGCAATTCAGTGTCAGTTTATCTTTATTTTATGGTTCTGTGCATTACAGCATAACCAAGTGAAAACAGGCTGGCATCCAAACTTATAGGGATGATTGGTTCATTTTCAACACTTACAACAGACCTCTGTTAGTAAAAGAGAGACAGCTCAGCTAGCCTCTTTCTGTGCATGTACAAGGCCTTTGGTAACACATAATGGGATGGCAACAGTTCTGTGACCAAAAAGTTATTCAAAGATTGCAGAGTCTTGGGACCAGGACCATCCTACTCAGTGAACATAAGACCATGCAGTTCTGCCACAGACAGGGAAATTCAGTACCACTGGATTAGCCTAACAAGGATTACCCCCATGAAACTCACCCTTGTAAAGAGACCTCTCAAATCCAACTAATCATCAGAAAACGACGAGCTGCTGAGTCAAACATCTTGCTGCATATTAGGTCTCATAACTAACTCGTATTAACTAAAACTCCACCATGCTTTGTCTTTCTGGCTTTCAGCTTTAAATTCACTTCTTCTACAAACTACTGTTGTCTTCAGCTTGATGAACATGAGAACGGGAGAGAGGGAAAAGTTTTTTGCAAGAAAAGAAGATACAATGCGGGAACTTCAAAACTTAGCAGTTGTGCTGCAAGGATCCAGAGTCGAACCCAAGTGCCAGTGCCTAACTAAGGTACTGCAAGGATATGGTTAGCTAGGCTGTACGAAACTGAGCAGCAAGGATAAACAGTTTTCAAAGCCATCGAAGTTATGAACAGTGCATAAATAGGTGGCATAGCTTGATTGTTGTAGTCACAGAGAGAAATTTGCCATATTCCAGTTCAATGCTTCCAGCACTTGTGACCAGGGGCATCAGGGTGGGGATGCCCCCCCCCCCACAATGTTGTGAGGCGGTTGGTGAAAAGTTAAAAATTTTGCAAAAACAATACATTTTTTCTTGGAAATACAGGAGTGCTGCGTGAAGCCGCCACCCTAAACTCCTATTTTTGGGAAATGACTTAGGGAAAAAGAGTAAAGGTTGAGATAAAATCCAGTGGAGTATCCTGAAAGGAAGCTTAGAACCTTCACTTTCTGCTGGTACCATAGTTTACTTGTAATTGTTCAAGGCTAAGCTGGAGAACACGAAAGAATATAGGCACCCAAGTGATCATGAAGTCGCCCACTTTGCTAAAAATAGTATTTTGGTACATGGTGAAGTTAGAGGCCAGCTGTTTGGTCAGAAAGGTTCCTTGACCTTTTGCAAATAACAAAATTTGCTGTTTTCTTGGAATTTGCATGATTTTTCTGGGGGTGGCAGCTTCATGATCCAAGGTGGCAGGATCATGTACCATGGCCAATTGGGGGGTGGGCGGTGCCATGGTAAGGGCGGCTTCATGCAACACTCCTGTAGTTGATTTTTCTTAAAAACAGTCGGATTTTTGTAAATTAGTCATTTTTAAGACAGTGATTTTTTCAGAAAATCAGTTTATTTTTAGTCAAAATAGTTTTTTACATGAATATTTTGCAAAGGGCAATCTCTTGAATTTTCTTCCAATCTGCCGAGCGCAAGAACAAATAGGAAGTCTTTGAACCTCAGTTGCACCAGTAGGCTACAGCTTCTCTCTGACTTGCTGAAATCACTTTCCACTTGCGAAGTGGTTTTGCTTTCCAAGTCACTGGCAGAAACTAGCGGATCGCGAGAACAGCTCTGGAAAGCAAAGCGAGTCTGGGCAGTCGCTAAAACAGCCAGTGCATAAGCTAGAGGACCTCCAGACTGCCAGAATTGCCTTTAACTCTTGTCTGACTGAAGCCAGACAAAGTTGCCACATCTAAAAACATCTAGAGAGGGAATTTTGGCCCGAAACAGAGTGATTGAGCAGTGAAAAGAACGAAGAACGAAAGAACATGAAATGGGAACTTTGGTGGGAATCGCCTCTGCAAAAACTATGCATTTTAATTTTATTTTCACAAAAGAAAAGTGAAATAGTCACTTCTTGTCAGAATCCCTGCTGCAGTGACACATTTAGATGTAATCTGAAATAGAGTTACATATAGGTCCTACCTAGGATAAGAGTGACAAAAAATTAATTGAGTGACAATTCACACTATCACGCGACATGTGGCAACCCTGAGGTCAGAAGGTTTTTTGATGATTGCCAAAGATCTGGGCTTCCAGTTTTACTGCAAGGATATGATTAGCTAGGCTGTACCAAACTTGAGTGGCAAGGACAAGCAGTTTTCCAAACCATTGAAGGTATGAACATTGCATAGCTAGCTTCTTGCAATCACAGAGAGGAATTTGCCATATTCCAGTTCAGCGCTTCCAAGCGGACTGATTTATATTATTCCCCCTATGTGATGATCACTTTGACAGACATATTAAAATGGATCCAGAGGTTGATGAGTAGAAAACCTGCTATCTACTTCTTGGGTAATGGAGGTTTTGCATATGACTCGGTAGTAGAAAGTTAAAGTTACCCACTACCTTATAGATCCATCTTTTTACTATGAATACACAGGTGTTGATTATGAGACAATGGGGGACTAATAGAAATTAGTCCACTTAAAATGCTGAACTGGAATACGGCCAATTCCTTTGTGCAGAACATTTACACCCATTTGAGCCAGATCCTACCACAATCTAAGGTGCGTTAAAACTCGCCACAGGCATAGGACAAAGTAAAGGATTAAGATTTGACAAATGTACTTACCTCGTCTGTTCTCTGTCACATCCACTTGATGCTATTTGATTAGTCACTCTTGTCTGACTGTAGCCAGAGATGGTTCCCTGATCAGGTTTGCCCCATCTCACAATATTGTGGATTGTCACCCTATTTTGTTTCTTTCACTCGTGTCCTACATATGACATAAAATACACTATATTTCAGAAACAGATGTGTAATTTTTGTAGCAGGGAACCCGACCAGAAGTGACTATTTCAAGTTTTTTTATTTAAACAGAACTTCACTCCCAATTCACTCTCTGTTTTGGGCTAACAATCACTCTCTAAATTTGTTTGATGTGGCAACCTCTGTCCTCGATGATTGCCAAAGATCAGGTTGTCCACAGAATGAAGCAGGCTTTTCAGAGTTGTCATGGTTGTGATTGTAGTAGATTTCATTATAGCCTACTTCAAGATTTCCTAGCTCTGTCTCCATTGCTTAAAGACAGGGCTTCCTAATTTAATAATAATGATGAAAGCTAGTGTCACTAATGTCACTAATGTCAACCTTTCCTAGATGTCCACTTCAGAATTCTTCCAGACATCCGGAATCTGAGGTGTCCAACACCCCAGAATTCCAGATATTTTCGGCTTGGCTTCAGCTTCACCTTCCAAATCCCTCTCAACAAGAACAGATGTCTGGAACCTGTAGCCTGGCTTTTACTGTATCTTTCAGATCACAGCTATCTGTCCCTTTGTCTTCCCATACCCTTCCATCTCTGTATGTGTTATATTTGTTGGAACCACGCCTTGGAGAAGAGGCACAATTACGCACATGGTAATGGATTGCTTTTTTTTTTATCTAAACAGATTTGTGTGGGTCTTGTGCCCTCAGTCCAGGTTATGGTCCCCCAGTTTGTGAGCACTGCCCACCGGTGCTCATACTTTGAGACATGCCCTAACTTTGGAGCAATGCGATCAGCAACTGAGAATTTGTGTTCTGGGTAGTTATTTATGAGGTCAAATTTGCCTGAAACCTACAATCTTAAGACGGAAGTTACAACTGGCTTCACATCCTGTGTAGGCCAAGAAGTGTGGGAGGGACTAAATTGGCAGGCATATAACGTTATAGGCCTAGTTAAACCCTGGTTAATGTGTCACCCTCGACTCCTGGTCACCCTCAGTCAGCATGCCTTGTTTTGTTTGACAGCATGTAACATAGTCGATCATACTAAAATAATCATTAACAACACTTGGCCTGAGTAATTACTAACGTAACCCTCCCTGTCTCATAACAAAACAGCAGAATTATAATATTTCACCCTCTTTTATCCTTCCCTTGTAGCCTAGACTCTCCAGAAATTGCAGGATGCTCATGCATGTTTCTTACGCCTCTCTAGTTGGTGACATCAGACATTTTGCTGACAACACTAGGGGGGGGGGGCTCCAGTCCCCCAGACTTCCATGGACAGTTGTCTGTGTTTGAGTTTTATTAGAGGCTTATTGATCTTAAGTTAGGCTCCTCAAACTGAATGAAAAAACAGCATTTGATTTTTTTAGTGGCACTGAGAGTAAATCAAGCATTGTGAAGTAGCAGAATTAAGTAGTGATGCTGAAATCTGCCAACTTCAAGTCGAAAGCTGTTTGGTGTTGCCTGTAGGCATTTTTCCGCGGCACAGTTGTGGGCCAAACACTTCTGAGTGTTTGTCGCGGAAACACGATTGTGTGCCACACAGTTGAGCCACTCGTTGAAACTCGCGGAAACGCAGTTTTGTCTATTTTTTTGGCGGTAATTTCAAATATCTGAATATAAAAATAAAATTCATGTAAAATCTCAGTAAATTGAACTCCAGGCTTATTTTCTTACCATTCTGTACAAAAAGCATCCTCAGTTTTAAGTCTATATACTTGAAAAAGTAGTTAATTTTATTGTTTAGACACTATTTTGTTGCTTAATCTGAATTTACCGCCAGAATCGAGCCACAAAATCGACAATCACCTCGCCAGTTGTTTGTCGAATTTGAGCCACAAAGCGAGCCACGAAAATCTTGTTGGTCGCGGAAACGCACTTGTGGGCCGCAATAAAGGCCGCGGAAACACTCTTTTCGAGCCGCAATCGACCCACAAACTGTGGGAGCACGGAAAAACGCCTTGTGTTGCCTATGACTAGCTAAGCAGATAGGCATCGCATTGGAATCCTCATAGAAACCAGCTACTGTGTAGTTGTGGTGAAAACTTCACCAAGGTGCAACTGAGCATGGCAGATTCTTGTTAACATCCTTTCTTGCAGACCATATTCCTCAAATGATGGTATGATATCAGTCCAACAATGAGATTGGTTGAAAATGAATCTTTCAACGCCTGAGGAGCAAGTTGGTAGCATTATATAACAGTCGAACATCCTAAAGCCCGTTTCTACTACAGGTATTTCAAAAAAATGGTCAGGGCAATATTGTTTTTAAAGTCCTTATCAAAACCTGGACTTTTCATCATAATCGTATCTCTAGCTTTGCTTCTTGAGAACCGACACTCTGTTGTAGTCCGTGGTCAATACCAGCCATGGTTTCAGCTATCAAACTTTCTCGTCCTAAATAGCAACTACTTCGGAGCAAAATAGATAATAACAAGAGCTACGATCTCATATGGCACTTGCTACGAGTAGGTGGTGCTAGAAAGTCAATGAGAACGTCACAAAATACCTCCTTCAACCCCCTAGGATCGGACCTAGAAATAGGATATTTAGTTTCACTCGACTCGAAAATTTCCGCCTTCGCCTCGAATTATTTAGGGCAAATATCTCATCCCACTAGTTTGATCCCTTGGAATGGAACACTATTTCCAGTACGCCTCCCCTCAAATTAACCCCACTGCGGGCGAATGTGGCTCAGACACATAAACAGATCTTCTAAAGCATCTTTGCTTACCGGCTATCAAGTTTGAGTTGTTTCTAAGCATTTTCGAGAAATTCGGGTACCTTCCCTTGTGCCCCCCCCCCCCCTCCCCATGCTCAGACCCGGTCCGGCCCTAAAATATGTAATCGAGGGATGGTCTCTCTACTTTCCAAGTTTCATTCAAATCATTCCACACGTTTGACCCCTATGCGAACCGCACAATTTCCGGGACTCCCACTCCAACTCCCTCCACTGTGGCCAGATAGGGCTAGGACTATGAACGTCGTATCTCTAACGTCTCCTCTTCTCGACCGGGTGCATTCTCCAATCGAGGCATATCCTCAAATTTCCGGTTTCCGCTTCATCCTCCTACCGAGCCCGGATCCGGTCCGGAAGCCAAATAACAAACTTTGCCACATAAAATTGGTACTGTCCAACTTGCATCCCATGCGTTTGATTTGTGTGTGCATGTCACAAAGTTTCCGGACCCCCCTCCCCCCCCCCCGTCCAACTCCTGCAGCCATTGCCGCTTGTGGTTCGACTCCCGAGGACGTGTTTTCCATATCTAGGTCATTAGTTCTTATCAACCAAAAAGTTTCACTCGAATCGGACCACCCGTTCGCAACCTATAGAAATCAGTAATTTCCCGATTCCCCTTCCTTAACTACGCCCAAAATGGTTGGATCCAGGAACGGAAGTTTTCCTTGGGCATAGTGTTAGGTCCTTAAAGTTTAACTTAAAAGCCAACTTATTTTTGTGTCATTTAATTGAATACAGTGAATTATTTAGATTCTGCAAAGGGTTTTGTTTTATTTTCCCCGCAGCGTAAATTCTACTATGACGCGGGAAATTTCAACACAAACTCGGCTTTTCAGTTGGCGGTGGTGAGAGTAGTGCAGATTGCTTTGTGCCTGAAACAAAAAAAATATCATAAATCTTTCTCGTAAGGCTTACAACAAAAATACAAGCGCATAGAGGTACCACGAATCCCACGGTAATTCCACTATTTGAAAATCGATTATTCGTGAATAGCGGAACAACGAAGTAACGCATTTTCAGCGGGTCTTCAAGCCAATTTAAGTGAATGAGTGATGGGTAACTAGTTTGTCGTATCCCAGCTCTTACCGGTTAAACTCTCAAGTATATTCGGTCGGCTCACTGATATTTCTGCTAAGTTTCATCGTCCTTGACACATCCGGAATGGAAGTATCCTAACTCGCGAACACCGGAATTCTGGACAACCCACCCGAACTCCCCCCAGAGAGTCTCGGTAAGCTCTGGTTCTGTCAAGAACGTATCTAGGGCTTATTCTTGTTCTTTCCTCCAAATTTCATCCCGATCCCTCGACGCTAAGCCTTTCACGAAAACTCCGGTTCCCCCTTCAGCTCCCCACACAAGTATTGGATCCGGTCCAGCCTTGACACGGGACATCTGAGACGACACCTCTTCTTCTTGCCGAGTTTCATTCAAATCCGATCGCCTGTTCAGAAGGTATGAATGCCACTAGATTCCGGATAACCCATCACTCCACTTCCCCTACGATGGTCGCATCATGCAAACAACTTCTAAAGTCAGTTGTCAGAATCCTCTCCCCCCCCCCCCCCCCCAACTCCCTCCACAGTGCCCGAATCCGGAAAACCTTTCCAGGGTTAAAGATGCTAAGCTCTGTAAAGTTACCCTTTTAGAGAGTAGGAGAATGATGTTAAGATAAGTCTTAGATTTATATTTTGTTTTTCGGCAATGGCTTACATTTGTATTTGGTAGCACTTAAAGGTACTACAAATCCGAAAGAATAAGTTAATTCGATAAAAATCGGTTATCTGGGGATAAGAGACAAACGAAGTGAGGCATTTTATCGGGTTTTCAGGACTATTTTAGTGAATAAGTGATGTGTAACTATACTGTCGGATCTCCGCCCTATTCGGTTAAAAGTTAAGCTGAGCCCAATTTTACTTAGACCCTCAAAATCAATGAATGTCCTACGGTGCTTGAACCTCTGAGGAGTCCATATATATTTCGGTTATATGAATGAATGAATGAATGATTTATTTGCACATTAAAGCCATCCGGCCATCATGCAACAAAACGAAACAAAAAGTAAACAATCTTACATGCGCATATACACACTAACACACTCTTAATATTTTTAATTTGCACTGAATACTTTCTTAGCACTAAAAACACAATTTCCCCATCAGAAGAAATCTTTCCGGTGTTTAAAAGCTAACCTGAGGAACTTCCCAATAATTCTTATTTCTTTAAAATCTTTACTCCCCATCATTTTAATAATCCATTTCTTATCAGTTCCCCCCACCCCGAAAATCTCCTCCCTTAGCCCCCGTAACTCTCTACAATCACACAAAAGGTGGCATATATCCTCGTTCATTTCTCCACACATAGGACAGAAGTAGTAAGGACCCGATCTTTCCTCTTTTTTCCCCATATACTTTCTTCTTGCACCGAGCGGCAAACCATCAGCCCTCATACTTATTAACAAACCCAACTCCTCCCTACTTAACCCTACTTTAAAATATATTTCCTCACCCCACGTCTCTTTTGCCGCAGCGTACAACCTCAGAGATTCTGACTTACTCACCTCGCATAACCACGTCTGTATTTCCTGGTCTTGGAGTGTCTGTCTAACCACTCTAGTCACACTTCCTAACTCCCATCCTGGACCTTCCCCTTCATTCCACAAATTACTTAAACCTGTATTATCTAAAATACACTTAATCTGGTGTGCCCACGACTGCTTCCTTCCATCACACAATGATTCTAGGTATGCCTCCTTTAGTAGTCTTGAATGGGGCATAATCAAAATCCTTTCCCAAAAATTTACCATACTCACTAGCCTCCTACTCCTTAGTGATAATAGACCTAAATCACCCTTTACCACTAGACACTGCACATATTACATATGTGCAGGCCCGTATCCAGGAATTTATTTCGGGGGGGGGGGGGGGGGGGAGTTTGCCTGCGGGTCGGACAAAAAAGTACAAAAAAGACATAGATCACAGGGAAAACCTAGAAAAATGATTATTTGTGTATGTTTCGGGGAGGGGGGGGCTCAACCCCCGCCTCCCCCTCCGATACGGCCCTGCATATGTGGAACATCCCGTATGGAGAAACTACTGTTTTTGCTCAAGGGCGATTCTGACGGTCTGGAAAGCCCCGCTGGTTTGTCCGCCTTGTGTTCTTGTGACTCGACTAAAACTCGCTTCGCTTTCCATTGCTGTTCTGGTGCTTCGCTAGTTTTGGAAAATAAATCACTCCACTCCGTACGTGGCTCTTATGCAATCAAAACAGCGAGAAGCTGTACAGCGCAACAGAGGCGCGACCATTTTCCGTTAGTTGTGGCGGTATCCCGCTTTCCTTTTTGGAAAGGGAATCCGTGAGATTGTCAGAATCGCCTTTTACCCTAGGTTCACACAGAGCAAATCGCGGCGATGAACGAGATTTTTCAATCGCATCGACAGAAGATTTTTATCGCTTGGATGTTCACATTGAATTTTCGTCGGCCACAGAATTTAACGTGGAATGATAAAAGATTAAAGTTGAATTCTCCCAAATCGCCGATTTTGGCGACAGAAATCTCGGCGATGGCCGATATCGCCTCAGTGTGAACCTATAGGCAGGGGCGTCGCAAGTGCATTTTCGGTGGGGGGGTGCAGAGCACAAATTTTACCGAATCTTTCAAAAATTTTACCGAATCTTTCAAAAATTTTACCGAATCCTAGAACTAAGAATTTGAGCTTTAAATTATGGAACAGAGACGCTTACGTAGGAAGAGTAACAATAAAGGGCAGCATGAAAGACGATAAGCCAACTATTAGGCAGCGTTCTGGCGAAGGCCACATAGAAAATATACTGCCGGGCGTGATTGCAGTAACAGCTTCTACCTCTTATAGCCAATAGAAAATTAAATCGAGCGCCGCCGGCGAAAAAAATTCAAAATCAATTTTTGTTGCTGTAGGCTAAAACCAACTGCTTCTCTTACAAATTCTATCATTTATCGTTGATTAAACACCGAGACTCCAAGAAGTTCCCGAAACCGGACGGAGCGACGTTCCGGGAGCAGCAGTAACTGTATTCTAGTCAGTATACTACCCATAATCCCATAAAATGAGCGCCGCAGGCGAAATTTTGTTTTTGCTTTCAATTTTAATCTTAATTTCCATCCAAATTCTAGCTTTTAATGTTTCGAACTCAATCCTAAAACTGGCCCCCGTCAAATGACGCGACGTTACACAAAATAGAGAATATGACAAAAGTGCTGCAGGCGGAATTTTCAAAATATTTATGAATAGATATTCTTTTTGGAATCCAAAATAAAAGTAAGGACTATCGATGATATCATAGATCATCCCTTTTGTCTGCGACCAGTGCTTCACTCGACCTCTTCTGAGTTTCGAGGTTCGTGGTAACTTCCGAATCCTGGCAATTATAACGAATAAATTACCGAATTCCACTTATTATACCGAATAAGTTTAGGCCGATAGCATGTTCGGGATTCTGTATAACTAGCGTATCCCGGTTATTATACCGAATTGTTTTGGTATCGAAAGACTACCGAACAATATTCATATTCGGTATACTTTCGTCGAAACTGGAACAAAGCCAGTATTCTTGGTTAACTTCCTAATCCTGGAAATTATACTGAATAAACTACCGAATCCTAATCATGATACCGAATAATTTTGAACCAATAGCTTATTCGGGGTTTTGTGTAACTACGGAATCTTCATAAATATACCGAATAGTTCCGGCATCGAAAAATTACCAAATGATTTCAGTAAGTTCTCTCACCAAATTCGTGACAACTACCGAATACTGGCAAATATACCGAATCCCGGTCATTATACCGAAGAGATTTGTACAGATAGCCTATTTAGGATTCTATATAACTACCGAATCCCCGTAAATATATCGAACAGTTCTGGTGTCGAAAAAATACCGAACAACTTTAGTAAGATTTTGGGCCTCCGGCCCAAAATTTTACCAAATCTCAAAAAGGTGGGGGGTGCTGCACCCCCCGCACCCCCCCTTGCGACGCCCCTGCCTATAGGGTTAGACTTGCCTTGCAAGATTGATGGGCCGCTACCACTCTAGATGCCGTAATTCTTTCTGACATTAGTTCGATAGTGGTGCTTTCTTGATTCATTTCAGAAGTTCCCTCGAATGTCTTGGTGAAGCCAGAAACCGTCCCCCCGACTGAACATATCTGATGCCGCTGAGTCATCTGCAGCTTTGATTAGAATGCATCGATTTGTGGAAAAAGCTTTTGTATAACAAGAAAAATAAATGAAGAATCGCACAGGGATGTTATCAGCTGTTCAAAACGAGAGGCATACACTTTAAAGGACCTGTCTTACCTATAATACTAACGCAACCTACTTTGATAACCACTGTGATTTCTAAGACCCTAATTTCGTACGGTAAATTCTAACCCCTCTAAAAAAAACACGCTGATTTTCTTACTTGCCGTGTTTTGCTACCTTCTTTATGTATCACGCTGTCGACGGTTGTCTGCGAAAAGTTTTTCCGTCACAGAAACCGGTTATGTAAATTGTTTCCCTGTTTTCGCTATAAGTCAACGGATCTAGGAAAAGCCTAGATTTAAGGTATTCAAACATTTTAAAATACTGTAAGTTAAAGAGTAAATAGTGCGAGAGTTCCTTTGAGTGGAACCCTTTTTTGTCTTCGTTTGTCATTTTTAAAATCGCCTCTTATTCACTTACAAAAATACAAAACCTATCGGCGAATAAAAAACTTCGAAAGAACACAGGTGGCTGTGCTACGACATAGTAGGGACAGCTTGCGCCTCATCGATTCAAGTAGGACTAGAAGAGCCATCAGCAGAAGATGGGCTTCCAGTCGAATGTGTGGCTGAAGGCTCTGCGTGATTGCTTCCAGTTTGTGACGTTGTCGATTCAGGCTTTTTGAAGAAATTGTCAATATTTCTCTGCCACTGGGGCGTGGGTTGAGGCTGATAGGAGTTACCACCTCCATGCTTGTCCGAAGACGAGCCTTGAAAAGGAAAGCTTTTTATACTATTTTCAAACACTTGTGAACCTTTTCAGACCAAGAACAAATAAGCACCAGAACCTCCGTCTCCCTATTTCTGTAATACGACCAGTCGAGCAGATTCCTACATCCTGTCCGATGCAAAAGAGCGGTGGGCAGGAGCTACGTGGAACATCACAAACAATTGTATCGCAGCAAATCCCCGGAGAACAAATTTCTAAAGTAAACGCCGACTGGTCGTCTGGACACGCTGCAGAGAGGGTATGTGCGCCTCCTGCACTTTTTCCTCGGGTATGCACAGCGGCGAAGAGGGAAATATAATTTAGAATTTGCATGGAAAGTAGTTAAATGTTGCCGAAAAAAAAGGCGGACTAAAATAATTTCGCCTGCGGCGCTTTAATTTGTCCTTGGGAAAGGCGTTAGCGACGTTGCCTCTTTGCAGCAACGGCGTCCTGTTGGCAAACTGGACGTCCCCGAATGTAAAAGGCTAATGATTCCTATTCCTGGAAAATAGAAGTGGAAGAGCGTGAAAACGCGCCAAACTTTCTTCTTAGACTAGATTTTGTACGCACTACGCAACTTTTTACATTATATCTTCTTGAATGCAACTTCGGTAAAAACCAGGTACCGATTCGGTCAATTTTACCAGGTTCGACCCCCCCCCCCCCCAATGGGGAAAGGCTCGGGACGCCCCTGCTCACACCTGGTGACCTGGCCCTCTCGAATAGTTGAGTAGCAACACGATTGATATTGCTACTCGTGGAGGAATTACACAGGACTAGTGGTTACAATCAGGACAATATAGGCTAGATTAATTCTTGTTGACCCATTAAATAACTTGTCAAAAGAGTTCATTCTTCACCAGTGCGAGTTGGACTAAATGTTCCGTAAAGAAAGCCGCTCTCGGTTCAAGCAAGACTTCCAAATTAGCAAGAATATAGCCGAGCGTAAGAACCAGGCCAGCACAGCTAAAATAAAAAAAAATCATTCTATCAGTTCTCGTGATCAGTCTGTGCCTGGAAAACAAAACAAGATCAAAGGTTTCGATGGATCCCAAAATTTAATATTTGCTCCCGACCCGACAATTCGGTCTTGCACAAATTCGGTCTTCAACAGACTTGTAAAACATTTTTACTTTTAAAATTTAAAAACAGGTTAAGGCCAATGGTAATAACCGGAGAAAACCGAGTTCGTATTTGACAGTGAAAACCGGATACGCCAGCTAAATTTCAACAAGTTCAGACATATTCAGATATCCGTTTTGCGCTGTCAAACATTCAAATATGGATTCAGCATATGGTTTACCCTATAGACTACGTCGTATCTCCTTCCTTAATTACTTCTGCCCAACTTCCGGTTTCGGCCGGACTCCGGACTAAGTACTTATCTGGCAAAAAACTAAAGCTAAAAAATTCAGCATGTCTCCTTACTCCTAGATACAACCTCAGATTAAACTTTTACTTTTAACAAATTTTCCCGTCATATGCAAATTCAGCATGTCTTTTTACCTGCAAATCGAACATCTTATCAAATTTAAATAAAACTTACTTTTAACAAATTCTCCGGGTTTGGCCGGATTCCAGACGAACCTATTGTCCGGCGAGAAAATAAATTTCATATTCTGACTCAGCACGTCTCCATGGCCCTAAATTGAACCTCTAATCAACTTCATCATATTTAACTTTTACTTTTCAAAATTTTCCGGTTTTCGCCGGATTCCGGGTGAACTATTTGTCTGGCAAGAAAATAAGTTCCATATTCGAATTCAGCATGTCTCCTTACCCCTAAATCAACTATCTCAATAGCTTTCAAAAAATATTTGTTTTGCCCCTTAATTCCCCTCCCCCACCCTCAAATATAGGGCTACAGAGCCCATCTTCGAGCTTGACTTGTACTTTGACCCAAAGGATCCTCCCACCAAGTTTCATCAAAATATATCAATCCCCTCGAGAGTTATCGTGCGGACAGACGGACAACTTTTGCGATGGCATAGGTATCCCTCCACTTACGTTTGGGATCCCAAAAAGTGGTCCTACCTTTGCTTGAAGATTCTGCTGCAGGTGGCGCTTTTCCTGTTTTCGATGAACTTTTCGCAACTGGAACTAAACAACACATTTTAAACAAGCGTTGATGACTTAACTAAAAAAAAATCACTTTAGTCCTCAAAATTTAAATAACTTTTCGACATTCTTTTTGTTGGACGTTCGGGTTCACGTTCTTTAATTTCAAAAACACTTCGTGACAATATATTTCGATCACTGGGGGCCAGCAGAGATACGAGCTCGTTAGCTCGGCCCCAACGAGCTCGTTAGCTTGGCCCTATTCTTGGCACCTGCAGCTCCATACTATTGCCATTTACCGATCGCTTTTCGGTGTTTTCGAGTTAGGATACTTCCAGATGTGCTAAGACGAAACTTGACAGGCATAGGACAAGCAGTCGAATGGATCAACTTAGAATACGGCCATTCTGGGGTGAGTGGAGGGAGGGGGAAACCGGTATAATGTTTCATACCTAACTTTTGAACGGGTGATTGGATCCAAACGAAACTTGATAACTGAAAAGAGCACCTGCATAAGATTTTCTAACTCCAGTCCAGAGGGTACCGGAAGAGGGTATGGGATGAGCAGGACGGATACAACCTTGCCAGCGCGAATCTTTGACGATTTACGTGCTACCTACCCCCGCAAGTGCCATCTTTGCCTAAAGCCAGTCTTCACCTTGCAGATTTTTTATATTTACACACCCAAAATATGGGTGTGTTCTCTGGATGTAATCCGTTGACTCCTGCAGCTTCTCCCAAAACGTCTTTCTTGCAACCGCTGACGTGCTACCTTCCCTTGCAAGTGCGTGCCTATTCCCAGTCTTCACCTTGCAGATTTTTTATATATTTTCTTCCGGATTCCAGACAACCGTTTTCGTCGAGCCGGATCTGGAAGGTGAAGCCATGCAAAAAACGTCTGGAAGTTCCTGGTGTTGGACACCTCAAGATTCCGGATGTCTGTAAAATCGTATCGCATACGACGTAGCAGTGTGTGGCAACTCGTTCGAGAGATGTAGTAAATATATCAAACATTAGCTGTCATCATTATCACGAAAATCTGGAAAGATCCGGAAGTTGTCAAGTTGAAAAAAATTTCAACTTTTCCATATGAAACCGATGATAGTGCCGAAAATTCGGGCAGGAGTTCCAGTCTGGGAGCTCCCGATCCTGATCGTGTGTTCGCACTGTTACATTTCAAATCTCTCTTGCATCCCAGTCACAACTCTCAACCACTTTCGCTTTTCTTCTAGCACAACCCGTGTCTCTCGAGCGGGTTGCCTCTAGGGCACCTACCAAGGTTCAAGGTTCAAGGTTTTTTTATTCTTACTTTATATACTACATAAACATTAACAATACCATACTCTGCACTTACAATTATTTCAGGGTTTGAACCGGAGAGAATAAAATCATCGAATGGCTCAGACCCTTCCATAAAAGAAAATCAATAAAACGAAATCGACCCAACGCTGAGTAGAAAGATCACCGCACGACAACGCCAGCACGAAGCGAAATCACTCCAAACAAAAACAGCAACAAAAATGAAGGATGGGTGACTGAAAACCAGCATCACTAGAGGAAAACACACAAAGAAACATGAAAAACAACCAATCTCTAACTGTTAATTATCCATTCTTAAACTTGTTAATGAGAATTTGAGACAGCTGTTTTTTTATACTTTCAAGGGATTTTGTAGAATCAATTTTAGGAAATAAGATTTGCCATGAATTCAATACTGAAAAAGATGGAGAAAAACGAGACCTCTCTGAAGCTACTCTTTGACTTCGGATCTTCCATTTATGACGGTTATCGTACTGGTGCTTTAGTGGGCAAGGAAAGAAATCATTTGAATGGAAATATGATGGAAGCTGGCAACGGTCATACTTTGTTTTAAATAGGAATGACGCAAAGTTAAATAGTTCAGAAACGGGCAAAATATTGATCAGAATATACATGGTTTCTGTTTGACTTACCCCAGGAAGTGATGACGGTGATGGTAAAAAAGTTCGCAAAATCTTTAAAGCACGGTTTTGTAAAATCTGTAATGGTTTAAGATGAGTTTTAAATGTAGCCAGATATATTAAAGGGCAATAAGTGAGATGCGAATGAACAAGAGCAAAATAAATTAGCCGAAGAATTTCATAAGGAAAAAAATTCTTGAGCCTATTCATTACTCCCACACCCTGAGCCAATTTAATTCTTAGCCTGTTGGAATGTTCATTATATGATAAATGTTCATCAATATAAATTCCAAGGTAACGAGCTGAACTCATTCTATGTATTACAATATTTGTATGAAAGTCCTTAATAGATGTTAGTGTTGGTGCCTTCTTTCCAATCCTACTATAAATAATAAAATTAGTTTTTGCCGCATTCAATGATAGCCGGTTAGCTTTAAGCCACAACATCAATTGTGAAAACACTAATTGTAATTTAGCTTGCAATTCATTTTCCGATTCTCCAGCTAGTGTCGAACCAGTATCATCCGCAAAAAGAATGTTTAGACTAAGATTTGTTGTAGCTGCTGGGAGGTCGTTGATATAAATTATGAACAGTAGAGGGCCTAGAATAGACCCCTGAGGGACACCCACATCCGATAAATTGAGAATTTCGGATGAAGTATCGTTAATAATTGTGAGTTGAGACCGGTGTTTTAGATATGATGAAAATAAATCAAGAGCTCGACCTCTTATTCCACAACGATTTAACTTATGGAGTAAAATTTCATGAGAAATTGTATCGAATGCTTTTTCCAAATCCAAAAATATAGTCGCTGGTATAAGCTTTTTATCCAAACATTCATGTACACGTTGAACCATTGCTAGGATGGCTTCTTGGGTGCTGTGTTGCTTCCTGAATCCAAATTGTGTCTTAGAAAAAAAATCATGAGAATCGAGGAAATTATATACTCGGTTGTAAATACATCTTTCAATTAATTTGGAAAAACCCGACAAGATAGAAATTGGTCTATAGTTCGTGCAATTTGCTCGATCACCACTTTTATAAAGAGGAATTACCTTCGCCTTCTTAAATGAATCGGGGAACGTACCAGCCTTAAAAGAAAGGTTTATTATATGACACATTATTTTACTGATACTAGGCAGTACCTCCTTAACAATAATTGTTGAAGATTCATCAAGTCCTGGCGAATATCCATTCTTTAACAGTTTAGAAATATTAAAAAGCTCTTCTTCCGTCACCGGTCTCATAAATATAGACTTGTCTGAAGAAGGTTTCAAATACGACTGATAATCGCATTTCACATTGTTCTGATCGTAACCAGACATCCGGAATCTGCGGTGTCCAACACCCCGGACTTCCAGACGTTTTTGGCCAGGCTTCACTTTCCAGATCCGTCTCGACGAAAACGGCTGTCTAGAATCCGGAAGGAAAATCTGGAAGGTGAAGCCTCGCTTTTAAACTGGTAGGAAATCTTAATCAGATAGGCATCTTGGTCTGATTATTTCTACACCAACACAAAGAACTGGACAGACATTATTATAATCAACGAATTTCCGGTGCTCGCCGAATTCTCCGACCGAACAATCGGCTTGGTAGGAAAATGAAGCTGGACGATCGATCTTCTGTATCAGGGAAACACCCTATAAAGCAGTGACGCCGTTTCAGTAGACCTTGGGGGGGGGGTCAATTAACATTTCAATTTGAAGCCTATTTAGCGATAAAATATCACCCAGGAAGGAGATTTATAAAATATGCAGCCCCCACCCCCAAAAAAAAAGAAGAAGCCATGACAGAAGTCATACAGATTTTCCGGTTTTCGCGGGATTCGGTCTGTATGATCGAACAAGCAAGAAAACAAATCATGATAGATTTGAAACGAAGCAATACAGACTGAGTTCATACCCCAACATCAACACTCAAACTAACTTCTGACATAACTTTTAACCTAGCACAATTTTCATTTTTTGCCTGCCGGATTCCACGCTAACTTCTCGTCTGGGCATTAGTTCAAGAGGCCTGTCCTTAATTTCACCTTCTCATTAGCTTGAGAAAAAAAATTTAACTCACTAATTTGCAACCCCCTCCCATGTCATTGAATATAGGGCTACGTGGCTCATCTATGAACTTGGTCAGGTGCAACTGGGGAAAATCTGAGATGTTAGTAGCCAGAGTAGTTACTGACATGTTTCAAAGTTGTTGGGTGAATTAACAGTAGAACTTACCAGCAAAGCTGCCTCTAGTCCTGACCATTGTTGTAATCCTGAATTACAAGCACTAAAAGCTTCTCCCAGCAGCTCGCTCTCCTACTGCTAACTGGCCTATTGGAAACAAGTTTGGCATGAGTGAAATCTGTTGATCAGATCCTTTGGGACTTAATACCCATTACCTACGATAGCTAAGCCACGTCATCTTTCGTAGAAGTACCCCGTGGTTCATCAAGTTGTCCTAACAAGAACCCCTTCCATCTTGGCAAAGGAGACGAGACAGCAAACTCGAGGATTGTTAGTGACTGCAAACACGACCTTGAGCCTGTAGGTGGTTTATATCACTATCGCCATGGAAGGGACAGCTGTCGTCTTGATTTTAACCAAAAGCTGATACAAATTCGACATTTGGGATGCCACCATCTGAAAGCTCTTGGACCACAGCAGCAGGTGAGACCAAAACTGTCTGATGCTGTTGCAAGTGGCCTACAAGTAACTAAGTTTGGAACTAAGGACGTTAATTTCAATTAACTTGTAGACAATCCCAGAATGCAGTTTGAATTACACAGAATTAACTAGACCTACGTTGCCTGGGCAATGTGAAGTGTTGCAGCAACCTTTGTTTGGCTTCGCTAACTGTTAATGCTGAATTTGTCAACCAACCGAGGTTTTCAAAATCGTACCAGAGGACAGGGGCGTCATGACTGGGGGGAGGGGGGGACGCCCCCTCCACCAATGCTGTTGGCCAGTCGGTAAAAAATAATCGAGTTGGCGCGAAGCGACGCGATTTTTCGTCAAAACAGTTGACTTTTTTCATGAAAACAGTCGTTTTTTTTTAAATTGGTAAATTTTTCGTCAAAATAGTTGTTTTTTCTGAAAATCAGTTGATATTTTTCAAAAATGTAATTTTTGCTGTTGAAAACAGTCATTTTTTCTGCAGAAAAAGTCGGTAAAATTACCAGCCATTGTTAAATGCCTCGTTACCCTCCGAACACTTTGGCTAGTAACGCCTCTGCTAGAGGATCATGAAAATGTATCGTTTGCTCGAAAATATATATTTCTACTTTACAGTAGAGATGAGCAATTTAAACAATCCATTCGTAATAAAAACCCTTGAGGCTTCAAAGGATTGTGGGCCATGGGGATCAAGAAAATGTACCGTTCGCTCAAAAGTATATTTTGTATTTACGGTTTAGACGAGTACTTTAAGGAATTCATTTGTAACCAAACCCTCAATGCAAAGACGATCATGGCCCCTTGTAGATCATAAAAATGTATTTTTTGGCCAAATTTTTTTTTCACTTAATGTTAATCTACACACGTAAAGGGGACCAGGAATTCATCAGTAAGCAAAACCGTTGAAGCACAAAACAGAAAAAATCAGAGGCATGTAATCTTTACCATAGTCAAGTTTCATTCAGATACGATCACAGTTCGAAATTTGTGCATTGCATGCCTCAATTTTCCGGATCTTCCCTCCCTCCATTCTCATACCCCACCCCCCACAACTACTGTTTTCAAAACTACTGTTTTCTTGAAAACAGTAGTTTTTGGTGAAAATTACCAATCAGTCGGTAAATACCTTCCCTCTGCAAACATTTTGTTTAGCAATGGCTCTGGATAGAGCTGCAAGGATCATAAGAGAAAGTTTGAATCTGATGCTCAAGTGCTAAGAATGGCCAATTTTGCAATGTAATTATGAGTATGAAATAAAGATGTTTGGACATTCCCACTAGTGGCCCTGTTAAAAAGCTGCTTCGATCTTGACTGCAATGCATTCACACAAATCCCCAATTTTTGGGCATGATGCCCATACGTTGGGGCACCATGCCCTGGAGCATGGACATGGTACCCCTGTCAAATTTGGTTAAACTGCGACTGGCTACATACCTAAATAGGGTCTTCTTCCTGTCCTAGATCAAAAGATATCTGAGTTTACTTTCTATCCAACCTCATTTTCCAATTTTCAAAATGTTAGAGCACTTCCAAGACACATAGAGTTTTGTGAAGGCCACTTCTTTCCTAGTGGGTTTACTCTATCCTTTTCCAGGTAGTTGCCACTAGGCTACTCCATCCCATCACTGCTAGGTTACTCTATCCTTCTCATGTAGTCATCGCTAGGTAGAATGGATGTGGTAAGCTTTTAAATTTTCTTCCTTTAGGAGTTAAATTTCCTTCCCTTCCAAATTCATTTAGATTTTTTGCCTTTTATTTGTATTTCTTTTGAATGTAGTGAGTTTCCATAACAATTGTTAAAATAGTCAACAAAAAAAATCACTCAAAATAAATACAATAAAGGGAAACAATCTAAATGAAATATTTGTTCCAGTGACAGATTGAAAAGCTTGACTCATCCATGCTACCTAGCAGCAATTTTCTGAAAAAGGATAGAGTAAACCCACTAGAAGAGAAGTGGCCTCCTGCTTGGAGGTGCTCTAACATTTTAAAAACTGGAAAATGAGGTTGGATAGAAAGTAAAATCAGGTACCTTTTTATCTAGGACAGGAAGAAGACCCTATTTAGGTATGTAGCCATTTTCAGTTTAACCAAATTTCCCAGGGGTACCATGCCCATACTCCAGGGCATGGTGCCCTAACGTATGGGCATGGGCACCATGCCCTTACGTCCAGGCATGCCCAGACGTTGGGGCACCATGCCCAAAAATTGAGGATTTGTGTATGACTGCTACAACGGTGTATCTGAATATTTTTAGAAGCAGTTGTGATGGTCAATGGAACCAGGATGGAACCCAACTGAAAAACAGATAGAAAAAGATCCTGTAGGCTAATTTGTCTTTTAGCATCACACAAATCTGCAGTTGTGCACCACTGCCAATGTCTATTTCTGTGGCAACCCCAGACTACCCTAACTACAACACAATTTCAGTCTGAAAACAAACCACTGACTGAGTCTGAATCAAGCTACAAAAATGAAGGCACTCTACTTGGCTTGGCAGGGTAAAGACGCGCGGCGTTAGCCTTCTGCGACACCAAACTTAACGGATTTGTAAATATTTTGGCAGATAACTACATAAAAGACGACCAGTGATTCTGAAATCACACACTCTACTGACGGGAGGCAGCAGGGGCGGCAGTAGCATGAATCAGATCCAAAACCGTACAGAAGTAGAGTAGGCCAAGCTTACAGAACAAGTTTGTCTTTCAAAACTTACAGGGAAAGAAAAGTTAGCCTGTGTATATTTCAGCGAGCGTGACGCTGTAATTTTAAAACCCTTGCCAAATGACCACAGAGGTTATAGCTTGTTCACACGGGGCTGAAACAGCGGCCGATTCTCGATCAGCGGCTGATTTACGCGCGTAAATAAGGGGTGTGTTTCGGCGCCAACCGATGTTCAGCGGAAACCGGTAACCGGTTGTCGCGAAAACAGTTTTTTATTGTAACCAAAAATCGGTTCTCCCAAAACATTGGAAATTACGCGAAAACACGTTTCAAATTTGAAGACGATGACGTGATGAAGAAAGATATTTGATAATAAAGATGGAGGAAGAATTTGTACCTGCAACTGGATCTATATCAGCAGCTGACTGGGTTTTGTGTTAGGCTGTATCTGTCATGATAATACAAAATCATAGTAATAATAGCAAGAGAAAAAATTAAAGGTAAAACTGAAAAATAAAAAAATGGAAATTGTAATTGAAAATTAAACTTAAGACTAAAAATTAAAAATTTAAATTAAACATTCCCTCAGCTCAAGCTGACTGCGATCATATTTGACAGTGCGAAACGGATACGTCAGCTGAATTTTATCAGAGCTATATTTCGGCCCTTCTTGGCAAGGGTCCTCTTCAGGGTCAAAGCCACTCAAGTTCGAAAAACGATAATTACGATCAAACTCGCAGTCAGCTTGGGCTGAAGGAATATTTACTTTTAATTTTTTATTTTTAAGTTTAATTTTTTATTTTTTATTTTTAGTTGTAGTTTTAATTTTTATTTTTAAGTACAATTTTTAGTTTTGAATTTTTAGTTTTAATTTTAATTTTTTTTTAATATTATTTTTATTATTATTACAAATTAAAAACCGAAAATTGTAAATAAAAATTAAAACTAAAACTAAAAACTAAAACTAAAATTAAACTTAAAAATTAAAATTAAAAATTAAAATAAAAAAAATAAATAAAAAATTAAAAAAAAATTTAAATATAAAAATTCAAATTAAGAATCAATAAAATATTCAAGTTATATTTTGGACTATGTAAGTTCTTATTTTAACTTTAGAACATTTTTCTATTTGCTGTTCCGCCTTTGTTTATATTTTCTAATTGATGACGGTGAAGCTGAATCAGAACCAAGAATCGTGAACGGTAACGATAACCGTTCCAAAATTTCCTGACCGAAGATCGGAACCGATCTCCGAACCAAACTCTGGTCGACGCAAAAACACCGGTTCATCAGAACCGAAAGTCGCGAAAACACTGGTTACTCTGAACCGAAGTACATTGGTTGGCGCCGAAACAGGCCCAAGGTTGAAAAAATTCCAAAAATCAGCCGCTGATTTTACAAATAGGCGCTTATTTTCGTCGCGGTCACCGATCGGGGTAAACTAAATCCTTTGGAATGTGACCTTTGATGACTCTAGGGACCGTAAACAGACTGTAATTAGGGGAATTAGTCAAGCTTGGCGAGTTTTAGGTCAGTCCAGTTCAGATTCTGACAGAGAAATGTGAACAGAACATGATTTTTACATTGAGCATACAAGGATTACTAAATGATCTCGAAAAAAGGTAGAATAATTTTCTAATTTCAATAATGTATGTTCTGTTTCTGTCTGATATTTTTTTCAATATTTTTCTTTGATAAAATAATAATTTAAATAATTTTTCCATTCAGCCATCACTGAAAAGTGACTGACAACACAAAATGATTGCATTCTGTTCTCGCATTATTTATATTTATTATTAGTTATATTTATGTTCAGTTTTAAAAACAAAATTACTTAAATTAATTTTATTTGATTTTTAACTTGAAATTTACCCAGTCGCCTGAAATCTGTCAATATTCGATTGTTGCTTTTATCTACTCTAAAGACTACAAATCAACTATATTTGACTTTGACAAACTAACAAGATGTTTGTGTTAATTTTATGTATTTTTTTACAAAGAAAAATAATTTTCGGAATTAGGTTTTTCTTTTTAATTCTCCCGTCAACCCCAAACAGTGATCTGTCGTCTGAACAGATCAGCCGCTGTTTACGCGCTTATTTCAGTCCCGTGTGAACAAGCTATTATCGATAAGGAGCAATGGTTTCAGGAGTAGCTGACGTAAACACAGTTAAAGACCCTTTTACCCCCTCCCCCCCCCCCCCCCCCGATACGGCCCTGACTTACCTGGCTTAAAGCCGGGCTCCAGCTTCCAGATTTTTATTCCGGATTCCAGACATCCATTTTCGTTGGTTGAGACCAGGTTGAGACGGATCTGGAAGGTGAGCCAGGCCAAAAATGTCTGAAAGTCGGGGCGGGGGGGTGTGTGCTCTCCCCTACATTTTCGGTAAAGTTTTCTCCGAAGGAGAAACCTTATTTTTCCGCACAGTTCCAAACTGGGTGAGTTACGATGGTTATTGGTTCGCATTTTTTGTCGGATTTGGTCATTCCCCCAATTTTTGTTTATTCCGCATCTACTTCATCGCATTCGGTCTGTCCTTTTGCAACTTCGGTGATTTAACGTAAATATTTATTTAGATCTCATGCGTTTGCAAATTCGGCAATCACCGGACCTTTGTTTATTCCGAATCTATTTAATTGCATTTCGTATGTATGTCCATTGCAAATTCGGTGATTTGATATATTTACTTCTTTAGTTCTCATTCGTTACCAAATTCGGTTATCGCCGCCATCACCGGACATTTGTTCAGTCCGCGTCCATTTCAACGCATTCTGTGAGATCCCTTTGTATATTCGAAAGTCTCATTGAAAATTCAGGGAATACTCTTGATAACTCTCCTTGCCAATGCAAAATCGCCGGGTAACCAGCGGAAGAGCCAGAAGCGGTATCACCTTGGGTATCACAGCTGCTCCCGAAGATCGTCGTGATCGTTTGACACAGGATTTGAGTTGTTGAGTTTGAGTCGTTTTCTCGTTCTTCCTGAGGATCACTGGCGCTGTTTTGGACTTACATAGAGTATGTTACCGAATCCGGTGATTCACCGGACTTTTCTCAAGTCCGTATCTGTTCCATCGCATCGATCAGTCTAGTTCGTGATCCAGCGATTACAACAGTTTTATTCCATTCAAAAATTCGATTGTTATACAGGAAGAGCCGAACACTGCCAAAAAAGCACCTGTTGACTTTTATCTTTGTCGTCAAGATATAAAAAAATTCAGCTGATGCTTTTTAGGCAGTTTTTCGTCTCTTCTTGGCAATGCTTGTATGCATACAATTTCATGCATAATGTTGGTCGTGGCAACAGTGTTGCCTGTTGAAACCGCGCATCCTTGTGTTGTCTGTTATGAAACTTCTGACAGTGCAGCAACGGTGTTTTTTGTCGGTACATTCTCAAGTCCTGTCGGCAAAACTTGACATCCCCTTCCCAAAGGTAAAAGGTTACTGACACCCCTGCGTGGAAGTGGAGGAGCGTGAAACCGCGTCAAATTTTTCTTCAAACTTGATTTTTTACATACTAGGCAACTTACCGCCGAAAAAGCATCTGCTGTCTTTTTTTGTGATATCGTGACGGGAAACAAAAGAGTCAGATAAAGCTTTTTTGGCGTCACCCCCCCACCCCTCGAGTTTTGGCTAGCGACGCCCATGGGCATGCATAATAAGGCGGAACAAGCTCAGAATGGACAGAAAAAAAGTAAATGAAATGTATTTTATGTGATCAATCCTCCCCCTCCCGACTGTACTTCTCACGCCCAGACGTAACACCGTAGATGACTCAGGAAAACTTCACGTAACCTCACTCAAGTGCCTTCATGGTAGTTCTTATGGAACTACAACAATAACGGCTTCACTGGTCTGCAGAGGCTCCCCAAAAATACCGAAAGTTCAAGGGCCTACGATTTTTCTTTCACCGCTTGCGACTCCTAGGGCATGTCCCTATACTCCCCTCCCCTCACTGCATGAACATCGTAACATACTAATTCTTAAGTTTGGGTGTTGAATCATTGCACCTATCCAACACCGAACTATCCTCCCATCTGATTCCCCAATAAACAATCGTACGCATTCGCAGCTGAAACTAAAAACGGTTAAAATCAAAACAAAGAGACACAGTAACACATTTGTGCCATTTTTCGTTAACATGTTAACAGTGTAACTTTAAATATAGTATTGGCATATTTTTTAAAGCTTGGTCAACTATATTTTTATTCGCTGAGACGAATAAGAATACAAAAATAATACAGAAATTAAAAAATCCAAAACCAGTGCAAAATAATTTAAGCACGAGAAACCACTATAGGGTCCAGAACAATCGCATATCCTTAGGATAAAAGGGAGGCTAATAACAGTCATACACAAATCCTCAGTTTTAAGTCACACACTGTCAGAAGCTTCATAACAGATAATACAAAGATGCGCAATTTCGACAGAGAGCACATGGGACGTAATCTGTTGTGATTTTGAAAACGTTATTCGTTTAAGGTTACGTTATGCATAACAAACAGGAAGACCATGAAAACCGCAGAAAAAAAACCTTTTGTTTATCGTCATGATACCGGAAAAGTCAGCAGATGTTTCGGCGGGTTTTCGACTCTTCCTGGTAATGCTAGTTGTGCATACACTTAATGCATAACGTTTTCAAAATCATGACAACTTACAATCATAACAAAGTGTTGTCTGTTTTAAACTGCGCATCCTTGTGTTCTATTAGGAAACTTCTGACAGTGCAGTGCTCCAGCGCTAGGGAAAGCCACCTGGAGAAACGGCACATTAACCCCGTAAGAATCTTTTGAACTGAAAATCTAAAAAAAATATTGCTTTTCAAAAAGATTTTTATGCTTTTGCTGTAGCGTATAGTACGTAGGAGTACCGTCACTCATATGGCATGTATCGACGCTGGAACACCGTGTCAAAAAACTGAGGATTTGTGTATGATTGTTAACATCCCTCTTAAAGCACAACTTACCACCAGCATAAATGACCTCACTCACACGTACCGGAAGGAACGACGGCAGGTGAATGAACCAAAAACATATTTTTCTCCCCACGGACTTACATTCCATGATATATCTTCAAACATTTTATAAGTAGTGAACTGAAAGACAAAAATGCTCCTCAGCCGGGATTTGAACCCAGTACCCTCTGCTTACAAGGTAGGCGCTCTACCAGCTGAGCTACCATAATAAGAATATATTATGGCCGGCATAAGAAGCCTGCCAAAGGAACAGTGATCTCGCCAGAAGAAAAACTCATCTAACCAGTTCACATCCCCATGTCACGAAAATTCATAATAATATATAGATGGCACTTTACGCAAGGGACTTGTACCGTGGCCAATAAACCAGATACAGTTTTTTTCGAATAGAATTTTAAATTCTATTCAAAAAAAAAAACTGTTTCTGGTTATTGGTCACGGTTCAAGTCCCTTATGTAAAGTGCCATCTATGTAATATTATATTCAAACAATACATAAAATGGATACATAGCTGACGTATCCGCTCTATGCATTGTTTGAATATATGTTTCCCAGTCAGCTTGGACTCAAGGAGTATTTATTCCATGAAACTGCTTTGGACAGATGTTTCTCGCATGCCGCTGTATTTAGCGCGTCGTCAAAATAAACGGCACAGGACAGCGAGAAAGGCAGCTAACACGGCGCCCTTCAGCCCAAGCTGCCTGCGAATCATCCGTGACAGTGCAAACCGATACGTTAGCTGAATTTATTACAGCTATATTTCAGCCTTTATTGGCAAGGGTCCTCTACAGGCTCAAAGCCGCTCAAGTTGGAAAAATGAACTCGTGGGAAAAAAAAACTAGCTCTCATGAAAATCAGTGACGTCTACGTTTTGCATTATCAAACTCTGTGGTGCCATTACGGATGAGAAAAGAGAACCAAAATTTTCCTCTTAGAGTGCATATAATCGCAGTTAATTTGTTTCATTTATACTACCAAGGTCGAACACTTTACAACTTTAGGGAAACAATACAAGTAGGCTAGTGAACTGAAAGACGGAAAATGTTTGTCAGGCGTGATTTGAACCCGCGACCTTGAGTTAGAATTCCCAACGATCTACCACTGAGCTACCGAGGCGCTTGTGAACATTGTTAGCGTACCACTGCTTCAAACTGCATCTGTTATTTTTTAATTAACTCTTTTATTTTATTTGACATACTCCGCTTTTCAAATGGCTTACTTACTTACAATTCTCGTAACATCTAAGTTCCAAAAATGTGCTTATTTTCACTTGTCCCGTCTTGTTTCATTTCCGCCTTGTCGTAGCCTAATGCCGTTTTAAAGTGACCTTTTCAGGGGAACGACTCTTCTGAAAAGTTTTCACAAATTAAACTCAGCTTACACTTCTTCGCAGTTACAGACGAGACCGACGAAAAGAACAAAAAGCTAGTCACGAAACAAGACCTTCTGGTCTGAATAGAACAGACCATTGTCAGCCTTATCACAAATAAAAGGGCATTTGCGAGACAAGACCAGTAAATAAAACGGCTTTTGCTAGACAAGGCCTTGACAACACTCAAGTTGTCTCAAACAAAACGCGGCTAAAGTTTCGAGCGTCTTATTATATATAGTTTATTACTCTATATAACTAAGTCCAAAAGAGGCCAGTGATCCTCAGGAAGAACGAGAAAATGTCTCACGAACGACTCAAACACAACAACTCAAGACCTGTGTCAGTCAATCACGAGGATCGCTGGAGATAGCTGTGGTGCCGCTTCCGGCTCTTCCGCTAGGTACACGGCGATTTTGGATCGGCAAGTTAACCCTAAGTCCACACAGACGTTCACACTGAGGCGATATCGGCCATCGCCGAGATTTTGGTCGCCAAAATCGGCGATTTCTGTTGCTTCGTCAGGCGATTTTCAATGTTGGGAAAATTCAACTTTAATCGGGCGACAGTACGATTTTATGCACGCAACAGCAACATGGACGACCCTTTTGGTGATTCACTTTTAGAAAAATTAATTCTTTTTTATTATTTTAATTATTTTAAGGGTTATTTTTAAATATTCTAATTAATTTTCGCGTTAAATTCTGTTGCCGACGAAAATTCCAGGCGTCTTCTGTCATTGCGCTTGGAAAATCTCGTTCATCGCCGCGATTTGCTCTGTGTGAACCTAGGGTTAGTCATCAAGAGTATCTTGGCTGTATATGTTTTTTTTTGCAAATCGTTCTGCAAATCTTCAACGAAAAGGTAAAACTGACCAACAACGAGATCGGAAGCCGTTTGGAAATAACGCAACGATAACTGATTCCCCCGCATGCAGTACTTCCGTAAGAATGAAGAAGAAACCGTTTACCCGGCAACGGTATACAAGAGGTATACTCTGACCTCCATCTACACGAAACTACATCAAACTCCACGCAACTTTTCCGTATATACAAACAAAGCAATTAAGATCAAGGATCCAACCGTGAACACTCCAATGAAATATCGACCACGAGTTTCCGCTTAACGGTCCCATTTCTAAGGTCATTTCACCACAACGATCTTTCCACAACCTTTTTCTAACTACACTGTAAAAAGTTTCTCCGAGTAAGGATTAAAGTTAATGTATTTGCTACTGAGATTAATCTTATCTCTACTGGGATATGATTAATCCAAATTAGAGACAATCTGATCTCAGTAGAGAAAGATTAATCTCAATAGCATGTAATGCAATTTTTTTTACAGTGTAGGGTACCAAACCAGTAACCAACTTCTGGAGCAATCCTTGTACTTTTGGCCTTGGTAGATCACATGACCTCTCAAAATGCACCGTGTTCAGGATTGATAGCTGAATGGACCAAGAGTGGAATTTTTGGAAGAGGAACTTTAGGGGACGACGGGATAATTAAGTTAATGGAGAATAAATATTTCGGGGTAATTAAAAGTCATCCGGATAACAGCAAAATATCGATAAAACTTTACGATGAGTATGCAGTTTGTTTTTCTTTTCTTCTTTATGGGGTGTAATTGTTGTTAATATGATCTCTTGCCACCTGTTGGCTTTTGTAATAAAATATCATATTATATCATTTAAAAGCTTGTCTACACGCTGCAATACAGGTGTAAAACTATACAGTGTGTATCAGCTAAGGCTCTGTTGCTTTTTCTCAAAACACAAAACCAGTGCATGGCACATTTTTACCAACACTGACTACCTGCACGATCAGTAGACCAGCACATTGCAGATGACACAGTCAGCCACTAAATGATTACTAGTCATCCGTTCTTCGGAAGGTTCAGTCAGTGGCTGGTTTACTAGGTGGTGACTTATACCCTCAACCGGCAAAAAAAATAGTTGGTTTAATTTGTATTCTATGATCGGTAACTGGTTTCGTACCCTAACAGATTTCTCTCAATTGTCAATACCAAGATTTTTCCACCATCTTTTTGTAACTGATAAGTTTCTATCAATCGCGGTTTCAAATCCATCTGGTCAAAAAGAAGCTTCATTCAGCGACTGCATTTCCGACTACACAGAAGACCAAAATAAGCTGATATAACTAATCGGTTTGAGAACTGGTGCCTGGATCCTTTTAAACAAGGACGATTCTATACAGTCGCTTACTTCCGTTTTAGAAAGACACTTAACTAGACTGAACCACTTCACCTCCTCTTCTGAACTTTTTTCTTTTTCTTCATGTCCAGTTCTCTTTCGATATCCTCCAAATCTTCCTTGATTCCCGCTCTTAAACTTCTCATTTCTTCTTTTTCTACCTGACCAAATCCCACCTCCATGCATCCATCACTGTCATCATCAGAAGGCTCATATCGTTTGTATCTACTCCCGAAAATGGCTTGGATCTCTTTCGAAATGGCACTCTGCTCCTCGATTGGCTCATCATCAATGAAATCGTCCAATTCCGAGTCGTATTCTTCGTCGCTCTCGATTTGGCGCCTTTTCATTGGTGCTCGAGAAGAGTCTGAGCTTTTCATTGGCCGCTTTCGGGGGAGATCTTTGTTAGACATGACGTCTCTGGGTGGGAATTGCTTAGGCTGCAAGTCTTTTGGTGGGAATTGTTTGGGTTGCAAGTCTTTTGGAGGGAACTGTTTCGGCTGCAGGTCTTTAGGCGGGAACTGTTTGGGTAGAATGTCCCTGGGTGGGAACTCTTTGGGTTTCACCTGCGCCTTTAAGGTTTGATCACTAGCCTTCGAATCTTTCGTAGGAGGCTTTGGTGGCGCCATCTTTTCCTTGTTGTTCTGTTCAGGTTGTTGCTTAGATTTCTGTCCATTAGGAGCAATGTTCTTCGTCGCTGCGCTGATATTTTCTATAAAAAAAAAACAGGATAACGTTAAATTAAAGTCAGCATCTACATATATTCAAACAATGTTTACAACGGATATACGTCAGCTACGATTCTTCATCAGCGATATTTCGGCCCTTCTTGGCAAGGGTCCTCGTCAGGCTGTCAATCTTCTGGGTCAACTTCGGGGAAGGAAATAAACCAGTAATAAATAACTGAAGCTTCTACCGACTTCCCCAAAGTTGACCCAGAAGATTGACAGCCTGAGGAGGACCCTTACCAAGAAGGGCCGAAATATCGCTGATAAAGAATCGTAGCTGACGTATATCCGTTGTAAACATTGTTTGAATATATGTTTCAAAGTCAGCTTGGGCTCAAAGAATATTTATCTGCATCTACAGAGGTCATTTGTAAAAAACCCTTAAACCCTTTCCTGTCATCGCCCCAATCTTTGCAGCAAAAAGAGCGTCCGTGTAAAAAATTAAATCTCAAGACTAGTTTTTTCATTATAGTGATATCTGAAGATAATTTACTTTAATAAGATATTTATAGTCGGTAGAAGCTTCAGTTATTTATTACAGGTTTCTTTCCTTCCCCGAAGTTGAACCAGAGGATTGACAGCCTGACGAGGACCCTTGCCAAGAAGGGCCGAAATATCGCTGATGAAGAATCGTAGCTGACGTATTGTTTGAATATATGTTTCAAAGTCAGCTTGGGCTCAAAGAATATTTATCTGCATCTACAGAGGTCATTTGTAAAAAACCCTTAAACCCTTTCCTGTCATCGCCCCAATCTTTGCAGCAAAAACAGCGTCCGTGTCAAAAATTAAATCTCAAGACTAGTTTTTTCATTATAGTGATATCTGAAGATAATTTACTTTAGTAAGATATTTATAGTCGGTAGAAGCTTCAGTTATTTATTACAGGTCTGTTTCCTTCCCCGAAGTTGAACCAGAGGATTGACAGCCTGACGAGGACCCTTGCCAAGAAGGGCCGAAATATCGCTGATGAAGAATCGTAGCTGACGTATTGTTTGAATATATGTTTCAAAGTCAGCTTGGGCTCAAAGAATATTTATCTGCATCTACAGAGGTCATTTGTAAAAACCCTTAAACCCTTTCCTGTCATCGCCCCAATCTTTGCAGCAAAAACAGCGTCCGTGTCAAAAATTAAATCTCAAGACTAGTTTTTTCATTATAGTGATATCTGAAGATAATTTACTTTAGTAAGATATTTATAGTCGGTAGAAGCTTCAGTTATTTATTACAGGTCTGTTTCCTTCCCCGAAGTTGAACCAGAGGATTGACAGCCTGACGAGGACCCTTGCCAAGACGGGCCAAAATATCGCTGATGAAGAATCGTAGCTGACGTATCCGTTGTAAACATTGTTCGAATAAACATTTATAGAGTGAGATGTAGAACCACTAGATTCGGGGCGGTGATTTTCTAGATTTCCTGTCTCGACGTAAGATTGAGAAGATTTTCACAAGAACGTACTGTTGATCTTCCATTGACGTTGCTTGCATTTTCTTTCTTAACTGCAGATTAGGCGATTTCATCTTTCAATATTCTAACAAGTGGAAACCGGTGCAGGCCCCGCCCCCAGAAAGCATTATTTAGAAGACTGACTAAAAATGCCAAGATTCGTGCAGCGGCTTTCGTGCTTCGGAAAAGGCTACCGCAAAACGTTCCCGCGCTCTAGGAAAGCTAAAAGTCAGTCAGGAAAAAGAAAGTTAAATCTCAGACAGAAGAAATAAAAAGTCAGTTAATTTAGGAACGCCCCGTTTCGAGAGCAATACCCTGAAACATACGAAAAGAGCCAAAAAACGAAATGAGCCAAACACGGAATATCCAATGAGTGCTGTTAGGATGGATAACATTACTCCGAAATTCCGAACGGAAATAAGAAAGTATGGAACGGCTAGGGACGTAGAGCCGATCCATTGTATAGGTAAGACAGGTCCTGTAAGCATGAAATTTTTTTCTTAATCTTAATTTCCAAGGGTTTCCGCGCTAGATGAATTTGAAAAGTGATGCACAGAATACGTCTGTTTTAGTGATGCGCTTAGTGATTCAGAACATTCCGAGAACCCTCCTTTACCTATCAATTCACCAGTGCACGTTAGGGGAAAAGAAACCACTGGTCAGTATCCACAGAGGGTTGGGACGCTTTATATAACGACTTTATTGCAGTTATAATGAGGATATAGTGATGATGATGACGATGAATTTGTCACGCACTGAAGAATTCCCGAGGTATAGCTAAGAAAAAGAATGTGTATCTCCGATGAAAGGATATTGTGATTTTGTAAACGAACAACAAGCTGCCCTCAAGGATGGTCAGTAAACTGGAAGTAAACAATGAATCACACACAACCTCAATAGCAGAAAGAGTTAGACTTAACTAATGCCTGAGACAGTATGTGATGATACGTGACATACCTTTGGCAGATTCCTTTTTCGGAATGGGTGGCAACTCTGTCTTCGTTTCCACCTTTGGGATGGGTGGCAGCTTTCCTTCCCGTCTTAGCTTCCTCTCCTTCTCCCTTAGATATTCCTCTTTCTCCTTGGCCGTCATAGGTCGTTCGAATTCAGCTTCTTTTACTGGCTTTTTATTTTCAATTTTGACTGGTTCAAACTGTTTTACTTGAGCAAGCTTTAGGATTTCTTCGAAATTCATTGTAGGCTGGCTCACTTTTGGTCGAACAATTACGTTTTTGTCTCGTTTTGGCTTTTCCGGCTTTTCGCTTTTCGCAGGCGGAGAAGGTTCAGGATCTGGCTTGTCATGAGATTTCTTTTTCCTTCTTCTTTTTCCCGGAACTGCCTCCTCTTCCATTTCTTTATTTAGGGAGTCGTTCACCCGTCTTTTCACTGCGTCCAGATTCCCGTCGTTCTTTGGTTTGGAGCTTGTCCTCTCCAAATTGGTCATGTTGTACTTTGACAACAGCTTCTTATGCATCTCTGAAGCTGTCTGAGACACGTAGCCATAATCATCCTCATCCGGTTGATATGTTGAGGTGTCAAGCCCATCTTCAGCCGGGTCATCAACTCCTTCAATCACTGCCTTACTTGCCGCTTTGGTTCTTTTGAGCATAGCCATGACACGCCGGTTGGACTTCTTATCTTGACTCCGGAGTTCAAGAAGCTTTGTTTTGTTTTCTAACTTTTTGGCCAGTTCCTGTCTTTCATCTTGCTCTTTCTTTTCAAAGTACTTTTTTAAAGCCTCAGTATTCACGGCTGGTTTAGGGAGCTTTTTGGGAGCCGACAAAGTAGTACTGTATCGTCGAACAGGTGCATTGGACTTGGCTTCTCTTTGGATGGACTGAGCAGTCTTCAAAATACCAATGAAGTCCATGCTGATGCAATTTCCTATAAGAAAGAAATTTGAAAACCTTAGCCTCGTTTTTGTGTTGCAATAGCGCTGCCGCATAGTTGCTGCAGCACTTCTTTGCTTTTGCACAATATGCGTTTTTGGATTCACTTTCTTCTTGGTTGAAGCGGTAGCGCTGCAGCTTCTTGCAAGGAAGCACGGACTTGGTCGGTGAGCAAGCCCACGATTCTCGAGAAGCGCTGCCGTCTTCCTCGGAAGCACTGCAGTGCAAAAACGGAAGTAGAAAGAATCAGTCCGGAAGTGGCAGAGAAGCGGACCTGCAGCGTGCAACAAAAACGAGGCTCTTATGAATGAATGAATTTATTCCCAATAGAGCCCAAGGGCCATGGCGGGAAACATAACACAATAACAAAAACAAAATATCATACACTCCAACAACAAACCAGAAAATCAACTTCTATAACAATAGTTCACGGTAGGCCATAGCTAGCTTCAGGAATCTACCCAGCCTTCGGATCTCACCAAAACACTTGCTTCCCATACTTGAAACCAAATCCCTCCCTTTCCTCCCAAGCCTCATTTCATAGGAAGCCAACAGTTCCTTTCTTAATTCTTTCAACTCCTCACAATAACACATAAAATGTACCACATCCTCTCCTTCAATACCACACATTGGGGGATCTGAGGAGAGAAGTTTTTGGTAAGGAGGTTGTTCAAGAGAGGACTTTGAAAGATTTGATGGGTAGTAAAGTTTTCCAAGAGTTGCGTCGGTTGGGTAGATTCCTGAAGGTTGCCATGGAGCACCGTGAACGTTTTATTGTAGGTTGATGTTGTGGTAGGTTGATGTTGTGGTAGGGATAGGTGTTAGTTTGTTTAATAGTTATTTAGTTATTAGAAGTATGAGTTGAGTGTTGAATATTTGGATGGGTACATTGCAGTTGGAGTGCTTGTTTATTTTTATATTTTGTCCCACCATGGCCCATGGGGCTTTTTTTTTTGGGAATACATACATACATACATTGGACACTTTTACTACATAAGACAAAACTTTTAATTACCTAGCCTACTCTGTGGGGTAGATTTGGAGCGGTTCTCCAATATATCTTGAGTAAACTCATGCTTTGCATTTTGCCTTTTGAAGCCTAGGTAGAGACCAAAAATCAACACAACGGAGGAAAATCAACACAACTGAAAAAAATCCATCCACAAAAGCTAATTGTCAAATCCGTACCGCAGGCCCTGTTTATGGAAACTATGTGCGACACAATACAGTTCTCTTCTTATCAATACCATTCCAAAGCTGTGAATTTGTTAACTCGCAATAATTTCCACTTCTATCTGTATTTATGTTAGGAAAGATATATTGTATTTTACAAGTAGGTAGTGAACTGAAAGAAAAAAATGCTCCTCAGCCGGGATTTGAACCCAGGACGCTCTGCTTACAAGGCAGGCGCTCTACCACTGAGCTACCGAGCGGCTTGTGAACAGAGTTCGCAAACCACTACAATAGTCTGGTAGGAGCTGGCCATAGGAACAATGATCCCGCCCGAAGGCAAATTCATCTAACCAGTTCACATCCCCATGTCACGGAAATTAATATAATACATAGATGGGCACTTTACACAAGGGACTTATCCGTGACCAATGAACCAGAAACATTGTTTCTGATTCATTGCTCACGGTACAAGTCCCTTGTATAAAGTGCCATCTATGTATGCTACATTGTATAATAGGTATTAATAAGTGTCAGTGCTAATGTGCTATGATCTCTTCTGGCAGACATGTGGCTCAAGAGAAAGTGTAGCCTAGATGTCAAACCGATGTGACGGTTCACAGTAGAGTGACTGGATCCCTCATTTCATTCATGGATTCACTAAATGTCTCAGAGACATCTGGTCTGATCCTAACTGAAACAGACATATCAAGAAAACAGGGGCAGTTGGTACCCGAATATGTTCTTTTTTTGTTCAAAGCTTTTCTTCTTAGGGTTCATTAGTCAACTCAGAACTTAACTATGAAACATTTTCTAAGAGTATGAGGTTTTCTAACATTTCTGATGTTACTCCCTCATGTGCAGCTTGAGAATGAGCTACAGTACAGCTTATATACCAAGCCATACAATGAACACCTAAGGGACAGACAACTTTGAACACTGGTGTACAGAGCTCTGTTGGTTGTTCACAAGAAAAAATAACCAGGGGAAAACTAAGTTCCTATCTAAAGTCCATTCCAGAATCAACAGAAAATCCAACTTTTTCTCAAACCACATAGCCAATCTCTGGATTCAGCTAAATAATGTGATTAGAAATTTTGCCCCCTCTGTATGGGATATAATTCCAGTTGAAATTAGAAATTCGAGTCATTTGGCATCCTTCAAGGCTACAGCGAAGAGATTTTTCCTTGCAAAAGAACAGTAATGATGCGTGAGTGTTTTTGTAAGCAGAATATTTGTTGTATATGTATGAATGGCATGTCTAATAATGTAAAAATAATGTTACCACATTATGTAGAACAGAGAAGACTGCCACCTGCGGCCAACAAACCCTTTGGGGTTTTCTCAGGAGGTGCTGAAAAATGTTTTGTATACATGTGTAAAATAAATTTAATCTAACCTAATTTAATCTGAGGATACGCCCTCTGCCAATCTTTCCAAGCATTGACTTAACAGGGAATGGGAGCAGAGGCCATGGACAACACAACTGCATCATCAACTTTGTTTTGAGGACCAATATACCCAATTCATTCTTGATCTGCCGTAGCCTACTTCTCTGAGTAGCAAAGTGAATAAAGAGACTTGCAGCCTACTGGAGGATTATTACACTATCACTGAAAAGAGCAAAAACAAATAGTTTTATAACTGTGAGGTAAATTTTCAACTTGGGCCTTAGTATTGAAAGATTATTACTAATATTAAAGGTTAACATCAGACATCGAGGTTGATATCGCAAAATAATTCCGAGACGGTCATTGAAGACAACCTATTCGAGCCGAAGACAAGGTAGGTTATGAATAATATCTACCGAGCAGAAGGAGAGGTTGATATTTTTATTTGGCTGTCGAGGTTGTTATTCTGATATGAACCGAGATGGAGGTATGTTAACTATTTTAACTTTTTCAAACAGAATATTTCTATAGGTAGGACTTATTCTTCTTTTGTTGTACTTATTTGCTAATGGGGTAGGGAATTTTTTTTAGTAGAGTAGCAACCCGAGCCTAAATCGCTACTGTTTTGACCCAAGCACCAGTCTTTTAATTTTTTCGCGATTCAGATGCCATCTAGTGGTCGTGAAAGCCTACTACAGATCTACTAAAATGACTAGGCTATTCTAGAGGTCATGGAAGTAAAAAGCATACAATAACAAAACCACGTGTTGGCTCATGAGAAAACCAGAAAAACTTGAGATCAAAGAGAAAGTATTGTTTTTAATTTATTTTTCTACTTTTCAGTATTTGAGGAAAAGCGTTCGATGAATATCTGCAGAGGCTGATACAGCCTCATATCAGCATATATTCAAACATCTTTACATCCTCTCTGGAGGATGATACGAGGTTGTAACAACCTCCACTATACTAATTGTCATAATATAACTTCCTGTGGCCCTGTGGGACATAGGAAGATATGCACTCCATACCTGTTTGAGAAAAGTTATATGCCTAGGCTATATCATTTACTCGTCTAAAACAAAAATAAATTACATAAAACTGTCAATGACAAACAATGCCTAATAAAAAAAAATTAAGAACTATTAAAGGACACCTGAATGAACAGTACAAGTATCATCCCTATCTGTATGACTTCCGGTTACATCGCCTGCAGAAAACCTAATCCAAATACGAAATAGTGTTTCCAAGCTATGATTTTTGCTCCATTATACACCTGTCCTTATTTCAGTACCGAACAATTTTAGAAATGAACAAATGTCTCCAATCAACCCTTCTTCTTGAATATTTTTTAACCAGTTAAGCCCAAACGTATATCTAGAAGAAATTCCAATACGATGCGGCCAGCGCTGTACAAGATTTGAATGAATTGAGCTTTTTGTCTTGGAGTCTGCATGTGCAAACCTCCAGAAACGAACATCCCTATTTTGAAAACGTCACGCTCAGGAGAAGAATGCTCTCCGTGGCCATGTCTGTAAATGCATTCTCCATGGTGTGTTCAAGTATGGTTTCATTGTTCAGGTGTCCTTTAAATGATTGAATAAAATGCGACAAACAAGTTTCCATATCTTACAGTTAAACAAGAAGGAGTTGGTAACTATTCAATTCTTTACCTGTGAGTTGTTGGAGTTTTGCAGACCCTTCATTGATGTTTGATCACTCAGCTAAGTTTAATCAGTAATGAGAACTTGAAGGTTTAAAAATTGTCCTTTTTATGCCTGCAAGTCAAAACCTGCTACCACACTGTGGTAGGAGTATTTTACTTTGGATTTTATATTAGACCATACAAAAACTAACTTAACTCACTGATGGATGAGAATGGGACAATAAAAACATTGCTGGAAATTTCCAGAATTACTGGTTACATGTAAGAAATATAAATACGTGTTTTAAAAGAGCTTCGCTGGCAAACATGCAAGATTTTCTACATCTGCCGATCTTTCTTAAAACACTTTATCACTTTTTGTTTGTTATTTCCTTTTTTTCTCACCCTGTTTAAGCCACTTCACTTGCGCTGTGGTTCCTCCTTGGCAGGACTATTATATTTCTGGTTGCAGTTCAGCTTTTTATGGATTTGATGCAGCAGCTTTTATTGAACTCCATGACAATTCTCAGAAAGACAACCAAATTGTTATCTTTTCCAAGAAAGATCAGCTGAGTTAAGAGGCTTTTTTCTCCAGAAATTCCTCAAAGAATCTACTCATTTGGTTTGATAAATTCATCTGTCTTGGTAAACTCCCAGAATAAAGCAAAAGTAACTGAGTATCCTAGGAAGAAAATACGAAAGCCAAGGAAAGGTCATAAAACTTTAGAAATCTTTGATACAAGAGAAGTATCCAACCTCAGACAAAATTTAAAATTTCCAAAAGAATCAACTCATTCTATCCTGAGTATGAATTCCTTGCAGTGATTTACGAAGTGATGAAAAATTCCTTTTTTAAAACAAGTTCAGAAAAAGCACATCACTTGGATATATTGCGACTCATAACTCTTCAAAATGGTCATTTGGGTTCCTGACTGTCAGGACTGCATGGAGATATAATTTTGACATTCTTGTGGCAGACTTCTAGATCGCTTATTTCAATCTCAGTGACCCCTAATGTTGGCTACTTCTAAAAGCAATGGACAATTTTGGGCCCCAAAAGTTGTTCTGAATTTAAGTCTGTCCTGAAAACGAAAAATATTTTTGCATGATCTTATTGGTCTTTTTTTTCCAAGAAAAGTGAGCGGACAAGGATGGTTCAGCAATAAATCAATGCCTAAGCTAAGGCTAAAGCCAACTCAAAGGTATGTGAAAAGGCAAACTTCCTGACTTGTGCTTTCTCCTCCCCCACATTCGTTTGGTTAAACTGAGACTGGCTACATACCTAAATAGGGTCTTCTTCTTGTCCTAGATAACAAAAAAAACACCTGATTTTACATTCTATCCAACCTAATTTTCCAATTATCAAATGTTAGAGCACTTCCAAGATACAAAGAGTTTTTTGGAGGCCACTTCTCTTCTAGTGGGTTTACTCTATCCTTTTTCAGAAAATTACTGCTAGGTAGCATGGATGAGGCAAGATTTTTAATCTGTTCACTGAAGCAAATATTTCCTTTGGATTGTTTGCCTTTTATTGTATTTATTTCTAGTGATTTTTTTTTGACTATGTTAACAATCGTTATCGAAACTCATTACACTCAAAAGGAATACAATAAAAGGCAAACAATCTAAACTGCTAAATGAATTTGGAAGGGAAGGAAATTCAATTTCTAAAGGAAGAAAATTTAAAAGCTTACTACATCCATTCTACCTAGCAATGCCTACCTGAGAAGGATAGAGTAACCTAGCAGTGACAACCTGGAAAAGGATTGAGTAACCTAGTGGCAACTACCTGGAAAAGGATAGAGTAAACCCTTGGTAAACCCACTAGGAAAGAACTGGGAAATAAGCGGCCTCCACAAAACTCTATGTATCTTGGAAGTGCTCTAACATCTTGAAAAATGGAAAATGAGGCTGCTCCAGGGCATGGTACCCCAACGTATGGGCACCATGCCCTTATGTCCAGGCATTCCCAGACATTGGTACCAGGCCCAAAAATTGAGGAGTTGTGTATGACTGCACTGAACCTTTTTTCACATGAGCAGGAGATCACCTCAGCAGGTTGCCTTGAGGAAAATGAGTCAACTGTGTTTTTTTGTCAACTCTTTATATTGTAGCTTAATGCTTAAGGCAATTTACTGTGTTTTTAGAAGAAAAAAAAACAGATTCGGTAAAAATCAGGTACCGATTTGGTGAATTTTACTGAATTTTACCACATTCCTAACTGTTTAGCTGAAGTATTGGCATAGCTGTCCATCATCAATGATGAAAAATGCATACGTCGGCTGAATTTTCTTAGAAGCCGTGTTTTTTGTAAAACTCCGTTTTCCTTTCGCTATTCTCCCTTCTGCCAATAAGCCCGTTTTTTGTTGAATGAGTTTCAAACTCGTTCTCCGTTCAGGTTGTCACAAAAAACGCCTATTGCACCAATTTTAAACTGAGGGGCTAGTAACTAAAATCAGCATTTTGCGTACGATTTCCAGGGGCGTCATTTGGGTGGGGCAGGTGTGGGGGGGGGGGGTAGCTGACCCCTGACTTTCCAAGGGAGCTCAGAGCTACCCAGGAAAAATATCCAGAAAAAAATACTTTCTCATCAGCAGGGGCGTCGCAAGTGCATTTTCGGTGGGGGGGTGCAGAGCCAAAATTTTACCGAATCTTTCAAAAATTTTACCGAATCCTAGAGCTAAGAATTCGAGCTTTAAATTATGGAACAGAGACGATTACGTATTAAGAGTAACAATAAAGTGCAGCATGAAAGACGATAAGCCAACTATTAGGCGGCGTTCTGGCAAGCCCACATGGAGAAAATTTTGCCGGCACAATTGCAGAAACAGCTAATATCCATCACCGAGTAGCCATCAACCGAGCGAAAAAAATGGGCGCTCGGCAGTTTCTTTTGCGTATGGTAGCCAGTTTCTTGCACAAACGGAGGCAGTGTGTCGCGCTCGGAGACAAAGAAGTATCTGAATTTGCTGAAATTTGGTGTGGAGCCCCTCAAGGGACAAAATTAGGACCGCTACTTTTCCTGATCGTGTTCAACTCCGTCCTAGCAGAATCACAGAGTCGCTACAAGTTCGCCGACGACCTGTCGAGCATTTCATTCCGAACCTCAACTAGGGTCGCAGAGCAAATCACCATCTCATCTATATTTTCCAAGCTAAAACACGACCTTCAAGATGTCATGCTTACTGTTAGCGAAACAAAGAGCCATGTGTTACAAGTTAGCTTCTTAAAATCTGCGATCCCCCCGCAAGACGATATTGGACTAGACATCAAGGATCAAATAAAAATTTTGGGGGTGATTTTCAAAAGCAACCTTAAATGGGATCCGCATGTTGAATCCATTCTCCAAAAGGCTGCCCTATGTCTGAAATCGTTTGCATGCCTTACCCGATTCAACATCAACGTCTCAATTATGCGTGGGCTATACTGCATGTACGTCCGGTCCCAGACCGAATACGCCTGTCCAGCTTGGCATCCAGGACTAACTGCTGTGCAAACCGAAAAACTTGAAAATGTCCAGAAACGGGCATGTAAAATTATGCTTGGGGCTAATTACATGTCCTATGATGACAGCCTGCAAAAACTGAGGCTGCAAAGGCTGGCTGAAAGGCGTCACGACCTCACCATGCGCTTCGGGAAACAATGCCTGCAGTCCGAGGCTCACCGTAAAATCCTGCCTGATTTTCAAGAGGCACGCAGCAGTGGGCCGAGGACTCGTCGAGGAATCCTCACTTCAAGATGCCAACTCCTCTGTCCCCCGCCTCGAAAATCTTCAAAGAGATACCTATCGTCCTTCGTCCCTTACTTCGTGGGCCACTTCAATGACGAATCGATGGGAAAAACGTTAGACGTCTGAAATGTTAATTAATTGTATATAGTATAAATCGTTTTATTTTTGTAACGTATGACGTCCGCCGCTAGCCACGTGCTATTATGGAAATAAAGAGTTTATTTATTTATTTATTATAGCCAATATAAAATTAAACCGAGCGCCGCAGGCGAAAATTTTCGATTTTTTTTTTCTTTCTGTAGGCTAAAATTTAACTGCTATAATTTAACGTTGATTAAATACCGATACCGAGAAGTTCCAGAAACCGGACAGAGCGACGTCCCCGCAGCAGCAGCACCTGTATTCTAGTCAACATGCTACCCATAATCCCATAAAGTGAGAGCCGCAGGCGAAATTTTTTTTTGCTTTTCCTGCCAAATCTAATTTTCATCCAAATTTTAGCTTTTAATGTTACGAAATATCAGTCCTAAAACTGGCTTTAAAACCCCCGTCTAATGACGCGCCCTTCCACAAAATAGAGAATATTACGAAAAGTACTGCAGGCGGAATTTTTGAAATATTTCTGATTTGATATTCTTTTTGGGATCCAAAATAAAAGTAAGGACTATCGATGATATCATAGATCATCCCTTTTGTCTGCGACCAGTGCTTCACTCGACCTCTTCTGAGTTTCGAGGTTCGTGGTAACTTCCGAATCCTGGCAATTATAAAGAATAAATTACTGAATCCCAGTTATTATACCGAATAAGTTTAGACCGATAGCATGTTCGGGATTCTGTATAACTACCGTATCCCGGTTATTATACCGAATTGATTTGGTATCGAAAGACTACCGAACAATATTCATATTCTGTATACTTTCGTCTAAACTGGAGCAAAGTCAGGATTCGTGGTTAACTTCCTAATCCTGGAAATTATACTGAATAAATTACCGAATCCCAATCATGATACCGAATAATTTTGAACCAATACCTTATTCGAGATTCTCTGTAACTACGGAATCTCCATAAATATACCTGATAGTTTCCGGCATCGAAAAATTACCAAATGATTTCAGTAAGTTCTCTCACCAAATTCGTGATAACTACCGAATACTGACAATTATACCGAATCCCGATCATTATACCGAAGAGATTTGTACAGATAGCCTATTTAGGATGCTATATAACTACCGAATCCTCTTAAATATATCGAGCAGTCCTGCTATCGAAAAAACACCGAACAATTTTAGTAAAATTTTGGGCCAGAATTATTATACGGAATAAGTTTAGACCGATAGCATTCTGTATAACTACCGTATCCCGGTTATTCTACCGAATTCTTTGGTATCGAAAGACTACGGAACAATATTCATATTCTGTATACTTTCGTCGAAACTGGAGCGAAGTCAGGATTCGTGTTTAACTTCCTAATCCTGGAAATCATACTGAACAAATTACCGAATCCCAATCATGATACCGAATAATTTTGAACCAATAGCTTATTCGGGATTCAGTGTAACTATGGAATCTCCATAAATATACCGGATAGTGCCGGCATCAAAAAATTACCAAATGATTTCAGTAAATTCTCTCACCAAATTCGTGATAACTACCGAATAATGACAATTATACCGAATCCCGATCATTATACCGAAGAGATTTGTACAGATAGCCTATTTAGTATATAACTACCGAATCCCCGCAAAAATATCGAACAGTTCTGCTATCGGAAAAATACCGAACAATTTTAGTGAAAAATTGGGCCTCTGGCCCAAAATTTTACCAAATCTCAGAAAGGTCCCCCACCTTTCTGAGATTTGGTAAAATGGGGGGGGGGCTGCACCCCCCGCACCCCCCCCCCCCCTTGCGACGCCCCTGCTCATCAGAACTGTGACATTTGGTTGCATCATGTCAGTTGACCAAGGTCACTCATGAAAACTGAACACTTTTTAATCCGAGATAATGACCCATTATTCGAGTATCAAATGTCTTCAAGGCACCTTTTAGCCTGTGTCTTAACAACTCTGAACACGGGGAGAGTCATGATCTTTGTAACATGGCGTCGAGTAGGCTACCACTTTTTTTTATTTTTTCCTGGATTGCTCAGGGCCCACTTGGGGCCTGAGGGTCAGCAAACACTCAGTGCCTTTTCCAGTCTAGTACACTAGCCCCTTTTCAGGCACGGTGCTCAAACGTCTAGCACCATGCCTGGGTGCTAGACGTTCAAGCACTGTACCTTGATTTCATGTATGGTGCATGGATTTCAGTATACACTGCATACATCAAAAACACAGTTTCTGTCATAACAACTGAGCACCAGCTCGGACAGGGCTGAAACTACTACCATGAATTAGAGAAATCAAAGACAATCCTTTATATATTTTTCACAAAAAAAAAAGGGCTCGGTTCATGACAGATGTGAAAAACCTCATTTCCTTTTCTACACAGTCAAGGGTTTTGCATGCAAAGTGTCCTGTGCCCCAGCTTTTTCTACCTAGCAGCCAACCAGAATATTGGCAAGATAGGGAAAATACATGGAAAATAGATAGGGTGCTGTTAGGTTTTATCTCCATCATCATTAGAGCCCTTTTGTTTTTGTTATGAAAAATATAGAAAGGATTGTCTTTGATTTCTCTAATTCATAGTAGTAATTTCAGCCCTGTCCGAGCCGGTGCTCAGTTGTGATGACAGAAACTGTGTTTTTACTGTATGCACTGTATACTACATACATACATACTCTTTAATCTGGAAGAAAGAAATTCCATATTGACTAGCCTAATACTGAAATCCATGCACCATACATGAAATCCAAGGTACAGTGCTTGAACGTCTAGCACCCAGGCATGGTGCTAGAGGTTTGAGCACCGTGCCTGAAATGGGGCTAGTGTACTAGACTGGCTTTGTCCTTTCACCCACAGTTTGTTTATCTTGTAAAACGGTAAGAATTTTTTTAAATCTATGTTTAATGTGGGTTTGATGTTGTTTCGAGGGTAGTGGATAAGGCTAGCTACAGCAGGGTTGCAGCAAAGGCTACTCTGGTTCGTAAACCTGAGAAGAGGACTGATTTTTATTCTTATTTTAATGTCTATTTCATCCTTCTTTCTCGCTTTCCTCTTCCGTTTTAACTTTTCTACCCTTGCTTTTCTACAAGCACCAATCTCCCTTATTTATTTACTAGATGCCACCATCTCTATTCTAACATTGTAGTATGTACTCCAGTCAACCACAAACCCCTGATTTTTGGATACCCTATGCCAAACGCCGGATATGTCTAGCGTTTGGCATACCCTATGCCTAACGCTGGATACACTATGCCAGGTGCTGGATACTGTAACCCAGTAAAATACTGATGATTTGAGTGAAGCTAAAAATCAACCAATCAGAACTCCTTTCTATTGAGGTAGGTCAGGGTTAGGTTACCAACAGGTATCCAGCATTTCGCATAGGGTATCCAGCGTTAGGCATAGGCTATGCTAAATGCTAGATATACCCAGCGTTTGACATAGGGTGTCCAAAAATCAGGGATTTATGGTAGACTGATGTACTCCCCAGGACTACATGTCCTGTTTAATCATGTTGAAGCTCACCCTTGTTCATTAGTTCTCATTAATTTCATAAAAATAGGATACTTTAATCCATTTATGCAATTTTGTTGAAAGTTCAATGGACACATCAAACTACCCAATCCCACTCTGTAATAACCTAGGAACAATGCTTACCCCCCAGATCAGCAGCTTTTTCAACAGGTTCCTCTCTGTGATATTTCAAAGCGTAATTTTTTGGGCCAGTACATGCTCAATTTACTAGTTTGGACAAAGATAAAAGTGATATTTCTTATAATACTAAGTAGATCTTTATTTTATGCATAAATCAGCTTGTATAATTCAGATTTGAATAGGTTATTCGTTTTTGAATGATTTTTGTAGCTATGTTATTTTTTATAAGCTTATTGCATATTCTGGTACATTTTATAAAGCAAGCTAATCAAGCTTCACAGCACTATTCCACAAAGAAAGGCTTTTAATAGGCACTTTAAGCCATGGAACTTCTGATGAAACACTAGAACAATCAGGCAAACTGCATCTGTGGCTTGACTTTGGTGACATCTCAAATATATCCTTTTATATCAAGCATTGCTGGGAGTTTTGGAATTTCCTGCCACGATATCCCAGCTCCTAAGATTTGGATCGCCAAAATGCCAGAGAGGTAAAGACAAGGGATAACAAGAAAACGGCCGATTTTCGTAGCGCCTTCTAAACAAAGTCGGAAATGTTTATTTGTGAAGCATTTAATACAAAGAAAAGCATTAGAAGTGTCCATTGTGCTTTAAGGTCCTGTTCCCACTACTTTATCAATTTATCAGAACGGGATGAGAACGGTATTCAGAACTGAGTTTCCTATTTCTTCAATCATCCAGCAGAACTGAATCTATAATGAGATGTAACTTGTTCTCCGTTCTGCTAAAAATGGGCAATAGCACTACTGCATTCTACTAAAAACGCTTATAGGAGAATGAGATAGAGAACGGAGAACAGTGTTTTTTTTTTAAATGCGCCTACTGTAGAGCTATATTTGGGCATTTTGGCCATACTTTTGATATACAAAAACACATAAACAAATGTAAAAAAAGTTTCTTCTATTCAGAAACGTTGTGTCACATACCTGCAGCTCAGGGAAATATGCAGCAAATAAATTTGCAAAGATTTCTCTGAGATTTTTTTAGAACTCTGGTTAAAGAAGCGAGCTATTCCAACCAACCCGTGTCGATGGTAACGGTTGCAACTTGCAAGTATCCAAGGCGGTTATATTTGTTTCCTTTTTGCTGTAGCGGAAAATTTAAAATGTCATAAGCATGTGAATCTTATACTGATCTTATAGGAATCTTACCCAGTCACCTGTTATAGGCAATGGAAAATTACCAGATTATCAAAAACATTGGTGAAGGTTCATTTGGTCGAGTCTTTAAAGCGTTTGAAAAAGACACTGGCCATGTGTTTGCCTTGAAGTTCATACCAAAGGTAGGCTAGCCTTGGGCTTGCAATCTGTCATTCAGCTTAGACCAGGCTTCGACCTGGCTTACACACCTAGCCTAAGGCTTTTTTGTATTGTTTAAGTTGCATTTAAGTAACTTCCATCAGAAAGTTCAATAGGCGTTACTAGCCAAAATGTTTGGGGGAACAACGGTATCTACTAACTGGCTGGCCATTTCTACTGACTGTTTTCGCAGAAAAATGAATTTTAAGAAAAAATAACTATTTCGACAAAAATCAACTTTTTGAAGAAAAACGGTAGTTTTTACGAATAACCAACTGTTTTGAAGAAAAATCAAGTATTTCCAAGAAAAAAATTGTGGCACTTAGTGACAAAAATACAAAATCGTATTTGACATGGAAAACAGATAAGTCAGCTACATTTTATTAGAGCTTCTTGGCAAGGGTCCTCTTCAGGCTCAAGCCTTTATAAAAATCAGATATTTAAGGAAGCATCTTTAATTGTTTTTCCACGAGTTCATGTTCCAGCTTGAGCGGCTTGAGCCTGAAGAGGACCCTTGCCAAGAAGGGCCAAAATAAGCTCTAATAAAATGTAGCTGACATATCCGTTTTGCACCTTCAAATATGATTCGCAGTTAGCTTGGGCTGAAGGACTATCAAAAAACAAAATTCGAACATTTTCCCACAAGTTCGTTTTTCCCACTTGAGCGGTTTTGAGCCTGAAGAGGACCCTTGCCAAGAAGGGCTGAAACATAGCTCTAGTAATATTCAGCATACATATGTGTTCTGCACTATCAAATAAAAGCAAATATGATTCGCAGTCAGCTTGGGCTGAAGGTCTATCTAAATAAAAGCTTTCTGGCTTGGAAGTGATGCCCCTCTGTGGTATTTTTTTTGTCAATTGTAAAAATGATGGAACACTTAGTAAACGTTTGGTAGGCTACTTTGAAGAGTTTAGATACTGTAGTCTTTTATTCCCTAACTCATTGATTTATTATTATTTATTGCTGTAATTGACGAGTACGAGTACATTTGACGAGAGTTGCTGATGCCGTATTCTGCGTGTCTAGGATTTAGGTAAAAATGGGCAACTCCATGAGATGGTCTACCGAGGGGTAAATTTTCAAATAAAAGCTGTTGGTAGATTTAGGTTTTCCTTATAGACCATACCCGCGGTTTAAGAATCTTTTCAAAGTATCAAAATTGGAGCATCCTTTCTAATTTTTTCAGCTGTCCAAATCTTAAGCTGATCAGTTTCAGGGATTGCCACATTTTACAATCACCCCTAATCCTCTTATTTTACTATACTTAAAGACCTGTTAGTCCTGAACGAAATTGAGTTCATTCGAAGTTGCTATACTCAATGGATTGGATTTTATTGTGCTGCACGGTAAGCCGTCTAATAATACATTAGTAACGAAAAAGTGGCATGTCATTTGTTTACAACTGAGTCCAAGCAAGTTAAGAAAGTGTAAGTAAATAGCAATTTTAGTGGTTACTCCAGTAAACAAAAAACAAAAATTCAATTTTATACCTGAAGCTAATAAAACACGTTACAAACGCAACAAAAATTCGCTTTACTGACGTACAGCCCACTGTTACCTCAGTAACGCTGAAAGTGTCAGCAGATCTGGCAAGGTGTAAATCGTGGTATCGGTCACCCTGACTAATGTAAAGTGCCCTTAATAAGCAAATATTAAATATCAGTTGATTGGAGGATGTGGATAGAGGGCTACGGGCATAGCCAGGGACGTCACCTCTGGGGGGAGCCCCCCCTCCAATGTTTGTCTACCAGTCAGTATAAATAGTCGGTTTTCTGCAAAAAACGTCAGCTTTTCTTAAAATTATTCGATTTTTCGTGAAAACAGTCGTTTTTCTGCAAAAACAGTTGGTACATCAGTCAATCGGTTAATACCTTGCACCCCCCCCCCCTTTCAATCATTTCGGCCAGTTACGCCTGTGGGCATATCAGTGATTTCTTAGGCATTGCAGACAAATGAGTTTAAACATTTCTGGATTACACGAAGGAATATCTCGAGAGAACATATATCCAAACAATGCATAAAACGGTCAGCTATATTTCGGCCCGTCTTGGCAAGGGTCCTCGTCAGGCTGTCAAAGTTAAGAACCAACGTTAGGGAAGGAGCAAGCCTGGACTCGTACCCTGCGTATCCGCGCATGCATTGTTTGAATATATGTTTCCCAATCAGTTTGGGCTCAAGGATTTTTTATCTAGAGGGAATAGGTCAGTAGGCCTGAGCTAACTTAATTGTACTGCCCTACTTAGTCTTCCCTGGGATGATCCAAAGCTTAGAGAAAGAAGGTGCATATGTTAAATCGATGCAATGTGCGTCTTTTGCTGCAGGGTAGAGTAGATGCCGATGGCCCGGAAAGAGTGACATTATTTTTTTTTCCAAGATGAAACTTAGTAAAAAGACTACCCTCCCCCCCCCCCCACTCCTGTTGGTGGTCATAGCACCCGTTCTTCAAATAGTTATGTGAGTCCGATTTAAATCATCGTTTACTTTTCTTTTACAAATAAAACCGTTTTGCTGAAGATTCTGGTGAGAATTCGTACGAGTTACGTTGGTAACGTAAATCTGTTGCGTCAGTAACGGAGGAAAAAAAATCGTAGAAACGAAGCATAATGCTTAAGCTATTTCTGCCTTAAGAGTCCTAAGACTGTTGTTAACTGATGAAAAAAAAACTAGTTCGTCAGACCTTACAGATTCGCTAAAAATTGAGACTATGTACACACCAAAAAGTCACTTACCTTTTTTGTTACGTTGGAAACGCCTGGTTTTTGGAGCCGTGTCTGCCTTAAGAGTCCTAAGACTGTTGTTAACTGATGAAAAAAACTTGTTTGCCAGACCTTAAAGATTCGCTAAAAATTGAGACTATGTATACACCAAAAAGTCACTTACCTTTTTTGTTACGTTGGAAACGCATGGTTTTTGGAGCCGTGCCCACAAACTGTTCAAAGGAAATCGCTGGAACACTTTACATAAGAAAGAAGAAGGGACCTTTGACATAGAGTAAAAATGAGTTCTCCAAGTTGAGAATCGATGACGGTACAGCCTTTCTAAGTGTACAAAGCGTTACGTAGGTAACGATGGAGTTGCCCAAATGAAAGACTACTTTATTCTATTCTAAAAAAGGACTATTCTGTTCATTGCATGTGAAACAAGCTGAAAAAGCTGCAGCCTTGTTTTCAACGGGACTAATTAGAATATAATTAAGGTTGATCGTTCAGAGGGAGATATTACAGTTATCAGACGGGAATGCGAAATCCAGCTGAGCTTGTGTCACCCGAATGTCATCAGAATGGTGAAGTACTTTGAAACAGAATCAGAGGTGAGTCAAATTGTATTTAACTTTTAACTTCTTGGGAGGGGAATTTAGGAGAAAAGTGATGAGGAATTGAGCAGCAGCTTCACTGTTACGATCTAGAGGCAGCCTACGTATTTATGGGAAAGCTGGGATGTAAAAAAAAAACAAATAATCTAATAGAACCTCCGTCTTTGGTCCCATGTAGCGACCATGGATACCCCAATAAAACTGAGCGGATCTAGGGTACTTGGTGTTAGGTTTGCATTGATACCCGTCTACTTCCCTCTTCGCCGCTGCGCATACTACATGAAAAACCGTTGGATGCCGGCAGCTGTGGAGAACCCGATCTGCAGCAAGTTAGACGTGACGTCACACTGGTAGGCAACCTATCAGCTAGCTGTAAAGGACGACTTCGTTTTCTTCTGCGGGGTTCTACTGCGAGATAGCTGATTGTAGAGGGAACAAATTATGATGTCCTTGGTAGCTCCTCCTCCGCTCGTTTACATCGAGTAGGGTATCAGAAGATATTCGCTCCGCATAGTCGTATTACAGAAATAGGGAGACGAAGGTTCTTATAGATTATTTGTTAACTGTAAAAAAAAAATCTTGCAGTATTTCGTACTGGGACTAATCTGTCTCTAAAAAGATAATCTTATCTCTAATTCGGATTAATCTTATCTCAGTAGAGATAAGATTAATCCCAGTAGCAAATACTGCAGTTAACTTATAATCCTTACTCGGAGAAACTTTTTACAGTATTCTTGGCTGTAGTCAGCTTGATGGAAGCAGTTCAGTAAGCTTTTAATTCTTGAAGAATACGTTGAATGTAAATACTGTAATGAAGTCTTAAGCTCCAGGAGGAAGACATATTGAAGTTGAGTTGGTGCTAGGTGCATTTTCCCCTAGTTTTTTCAGATGTGTCGCCTAGCACCCTAGGTTTCATGCAGGAACAGCATTTACTTAGATAGATATAGAAATCACTTTTTATTCTTCTTGAAACTATCATGGTAAAGTCCGAATTTGTTGAAGTCGTCAGTAGCCTATATACAGAATATAATCACTAAAAGGTTACAAATTTTCACGCATGACGATACAAAGATTTTTTAATACCACATATGGTCACAGTTTATCTGTTCGAGTTTTGGGATCGCCACTGAGGCAGCTCTTATATAGATATCGCTTCTGCAATTTCCCAGGTTCGGGAGAGTTTGAAATCCTTGAAATAGTATATTAGTTGCTCTTCACTAATATCGGAACTATATATGGGTATATGGGTATATATATTAGTTATGCTTTTGCAGGTACCATGGCATCTGATACCACGGTCTGAAGTCATTTTTGCAATTACCGTGGTATCTCGCCAGTTACGTGGTAACTGATGTTCAGACCGTGGTATCTGAAAAAGCCATCTCACTTTCATCATCATCAACACTAGAGCCTGGGTTTTTGTCCAATTAGCGGGGAAGAAGTTTGGTGTTGATGACTTGTAAAAGCGCAGATTCGGCAGTTGTCGTTTTTGCAAAGCAACCGTTGTATAAGATACCACGGTAACTGCAAAAACGACAAATTACAAAGCCAGTTACCGTAGTATCAGATACCATGGTATTTGCAAAAACGCAACTATTATCTTATCCCATTTGTTCTTTTAAAGGAAAATAACCTGAAGCCGGCCATCGTACGAGGCACACGATGGCTTGTAGGAGAGTTGTGTTTTCAGCAATTAGCGTGTTGAACTCGAATCCTAACACGTTGCGCTGTCACCCGTTTTCAACGCCCGTGTTTTGCATAAGAGAACCCGGCACAGGATTTGATACTCTACCGAGTCCGTTTGTGTTTGGATACTCTATATGTCTAAGTCCAAAACACGCCTGTGATCCTCGGGAAGAAGGAGTAAGCGTGTCCGTAAAGACTCAAGAATCAAAAGCTGAGTCAGCCTCACGGCGATCTCTGGGAGCAGATCTGACACCACTTCTGCGTTTTAACACGGGTTGAGAATCGCGACCCTGAAAACGCAACTTAGATTGTTCTTAATTGCATTTTGTTTTATGAAGTTGTTTCTTACTTTTACTCTCAGGTCGTAGCTGTGACAGAGTTCGCGGAGGGTGTACTCTTCGACCTCTTCAAGCCAGGAGCGAGGCGGCAATTGCCTGAATCTGTGGTTCAGAAAGTAGCAGCTCAACTTCTGTCTGCTGTCTACTACCTACATTCTAACAGAATATTTCACAGGTGTTTCTTTTTTTTTATTTTTACTTCTTAGCAACCGTTCGCTTCAACCACAAGAAGCTGTGAGGCACTGCATCAGGATAGGCCTAGATAAGTGTATGTGACAATTGGCAAGAGACTAAAAGGACCCCTTGCACTATTTACTCTTCAGCTTACAGTATTCTAAATATTTGGATACTTTAATAATAGGCAACACGCAACCCATGGTTTTAGCTGTTTTAAGCCTTTTCCAAGGCTATAGCGAAAAGAGGGAAAAAATTCACATAACCGGTTTTTCTGATGGAAAAACTTCTCACTGACAACCGTCGGTAGCGTGATACACATCGAAGGTAGCAAAAGACGGCAAGTGAGAAAATGAGCGGGTTTTTGTTAGAGGGGTTAGAATGTACCGTACGAAATTGGAGTCTCCGGGTTTAGAGATATATTGAGTGATTATGGAAGTAGTTTGCATTAGTATTATAGGTAAGACAGGTCCTTTAGCTACTGTAAGCTAGCCTGAAAAAGTAGCAACCGATTTGACTCCCCAACGATGTGGTCAGAAGCGTTACTAGCCAAAATCTAAACGTTGACGAATTTATGCATGACAGTAGGCTACTCACCATTTTTACCATGAAAGTGGGAGCTAACACATTACTATTATATTATATTATATGTTTAGAGGGGGGGGGGGCAAGGGCGTGGGGCAGCAGTGTTGATCTATAAAATATATATGACAATGGACAAGAAACTTAGCTACTTTAAGCTAACCAGGATAAGCAGCACCGGGCTAGACGGCTCCACGATATGCTTGTGAAGAAGAAGAGCTCTAAGCGTCTGGTATTGACGAACGAACACAGAATACGCAATTAAATTTCGATCGACCCCATGCAAGCGATGCAACCAATAAAAAGAATTGTAAGCTGCGTTCGCTGCACTCTGGGGTGTCTCTGGTTTTTCCTCACCGGTGCTCGGTTCTTGTCAACTTCTCTAGAGTTAGAGAGCGATTCTGGCTGTCTGGATATTTCCGCGAGCTTATGCGCCGGTTGTTCTTGCGACTTCGGCTAAAAGTCGCTTCGCTTTCCAGAAAGCGGTTCTCACGCTCCGCTAGTTTGCCAGCGTTTGGAAAGCGAATCCGCTTCGCGAGTGGAAAGTAACTTCGGCAAATCAGCGAAAAGTTGTAAAAGGTGCAACTGGTACGCAACGACTTTCGGTTTGTTCTTGTGCTCGGCGGATTCTCGCTTTGCTTTTCGGAAAGCGAATCCAAGAGATCGTCAGAATCGCCCTTGGGTTAGTTTAAGGTAGGTTAGAAGCGCACTTCTATGTCTTCGTCTCCCCGGTGACGCCACTAGAACCTGCATCCCGAGCAGGTTCTGGTTAGTCCGAACCGGTAGTGACAAACCAGAGACTGGCTAGTCCGATAACGGGTTATGAGATCAGGGAGCCGTCACCGATGAATGCAAAAACGCGCCGAAAGAAGCACCGATGAGCAGTCACCGGATACCGAACGCAGCTATTATCTGGGACGCGACAGACAATAGTTGCGTTTTTAATCCGAATTGTGAGTTTCACTTCTTGATTTTTACTTTTTGATTCTCCTGTAAACTCGCTGTCTGGTCAACAGTGACCTGTCTGTTACTGCTAACCAGTCAGGCAGGAGTACGGAGAATGAGAATCGAGAAGTTACTATCGAAGCAATTTCTCGATTTTGAGGAATTGCGAATTACGCCATTCTCGGTTCTGACAAAGACGCAAGCAAATGAGAACTGGCTCGAACTCGAAGTAGATACGTGGATATTACTAACTCTAAAAGCCCTCACGGGCCTTGGTTAATAGTCAGATACAAAAAAACTTCAAATAAATAAATTCCAAACAAAACCCAAACAATAAATAAATAAATTTCCAATAATCTAAACTAATAAGCAACCCCTCCTTCCTACCAAAAAAAAAACAGAACTCAAAATTACAAAAAAAAAATTTATATGGAGAATTCTGAGAAGGATTGCGAGGCGAATTGGGATAAAAACGTAACCCATCTTACATAGCTCCTGTATAACTTAGCCAAAATGTGCAATTGACACAACTAATTTTAGAGACCTGAAGCCGCAAAATGTTCTTCTTGGTGCAGATGGAGTAATCAAAGTCTGCGATTTTGGATTTGCGAAAGTTCTCGACAAACATACATATGTACTGACATCGGTGAAGGGAACACCTCTGTACATGGCACCAGAAGTAATTGAGGAACATCCATACGACCATGGAGCAGATCTTTGGTAAGATGTTATTTACATTTTCTCGGTGATTACGAACAGCACTGGAAGAGTAGAAATATAAATATTCCTTCAGCCCAAGCTGACTGCGGATCATATTTGATGGTGCAAAACGGATACGTCAGCTGAATTTTATTGGAGCTATATTTCGGCCCTTCTTGGCAAGGGTACTAAAATATAGCTCCAATAATATTTAGCTGACGTATACGTTTTGCACCATCAAATAAATAGAATATAGTAGCTCGAACGACAAACAAATGAGTGCACAACCAACTTGTGATATTTTCTGGTTTTGATTATTTGTTTGTTTTCAAAGATTGCAAAAACAACTAAGAACAAAACAAAGAAAGGAACATGCAAGGGGAAGGGAGGATGGAGTCTAGTTCACGATCTTAGGATCATAAGGTTTTTTTTTTGTTGAGCTGTTAAATCACAGCTTTTACCAAAAGTAGCTTTCCATGATAAAATATTTCGAAAATGTTATGTTTTTGAAGCACTGAAACGTGGAATGGGTGATTCTCTTGTTAACGCTTGCCAATTATAAGATAAGATAAGATAAGATTTATTCCACTAAAAGCACAGAGGCCATGGGAAAAAATAAACACAAACAAAAATAAAAAACACAAACCAAATAAATGCTAACTATTTTACATATTCCTTTACAGGAATCTTTCTCTGTGGTTCATCGAGACCGAAAGGAATCTTCCCAAATTTTCCATATCACCAAATATTTTACTTCCCATTACTTTTACCAACCAATCCTCCCCCCAAATATTAACACCAAAAATTTCCCCACGAAGATCTGAAAGCTCAGGACATACGCACATTACGTGAAAAATATTTTCGTCCAAATGTCCACACATTGGGCAAAAGTAAGGACCAGACAACACTCTTACCTTACCCAAATATCTTCTACGCATTCCTAAAGGTAGACAATCACCTCGTAAACTCATTAACAACCTCAAATGATCTGCTGGTATCCCCGCCTTAAAATAAATTTCCTCCCCCCATGTCTCTTTGGCCTTCGCGTACAACCACAATGAATCAGATGCCTCCACCCCACACTGCCATAATTGTATTTCCTGGTCATGTAACCTAACCTCCACCTCCTTAGCAATACTCACACTATTACCTGTTCTAGGTCCTTTTCCATCACACCAAAAATGAGACAAACCGCTACTATCCAAAATACTTTTAACCTGTTTTGACCACGATTCCTTTGCTCCATCCTGGAGGGATTCCAGATATGCAGCCTTTAACGGTCTTACTCTCGGCAACGCTATTATTTTTTCCCAAAACCGTATCATACTAACAAGACGCCTACTCCTTAATGAAAATAAACCTAAATCTCCTCTTATTACTAATGAATTAATCTTGCTACTAAGGCCTAGAACTCTTTTGAAGTAGCCTAATTGCACTTGTTCTAGCTTAATACTCGGACTATACCCCCAAATTTCCGCGCAAATTTCCGCCAGAGCCTGGTTTTTGTTACAATAGCGCTGCCGCATCGCTGCCGCATCACAATATGCGTTTTTGGATTCACTTTCTTCTTGGCTGAAGCGGCAGCGCTGTAGCATCTTGCAGGGAAGCACGGACTTGGTCGGGGAGCAAGTCCGTGATTCTCGAGAAGCGCTGCCGTCTTCCTCGGAAGCGCTGCAGTGCAAAAACGGATATAGAGAGAATCGGTCCGGAATCGTCCGAGAAGTGGACCTGCAGCATGCAACAAAAATGAGGCTCAGGGCTTCGCGCAAAAATACTTGGTTATCTCGCGACAAATTTGAAACATGCTCGCCGTGGTTTAATGCTGAGAAGACAAGTACCGATTTATGGGTTCTACCATAGACGACAGACGACAGTTTTCACAAAAATGATAGAAAGCCTGATTGCTGACGTCTCAAGATAAAAAAAAAGTTACTGTCTAGCAACCCTGGAAAATATCGGCTAGCGTTGAAAAGCAAAATTAGAAAAAATTAATTCACAAGGATGTATAAAGAGGGAGATTTCGGGGGTAAGTAGACCATGTATGTCCTCATCGTGGTGTGAAAACAGTGAAAGGCAAGAGGTGTCCTTTAAGGTTTCATGCTTCATAAGGTCTAAAGCTACGCCGTCTTTTCGGCGAAGTTTTTGCCTAGACACTATTTTGAATGAACGAATGAATGCTTTATTTTACCAAAATAGAGTTAGCTAGCTTAGTCACGTCAATAGCTATTTTGAATGAACGAATGAATGCTTTATTTTACCAAAATAGAGTTAGCTAGCTTAGTCACGTCAATAGCTATTTTGAATGAACGAATGAATGCTTTATTTTACCAAAATAGAGTTAGCTAGCTTAGTCACGTCAATAGCTATTTTGAATGAACGAATGAATGCTTTATTTTACCAAAATAGAGTTAGCTAGCTTAGTCACGTCAATAGCTATTTTGAATGAACGAATGAATGCTTTATTTTACCAAAATAGAGTTAGCTAGCTTAGTCACGTCAATAGCTATTTTGAATGAACGAATGAATGCTTTATTTTACCAAAATAGAGTTAGCTAGCTTAGTCACGTCATTAGCTATTTTGAATGAACGAATGAATGCTTTACTTTACCAAAATAGAGTTAGCTAGCTTAGTCACGTCAATAGCTATTTTGAATGAACCAATGAATGCTTTATTTTACCAAAATAGAGTTAGCTAGCTTAGTCACGTCAATAGCTATTTTGAATGAACGAATGAATGCTTTATTTTACCAAAATAGAGTTAGCTAGCTTAGTCACGTCAATAGCTATTTTGAATGAACGAATGAATGCTTTATTTTACCAAAATAGAGTTAGCTAGCTTAGTCACGTCAATAGATAAATACATGAGTCAATACATGAATAAAACTACACTAAATATTTCAGCGCAGTTTGTGTAACTAAGATAAGACATAAAGGTTAAAGTAAAACGCATCAGCATTGTTCATTTAGCGATTGTCTGCGAGTTAAGCTGACTCCTCTATGGGATACAAATTTTGACAAAAATGACCGGCTAAGAATGGTAATACAGATAACAACAAGAGAACAAGCAAGCATAAAAAACAATGATCAGCATATAAAATCTGATGTTGAAAGAGAGTGTAATAACTAAAAGCGATACGGAGTCGCTGCAGGATATTTTTCTCCTTTGTCAAACGTTATACACCTTCACCAAACACCTGCAGGTGGAGTGTAGTGCAAATGTAGAAATCGTCGTTTTAGAGAGGGAGGGCGAAAGAAAATCTCTCGATCAGGGTTTCGGGACCGTCTGTTTAATATGGCTCCTGTTATTCCTTACGGATTAGTTCTAGTTCCCCCGCTAGATGCGCTAGTGTAGTGTAAACGACACGTTACTTCTTGGTGTGTGTTAACCACGCTCGTTTCTTTTCTTTTGTTTTTCTTTAAAGGACCCCTGACCCCACGCACTATTTGCTATTTACCGTTGCTTCGTGGCAACGGCGTACATTTCCCGCCAGCATAGAATAGAACCTGTGTAAAACTAACTGTAATGCATCAGTTTTAAATCTGCTTTTTTCTGAAAAATTCGGCACATATTCGGCTTTTCGATTCAACTTTCGCTAAAAAGCGAAGCTTCCAACGACTTTACTCACAACAAGTTGAACTAAGCAACGCCGGCGAATTTTTTTAAATCTGTAATTTTTCCAGAAAAATTTGCGCCCGACAAATGTTTGCAGAATTTGATTTTTTACGTATAAAAGACACGATGTGCCGACAAGAATACCGACGCCCGAGAAAAGCATTCACAATTCGATTTCTTCCCTGTTTTGCCAGAGAAGACTGTAAAGAACTTTATTTTTGACGTGTAAATAGAAGCCGATGTACCGACGAGACTTGAACTTTCGGCATTTGCCCGATAAAAGTTTTTACAGTTTGATTTTTTTTTCGTGTAAAAAAACCCCGATGTACCGACGAAAAAACCGACGCCCGACAAAACCATCGAGTATTTGATTTTTTCTGTGTTTTGCTTGGCTAGACTGTACAGAACTTGATTTCTTACGTGTAAAAATAACCCCTTGTGCCGATGAGAGCACACTTCCCGTGTGCGCCCGACAAAGTTTGCAGACTTCGATTTCTTACGTGTAAGTAGAACCCGATGTGCCAACGAGTCGACCGACGCCCGACGAAAGCATACAAAATTTATTTCTTCTGGATTCCTTACGTATAAAAAGAACCCGATGTGCCGACGAGAATACCGAGGCACGACAAAAGCATGCAGAATTTGATTTTTCAGTGTCTTTCCCGACAAATTTTTGCAGGGTTTCATTTCTTGCGTATAAAAAGAACCCGATGTGCCGACGAGTCGACCGACGCCTGGCAAAAGCATACAAAATTTTGTTTCTTCTGTGTTTGCCGGCGCACAAGGGAACTGCCTGACGCCCGCATGGTATACCAAACGCTAGATGTACCCAGCGTTTGGCATATAAATATTCTTTGAGCCCAAGCTGACTTTGAAACATTTATTCAAACAATGTTTTCAACGGATACGTCAGCTATGATTCTTCGCCCGACTAAAGTACTTTCTCAAGACCTTTGGGGGGGGAGTCCTCCCTCCTCCCCCCACCCATAGTGACGCCCCCGGGGTATACCAAACGCTAGATATACCCAGCGTTTGGCATATAAATATTCTTTGAGCCCAAGCTGACTTTGAAACAATGTTTGAATAAACGTTTGGCATAGGCTTTCCCAAAATCAGGGGTTTGTGGTAGACTGCGAGAAGCCTTTTTACCATTTTTGGTTATTATATAAAGATAGATTCGCGGATTCGCTACTTACTGATTCCTGCACTTTGCTGCTTGTGCGCATGCACATTCGTTGCAGACGAGTATGAAAGCGATATAATAGTATTTCAAGCTTTAAAGGACTCATCTTACTTATATTACTGTAGAGTAGAGTAAAGTAAAATGTAGTTCAGTAATGTCTTTCAGAGCAACTGCATCGAGTTTGCATTTCACATCATCAAGTTAGTCAGACAAAAAAGTTGGAACAAAATCAAAATTCATAAATACAAATAAAATAACATAAAATTCATTTCTAGTCTTGAGAATTAAAAAGGGCCATGGAAGACTGAACAAAGCTTTTGCTGTACCTTTCGTATGTGCAATTTATTGGTGCTAATTTGAACTTTCTGGGATTTTTCCTAATTTGAACTTTCTGGGATTTTTCCTGGAGGGGGGGGGGGTCTACTTCTGAAACATGAGTGGGTGAGAAGAGATCACGGAACCTCGGGTCAGAAAGGGTGCGATTTCCGTAAACAAAAGACATCGTCAATATGCGTTCCTCATGCCTTGTGAGCTCAAACTTTTGAGGACACAAATAGGGGAGCTTTCCGTACCGCCCCGTAACACGCAACGCCCGTTTCTGGATACATTCAATTCAGTCGGAAAGTTCTTTGGTAAGTCCAAAATGCCATACGGACACTCTGTTCCAGCTCATTCCGTCCATTCTCATTTCCGAGTTTCGTGTACCCAGTGGCACTACGTGATTTCTGCATGTCTGGTTCTTTCGAGACAGATTAGGTATTCGATTTGGCCAAAAAAGCCAAGGGAGCAAGAACAAAAATTGCAGGACGGGATTGCAAGCATTCAAAGTAATCACGTATATTTGAATATAAACTGGATTTACTGCGACTTGTTATTTCAAGTTAACCTATGATTTTTATGCTACTCTTTGGTCTAGGTCTCTTGGCTGCATCCTATACGAGCTATTGGTGGGCACGCCACCGTTTTGCACCGGATCTCTGGTTCAGTTGGTGAAGAAGATTCGACACGAGGCGATTATTTGGCCTGATGGCGTATCGAGTTCATGCCTCAGCTTTCTTCAGGTAGGTGCTATGTGTCTTCTCAAGTTGCTTCTTTTACTTGTAGCAGACCTTCTCACCAGGTGTTCGTGAGCTATCAGTGGGTGTATGTCTGTTTAAGGACCCGTCGTACAATGCCAATGGAACCTACTTTCCCTAACTGCATTCAGTAATTCTTAAAGCACAATGGACACTTCTAATGCTTTACTTTGTGTTAAATGCTTCACAAATTAACATTTCCGACTTCCTTTAGAAGGCGCTAAGACAATCGGCCGTTTTCTTGTTATCCCTTGTCTTTACCTCTCTGGCATTTCGGCGATCCAAATCTTAGGAGCTGGGATATCGTGGCAGGAAATTCAAAAACTCCCAGCAATGCTTGATATAAAAGGATTTTATTTGAGATGTCACCAAAGTCAAACCGCAGCGGCGCAGATGCAGTTTACCTGATTGTTCCAGTGTTTCATCAGAAATTACATGGCTTAAAGTGCCTATTAAAAGTTTTTCTTTGTGGAATAGTGTTGTGAAGCTTGATTAGCTTGCTTTATAAAATGTACCAGAATATGCAATAAGCTTATAAAAAATTACATAGCTACAAAAATCATTCAAAAACAAATAACCTATTCAAATCTGAATTATACAAGCTGATTTATGCATAACATAAAGATCTACTTAGTATTATAAGAAATATCACTTTTATCTTTGTCCAGGCTAGTAAATTGAGCATGTACTGGCCCAAAAAATTACGCTTTGAAATATCACAGAGAAGAAACTGTTGAAAAAGCTGCGGATCTAGGGGGTAAGCATTGTTCCTAGGTTGTTACAGAGTGGGATTGGGGTAGTTTGATGTGCCCATTGAACTTTATACCCGCAGACCTAAGGTAGCGTTCCAGTGAAGTTATTACAAGTTACGATAGTTGCGTTTTTGATCGAGGTTTAAGGTCTTTGTTTAATTACCGTTTTTGGTCACCGGTCACAGTTCCTTCGTCCTTCAAACTCTGACCGTCGAACTTCGTGAACTAGCTAGTTTGAAGTTTGCTTGAATCGTCGAAGAAACGTCAACCGGGCAAGGCTCGCCGGAGTCATAAAAACACTAAGTAAGCAAACGGCGAACTTCGACGGCCTTCGAAAACGGAAATTAAGCAACCGGCTAAGCGAACGGCGAACAAAACTTCGATCAAAAACGCAACTGATGATAAGAGGAGGGGCGAGTGCCGTATTGTGGTAGTTATCACGCTCTCTGGAACGAAAATAATAACAACGCTAACATACGTCATCACTCTAACGGGAGTTCCTGCAGAACCGATAGTTATTATCACTTATGATGCTCGCGACCATCATAAGTAAACTGTAACGATCGTAACAGTCGTGGAATGAAAATGATAAGTGGGAGGAGCCAATTTAATTATTACGGCGGGCTCTGGAACGGAGATAATAACAAGAATAGTAACGATCGTAACTAATAATAAGTTGCTGGAACGCTATAAATTACATGTGTTATATACTGAACCCGCTAACGGCACCCAGAGGCGTTACTAGCCAAAGTCTTTGGGGGGGGGGGGGGGAGATATTTACCTACTGGCTGGCAGATGCGTTACTAGCCAAAATGTTTGGGGGGGGGGGGGGACGAGGCATTTACAGACTGGCTGGTAATTTTTACCGACTGTTTCTGCAGAAACGACGACTGTTTTTAACAACAAAAACTTACAGTTTTGAAAAAAATCGACTAATTTTCCGAAAAAGCGACTATTTTGACGAAACATCGACCAATTTTCAGAAAAAACGACTGTTTTCATGGAAGAAATCAACTGTTTTGTCGAAATATGGCGGCGCTTCCCGCCGTCCCGTCGTGACGCCCCTGCTGGCTGGTCTTTTTACCGACTGTTATGTAGAAAAAACTACTGTTTTGAGGAAAATCGTCTGATTTTAGGAAAAACCGACCGTTTCTAAGAACAAACCTGCTATTTTTTCCGAAAAATCGACTGTTTCCAAGAATGAAATCGACTGTTTTACGAAAAATCGCAGCGCTTCGCGCCGACTCGGCTATGCTTTACTGACTGGCTGACAACATTCGGGGTGGGGGGTGCCCCCCCCCCCATACGTGACGCCCCTGACGACACCTCACTAATCTCTTCACTTTTCGCGATTCACTACAGTAGAGGTATGCGTATTTGAACGTTTGTTGTCTTTGAACTTCGCCATTTTCATGCACTTGCACCCCACCTCTGAAAACACCTGAATAGGTATTTTATCATTCCACCGTTTAGCCCAAAACTGCTCTGTTCTCATTTAAGTAACTGTTCAAATAAGCATACCTCTTCTGTATTTTCCGTGTCTCCAGATGACTGTTCGCATATCATGCTATTAATGCGTAAAACCGATTTTTCTGGCCAAGTTTTTGCTAGAAGTCAGTGGGTCTGGGAAAAGGCGTAAAACAGCCCAAGCTGTGGGTAATGTATTAAAAGCAGAGCTTAGTTTTAAAGTATTCAGATAGTTTTGAATATTGGAGCATAAAGAGTAAATAGTGCGAGGTGTACTTTAACTGGAGATTCCCAGCTCCGTTAAAGGACCTGTCTTACCTACAATACTAATGCCACCTACTTCCATAACCACTCCATATATTTCTAAACCCGGAAACCCCAGTTTCGTACGGTAAATTCTAACCCCTCTAACAAAACCACCCTGGTTTTCTCACTTGCCGTGTTTTGCTACCTTCGATGTGTATCACGCTGTCGACGGTTGTCTGCGAGAAGTTTTTCCGTCAGAAAAACCGGTTTTGTAAATTGTTTCCGTGTTTTCGCTACAAGTCAACGGGTCCCGGAAAAGGCTTAAAATAGCCAAAACCGTGGGTTATTTGTTGAAAGCACAGCATAGTTTTAAAGTATTCAAATATTTTAAAATACTGTCATTTGAAAAGTAAATAGTGCGAGGGGGCCTTTAACTCGGAGTGTCTTTGCGATGGTAGATAGGCCTACCGTCCGGAGCATAAACAGCTATTACGGTAGCGCAGGGCGTGACTAGCGGATCTTCATTTGTGAGGAATAATATTAAACTCCTTGATGTATGACATGGACTAGATTTCCTTATACTCCAAAAGCCCAAGTTAGAGCACCGTATACAGCGATATATCCACTTTCAGAAGGGGTAGGCAACAGTTTTTTTTTTTCAGTTTAATACTCTTTATTATACAAACGAACTTTTACATGCTAAACTACATGAACACACCTTTTATAATCGTCTTAACATACTTTATACATTTAGCTGCTACTTCTGACTGCAGGAAAGCACGAATGGGCCTGTGGGGGCACTAAAAAAAAACAAAAAACTCAGTTTACATTAATTTTCACATACTTCTTCAAACAAGAGAACAAAACTGAAAGAGGAAGAACAAAAAGAAATGAAGGAAGAATTAAAACATCCACAACAACAACAACAGTGTTACCAAGTGTGACATTTTTGGGGCTTTTTCACACTTTTTGCCTCTGGGTGACACAATGACACTTTTTTCTCTGAAAGTGACACCTTTCCTTACGAATGTCACTTTTTAGGTCAGAAAAACACTTTTTCATTTACTTTAGTAAAGTGACGGATTACTTAAATATTCCTTGAGCCCAAGCTGACTTTGAAACATATATTCACATAATGCATAAAACATTTATTTATGATCCGTTTTATGCATTATTTGAAAATATGACGGATTACCGCCCTCAAACACATGTAGTTTACTTTGATTTGGTACACAAAAACAGTTTGAAACCAGAAATAAAGCTCATTTCGATTAAATTTGGTTAAAAAACTGTGATGTAACTGTTAAGAAATGTTTTAAAAAATGTTCTTACAAATTCAGTAATTACCAATTATTCGCCTTTTGCGCGTTGTGCAGCGGAATGCGCACACACACAGAGTCGAGGTGTCAAAAAGCAGCTTTTTGTCAGCAGTTGTGACACTTTTTGAGTCGAGCTGGTAGGCAATCTAGCAAGATTGTTTACATCACCATAGATGGTTTAGGTGTGTCTGGCTGGGGGAACTCAGAGCCTCGTTTTTGTTGCACGCTGCAGGCCCACTTCTCGTCCGCTTCCGGGCTGAATCTTTCTTCATTCGTTTTTGTACTGTAGTGCTTCCGAGGAAGCCGGCAGCGCTTCTCGAGAAGCACGGACTGGCTTACCGACCAAGTCCGTGCTTCCCTGCAAGGTGCTGCATCAACCAAGAAGAAATCGTGCATGCAGTGAATCCAAAAACGCATCTTGTGCAGAAGCAAAGAAGTGCAGCAGGGAAGCGTCAGCACTGTTGCAACAAAAACGAGGCTCAGGAATAACGTCTACTCTTTCGCATAGGGTCTTCTGGAAAAGAAACCACTGCGGCGGTTTTCCTGGCAAGATATCCTTATCCACCCTTTCGTAAAAGATGGAATCATCACTACTGAAGGATCAAGCCTTCAGAACCCTTTAACCAACCCCCTCACACCATCTCAGGAACTGGCAAAGGAAATTCAGAGGCAAGACTTGTTCCAAAAAGCTCCACTTCGAACCAGGTACAGAGTTTGAATGAATGCTTTGTTTACCAAAATAACGTATCTAGCGCAGGCACGTCAGTAGATAAATAAAGTAAATAGACTCGATGAAAAGTTTATCTCAAAATAGTATTATGAAGTTGTACGAAAAAGTAGCATGCAGTACGAACTGTCGCTAGTACATGCTTCTATGTCAAGGTTTTTAATGAAGGTAGCCTGTCTTAGACAAGCGCTCTTCTCTGTGCTTCCCTGGTAGGTTCAGTTTTGATTGTTGTTGTTCTTATTTAAAAAGTATAGCTTACGTGAAACTGAAATGAAACCGTTTAGTTCGCCATTTCTGGTAAGGGGAGAGGTGGGTTGCCATCGGTAGCACAATTGTATACACTGTAAAAAGTCTCTCCGAATAAGGATTAAAGTTAACTGCAGTATTTGCTGTTGGGATTAATCCTATCTCTACTGAGATAAGATTAATCCGAATTAGAGATAAGATTATCTTTTCAAAGACAAGATCAATCCCAGTAGCAAATACTGCAAGATTTTTTTACAGTAAGTAAATAAGTAATTTATTTATATTTAGCATAGCATACTTTTACCCTTATTTTTTGAAAAGTCGGGAGTCGGTATAACGTTTAGAGTAAGAAAAGTAGTAGGAGGAGGGTGGTGATAGTCAGCCAATGGGGCAGGTTGAACAGTTGGACACTGGTAGTCGAAAAATTCTGGAATTGCTATAGCATGTGAAGGGTAACCTCGCGTATTTGACGGTGCAAAACGAATAAGTCAGCTACATTTATTAGAGGTATATTTCAGCCCTTCTTGGCAAGGGTCCTCTTCAAGCTCAAGCCGCTCAGGCTGGAAAATGAAAGCTGTAACACCCAAGCCAGAGAAAATGACGGCTAGCTTCTTCGTGAAAATAGTGGCAAAGGCATTTGCTTTTTTAAGTATTCAATTTTATTTCAACACCAATTACGGACTAGCCGAATAGCAGGTAGTAAACCTGCTATTCGGTCTGCTATTTATGTCGTTTAGAGAAAAAACGAGTGGGGCAATCGCAAAATGAGTTTCATCGTAGGGAAACCAGTTATTTACGTTAACAGTTTTTTAAGTATTCCTTTTTGGGGCAAAATCGTACTGTTCTCCTTAAATAAAGCTCATTAAATTTGCAATACAGATCAGTTTTTTTTGTAGTGCCATCATCCTATGATCCTAGGTAGGATTGGATAGAATTGACAACATGGTCCAGAAAAATTTAAATTCGGACTATTCCCTGGAAGTTCTGAGCGAAGTTGTGCACAAATTATTTGAAGGGGGAAAGTTTGCCACCGTTGAACGCGAGATCCATATTGACTACCCCGTTTGTCTATTAAGTAACACAGATACATGTCTTTCCCACTGTGGAAACGGTATGCCAGCGTAGGTAGTTTAAGTCTTAGAGGCGAGTCAGTAACTTTGTTAGCCTAAATCGTCACGTATTGCGTCGCTTTAGTCGTCGCGATCGGAACAAAATAACACTAGGGAGTACGCCGACCTATGCTTTCCATGCATCGGAAACGGTCCTTACTCGTAGAGCCGCCCACGACGATCGGGACATTCAAAGCGAGACAAACTTGCGGATTTAGAATTTTTTGGAGGGGCAGCGCTGATGCACGGCTGGTTGAGGCTCAGTAGGGACGTTCTCTATCGCTAGTTTTGCTAGTGTCGCTGCTGGTCGAGTATGTGTCACTCTCTTTAAGTCTTGGCGCTATTCCCTAAGGCTTATTCTCGCCGTTCCCCGAGGACTCCACTTGGGGAGTCCCCGCGTTTTTGTTTGTCCCCGTACACTGTAAAAAGTTTCTCCGTATAAAGATTAAAGTTAACTGCAGTATTTGCTGCTCAGATTCATCTTATCTCTATTTGGTATTATTCTTATCTGCGTAGAGATAAGAATAATCTGAGTAGCAAATCCTGCAGTTAACTTTAATCTTTATGCGGAAAAACTTTTTAGAGTGTATTCTCGCGAGTCCCCACGGACGGGAGATGCTCCGATTATCATCACCGCCATCAAAAAGGACTCCCTTTCAGATTCAGAGGGAATCAGTTCTTGCTGGTATTGGTGCAATGTAAAAACAGTCAGAACAAACAAAACCAAAAATAAGGTGGATCCAGACTAATTTCGTCAACTGCATATTTATTTTTCGAACGGAATCGATTTTGGAAGCCTTCCCCGTGTTCTCGCTGTTTCTGTACGCGGAGTCCGCGTGGAGTGACTCTATTCTCGCCGTTCCCTTCGATTCCCCGAGGAGTCCTCGAGGAACGGCGAGAATACGCCTTTAGTATTATTTTACTCTGGTCGCCGTGCATTTTCGCGGTGCTATTTGTGTGTCTCCTTTGCCTCTGAATATGACCGCTGTTTATAGGTTCCTCTCCGGAATGCAACACCAAATCGAGGGGCGAAGGAATAGTGCGCCACTCAAGCCCAACCATGCCATGGTGGGAGGCTGGAGGCCTGTTGACCCTATGGCTATGCAGAGACGGAACACAACCGCGAACTATGGAGGGTTTCAGGCGAAAACTGGTAATGTAAGTTTTAAACAAAACCATAAAAACGAGATTTTCGGGGTTTTTTTCTTGACCAGCTAGTAGATGATGTGGAGGGATAAATAAAATTTCGGATATTGCGGTTGCACTTCCGGTAAACCGTCCTCAGCGAAAAACAAAACTAATCATAAAATCTACCGCAATAACAACAGGAAAACGATGCGGGTCCAAAAAATAGTAAAACGACTTGCAACGAAAAACCAGAAGAACGATGCGGATTGAACGACATGCAGATAAAAGTAAAATAACGAAAGAAAAAATGTGCGTGTTCAAATTGTGTATGTCCAAATCTGTGACAGTTTTGAGTTCTGTGTATATTTACAATCACCCGCCTGGGAAAGTGCAGAAGCTTTCAACCCAAAAATCTGTTTTTTTTTTGTTTGCAGTAAATAGTCAGCTTGGCTTCAAACCTTATATACTGTAAGTTTTATTCTTGTTTGAGCCTTGAGCCCTATTTTAAACAGAGTCAGTCTACACTGTCAGAAGTTTCGTAACAGATAACAAAAACATGCGGTTTCAGCAGATAACACTTAGGATGTAAGCTGTTAGTATACTGAACCTGGGGGAGGGGTGCATCACTATATTAGGATTCTCAAACGTAACACATTTAAAAAATTATATCGGGAAAGTCAGCATATGCTTTTTCGGCTCTTCCTGGCAATGCTTGTCATGCATAACGTTTAATGCATAGCGTTTGCATAATCATAACAGATAATATTCCAAGTGTTATCTGTTTAAACTGCGCATCCTTGTGTTTTCTGTTTCTGGTAGAGTAGTGTCCGGGGGCAGACCCGGACATAGGAGATCCATGCAGTTAACAGAGACGGGTCCCACTTTTAGTAAAAAAAAAACTATATTTTAGTTTTTGGGATCCCAAAACGTAAGTGGAGGGATACCTATGACATCGCAAAAGTTGTCCGTCTGTCCGTCCGTCCGTCTGTCCGTCCGTCCGTCCGTCCGTCCGTCCGTCTGTAAGCACGATAACTGTCGAAGACAATGAGATATTTTGATGAAACTTGGTGTGAGGGTTCGTTGGGTCGTCGGACCAGTCAAGTTCGTAGATGGGCTTTGTAGCTCTACATTTAGGGGTGGGGGAGAGGATTCAAATTAAGGGACAAACAAAATATTTTGAAACAGCTAATGTGATAGTCGATTATGGGGTAAGAAGACATGCTGAACACGATGGTGAAAACCATTTTGTTATCGGACAAGTAGTTCGCCCGGAATCCGGCCAAAACCGGAAAGTTTGTTGAAAGTAAAAGTTTTATTTTAAGTTGATTAGATGTTCGATTTAGGGGTAGGAAGACATGCTGAAGATGATGGTGAAAATTATTTTCTCGACGGACAAGTATTTCGCCCGGAATCCGGCCCAAACCGGAAAGTTTGTTGAAAGTAAAAGTTTTATTTGAAATTGATTAGATGTTCGATTTAGGGGTAGGAAGACTTGCTGAAGACGATGGTGAAAACTATTTTCTCGATGGACAAGTATTTCGCCCGGAATCCGGCCCAAACCGGAAAGTTTGTTGAGAGTAAAAGTTTTATTTGAAGTTGATTAAATGTTCGATTTAGAGGTAGGGAGACATGCTGAAGACGACGGAGAAAACTATTTTCTCGACGGACAAGTATTTCGACCGGAATCCGGCCCAAACCGGAAAGTTTGTCAAAATTAAAAGTTTTATTTGGAGTTGATTAGATGTTAGGGGTAGGATTTAGGGGTAGGAAGACATGCTGAAGACGATGGTGAAAATTATTTTCTCGACGGACAAGTATTTCGCCCGGAATCCGGCCCAAACCGGAAAGTTTGTTGAAAGTAAAAGTTTTATTTGAAATTGATTAGATGTTCGATTTAGGGGTAGGAAGACTTGCTGAAGACAATGGTGAAAACTATTTTCTCGATGCACAAGTATTTCGCCCGGAATCCGGCCCAAACCGGAAAGTTTGTTGAGAGTAAAAGTTTTATTTGAAGTTGATTAAATGTTCGATTTAGAGGTAGGGAGACATGCTGAAGACGACGGAGAAAACTATTTTCTCGACGGACAAGTATTTCGACCGGAATCCGGCCCAAACCGGAAAGTTTGTCAAAGTTAAAAGTTTTATTTGGAGTTGATTAGATGTTCGGTTTAGGGCAAGAAGAAATGCTGAACACTTATGTGAAAACAAGTTTCTACCCGGACATGTAGTTCGTCCGGAATCCGGCCAAAACCGGAAAACTGTTGGAAGTCAAAGTTTTATTTCTAGTTGATTAGATAAGCGATTTAGGGGTAAGAAGAGATGCTGAGTCCCTGTGTGACAATCGTATTTTACCCGGACATATAGTTCGACCGGAATCCGGCTGGAATCGGAAAATTTGTTATAAGCTAAATTTCTATTTGAAGTTGATTAGATGTTCATTACTGGGGAAAGAAGATACCCTGAGTTTGTCTTTGAGCTTTCTTTTTTCGCCGGACAAGTAGTTCTGGAGTTCGGCTGGAACCGGGAAATTGGCAGAAGTGGCAGGAAGTTTTCGTCAAAACAGATATGACTTATAGGGGTAAACACACATGCTGAATCCAAATCTGAACTTGGTTTTCTCAGGTGATTAGCTATTTGGCCTTAATCTGTTTCTGAATTTTAATTGTAAAAATGTTCAAGGAGTCTGGCGAAGACTGGATCTGGCTAAGACAAGACCCAGTTGTCTGGATCAGATATTGAACTTTTGGGATCCCATCGAAACCTTTGGTCTTGTTTATATACTTAAAGTACTTTCACTTTGGAAAATCGATCCACGTGCAACGTTCGTGTACGCCACTTGAAAGAAACTTCGCACTTAAGGCGTTTTCTCGCGATCCCACAAAGTGTTGGTAGCTCTGTTATGGCTCTAAATGAGTTTTTTCTCCGTTCAGTTCGTTTTTCCAACTTGAGTGGCTTTGAGCCTGAAGAGGACCCTTGCCGAGAAGGCCCGAAATGTAACTCTAACAAAATCCAGTTAATGTTCCGTTTATCCGTTTCCGTTTTATCTGACTATCCGTTTTGCACTATCAGATACAAATAAATATATATGTAAATATATGTTAGGTGTTAAAATTATAAATATATAGTGTTTCCGTGGTTGTTTGCGGCCCACAAGTGTGTTTACACGACCAGTAAGCTTTTTGTGGCTGGGATTTGACAAATAACTGACGAGGTGGTTTTCAGTTTTGTTGCTGGATTTGGCGGGAGACTCAAATTTAGCGCCACAAGCCTTGTCCAAACAACAAAATTAGCTACTTACATAAAAATCAGGATTGTTCTAGTACATAATGATACGGACGTAAGCCTGATTTTCTGTTTATAAAGATTTTAGTTGGATTTTATTTTATCTTCAAACATTTGAAAATACCGCGAAAAAAAGGCGTTTCTGCGGGGTTCATCTTGTCGAGGTTCATCTTGTTTGTGGCGCACGAATGTGCCACTGAAAAATGCCTGATGAAAAATTTATCTCAAAATTGTACTATGAGGTAGTACAAAAAAGTTGCATGCAGTACTAACGATGCCACTACATGCTTCTACTTTAAGGCTACCGTGTTACTGCATACTACTATTTGGTGCTATTAGCAAGACTGGATGCTACTATGGCAAGACAGGATGCTACTGCATACTACTACATACGATTGGACCAGTCTGAGGCACATTAAATGATAGTATTCTTTGCTATTACATAGTATTACATGCAACGTTTTCGTACTACTACCATACTACTACGCAGGCTACAAATTTTTCATCGGGTGCTTTTGATGCAATTTCGCACTTAATGCAGTTTCTGTTCACTTGTAGGTTTTGCGACCGCTAGGTTTCAATCTGAACCCGTACTCTGATCAGAGTAACTTCCAGATCTGCACCGCCCAGCAAAACATTGAAGAGATGCGAGACTTTTCTGAAAAAATCACCCAGAAGTTATCAACAGTTGACTTAACAGAACGACCCATGACTCGGGCCTTGGATTCTAAACCGTTTGGCAACGCTGCCACGTGCCAAGTCATAGAGTATACGAGGACTATGAACAGTAGTTCTGACTATAAAAGTGTGACGAAAACAAGGGAGATAGAATGCAGGCAGAGTGATGGTCAGGAGCACAGAAAAGATGAAAATACTGTTATTAAATACCTCAGCGAAAGCGCCTCTAAGAGTGAGACCAAGTCATCGTTTGTTGGTGATGATATGCAGAATGATGAGTGGAGAGAGTTCTTGGACGAAGCTTTAAGGTAGGTGCTAATCCTCCATCTGCTGTTGTGCATCTGTGCCCAGAATTCATGAAGCGTTTGCCAACAAATTGATCAGCCCGGGTTCCTTTCCCATCCAACAAAACAAAGAATCAGATTCTGCCCTGGAATCCAAGACGATCTGGCAATGAAAGCATTTACTAAACCCATCAGGCCTTAAAGCACACCTCGCACTACTTACTGTTTATGTTCCAACGTTTAAAACTATTTGAATACTGTCAATTTATGCTCTTCTTTTAACAAATTGTCCACGGCTTTGGCTGTTTTAAGCCTTTTCTCAAGCCCATTGATTTCGAGCAAGAACTCCGCAAAATTAGTATAACCGGTTTGACGCATCAATAGCCTGATACGCGATAATGTGCGAAGATAGGGCTTAGAATGCAACATATGAAATTTGGGTCTCCGGCCTTGAAAGACCCGTCACACCTATACTGCCAATGCAACCTGCATGCGTAATTGCATTCTGTAATCCTTAAGCCCGGGACCCGAATTTCATATACCCACCAACGACAACTTACTAACAGTCTTTGCACTTGCCACGATTCACTATTTTCCATGCACATTATGCTCACGACGAGTGTTCACGTATTATGCTATCGATGAGTAAAGCCGGTTATCTGAATTTTGCTGAGTTTCTGCTAGAAGTCAATGGGCCTGGAAAAAAGCTTAAAACAGCCAAAGCCGTGTATAGTTTGTTCAATGCAGTGCATAGGTTTACAGTACTGAAAGAGTTCTGAATAGTGGAATATAAACGGTAAATAGTGCGATGTGTTCTTTAGAGAGAGAGAGAGAGAGTCTAATGAACGGATAATAATACAAACTACATGAAGGCCACCCCAGAAAGCACTGGCCTGTCCTAGGGGGTGGCTGTTATCTGAACTACAAACAGTAAACGAAGCAATAACAGGATTAATTTCTTTTCCTTGATTATAATCCTTATACCAGAAATGATTTCTTGCTGCACTTCTAGAATAATCATCAGAGTATTCAATCAACTTTGTAACGGTAGTTGTAATACCAACATGATTAATTTTTTCAACCGATTCATCGTTTATTACATATTCAGCGGTACTGAATAAATTAAATCCATTGTTCGTCAAAGTAGCAATATCGGTTGCAGCTATATTATCTCCATTTTCTTTCACTATTCTTACACTAACATCAAGATAACTTTCACTTGGATAAAACCAGGAATCTAATTTCTTCGTTACGAATTCAAACTCTGATTTATTAGATACATTCACATCTGTTTCTCGAATTTCTTTAAATTCGTATTTTACCACTGTATCATCCACAAGCGGTTCGTCAAATATATTCCATTGCGGACTGATAACTTTATTTACTGCCATTTATATAAGAAAGAAATTATTAAATAAAACTTATTTCAGAATCTTTAATCCATTACCAGTCATTAACGTTTTGATCAAGTCCTGACTTCTTTGATTTAAAATCCTTTTATTTGTACCGATAAGATCCTTCATCGATTTTTTGTTTCCAATTACATCGATGAGTTCCTTCTTGTTGACATTGATCAGATCTTTCCCATATTCTATTGCTCTGTTTTTCAACAACTCAAATCTCGGTTTAATAATATTATTATACATTGACATAGCCCCATCTTTTATTTGTTTTGCTGACGTTTGAAATAACTGGGAATTAACAATGTTTTTGAATACACTACCGATTCCACTTCCATACTGCTTTTTATAAAGTAATCGCTTATTATTAATCAACATTTATAGGTAAATAATTTTATTTCACTAATCCTTTAAGCTTTTCTTAAATGCAGTACGTATCCAACGTTATCACCATTCAAATCGATAGGTCTTCCCAACTGATCAGTAATTGTCATTCTCAAGGAGTAAATAAAGTCTTTTGTATTAATAGGAAGGTAGATTAATTGTCTAGGATTCTCAACAATTTGACAACCCGGTTCTGTATTCGGAACAAATGTCCAAATGACATCTGATTTACTTTTGTTTACGATAGAACTGTTTACAAGAGAGCAGTGAATTTGAATTTTATCAACGCTTCTTGTTATATTCGGAAGCTTTGTACCTTCATTGATTTTCTTAGATATCTCACTATCCTTCTCAAATCCTAAAATCTGACACAAGTCACTATTAAATCTAAACACATATTTTTCTTGTAATAGTATGACAAATCTCATAGATGCTGGATTGGATGAAATTACAATAGGACATTTGTCTTTTGGGGTATCAAAATACTGACACAAAAAATAATTCAAACAATCATCGTTATACATCCCATTAGGAATAGTAACATTCATCCATTCTGTTGCATTATTATCTTCATCTTTCCTGTATTGAAATGTATTATTTCCAAATTTATCACTTATATTATGCCACGAATACCACAAAGTACACTGATTCAAACCTATTTCATAATCCCAATTACGATTCAATTCGATTGGTTGACTAAATGTTATATCAATGATACTTTCATTACCTTCAATGTTTAACAACACCATTTATTAGAAATATTTTTTATATATTGAATTGTAATATCTCTTCGTAAGAAATTTATTTCGCATTAACGAATCCAAAATATCAATAGCTTCATTTCTCACCTCGTCAGATGTATTTCCGTTTACTCTGCTACCTATCAAAGTGTATAATTTTGAAATCATTTCATCACAGTTCATAAATATTCCAGTTCCTTTTTGTTGAACTAAAAATGGGGAATTAATTCGAATGCTGGTTAACCTCTCCTTGTATTCTCTTATAAATTCAAGGATTTCATCATAGCTAGAGTAACCTTTACCTTTTTTCCCGCCATAACTTTGACTTAGAGATGTCAAACGTTCTAGAGCCTCATCTATATCCGTATGATGCTTAATGTAATACGTAGGCATTTTAAAATAAGTATCAGTGCCACCCCGCGATTCTACATGTTTTAAATTAATCTGATTTAACAACTCTTGGGTAATATCTTTATTCATATCAACGGATAGTGGTCCTAAATCGGGAGAAGGTTCTAAAGCGGGTGCTCGACTCACTTCCTCTGAAGTAGTGGTCTGTAAAGCTGTTTTAAATGTATCACCTAATCTGAGAAACCGTCTTCTTGAATTATTATCACCTTCCTGTAGTTTATTAATTATCGTTTCAGCGTTCTCTTGTAATTTTTTGATGGTATCTTTAGTGTTTTCTTTTTGTGCTATAATAACTGGAGCGTTTAATTCTGAAGCATATTCCCGAAATCCTGCCTTCTCCATCTCATTTTGTTGAACCTTTCTTCTCTGAATTTCTCTGTTCTTCACTATATCCGATAAAATATCACTCAAGCGTCTTGAATCCATTTATATACAACTAATTTTATTTCATAATAAATTTTGAAAGTTCTTTTTCATAAAACCCTCCTTGAATTAATTCCCCACTTTTGTCAGATATTTCATAAGTAATGGGAATGGTAGGTCTGATGGTTGCTATCTGAAATACTTCATCCGTATAATTAGGTAAATATCCTTTATCGAAAATACTTTTTTCTTTTTTAATTCTGACTAAATCCCCTACTTTGACGTTTCCTGTGATTTTGTAGTCATCTACTGGAGGAAACAGAGCACTAAAAACCTTTTTCTGATTAACCTTTTTACTAGCATCAACTGGTTTCATTTGTATTGAACGGTGGTACGAGTTATTATAATTACTCACAAATAAAGGTAAAATATCAATCCAATTAGTAGTGTTATTGTGAGTGAAATATTTCCATAACTTTTCTTTAAGCGTTCTGTTGAATCGTTCTACAATTTGCGCTTTCAATTCGCTTTCAGATGCAAACCAGTGTATGCCGTTATTTTTCAAAAAAGTTTGAACATTTCTCATCACAAATTCTTTACCTTTATCAGTTTGTAGTTTCTTAGGAATTCTTTCTTTAAATATAACACTGAATGCGTTTATTATTCCAGCACCTGTTTTATCTTTCAAAGGGACACACCAAGCATATTTACTAAAGCAATCAATAACAGTCAAGATGTAATTTGCTTTATCATTCGCTTTTTTATATTTCTGGAGGTCAACTAAATCAGCTTGCCATTGCTCATCAACATAGTGAACATAGACTCGTCTCCTTTCAAAATTGTGATAGGAAGGTTTGTGTAACGTATACACATTCTCATTTTGCAACACATTTTTTATTTTATCTTTAGAAACGTTCACTCCATTTTCTTTTAATTTTCTGTAAATATCATCCACACCTGAATAATTAGAATAATACGTCTTTAAAATATCTGTTTCTGCGTTGAGGTTTTTTTTAAAAAGCGATTTTTCCTCGATCCGCAAATAACACAATTCCCTTTTAGCATTGGAACATTATTTTTTTGTGACACTGCCTTAAACATTGATTCAGTGTCAGTGCTCTTTTTACATTTCATACAATAAATCTCCATTTATTAGAAAACAATTTTTATAAACGAAAAGCTACTAACTTCATTTTGCGCTTAATGTAGGAAATACAGTGAAGTCCACAGTTTAATTCATCTATATTTTGAACAGCAAGATTTTCATAAGCTATTTTTTTCTTTGAAGTTTTTAGATATTTAACTATTTCTTTTCCTGGAGGAATACCGAAAGAATCGAAAAATTCGACATAGGGGGATTCAGGTAGATTACAATAGGCAACCCAATGTGTTCCAGGCATTCCACGTTTGTCATAGTTGATTACACCACATTCCGAATCGTTTATATGTTTGGGTAGCGTATCTAAAGAGAACACACCTCTAAACTGTGGTATACTCCCTAATGCATCCATAATATCAAAATTGGTTAGAGGTCCTACTTTACTTTTGCTTCTTTTTTGATGTCCCCGTTTTTTGACTTCCTAGGCCTTCCACGTACCCCATTACCCACAACTTTTTGTGTTCCAGGGAGTGTAAGCGCTTCACTTATGTTGACATCATCGTTTTTTTCCTTCCTAGGCCTTCCACGTACCCCATGACCGACAACTTTTTGTGTTCCAGGAAGTTTAAGCGCTCCACCTATGTTGACATCATCGGTTTCCTTCCGAAGTAACCCATTACCCACAACTTTTTGTGTTCCAGGAAGTTTTAGCGCTCCACCTGTGTTGGTCATTTTATCCATAATTTTCTTACCAGCGAATGTACCCAAAGCAGCAGCACCACTTGTTAAAGCTGCCTTACCAAGGGTAATTGCTAGCGGTATTAAAAATGGAAGTAATCCACCCTTTTGAATCGCTTCTTTCATCTGTTTGTATGATACATCAATATCACAGCCCTTATTATTCATTTTACATGTTTCAATTTTATCAATTTGTCGTTTACTTAAAAGTAACTTAACTGGTTCTCGTTCATTTTGTCTACTATGACTAACACGTATCTGACATTTTTGTTTAGCACCAAAGCATTTCTTCAGCTTTCCTTTCTGAAGCTTTGACAAATAAACTGTATACTCCATTGTTTCAACCATTTATTAGGGAATTAATTTATCTTATAAAATTTATTTACCAGCCATCATTTTTTCTATTCTGGTAACGAATGGTTTGTCAACAGGTTTTAGCTCTAGCTCTAGAAGCCTTTTTAAAATATTTACTACTGCTCTTTCAATATTATCGATACGAGTTTTTTGACCAGCAATCTTTCCTTCAATTATACCGTTATGGGTGTGTTGCCCAAGAAGCTTTTTGTCATAATCTAAAAGATTCATAGTTAACGTTGCTAAATTAACAGCATCATTTTTGTTTCTAGGGTTTTGAACATTTGTTATCAACTTGTTTTCAGCGTTAATCTCTTTATCATTAACTCGAACTATTTCTTTTACAAATAACCCTTTATCTTTAATCCTTACCAATAAATTATCAGGAGAATCATGTACCGCAGTTAATCTGTTGATATCTTCGCTAAAATACTGATTTGCCCCCACTTGTTGTGCGGTAATTTCTTCTTTAAATTGATTCAAAATAATAGTCATAGATCTGAAACTAATAGCGTCCTGGTCAGCTTTCGAATCCCCTAACATAATAATTCTCTTACCTTGTAGGTTAATATTACCGTTGTCATCAGTAACTCTCTTTTCATTCGATTCGTTACTAAACTTTTTTCCAACACTACCAAATTTATTCATTTATTATAGAAATAAATTATCCGGTAAATTTTTCAAAGTTTTTCCTGTACTTAAGGGTTTTATCTTTTATTTTTAAATCTATGAAGAAAAAACCGTAGCCCTTGGTTGCAGCCTCGAATTGTTTGAGAAATTTTTCATTGTCTATACTGGAGACATGGCTTTGTCTTATTAATTTTACTTCTTTTGGATTAGAACACTGAAAGAATGCAAAATAATTGCACTGGAGCCTTACCACCTTTGGCGTTTTATGATAGCTCTGTGACAAGTAAATAATTGTAGCATTTTTCTTTCTTCCTCTTATGAATAAGTCTTCTATTTTCTTCTGGTCTTATTCAGTGACAAAATCGTCAAAGATAATCAAGTTTTGGTATTCAGGGTCTAGTCGTCAACATCGACAATATCATCAAGATTGTTACTTACTGTTAAGACTTTCGATTTGCATTGTGACTCCAAAGTGGTTAAATTGGTTATAAGGTCTTGATATTTATCTTCTTCAAGATCTTTTGCATACAAGTATATTCGGTTGAAACAAAGATATTCATAAATTAAATTCAAAAGAAGGTTAGTTTTCCCTGTTCCAGAACTACCACAAATTAAGAGTCTAAATGGCCACTGAGGTGCAAGGTCGTGCTTATTCTGATAAGTGTTCTTTTCACTAAAGTCATAGACTTTGATTGGAGCCTTTTCATTCATTTATTTAGGAAGAATTTTTCATTATAAGATTTACTTGAGTATTTTAAGTATATACCTGAAGTTTTGAAGTAGGTACTTGAATTCTTTAAGTAGGTACTTGATTTTTTTAAGTAGGTACTTGAATTTTTTAAGTAGGTACTTGATTTTTTAAGTAGGTACTTGAATTTTTTAAGTAGGTACTTGAATTTTTTAACTAGGTACTTGAAGTTTTGAAGTAGGTACTTGATTTTTTTAAGTAGGTACTTGAATTTAATGTTTATAACCTAAAGGCAAAGTTGTAAATTTATCGCTTGATACTATCCTTTTATCATCCTTAGGATCCAACGCTTTTTTATTCTGCTCTTCTAGAAACATATTGTGCTTGTATGATCTTAAGTTATACTGGGTTATAGAAAGGTTTTCCGTTTTACCAAACAGTACATCCTTATAGTTTTGAATCGTAATTTTATCTTTAACTATATTGGTTTGTATTCCTTTCAGTTTTTTGCTAGCTTTTGAAGGGTCTTGGTTGTCCTTTAAATAAGCATATACTTTTGATCGTAATCCAACAAACTCTGTCATAACCTGTCCACCTAATTCATCTTTCATCATTCCTATCACTTTCTTATTTACATTAGGAAACCTATATGGATTATCTTTCGCATAATCAGATGTATCGAACCTCTCATTCAAATCCTGTTTGATATCTTGATAAAAATCTTCAGTTCTAATATCATATATGAAAGAATCAGTGTCCATATAACACAAATCAATTTTATTTCCATATTTAGGCTTCATATAATCATAATGGAATTCATACATCAATAACTTGGATAGTTCCAATACAGCAAAGCCGATATACATTGGTTTGTCTAATTTTATCTTTTCCTTTGACATTCTTGCTACTGAAAAGTTTTCACTGAATATTATTTCAGATTTAAAGTTGGGTTTCTTTATTATTTTTTCTCTTGTTGTATCATCCGTTATTATTTCCATATCCGCTCGCTTCCTTACGTTTTCCATAGTTTTTCCAAAGCAAGCATTATTCATAAGCTTAAAGAAATCCTTTTCAAAATCATTTGTACCTTTAGTTCTAAGTGCTGTGTTGTGGTCTATATATCCTTTTAAGTAAGCACTTTCAGTGAATCCTAGTATTCTGTGTACTCTCTTCAATATCAAACCTTTTTGTAAATAAAATTCTAGATTCCTGTGGTGAACTACATAGTTGGTTTTATCTAATACTGTAGTACATAGCTTACCGTTAAAGTGTTCCGGTGCTAATGGTAAATCCTTGTGTAATTCGTGTAGTTCTTTTGGATATTCTAAATCTACCTCATATATAGCACCTACATTCTGTAATTTCATTATCGAATTGATATGAGTTTTTAGATGGTTGTAATACTCGATTGATTCGTATTCATTCCTTTCTTTCAAATCATCCGGTATGGAAATGAATTGGAAATCACTCGCTGGTAAATTCTGCGACATCGCCCACCCATATAAATTATTAGCGTCTAAATACATTAAATAATTAGGGGGTTTATGCTTATTATAATCACTTGTATATTTATTATTTGCTTTTGCGTATCTTTTTATACATTGGGATACACCACCTCTTATTCCTTTTTCTATAAAGGTATACATGTCTTCCTTTGAGAATAACGGCAAGTCTACTTTTGAATGCTTTAAGAAAGAATCCCATGTCAACCCAGGAGCTGAGAAGTAATGAAGTGGATCCAAATCATAATTCCGTATACAAACGTTCCTGAAATTCTCCACAACATCTGATAGAATTAACACATCACTTTTTAGGTACAACTTGGTATAATCAAGTAATGTTTCACAGTTAAATTGTTTCCATATAGATACCGCTCTTTTATAATCACTTTTGTCAATACCTTTCCCTGTCAACCTAGAATAAAAGCTTTCTATGGATGGTAAGTTTGTACAATTCATTTTATCGAAACTGTCTACGAATTCATACGGATATACCCCTTTTTTAATTATTTCTTTGAATTCTTCATCGTTATTGAAACTATTCGATGTGTACTTGAAATTCTCTCTTAGATGATTACAGGGTACTTTGCAATCACATTTCGCTAAATTTGCTGATAGTTTGTCTAAAGATGAAGCCATAAATCTAATCGAATCTATAAACCGGATCTCATATTTTATTTCCGTATCCGTCTTTCTTATACTTATACTTTCATATTACATTCAGCATGAGCAAATCCCCTATCTTCTCCTGTCATGTGGTCGTGATCAAAGTGAGGATTTTCAGTCTTATTAGTTAGTTTATTCCATTTATTCACAATTTCTGCATTGGTATAAGTGTGGTTTCTTTGTCTGCTTTCATATTTGTTTGCAATTTCTGTGGATACTTTTGTAATGGTTTTAACAAAATGTTTTGCAGCGTCTTCACCGAAATAATCGTAGTATTTGTTCTGGTTTGTATCAAAGGAACAGCATACCTGAAATCCGTAAGCAAATGGCTTCTGTTTGGCCACTTTTATTGTTTTCTTCCCGTTTACCTGATTGTATTCTTCGTTATAAGACTCAAAGTCTGCTATTATGCAATAAGGTACTTTCATTTGTTTTGCAATATTTTTATATTGTATACTTGAACCTTCAGGAGGCATTATTATATCAGGATCTTCGCAATTATTTTTACTTTCATGTTTTTCAAAGCATTCTTCCTTCTTAAAATGCCTTCCGCAATAAGTGCAGAGGTATCTCTTTGTTTTCTTTTTAGATATTTGAGGACCAACTAATCTGCTCAGATCCTTTACCAGTACATAATGATTATCGAAATACAATAAATGAACGATATGTTTTGCAGTTTTCCCATTAATTGTACTTTTTAGTATATGACTTCTGATAATTTTCTCTTTTTCAATTTGAAATAAACAAATCTTAATGTTGTATCTATTTTCAAATTTGTGTATATCTTTAGTATCCATTGGGAAGTTGGTAACCCCTTCGAAATCAAATTCGTTCTCATATTGTTTATATTTCGAAATTCTCTCAGCGTTGTCCTTGGTTGGGTATAAATGTGCTAAGATGGACCAAAGAAAGCATTTTTGATCTAAATTTTTTTATATTTATGCACGCTTTTTTATTTTTTACGAAATCTGGTAGTATTTTAAACGTTCCTCCCATGTAAGATTCTATTCGTGTCATCCGATAATCAATTCCTTCATACCGACTAAATTGTAGCCCAGATCGAGGGGTATTACTTAAAGAACTAAGTCTCTTGTTATTATCATTCAAATGATTATGAGTAAGAATGCTATTTTTATTTAAAATCCAAGAAGTACTGTTGTAATACACTACTACTTCTTCATCATTCTCCTGTCGATGGAAAATAACACGAGTTACGAACTGAACTCTATATTGATAAAGTTCATTCATCCGCCGCTGTAAATCGGCGAAAGTAAAAGCAATAAGAGTATGTTCATCTCTTCCATTGCTTTCAACTGATACGTTTATAGTGAATATATTCTCACTTTCCCTAGAGATAGTAGGTTGTTGTTCTTCTTCAGTTCTAAATAAATGATCAGGAATTAATTTTTCTTTTTTTTTAATTTTTTTCTTATTTATGAAGAGAGTTGATAAACCAATTGGTTTCTGTCTACTGTTATCACGTCTTTCTGTTTGATCTCTTATGATATCTCTATTTTTCTGTACGGAATCTTTATGTTTGGTAATAATATTATTATAGTATTCTCCAACTCTTTTTAGTACTTCTTCTCGGTTTCCGCGAGTTGATAGGTTCTTGTTTTTCAGAAATCTTTTTAATTCGCTTGTCTCTTTTTCTTTGTTATCATTGTATTCTTGTTTTAGTTTTGTAATGGTGATATTATTTTCTCTTATCTCATCTTCCAGAATGGTTCGTAATCTCGGTTCTGGTTTGTAGTCGGATGGTCTGTTCTTATTATGAGTTCTTTCGTTTCTGCGTTCAATTTTAATTTTATCTTCAGCTATCAAAATATACTTATTAAGATGGTTTATTATATTATTTGTTATTTCATGTTTCTTAGCTCCATTTGTTTTCATTTTATTAATTTTCGCATAAGTCCGCAGTTCATTATATGTGTATAGCGATAATCTTTGTATAACCGCTTTGTTGTTTGATATAACCTTTTTACAAAGCTGAATAACCTCTGCAGTATTCATCATTTAATAGGGGAACATTTTTATTAATGAATTTCCCAGTCTGCGTTTTCTCAGCCGTAAAGAAAAGCACTGGTTTTCCAAATCCTTTACTATGTATTTTCCGACGCCCTTATGGGTTTCGCACATGCTTTACTACTAGTCACGGGTTTCCTTTATTCTTTACTACTCTTGACGAAATCGGCATTTGGTTACTACTCTTAACGAAAATCCGCTTTTGGTTACTACTCTTGACGAAATCGGCATTTGGTTACTACTCTTTATTTTGTTAGAAATATTTTTCGAAACAATTTTATTATATTATAAATGGAAGAATTAGAAAAGAAAATGTATGTTTACCGTCGCAGTTACAAGTACTACAATCGTATAAGTAATAGCTTACTTGTATCCAAATTCCTCTTTTCAGCAGCAGGAATGTCTGCGTTTCTAGTGCTACCGCTAGCTTCTTTAAGTTTGGGTGCTGTTATCATCGAAATAATTGAAAAGCAATTAAGCATTGCTGATAGAAAAGCAGAATTTAGGACTATTTATGATTTTTATACTGAGTTGTTGTCAATGCTAAAATGCGGACAGTTAACAATTGAGGAGGTAATTCAGAGAGAAACAGAGATGCGTAAAACCTTTCGATTTTTTCCTCGCGAAAAATACATGAAACAAGTCCGTCTGAATGGTTATAAATATTGCAAGAATACATCAATAGTTCAGAAGAATGTTCCACCAGTGTGACTCTTCACACATAACCACCACCTAGCAACAAAATCTAGCTTATAACTCAATCAATGAAACACCAATTTATTGAGAAAACTTAATTCAACATTTATTGACTCAGATTATCAAAATCAATCAACACTTCATCGGATAAGAAAACTTGCGCAAGATGCTCCTTGAGTAATGAAGACAATATCTCATCCTCTTGGATCGCTTTGCGAATAGCTTTTTCATTTTCGATGATGCAATAGTACCCTTTCCCACAGAAAGCTATTCCAGGATATTCGCGGACTAATCCATACAACTGAAGATATCTTCTTATTGTTTATTTGCTTTCTCCATATTTCTTAAATCGTTCTTCAAGAAAACACTTGTATAGATTCTCAGGGTTGTCATTGAACAGTTTTTGCATGTACGCATACACTTCACCTTTTTTCGCTTTTAGTAACACTGATAAATAATCCAAATACACCTCCACTTTATTTAAATCAATAATTAAACGTTCTGCTTGTTCCAAACTGACTCCACATATTTTGCTGCTCAGCACCTTCTTGATGCTTACGTCCACTTTGAAGTTTCCAAACCTTCGCGAAGCATGTAAATTCGCTTTAATATCGGCTAAAAACTGCACGCTCTTCTCTTTTTTCTTGTCAACAGAGGAACACGCTGTCGTACGGTCTTCACCTTCGACTTCATCTGAGGCTGTGACTACCTTACTCCACAGCGAAAGGAATGTTTCTTGCTCCGATTTCTCCAGTTTGAACAACCCATTCATATACTTTTTCGGAATGGTTGCTGTTTTCTTCTGAATACCTTCGCTGTTCATCTGAAAATAAAAATCTTTTAACGACCTTGATGATTCCTTTACAGAATTTTTGAAGGCCATTTGATTCCTACTTCATCTCGTGTGACGCGCTTCGCAACATTATCTGACCCAGATAATTCCTTTACAGAATTTTTGAAGGCCATTTGATTCCTACTTCATCTCGTGTGACGCGCTTCGCAACATTATCTAACCCATTAAAAATTCTTTACAGAATCTGTCAAGGCCATCTGGTTCCTACGTCATCTCCTGTGATGCGCTTCGTCATCTGATAACTCGTGTGGTATATTTGATATTTGCGTAATTTTTTGTTTCAGATGCAGCTATTCCTATCTTGCTAGATATCTACCTGGATATCCTTGTTTTTATCGCTAGAAAACTAAAAATACTTACATTGGAAATTTTTTCTTTCTTCAACACCTTCTTAATCTCAACTTGTTTACAAATGTCTCCTTAACCAGATGCGCGACACTATATATATTCGCGAATCTTCTCCGCCGAGTCTTGTTATCTGCTGGAGGTGACGCATCTAAATATTCGAGAATATTCGAGAATATTTAGTGTGACGCATCTCTCACACCACAGATGTTACGAGCGGTCGATAATTAGGAGCTTTGGATTTTTATTTAATAAAATCATCCCCTAATAAATGGAGTCCACAAAGGAAGTCTTGAATACAATCAGAATGAATAAATACAATGAGACAATCAGGAAAGAAGAACTAGTTCTAGGATTGAAATATACTATTGTTAAAATGAGAATTGCTAAGACAAAATATGGTGATAAGTTGGTTGTAGTTATTAATCATAATGACAAACCCTGTGATTTGTTTATAACACAGAAATATAATGCCATTGCTAACGAATTACTTTTAAAGAAAAATCTGGTTTTGCAGCCTATTGTACGCGAAAACAAGAACAAAGAAACATATGTGGATTTATAACTGTTTACTCAGTAATATTTGAATAAAAAATGAAAAATGTAAAAAAAAAAAGAAGTAGTGTACATTGTAGTATTTTATATGTAGTAAAGGGTAATATTTCTCATTTCTTGTATCCTTTATTTTGGAAGTAAGAAAATAAAAATGTTCTTAAAAAGGGGGATAATTTGGTAAAAAGGATGTTAAAATTTAAGAAATTGATGTTAAAATGGGGTTTTGAAATTGGGGGGAGGGTGAGCCAGAACCCCCTTTATATAACTACTCATATAACATCCAAGTCGCAACATGAACTAACCAAAAATTGGTACAGAGAACACATCAAAAAAGGAAACAACCGGGTAAACTAAAAAGTAAAAATCACATTTATTCAACAAACATTCTTTCAATTGTATTTTAAACTCAGAATTAAGAATTAATGAATACAGTTACGGAAGTAGGTTGCACTGGCATAGTAGCCACGACAGGTTCCTTAACGTACGTCCCTCTGAATGTAACTCTAACAAAATTCAGCTGACGTATCCGTTTTGCACTATCAAATATACATATAATATATATGTAAATACATATTAAGTGTATTGCCTATAAATATATAGCAAATTTTCGGGGAAGGTTGGTTGGTGGAAAAGTTTAAGAAGAAAAGTTTGTTTGGGGTTAGGCAGCTTGGAAGGTTTTTGCGGTAGGCTGGAAGCATAGAGAAGAGTTTTTGTAGATAAGATTTATTAGAAGAGTTGATGATTGTTTTTTTTATTTGTTTTGTATTTTGTTTTGTATGCGATGGCCCTCGGGCTTTAAGCAAATATGTATCATATCATATCATATATCATATCATATAGTGTTTCCGTGGTTGTTTGCGGCCCACAAGTGTGTTTCCGCGACCAACAAGCTTTTTGTGGCTCGAATTTGAGAAACCACTCCCTGAATTCTAGCCCTGTCGATGTTACACCAACAAATACTCCAGACGGATGTGTTTAATTTCCAACAGGAGCACAATTGTCACGCGTTACTGTATAACGCAAACTAGCGCTCGACAGGCTGCTAGACTGTCAGAAGGTTCGTGACATAGCAGAATGCGCAGTTTCGACAGATAACAGGCAACACACTGAACTTGTCTTTTAGTGCTGTAAATGCTGCATTTGATGCTGCATATGTATTTAATTTTGTCCGAAAGCTGTTACCTTTATTTCTTCTCTGACACGTCTAGAATACCGAAATTTAAGTTGGGAAGAAGAAGAAGAAAAAAAGAATTTTTTTTAGACTTCGTAAAGTTTTTCGCAAAGTATGCTCCGTAAAGTTTGTCACCGCTCAGACGGGAATTCTACCTAGATAACATTACGAAAATTGTGTGTGGCAATTTGTTCTAGAAAGAAAAAGATTATAGGAAGATACTAGGAGAATCGCCGTGCTCCCCAGTTTCTTCTTGAAAATTCAGCATAAAATTCAGCATCTTTGCTGAATTTTTCGATGAGTTTTATGCTGAATTAATGCTGCATTAACTGAGCGAAAATTTAAGTCCGAAAGCAAAATGCTGCATAAAACCCTGAATTAATTCAGCATTTTCGTTGCGTTTTGGAGCTTTCGGACACGTTCTGTAACGCTATAGAAAAACCGTGCCATAAGCATTAAAGTGTTACGTCGTTGTAAAATATAACAGTAAACCTGGTTTGCAATGTTAAATTTGGTGAGAAAATAACAACTTAACGGAATCATAACAGAAATATTCTCTAACACTAAAGGACAAGATCCAGAGTGTTGTCTGTTGGAATTATGCATCCTTGTGTTATATTTGGATTTCCGAAAATTGAAACTTGAGGGGCTGATAGCCATTTAATGTACAACTGGCAGATCAAACCATCATAATCTCACGCATTACTACCCCCTGGAATGCACTATTACGTACATGATCAGCCAATTCTATATTTTTGGCACTCCTATGACTTCACATTCAGAAATCAAAACTTTTCTTTTGATAGCCTGCCACAAAACAAGAGCTAGAAGCTTCATCTGAATCCGATCACCCGTTCCAAAGTTATATCATACCTCAAAATTCCGGATTCCTTCTCCCTCTACTCCTTCCACGACGGTCGGATCGGGGAAGTGACTATTTCGAAATTAGTTCGGTGGGGTCCCTGATATGCCTGCCAAGTTTCATCGTCCTAGCACTTCTAGAAGTACCTTAACTTGAGAACAGTGGATCGACAGACTGACCGACCGACAGACGGACCGAAAAGTGATTGGTATATGGCACTTTAGCGAAGCTACAGGTGCCATAAAAACACAAGTCTCGTCTGATAGCATTTGTGCAATCTGCAAGCTACAGAGACTGTGTATTTTATTAGCTATGGCACTCTTCATCACTCAGCACTATAAAATGATCGATTTCCGTGCGTGAACGTTAGTTTTAAAATTTTCGCGCATTGCTAGTGCAACCTTCGAAATCATCTCCGCGGAGACGGCGAAGAGATAATGACAAGAGATGACAGAAAAAAGGTTTTATTTTCGAAGCGCTACGTAGGCTAAGTCGAAAATTTTATTCGTAAGGCATTTTATGAAAAATAAATCATAATTAGAGCCTATTGTATTTATTTATTCTACAATATTTCACTACCGTTGTCTACCAGTAGTGAATGTTGTGATATAGGGTATTGAGAACTGGTTATTTTCTTGATCAGACACATTTAACGAAGAAATTACAATCTTAGAAATATGGATTTTATCAATTCAGATTTATCGCCCAACCTTGTCCAGTTTTTGCTGTGAGTCTCTTGGTACGCTATCGCTCGAAGGTTGGCTTCCGGTTTCCTTTGTACTTTAATGTTAGTTTGCTTGTAGCGATGCTGTGGAATCAGTGGATACTCTGCTGGGCAAGAACATGCTTCAGATGTTCATCGGACCTCTGGCTAGCAAGAATCTATCACCAGATAATTTGGAAAGAATATCCACCCTATTGATTCTTCCCCTAATGGCGGATGGTAAGACACTCATGGCTCTGGAAGTCTACGCGGAGTTAGACGTAAGTGACCATACCGTACTGCTAAAGTCTGACACGGAAAAACTTAAAGCACAACTCTTACTAGAAATGATCTTTTCCCTATAATAATAATAATAATAATTGTATTTGAAAAAGCCCGAGGGCCATTTACAGGTACAGGTTATTAATACACAGAAACGTCAATCAACATACAACTAATCTACGGAAAGCTTTCTATATTCTAACGCTCTAGATACAAACCTACAAATCTTACTAATCGCCTGGGCGGATGTACACTTCAGGATACCAGGGAGTGTCGGGATATACCCACCGAAAATCTCCCTACGGAGATCTGAAAGCTCTTGGCACCGGCTTAGAAAACGGCCAATATCCTCATTCTTCTCCACCGCAAAGGGGAGACGCATATTTCCCATCCGGACTCTTCTTATTTCTATCAAACACTTTTTTTCTGCCGTGGAGTGGTGGGCAATTCGCCCTCAGTTGGATCCAGTACCTCAGATAAATCGCGGGTAGATTAAGCTTAAAACAAAATTCTGGCTCATAAAATGTCTTCACCATACTATAACTTCTAAGGGTATCCGATGAAGATGGATCAAAAAATCGTTTTTCGAAAATACCATTACTTTCCAACTGAAACTAGCGATTCTCTTGTTAGCGCTTGTCGATTACATCCAGCGTTCTACTCTCCCACGCGGCGGCTGCGCGGAAAAGATTTGAAAACTGAATGTGCATTGGTTAAAAAGTGGGAAAATAGAAGAAGTAATAAACAGAAGGTTATCACATCCTTATGTGTGAAAGATCTGTCAGCGGAGAATTAAGATTCCGGCAAACTTTCCTGTGGGCGACGGGAAAACTCGGCAAGGCCGAAAAAGCGCTAAAAAATCGTAGTTACGAAACGAAAGAATGGAGAAATGTGGGGATCCTAGAAGCTTATAATTCCATATGGGAGCTAAGTATTTTATAAAAGGCAGAATAAGCAAGAGGGGTCCTTTAAGGGCGATTCTGGCGATCTCTTCGATTCGCTTTCCGAAAAGCTTTCGCTTTCCGCCGAGCGCAAGAACAAGTAAAAAGTCGTTGAGCCTCAGTTGCACCTTTACAACTTCTCGCTGACTTGCCGAAATCACTTTCCACTCGTGATGTGGATTCGCTTTCCAGGTGCTGGCGGAAACTAGTGGAGCGCGAGAACAGCTTTGGAAAGCGAAGCGACTTTTAGCCGAAGTCGCAAGAACAGCTGGCGCATAAGCTAGCGGAGCTTTCCAGACCGCCAAAATCGCCCTTTAAGATACGTTCCGTAATTTCTTATGTTACGTCGACTCGCTCTGAAGGGGTCCTCCCTGCAGCGGACCCTTCTGACTGCCGTAAGCGTAATATGATAATTGGAGCAATCGCGTGGGTGGGGACCCGTCAAAATGGGGGAAGTGAGTCCCTAGTACAAGCAAAAATGTAGAGACTCCGCAGCGAGAATCCGTATGGAACAGCGAGATGACGCCTTATACCAAAATACCTGAAATTATGTTGAAAAGCTGCCTGGCTGGTCAGTCCAACCGATACTTTTATGCTGATAATCTCATGCATATACAGCCAGTTCAGGCACGAAAATGTTCCAAATTTTGGCCCCCAAAGTTCCAAAATTTTAGCTAAAAAAGACCGGAAAGCGGCGTGCCCGAAAAAAATAAACTCGGCGCGGCTTCGGGGTCTAGGCTAAACTAAATCTCAGCCTATACGCCCCTCATGAAATCCAGTGACGAATTTCCCCTAGGTGCGCTAGAGAAACAAAAAGAGTCACACGCGAGATCTTGGTATGATTTATCTGAAGGGGGAACAAGCGATTTTTCAGTTCATACCGAGTCGCGCATTAGCCCTATCGAAAAGTCAACCAGTAGTCAGCACTGAAGTCGGAAGCCAGGATTGAAACTTGATGGAGTTTGATAGAACATAGTTGGGTGAACAATTGATCATTTTGAACAATTTCAAACTTGGCCAGGCCTAAGAGCCAAACACGAAGGGATTGGAAATAGCCAGACAAACCTGTTAATGTACACCAAGAAGTAACGTGTCATTGTTTACTTTACACTAGCGCATCTAGCGGCAAAAAAGAACTAATACGGGAGCAGTTTTATAAGGGCGTATTATCCGAGGCCCTTGACGCTATTGTGACGTCATGATAGAATTAGGGAAAATTTAGTAAACGAATTTTGCAGAATATATATTTGTATCTATATATGTAGAGGCGCTGGACGCGTCTACATTTATAAACCGTTCTAGGGACAAGGAGTTCCGTTAGTAAATACGAAATGTTGACTTCTTGCGTGACCTCACGAGACTCGGATAATCGGCTGAGATTTTTTCAACACCGGATTTCGGCACCATCGTCACTTCCATATGGAAAAGGATATCTTTTTCGTCTTGATGGTGATTGTGCAGAAAATCCGGCCGGGAAACCCTTGTTGTTGTGTTCGCACTATGAGTGAATATCTATTTCCATTTCAGATTATTTCCTGCCTTCTATCCGCAGCGGAAAAACAAATCGGCGACGCTAAATTTCTACGAAGTGACGGGCGGATCAGCAGCATCGAATCTGTGATAAGTATGATTTCTTATACAGCCCTGATGCGGATGGACGATCATTTTTTTTTTGTATTTTCATCGTTAAGTTGAAAGGATCTCTACTTTCTCATAATAGGCAGCTTATCTTTACATCTGACGTTTGAAGGCACTGAAACATTTGACCCATTTCAGGGATTTTGCATTTTTTCGTCCGAGGCTCTAGTAATGACGTTCAGAGTGTGCGCTGCTTGCACGACAACCCATAATTCATCCAGACGCAGAGATTTTGAATTTGAAAACAAGCCCGCATTTGCAGGATTAAAGACGATCCTGTAGGAAAAAAGGGTGCCCGGATTTCCGAGTCCGAAAATTTGGAATAACATTCCGGGCCGCCCCGGAATTCCGTAATTTCCTTGCCTGGGAATTCCAGTATACAGGAATTACTGAAGTGGGATTTCCGTGACGGTTTCCGTGCCCGGAATGTTCTCTGAATTTCAGGACTCGGTATTCCGGCATTAACATCCATGAATTTTCGGGACCCGTTTATGTTCCATTCCCAGAATTTAGGCAGAAGAACCGATTCCGGAACGTCCCCTGCTCAGCCGGAAATTAGAACCAGTTACGCGAAGATTTCCGCCTCGAATTTCCTTCCAGACAATAGATAGATAGAAAGATTATTGTATTTCAAAAGCCCCGGGCCATATACACAAACAAACAAAAACAAAAATATAACTTAAACAATCAGACTCCTTCTTAACTCTAAAGATTTATCTATGTACACGCCCACTCGAGCAATAACGGTAGGGTTACTATTGCTCAAAACCCTCTAGATAAATCCACACCCTCTAGATAAATTTTCCTTAAATCAGAAAGTTTCGGGCATCTACGGAGAAAATGGTCCAAATTTTCTTCCTCCTTCTCATAAAGTGGGCAAGCATACCTCCCATTAGGAACCACACTACCTCTATCAAAAACCTTCTGCCTGCTCTGAATTGGAAGGCAGTTTGCCCTTAATTGGATCCAACGACATAAAACCTTCCCGGGTAGATTGAACTTAAAATACACTTCCTCTCCAAAACAAACTTTTACCACTTGTATAATGACTCAATGTTATAGAACTATTAACAATACTCTGCCAACACTGGACCAACACAGAAATGGACTCGAAATTTGTCTCCACTTCAGCGCCGACTTATTTTTCCGTAATGGCTTTCCTTTGTAGTTAGTAAATATTCCAGGTGCATAAAGGTACCACAAATCCGAAAGTTCCCTCGATGAAATCCATTATCGGTGGACAGCGGACAGACGGAGTAACGCATTTGTTTCGGGTTTTCAGGCTTATTTAAGTAAATACGTGACGTGTAGGTATAGTGTCGGATCTTGGCCCTTTTCGGTTAAACTTTAAAGGTTCGCTGAATACGCAATCGTTCCATGTTGCGGCATTCCAGTGCAAATTCCCCGGAAAAAAAAAAAACGATAAGCTCCCGTGAATTAACTGTGAAAGCAAACTAATCTGTTACGCGCAATCTTGACCAGCCTCATAAATGTTGTCTCTGATTGGTTTGTACAGTCCGTCTCTGACTTACAAACAACAAACGAGGGGAGAGGCAGGGCCTAATTGTGAAAATTCTCTCGATAGGAAGATTAGATTTGAAGCGTGAAAACGACTCTGATAAATAAGCGAAGTAGTGATGGCGCATGTTACTGAGAAGACAAATAATGGAAGAGTATCAGATTTCAGCTCTACTTTAAATAGTGCTAGGATAGTTTTTTATCATTGAGAATTATTTTTATTTCGATATTTTAGCTATCATGGGCTTTTTTTGCAGACGTCATATCGTACCTCTGCCACTCTCAGTTACCAGAATTCTTGAAGCAACTTGAAAACTGTCTCCAGTGTCAAACCGGATGTCAAGTCCTTAAAGAAGTTCTCTCCAGTACCAGATTTCCCGACGAGTCAAAAAGAGACGTGTTGTCCCTGCTAGCTACTCTGTACAAAGAAACAGGTTGCAGAAATGTCATCAAGGCTGTACTAAAAGACTGTAACATTCTTGGAAGTTTGCCAAGCTAATGTACAGCGCTGAACCGAAATTCCTAATACTAATCAGAGCCACTGTTCTTGTTTTTGCACTATTTTATAATAAAATTTTGAAACAAAAAATCATAGACACAAATCAAAACAAAATGCACAGCTAGCCCTTAAGCACGTCACCACAACTGATCCATCTCCCGCTCGTGCTTGAGAGTCCTTGGTAAGAGAAGCATTCCCAAGGAAGTACTTCGGCATGCTTGGTATGGTTCTTTTCCAGCTACATCGAAACTATCCTGTTATTTGGTTTTTGCACTGTCAGGAAACATACAACAACACATGTTAACGCATCGTTGTGTTAAACGTTATAAGAATATATCCCTCACGTCCCTTTTACGTGTTGTGTGTCGACACAAAACTTCTGTTACTGCACTTTTAGGTGTCACAAGAGTATTGACGAAAATTCTGGGAGTTTCATTAATCCGCTATTTATCCTTCCAAGATGTTAAGCGAGGGATAAACACAACTTTGAATATTTCGATCAATAAACCCCCGGGAACCTCGTTTTTCTCTTGTGCGTTTCATGAAAAGGTAACGTTTAAAAAGGTCGTGATAAATATATCCCCATAAGGTTTAACACGAGGATGCGCAACCATGTGTTATCTGTTATCACCTTAAAGGTGACATAACAGATTTAAAGTTTTAAACAAATATGTGCAGACAGTAATCTGTTATCAAACTTCTGACGAGTGTAGGAGGAGGATTTTCGCGAGAACCCGACTTATTTTTCAGCGCGTGAAACACAACGCGACGGATGGTTCCGAGAATTGCTTTCCCCTTTAAATTTCCACTGGATTTTACAGGATATTCTAGAAGTAAACTATTTCTACGTAAGTGATCAAATCAGCTGCTTAAACTAAAACTCGGCAGATTGTTTCTTTCAAACAAAATCACTCGTGCCAAAATCGGCCATGTTTTCAATTATGCAACCGCAAAGCTTCCTAATACAGTAAATTTGTTTTCCTATTCGTGTTTATTTATTTTTTGCTGTTGTTGTACAAATCTTGACAATTCCGCTCTGCATTTCTTATTAAAGGACCCTTCGCACCATTTATTCTTCAACTTACAGTATTTTAAAATATTTGAATATTTTAAACTATGCTGTGCGATTTTGGCTGATTTAAGGCTTTTCCGAGACCCGTTGACTGTAGCGAAAACAGGGAAACAATTTATCTAACCGGTTTTTCTGATGGAAAAACTTATCGCAGACAACCGTCGACAGCGTGATACAATCGAAGGTAGCAAAACACGGAAAGTGAGAAAATCACCGCGGTTTTGTTAGAGGGGTTAGAATGTACCGTACGAAATTGGGGTCTCCAGGTTTAGAAATATATAGAGTGGTAATGGAATGGGTTGCAATTATTATTATAGGTAAGACAGGTCCTTTAAGCATTTATTACTTATTTTCTGCATATACTCTGCAAATGCCGCATTATTAGGCTGCATGTAATAAATAAGTTCAATTCAATGGCGTTTTGGAAACACTTGCTGAGAAGCTCCTTCAGTTTCCAAAGCGCAAAACAGCTGGCAAAAGCTCGACAAATTACCGCGGCGGCACTTAATAAAACCAAACGAACCGGGATTCCGGCTTCGCTTTCACGCCCACGAAAACCCTCTTAAATTTGCACAAAAAATCAACAAACAAAGTAAGTTTTTCAAACAAAATTATGAACAGGGACTCGGGAGACCACTAAATGAAAGACTTTGATGGGCTGGCTGAGGGTCCCTGTCACAAAAAGGCTATTCATTCAAGGCATGATCTAGAAAATAAATACTGTCTCGGGGTTTAGGCTGTTCGTTCGAAAAGGAAGTAATGTAGGAGCCTAGGAGGTGGGTGGGGGGTTGCGGACCTCAACTTCGCTACTAAACCTGCTGCTAGGCCTACAGATTTCGCCCATGAGGTGCGCGGGAGGTCTAGCTCCGATCAGTGTTTAGACGGTCGTTGGTACGAGGGAGAAGATACTGAATATACTCTATGGCAAAGTCCGAAACACGTCACTGAACCTGGGGGAAAATGAGAAACGTCACCCCAACGAATCCTTAAAATTTATCCAAATCCTATGTAAACAATCGACAACGTTTGGTAGGGACAGTCGTGGTGACGTTTTGGCTCGTTGCTGGACACACGGGGATTGACAGGAAGAGTTTGTCACTAAGAGTGTTCCATCCGCGGTTGCCCAAGTCAAGCGAGGTAAAAAAAATACGATGACAGATAACAATAGTTGCGTTTTTTTTTATCTCAAGTCTCAGTTACTTTTCATTTGCTTGCGCCATTGACTATGCTCATCCCATACGCTCTGGTCGCCGAGTTTCGTTATCGTTCTGAATGATCGGAAAGGACCAGATTTTGTTGGTCCTTTCTTCGACTACGTTGTGTTTTGACACTTAAATATTCTTTGAGCCCAAGCTGACTTTCAAACATTTATTCAAACAATGTTTACAACGGATACGTCAGCTATGATTTTTCACCCCAATCGTGCAGCAAAAACAGCGTCGTTGTCAAAAACTAAATCTCAGGACTAGTTTTTTCATTCTAGTGGTATTTGAAGATAATTTACTTTAATAAGATATTTATAGTCGGTAGAAGCTTCAGTTATTTATTACAGGTTTGATTCCTTCCCCGCAGTTGATCTAGAGGATTGACAGCCTGACGAGGACCCTTGCCAAGAAGGGCCGAAATATCGCTGATGAAAAATCATAGCTGACGTATTCGTTGTAAACATTGTTTGAATAAATGTTTTGACACTTTTGACAAAGAAGTTCGAAAGAAAAGATAAGTTTTGTCGAACCTTCGAATTGAGTGTCTCAAAAGAACAGGGAGAAGACCGATCAGTCAAAGTAACTTGCACAAGCATCAATTGGTAATTCGGTCTCAGAAGTTTGGTAACAGATAACACAGTTTGCGCATCCTTGTCTTTAACGTTGAGAATATATCTGTTACGACCCTCTCAAACGTTATCTTTTCACGAAACAGAACACTTAGAACGGTCATACAATTTAACAAAAGTAACTTGCACAAGCATCAACTGGTAATTTGCTCTCAGAAGTTTGATAACAGATAACAGTTTGTGCATCCTTGTCTTTATCGTTGAGAATATATCTGTTGCGACCCTCTCAAATGTTATCTTTTAACGAAACAGAACACTTAGAAGGGTCATAAAACACTTAAAGGGGCCACAACAGATATATTCTCATAAGATTTAACAGACGATGACACAAGCGATCTTTGTGTTTAACGTTGGGAATATACCTGTTACGACTCTTTCAAATATTATCTTTTCACGAAACAGAACACTTAAAAGGAACATAACAGAATTTTTGTCTCGAAACGTAACACTTAAAGGGGCCATAACAGATATATTTTCATAAGATTTAACCAACGGTGACACAAGTGATTTTTTTGTCGGCACGAAGAGTTACCCTAGGTTCACACAGAGCAAATCGCGGCGATGAACGAGATTTTTCAATCGCAGCGATAGAAGATTTTATCGCCTGGACGTTCACACTGAATTCTCGTCAGCAACAGAATTTAACGCGAAATGTTGCTGTTGCGTGCATAAAATCGTACTGTCGCCCGATTCAAGTTGAATTTTCCCAACATTGAAAATCACCTGACGAAGCAACAGAAATAGCCGATTTTGGCGACGAAAATCTCGGCGATGGCCAATATTGCCTCAGTGTGAACCTAGGGTTAGTCATCATGATAACTGAAGCGAAGTAAAACCAAAAATACGATGACCGATAACAATAGTTATAATTTTTATCTCAATTCTCGTACAAATGACCGTTGTCGATCTTCTCAGTTCTTATTTTTGACAAAAACACTAATTTAGCCACACGTTAATACCTGTTTATACGGATTGAACTTCCGCCCTTTGTTGACCAATCAGGAAGGAGAACGAGAATCGAGAACTGATATCGAAGCAACTACTCGATTCTGCAGAACTGCAAAGCTTTCCCAGTTCACGATTAAAAAAAACGCAAGAAAAAGAGAATTGTCCTCTCAATAGTAAAAAAACGCGAAAAATCGGGAGGAGAACTGAGATAAAAAAAAGCAACTAATCATGAGCTCAATGAGGGGACTTCATATTAGTGGCCTCCTATGCGATTGTAGGGTACGAATGTGTTTCTCATCTAAACTAGCCTATGCATTACAAGGTAACGAATTAGCCCCTCTCCCCAAACACACATCTCTCCATAACTGGGAGAATTGGTTTCGTGAGTCCATGCGGTACTCACACGAATACCGGGTAGATGCTCGACATTGCGCGGGTGTCGGAATATTGTCTCGGCATGGTTGCACTACCTCCTAACGTGTTCACTAGAGACAGCTGTCTTTGTGAGGAATCCTGCCGTCCACGCTCTGCAGGGATCTTCATAGGTAGCGTTCTAGCAACTTATTGTTAGTTACGATCGTTACTATTGGCTCCTCCCACTTACTATTTTCGTTCCACGACTGTTACGATCGTTACAATCTACTTACGATAGTCGCGAGTATCGTAAGTGATAATAACAATCGGTTGTGAAGGAACTCCCGTAAGAGCGATGACGTATGTCCGCGTTGTTATTATTTTCGTTCCAGAGAGCGTGGTAACCACCAATTTACGGCGCTCGCCACTCCTCTTATCATCGTAACTTGTAATAACTTCACTGGAACGCTACCATAGCCTCGCAAGTGCAGCTACTATTGAGGTATGCTACTTGGAATGGTTATGAAGCTTCTAAAGCCTATAGGTTTCGGTTGAATGGTGAACAAAACCCGCAGACACCCACTTAGATGTTCTTAGAGGTCACTGTAAAAAGTTCCTCCGAGTCAGGATTAAAGTTAACTGCAGTATTTGCTACTGGGATTAAGCTTATCTCCACTGGGACAAGATTAATCCGAATTAGAGACTATCTTATCTCAGTAGAGACAAGATTAATCCCAGTGGCAAATACTGCTATTTTCTTTCAACGTAGAACTAACTTGCGTCACCAATACTTGACTTTTACCACAACACGTGGCTGGAAATGACACCATTCACAGTATATAACATCAAAAGAAGCATACTGCACTTGTAAAGGTAGCTTCCATTTTGGCCTCGCCTTAGAACGGTAGCTGTCTTAATAAAGACAGCCCCTAACAAAGGAAACTGACTCGGGTGAGGCAAGGTTCCATTGAGGGAGAACCTCGAACTTCACATGTGGTAAAGTACACACAGTACTTCAGAAACACATGGTTGGTTCTTGCTATAACAGCTTTCCATGACACCATCAACCAAAAACGAAATATAGTGAGCTTGGCTTAAGACTGGCTGTCATCGCCATCAGGAACCAAGATTTTTGAAAGCTCCTGCCAAGTTTGACTATCAGGACCCAGGTCTGCAGTCCGCGAAACCATCACTTTCACTCCGGTTTCACGCTCAGTTGGCGAATCGCTCTGCTCGGAGGAGTTGGATGATTCATTGCACCTTCTATGATTTTTCATATGGGTTTTTAAATTTGAGCTCTGCGTGAAACCCTTGTCACAGACAGAGCATTTATAAGGCTTTTCTCCAGTGTGAGTGCGAGCATGCATATTCATGTTCGACTTTTGTGAAAATGACTTTTTGCAATGAGGACACTGGTACTTCTTAACCTCATAATGTACATCCAAATGGCGGTTTAGTAGGTTTTGGAATCCGAAGGTTTTGCCACATAGGTGGCATGTAAAGGGGCGTTCTAGCATATGAACAGATCGAAAGTGTTGCACTTTCAATCCAGGCGACTGAAACATCAGGTCACACGCATCACACTTATAACGCTTCACTCGGTGAGTTGGTTCTTTTAGGTGAATGATTTTGACATGGGACTGCAAGCTTTTGAAGGTACGTAGTTTTTTAGAGCACAGCTCGCATTTAAATTCTTGATTGGAATGCGCCCGTTGTTCGTGCTTCCGAAGCTCGTCCATGCTGAAGTAGACTTTGTCACAGTGTGTGCACTCAAACTTTTCCTCCATTGTGTGCTTATTAAGATGTCTTTTCAAGTCTGGCAGTTTTGAAAACGTTTTGGCGCAGCATTCACATATAAAGGGTCGAACAACCTCATGACTCATTGACATATGCTGAGACAGGGCCTGCTTTGACTTGAAGTCGATACCACATTCTGCGCAGATGGTACAAACAGGCGGCTTTTCTTTATGGGACTCCATATGCCTGGTCAAGCGCGTTTTAACATAGAACACCTTGGGGCACTGTGCGCATGGGTATTTCGTACCCTCTGGCTCGTGGACCCTGTAGTAATGCCCCTGCAGATTTCTTAGGCCCGTGAAGCGTACGTCACAGTCGGAGCACTTGAAGGCCTGGATCATCTTGTGGTCGTTCTTCATGTGGTTAATGAATGCACCTTTGATATGAAATACAGCATTGCATACATCACAGGTAAATAAGCGCTTTTCTCTTTTTGTTTTTGGTGGTTTGTAAATTCGAACTTTCATCTTATGAACAGCAGCAAGATGCTCATATAAATCGTTTTTTAGGGTGAATTCAAGGTCTGGGCAATCCGAACATTTGAACGGTCCATGTTTGGGCTTCTTCTTGTTGTTCCTCTTATTTTTCTTAAATACTATTTCATCTCCCTCAGATTCAAAAGAGCTGTCAGAGTCCAGATCTTCATCTGATGCATTGTCACGTTCATCTATGTCTTCATCAATTTCTTGCATTTGAGACTGTTGTTCACAATCGGCACGGTTCAGGCTTAAGTTCAGCGCAAGTTCCGTGACACTTGTGTCTCCTGAAGCCCCAGCTTCAATTTCGTCTTTACTTCCAGAGGCCCTCGTCTTTTTCCATTCACTAATGGCAGCCATATTGTTTTACAAAGGAGTAAAAAAGCTCCAGCTAGAGTTCCTTGCACCAAAGTGCAGGAAGAGACTAACAACGCTCCCAAGTTCCTTATTTGATACGGACCCTGAAAAAAAAAAAACGTATCAGGTGAGACAGTTTGGGATGGCCATTTTTCACGGGGGAAAACGTTTGAGTGGGGATTAGTGTGAAATAGTAGTGTTACCGTGATTTTTGTATTTACATGTTGTTATTTATGTGTGTTTGTTATGGGGTTCAAGGCAAATAAATATCATATTATATCATATGTTGAACACAGGGCTCTAAATACAAACTCTCCACACACACAATCCTAGTCCGAATCATATGAAATCTAATACCTCCCCTCCCCCAACCGATCCCAATAAAACATCTGACATGCTTTCGCAAGAAGATGGGCCATAACACGGGTCATTGAGTCTCTACACAAGGGTAAAGAACTGATAGTTAGTCAAAGAGGGGGGAGGCGTGTGCCTAGCCTGCCATTGAGGGAGAGCAGGAAACAAACAAAAAACATGTCTGTGAAACAGTTTAGAATCGTACTGGGATCCGCTGAATACGACACCCCAAACCCATGACTCTCGTCCCAAGCATTTTGAGGTCCGATGGATAAGCTCCTCCAAATAAAACTTATGATAGACTTTGGCAAGAAGATTGACGCAACAAGTGTAAAAAAAAGCCCTACCCTCCCTGTACCTTAGTAGTTAAAGAGTCATGACAGGAGAAAAATCCTTTGAAGGCGGGTTTGTCGTCAGAAGATTAACACGACCAAAGGTTTCGATGGGATCCCAAAAGTTCAAATTTGATCAAGACAATGATTGTCTTCACCAGATCAAGTCTTCGCCAGACTCCTTGACTACTTTTGCTGTTAAAATTTAGAAACAGATTAAGACCAAATAGCTAATCATATGAGAAAACCAAGTTCAGATATGGATTCAGCATGTCTGTTTACCCCTTTAAGTCATATCTATTTTGACGAAGTAGATCGAAACTTACTGCCTTACTTCTGCCAATTTTCCTGTTTCTTGCGGAACCCCTGGTCCGGCGAAAAAATAAAGCTTAAAAACGAATTCAGCATGTCTCTTACCCCTACTCCAGCGTCTAGTCAACTTCAGATTAAACTTTTACTTTTAACGAATTTCCGGTTTCAGCCGGATTCCGAGCTATCTACGCGTCCGGTGAGAAAATGATTGTCATACGCGAAAGCATGTCTTCCTACTCGCAAAACGAACATCTTATCAGATTTAAATAAAACTTTCATTTTAACGAAATTCTCCAATTTTGGCCGGATTCCGGCCGAACTAATTGTCCGGCGAGAAAATAATTTTCATATTTGGACACATTTCCTTGCCCTTAAATCGAACCCCCAATCAACTTCATATTAAACTTTTACTTTTCACAAATTTTCCGGTTTTCGCCGGATTCCGGATGGACTATTTGTCCGGCGAGAAAATAAATTTCATATTCAGATTCAGCATTTCTCCTTACCCCTGATTCGACTGCTTCATTAGCTTTTAAAAAATATTTGTTGTTCCCCTTAATATCAAACCCCTCCCCCACCCCTAAACATAGAGTTACATACCCCATCTTCGAACTTGACCTGTACTTTGACCTTAAGAGTCCTCATACCAATTTTGATCAAGATATCTCAACCCCTTCGAGAGTTATCGTGACAGACGGACGGACGGACAACATTTGCGATGTCATAGGTATCCCTCCGCTTACGTTCTGGGACCCCAAAAACTAGTAGTTAGTATAAGAGGGAGCCCGCCACTAGGGGCGGGGGAGAAAAAGGCAAATATATGCGTGGAAGTCCGCACATAGAACATGAGTAAGGACTCATCGAAGACGAGTCTTTACTCATGTTCTATGTGTGGATGTCTAGACGAAAGTGTGAGTCATTTTCAATTCAACTCATTGCAATTTATTTCCAGAACGCGAAGCGGACAAGACGAATATTCGTTTGGTCGTCAATAAAAATATATATACAATTACCAGTCAACACTCATGAATTAATTTAAAATAAAAGTAATCGTCGAATACATTTAATAAAAAGGGTTAACCTCAGGTACACAATTACTTACTAGCACTGGCGTTAAAAAACTTGACAAAGGAGGGAACAAAGCTTTTCAGATATCGGTTTCGAGACACCTGAATAGGCGTCTATGATTCCGTTGTTAATGTAGCTTTTATGGTATTACAGTTAAGCCGAGTGATAAATTGATATACCTTGGTATTCCGATTGGTAAGACGCTGAAACAAACTAAAGCATTGCTTGTTGAGAACAGGGGCGGATCCAGCCTTCCGTTGTAGGGGGGGCAATTCTTACCGAAAAGAGTGGGGGTAGTGTCCTTTTTGTCGGCCACAAGGCTGATTTTTTCTCGTTTTAAGTGTCCCTGTCGGTCTCTTATTTAACGAAAATGTGGTTTTCATATATTACAATAATGGTAAAAACTGTACTTGATCAACTGACAACTGCTTACAAGAAAAATTCAAGCTCCTGGCTCCACTTGTAAAAAGATTTTAGTCTAGTTACAGTAGTTAGAACATGCGTTAATGCAGACTTCCGTAAGTGCAGTAAAACAAAACAAAAAATTACAGCCGGTCTAGGGGGGCGATCGCCCCCCTCGCCCCCCCTCTGAATCCGCCCCTGGTTGAGAACATGGAAAGCAAAATCCGTCGGTCTTATGGTCAAACTGTTTCAACCCAGTTTCAGCTAAACCGAAGTCTATTAGCAAAATTATATAACAGTGTTGCGCTACACCATATTTTATAGATAGCTCCATTCTCTGAAACATTAAACGATACAGACCGACTAAAAATTAAACGGATTTACTTTAAATTCGCAAAATACCTTCTTCGTCTTCCTCCTTGGACGCGCAATCCTACATGACCAAGAAATACAGTATCGTTTTTCTTTTTTATACCCCATCATTTTCTTTTTCCTGTACGACGGGTGAAAAATAAACATTACATTAAGACCGTTCAAGCTTACGTTTAAGGTGCAGAATTTTTGAGTTATATGTGCCATCCGCGAATATTTGTGGTAAATTTTGATCCCGCCGAGGCTTGCTGTGGTAAAAATTAATAGGAACGGGTTCTATTTTGTGTGTTAAAAGTTATACGTGACCAATCATAGCAATGCGTTTCTATCACGTGACTATTGAAGAAGAATGAGAGAAACATTTAAGGAGAGATATTTGTAATATAAAAGTAATTGAATGCAGACTGAATGAGTTCTTTGAATGAAAGTCAGTCATACTAATTTATACAGCTAATAGTATTTTGACAGTTACAAGCTTTTTACCTTATCTGAAATAAGAAGAACAATCCTGGTAGGCTCAAAACTAAATCGAGGAATATACACTAGTCCAACAGACACAGCAGCAGATATTATACCGAGTATTGTACTGGATTTTTGTAAAACCGGTCGAGGCTGATCTAAAATTCCACATGAAATCAAAGGTTATGTTCTCTAGGGATGGATTGTCAGGTTTAAGGCTCCGTTTTGAAGACCCATGCATACGTGATCCAAACGTCGGGACGTACAACTTGATTTTCAAGTTGAACGGCTGCATAGGATAAGGCTTACAACGCGAAGTACTTTTATTCGTCTTACAGCATACGCGTGAACGGTCCATTGCATTACAAATAGTGGTACTCAGGTGGTCAGGGCGTTGAGTGCATTTTCGTTGGGGGGGGGAGGGGCAGAGACAAAAATTTTACAGAATCTTTAAAAAATTCTACCGAATCCTAGAAACTGAGAATTTGAGCTTTAAGTTATTAAATAGAAAGGAGTAGGTACAAAGAGTAACACTAAAGGGCAGCGGTGAAAGATGATTGGACAGCTACTAGGCATCGTTTTTGCATAGCCCACTTGGACCGTATATTATATCGGACACGATTCCAGTAGCAGCTTTTATTACTATGCCCAAGACAAAATTAAATTGAGCGCCACAGGCGAATTTTTTTGTATTAATTTTTTTTTCTGCGAAATTTGACCACTTCCTACATAAATTATATCTTTTATCGTGGAATAGACACCACAAGATCCCAAGAACTTCCAGACATATCAAAACCGGTTGGAGCGACGTCCAGGCAGCAGCCGCAAATAAGCACCGCAGGCGAGGTTTTTTAAGTTCGCTTTTTCCTGCCAAATAGCAGATTCTATCTTTGAATGTCTCTCAGATTCCAAGCCTAAAACTGGTTTAAAACCCCAGCTAAACGATGCGCCATTCCACAAAACGAAGAATACCACAAAAGGCGCTGCAATTTGCAGAAATATTTATGATCAGAGCGTCTATCTGGGATCCAAAATAAAAGTAAGGACTACCGATGAAATCTTAGATCAGTCCTTTTGCCTATGGCAGGTGCTTCACTTGACCTCTTCTCAACGCTTACACATGCGATTTATGTCCAAACCTTGTCCTGCATGATTTTTTTTTTTTAAACCTAAGATAATATTCGGGATTCTTTAAAAATTCGCCGAAACCGGACCGAAATTAGGGGTTCGTGGTAACTACCAAATCCTGGCACATATACAGAACAAATTACCAAATCCCAGTTATAATACCGAATAATTTGGGACCTATAGCCTATTCGAGATTCTGTATAACTACCGAATCCGTATTTATACAGAATAATTCTGGCATCGAAAAGCTACCGAATAATATTCAAATTCGGTATAATTTCGTTGAAGCTGTACCTACAACTACCGAACCGAATAAATTACCAAATCTCAATATGATACCAAATAGTTTTGGACCGATACTCGATAGCCTATTCGGGATTCTGTCTACTACCGAACCTCAATAAACGTGCCGAATTGTTCTGGCATCAAAAAATAACCGAATAATTTCAGTAAATTTGCTCACCCCATTCGTGATAACTAGCAAGTCCTATCGATTATGGCAATTATGGTCTGACATACGTGTAATGTGACGACATTCGTCGAAATGCATAATTCGTCGTAACTCCTGTTTATGTTATAGTTATTTGATTTTCGGTTTGATATAAGAGTAATTGTAAATGATCACCTAGTGATTCGAACTGTATATAATTTTATTATTTATGACAAAATTATGACAAAGGTGTTGATGCTATTATATTTATGACGAAAATCCAATGTTCGGCTTGCCCGAGAATGAATTTTGAAAATAAATTGAAAATGAAAATTGAAAAAAAAAAACAGTGTCTATAGCTCCCGGACCTGGAACTGATACCTCAAATGCTAAAAGTACTCGACCGGTCAAGTATGCTGCCACCCCACACAGGAGCTAATAGTACTTGACTAGTCAAGTAACAAGGTTTATGGGAGCTATTAGTGCTCCACCAGTCGAGGAATCGAGCCTCTGTTTGCTATCAGTACTAGACTGGTCGAATACTCGTGTCTTCGGAAGCTAAAAGTACTTGACTACATGGAATTTGGATTCAGGACGGAACAGGTCGAGTAATTACTTCCATAGGAGCTATCTTTCCTCGACCATACAAATGAAATCCGCAAAGTTGTGGAAAAATTGCGGAATAACCAACCTCCCAGGTACTAATAGTAGTCAACCATATAATTGGTCAACTCGGTCGAGTATGCACGGCAATGGCAGCTATTTATACTCGACCTAAAAAGGAGGATAGATGGGTCGAGTATTTGATGTCCCAGGAGCTAATCGTACTCGACCAAATATTACTAATAAGAGGTCAAGTATTCAGGGTAGTGACGGCTAAAAATACTCGACTTGTTTAAAGGGAATTGGTAGGTCGAGTACTTGAGCCCTAGCCGATGTTCGTACTCGGCCTAATATTACTAATAAGAGGTCAAGTAATCAGGGGGATGACTGCTACAAAATACTCGACCTATTGAAAGACGGTTGGTAGGTCAAGTGCTTGATGCCCTTGCTGCTGTTCGTACTTGACCTAATGTTACTAATAAGAGGTCAAGTATTTCGGGTAGTGCGGCTAAACAAAAGTCGACCTGTTGAAGGAGGATTGGTAGGTCGATTACTTGACACCCTAACAGGCTAACAGCAGTTCGTACTCGACTTAATATTACTAATAGGAGGTCGAGTATTCAGGGTGGCGACAGCTCCAAGGAAAGTCCAAAACACGCCAGTGAACATCGGGAACAACGAGAAACATCGCCCGAACGATGACTCAAATTCTATGTCAATCAATCAACGGTATTCCTTGGAGACAGCTGTGGTAACGCTTCCGACTCTTCGCTAGGCACACGGCGATTCTTCATCGGACGAAGAGTTAGTCATCAAGAGTATTTATAAACTAATTCGTTTATAAACTAAACTATTCGTACACAACCTGGCACTGAAGGATTGGTAGGTCGAATATTTGATGCCATGCCAATTATTTATACTCGACATCTTATAATAATGGGAGGTCGAGTATTGGAGGGGTAGTAGTTATTACTACTTGGTTTAATAAATTGGTCATTAATAGGTCAAGTATTTGACGTCTCAGCAGTTATTCGTACTTGACCTAGTTTAATAATTAGAATAGAGTATTGATGGATGTGGTAGCTATTAATAAGTCATGGCGTGTAAAGTGCATTCACCCTACGAGTGGAAACGGGTTTTGGCGAGTCAGTTAGAAGTTGTAATGTTCTTGTGCTCGGTGGATTCTCGTTTCGCTCGAGTGGATTAGGTCGAGTACATATAGCTGGTGGGACGTCAAATACTCTACCTATCAATACCCCATTTATTAGGTCGAGTACTAACTCCTAGCTCCACCTCAAATACTCTGCCAGGTTGAGTAAGAATAACGGCTAGGGAGTCAATTACTCGACCAACAAATCCTTCTTTAATAGGTCAAGTATTTAGCCGTCGCCACCATGAATACTTCAACTCCTCTTAGAAACATTAGGCCGACGACGAATAGCTGCTATGGCATCAAGTACTCGACCTATCAATCCTCCTTCAATAGGTCTAGTCTTTCAAGCAGTCATCACCGTGAATACTTGACCTCCTATTAGTGTTATTAGGTCGAGTACAGTCATACACAAATCCTCAATTTTTGGGCATGGAGCAACGTCTGGGCATGCCTGGACACATGGGCATGGTGCCCATATGTTGGGGCACCATGCCCTGGAACATGGGCATGGTACCCCTGTGAAAGGGCATGGTACCCCTGTGAAATTTGGTTAAACTGAGACTGGCTACATACCTAAATAGGGTTGTCCTCCTGTCCTAGTTCAAAAGATAGCTGCTTTTACTTTCTATCCAACCTCATTTTCCAATTTTCAAAATGTTAGAGCACTTCCAAGATACATAGAGTTTTGTGGAGGCCACTTCTTTCCTAGTGGGTTTACTCTATTCCTTTCCAGGTAGTTGCCACTAGGTTTTTCAATCCTTTTCCAGGTTGTCGCCGCTAGGTTACTCTATCCCTCTCAGGTAGTCACCGCTAGATAGAGTGGATGAGGTAAGCTTTTAAATATTCTTCCTTGAGGAATTAAATTTCTTTCCTCCTTCCAAATTCCTTTAAATTGTTTGCCTTTTATTGATTTCTTTTGAGTTTAGTGAGTTTCGATAACGATCGTTAACATAGTAAAAAAAAAATCACTCAAAATAAATACAACAAAAGGCAAACAATCTAAAGGAAATATTTGCTCCAGTGAACATACTGAAAAGCTTGCCTCATCCTTGCCATCCTCCAATTTTCTGAAAAAGGACAGAGTAAACCCACTAGAAGAGAAGTGGCTTCCAAAAAACCTCTATGTTTCTTGGAAGTGCTCTAACATTTTGAAAATCCGAAAATGAGGTCGGATAGAAAGTAAAATCAGGTGTCTTTTGATCTGGGACAGGAAGACAACCCTATTTAGGTATGCAACCATTCTCAGTTTGGGCACCATGCCCATACATTCGGGTAGGCCCAGACGTTGGGGCACCATGCCCCAAAATTGAGGATTTGTGTATGACACTGGTCGAGTACAAACAGCGGCTAGGGCGTCAAGTACTTGACCTACCAATCCTCCTTCATTAGGTTCAGTATTCTTAGCCATCAGCGCCTTGAATACTTGACCTCTTATTAACAATATTATGTCGAGTACGAGTAGCCCCTGGGCCGTCAAATACTCGACCCATCTATCCTCCTTTTTAGATCAAATACTAATTGCCACTTCTTTGAAAACTCGACCAACTTAACCATGTATATGGTCGAGTACTATTAGTCCCTAAGCCCCTGGGGGGGGGGGGGGGGGGGGCTGGTTACTGGACCTTACAACTTTACGGATTTCATTTGTATGGTTGAGGACAGATAGCTCCTATGGTATAATTACTCGACCTGTTTCTTTCTGACTGCAAGTTCCATACAGTTAAGTACTTTTAGCTTTCGAAGACACAAGTACTTGACCAGTCTAGTACTGATAGCGACTGGAGGCTCGATTCCTCGACTGGAGGCTCGATTCCTCGTGTGGCAGCATACTCAACCAGTTGAGTACTTTTGAAATTTGAGGTATTAGTTCCAGGTCCGGGAACGATATACACTTCCGTCAATTATACCAGATCCCGATCATTATACCAAGTATATTTTTACCAATAGCCTATGGGGATTCTTTATAACTACTGAATCGCTGTAAATACATCAGAAAGCTATGATATAAAAAGATAGCAGGATAGTTCTAGTACAGAATCTCAAAAAGTTGGGGGGGGGGGGGCTGTACCCCCAGCAGGTGGTAGCGTATCCCTCTTATAAAACTAAGAGTAGAGTCTTGTAGAAGCTCCACTAGGGCACAAGGATTAGGCTATACATACATGTGGGCACCATGCACACCCTTGACCCTGTCAGCATGTCCAAACCAATGAGCTTGGCTATAAAGGTCAAGTTGGTGTATTGAGCTTCATAAGGTATTTTAGCATTATCATTTCCTGACTAGGCTAGTTGGAGCCTGGCTGGATAAACTGAACAAGCCTCTGATGATTTGATTCGAGCTGCATAATAGAAAATAGGTTTTGTGTATATTAGTAGGCAATTTGAAAAACGCTTAATTAAGGTAGCGTTCCAGCGACTTATTATAAGTTGCAACCATTACTATTCTTGTTATTATTGCCGTTCCAGAACCCCCGTAATAAGTAAATTGGCTCCTTTCACTTATTATTTTCGTTCCACAACTGTCACGATTGTACAATTTACTCATGATGGTCGCAAGCATCATAAGTGATAATAACTAGTTGTCCTACAGGGACTCCCGTAAGAGCGATGCATATGTTCACGTTGTTATTTTTTTGTTGTTCCAGAGGGTGTGAATGCTTGATAACAACAACAATGCGGCGCTCGCCCCTCCACTTATCATCGTAACTTGTAATATCTTCACTGAAATGCTACCTAAGAGTATAAGAGGCTGATACAGGACCAAAACAAAGCCCTTCTTGTCATTCACCCAGAAAGATTGGCAAGTAGAGTATATAGATACAATGTATACCTTAGGTGGCATTCCTAGCTAATTCCTACTGTAGCACAGCAGTCTAGTACACTAGCCCCTTTTCAGGCATGGTGCTCAAATGTCTAGCACCATGCCTGGGTGCTAGACGTTCAAGCACTGTACCTTGGGTTTCATGCATGGTGCATGGATTTCAGTATACAGTGCATGCATGGAAACCACAGTTTCTGTCATCACAACTGAGCACCAGCTCGGACAGGGCGGAAATTATTACCATGAATTAGAGAAATCAAAGACAATCCTTACCGAATTTTTTACAACAAAAACAAAAGGGCTCGACTGATGATGGAGATGTAAAACCTAACAGCACCCTATCTATTCTCCATGTAGAGTGCCCCAAGAGCCAATATTCTGGTTGGCTGCTAGGTAGAAAAAGCTGAGGCACAGGACACTTTGCATGCAAAACCCTTGACTCTGTAGAAAAGGAAATAAGGTTTTCACGTCTGTCATCAGCCGAGCAATGTTGTTTTTGTTATGGAAAATTTGATAAGGATTGTCTTTGATTTATCTAATTCATGGTAGTAATTTCAGCCCTTTCAGAGCCGGTTCTCAGTTGGACAACAGAAACTGTGTTTTTCATGATTGCGCTGTATACTGAAATCCATGCACCATGCATGAAATCCAAGGTACAGTGCTTGAACGTCTAGCACCCAGGCATGGTGCTAGACATTTGAGCAGTGCCTGAAAAGGGGCTAGTGTACTAGACTGTAGCACAGTATAAGTCCTACAGCCTGTAATCCTGTTCCAACATACTTCTGATATCTGAGATTTCTGCTGTAGCATAGTAGTCCTACCTACTATAGCACGAGCAGAACTGCTATCAGATAAGTTTGTTAATTTACGACCCAATACTGACACCTGAAAATCTCTCTATCTGCAATTGGAAACTAACCTGTCCACACCCACTGACACCCACAACTCCATCAATGTGATTCTTAATTAGTGAATAACCTTGAAAATCTTTTGATTGTTTCTTTGTCATCGACTCATCAGGATTCAACATCCTTATTGCTTGCAAGTGCAATTTAAGGTAATTATTTTATATTTCATTTTCTTTTTTTTACTGCCTTTTGCCCTTCTTGGGCAGTGCATCAAGCACTTTCGCTCCCTCAACTTTTGCCTTTTACCACCAAATATAAGCTTTCGGTCAACTGTCCAACCGTATAGTCTCTTACTGTACAGTAGAGGTATGCTTATGTGAACACTTTTTTAACTGTTCCACTACCTTGGCCTTCTTACTTGCATATAAAAAAGTAAAATGGAAAAGAAAAATAACAAACTTGATATCAGCAAACAGCCAACTATTTCAGGGTTATCCTGGCACAAACTTGAAGCAGAAATTCAATTAACTTTCTTTGATTTTTAACTTATTAAAAAGGTCCTTCCCCTTTTGAATGCACCTGACGGTTTGGACCGCCTTCTTCTCCATTGAAGGTGCATTCCTCGCAGGAAACTTTTCAAATTATAAAAAGCAAACCAGGTGTCAGCTGAGTCACTTTCATAGATAAATTATCAAAATATTCAAAAAGCGACAAAAGCGTGGGTGATTATTACTAGTGTTTTTAGGGAAAAATGCCTGGTTTGGGTTTTAGTTTTTTCTTCGGCGATCGCTCACTGTTAGCAGACGTTCACATAAGCATACCTCTACTGTACAGTAAAGGTATGCTTATGTGAATGTTTGTTGACAGTGGACTTTGCCATTTCCATGCACTTGCTGTGTCTAAAGCTAACTACCAGTTAGCCAAAGTAGGTAATTAAGGAAAAACACCTGCTTAGGTATTTTGGCTCTTCATTTTACCATTTAGCCCAAAACTGCACTGTTCACATTAAAGTAATTGTCATTTTATGTCTGGTTGTGATGAAATTGAGGATCTGAGGGAGGAAATTTTTAAGGGAGGGATTCATGGGAGGAAGTGGTTGGTAAATATTATGTGGAGTAGGGATTTTCTTAGTATAAAAAACCTGGTGAGTTTCCTCAGAGTGGCCAGTCGGCACAGGGAAAAGTGTTTGAGTGGGGTTTAGTGTAGTAGTGTGACCGTTTATTTTGTATTTACATGTTGTTATTTATGTGTGTTTGTTATGGCCTTTGGGCTCTGAAGACAAATAAATATCATATCATAAGCATACCTCTACTGCACTTAAGGTTAACATCTAGTATGTACTAATCTTCAACAAGCTTAGATTACAGTCTTCAGGTAAGAACGGTAAGCTTAATGTGGTGACAAGTAAAAAATTACCAGATTAGTCAAGACACCAACACCATCAAAATAAACAAGCATTTAGGTACAGTGGTCACCAGGGTTGCCACTTGACTCAAATAAAATGCACTATCCAAGTACCAAAAAGGTACTACCAGGGGAGAAAATGTACTACCTAAAAAAATTTTTTTAGCGTGTTGCGCTTCGCGCAACACGCGCGTTGTCTTCCCCTGCCGCTACTGTAAATGCCTTTCGCACGACCCTATAAATATGGCCTGAATTGAACCTTCGCCAAAACTAGGGTTTTTCCTACTTGAACAAATTCCGGTTAGGTAAAATCTATAGAAATATTATATCATTTAATAAAACAGAAAACGAAATCATCCTCTTTTCTCCTCTTCTTGTCTATTCTTGGAGATTGGCCTATTGCAATTAGGAGACAAGGGCAGGGGCGTCACGACTGGGGGGACGCCCCCCCCCCCCCAGTGTTGTCGGCCAGTCGATATGAAGTAGCCGAGTCTGCGCGAAGCGCCGCGATTTTTCGTCAAAAACAGTTGATTTTTTCATGAAAACAGTCGGTTATTCTGAAGATCAGTCTATTTTTCGTCAAAACAGTCTGTTTTTCCAAAAATCGGTTGAATTTTTTCAAAACCATATTTTTCTTCTTCTTGAAAACAGCCGGTAAAAGTAGGTAAGTCGGTAAACGCCTTGTCCCCCCCCCCCAAAAAAAAAAAATCCCAATTTGGCTAGTAACACTTCTGGGCAAGGGACCAAAAATGTATTTAATAATGTGCACAAATGCGTGATGTAGTATTTCATGACAGTTCTAAGACCCGAAGATGCGGTTTGGAGAAAAGCTCTAACAGTTTCAAGAACTTATGACACCAGGACCCATGCCGATAAGGATCGAAATATAGCTACAATAAAATTCAGCTGACGTATCCATTTTGCACTGTCAAATATTGACTTAACTAGCTCACAAAGATTAGATTAAACTAATCAGATCCAATGACCAAATGTTTCAGATAAAATGAGTGAAATGCAACAAATGCAACTCATCTTAGGCAGAAATTTGTAAAAAAAAAAAAATTAAGTAGTAGCTTTCTTAAAATGTACTACAAAAGTACTACTTTTTTCAAATGTACTACCAACTCACTACTTAGAAAAAAATGTACTAAAAAGAGTACAATTGTACTACCGGTGGCAACCCTGGTGGTCACCAGTGTTGCCACCCTAGCAAAAATAAGTTTACTAGATTCCAAGATTTTTTCTTACTAGATTCTAACAAAATTTACTAACTCGAAACAAAATTTCGTGGCTGTCGCCGCGACACGTGCATTGACTTTGGGAACCCATACTACATTTCAACAATAAGGAAATACATCGAAAGACATAAATTTTGAGGCACTGATTTTGACTCACACTTCTGATCCATAAAGAAAGCATCAAAAATATATCCGACTACGGATTTGGTCATAAAAGAGCAGAAACGTCACAAATCGAGGGCGCGCCCCCTCATAACATTACCTTCAGGGGTGGCCCGAAGGGGGGGTTAGGGGGGGGTGACTCACCCCCCCTGCCTTTTGCTAAGTCATATCAGTCGTTTATTTCGATCTCGCCGAGGTTCCGGACATTAATTTTAATCAAAAACAGTCTGAGTCGTTTAGAAAAAAAAATTAATTTTGGCTCTGCCCAGATACAGTCGTAAACTCGTCCTTAACCGAGTCGTTTAATCCAGGTTTCATAACCCGGATAGGTCGAAGACATGATTCATGGTGGCCAGAGGCGTTACTAGCCAAAATGTTTGGGGGTGGTGGCAACGCATTTACCGACTGGCTGGTCATTTTTACCGACTGTTCTTAGCAGGAATACCGACTGTTGTTCAGAAAAAACGACTGATTTGACGAAAAATTGACTGATGTTTAGAAAAAACGACTGTTTTTAAGAAAAAATTACTATTTGCACGAAAAACCGACTGTTCTTAAGAAAACGACTGTTTCCTAGAAAAAAATGGAATGTATTTTAGAAAAATCGAGGCGCTTCGCGCCGACTCGGCTATTTTTTACCGACAGGTTAACAACATTGGGGGGGGGGCGTCCCCCACCCCGGACGTGACGCTCCAGATGCTGGCAGCAATTCGGCTACCTGTTCTACTCCTATATGATCCGTACTGCCTCGCCAGGCAAATTAAAAAAAAATTGCCTGCGGCGCTTGCTTTAATTGGCCCAGGGTGTACAGGCGTTGAAAGCTTTCCTCTCTACCGAAAGTTGAAATGTAAAGCTGAGGTTATGAATGTATGTATAAACAAATTTTAATTACAAGAATAATTTCAGCTGATGCACTGCAGCTAGTTCTACACCGGCCCTATTATTTGTTGGTGGGGGACGTGCGCCGTTGCCGCGAAGTGGCAACAATTCATTTTTGTCGGTACGCGCGAGTCGTATATTGCTATCTAGGAGTCGTTTTAATGAGAGGTCTCACCCCCCCTGGCCCGAGTGCTTCGGGCCACCCCTGATTACCTTAAATTACCTTAAATTGCAGCTTGGAGCAAAATAAGGATTTATCGTGTAAATTTGCTCCGTAGTTGACTCCGGTTGGCAGGTCCGTGTAACGATTTGACTTGTGGTTTGTCTGACAATCGGTAAAAAAAAATATGAACCGGCGCGAAGCGCCTAGATTTTTCTAAAGACAGTCTATTATTTCTTTAAACAGGTCAAATTCTCCTAAAAACAGTCAATATTTCTGAAAACAGTTCGTTCATTCGTTTTTCACCAGGGACTAAAGACTTAGCACAATGGTCAAAGAACTCTGACCGTTGGTTTGGTTAACAGACGAAATTTAGAACTGTCGCTCTGGCCTCTGCATGTGTATGGGGCCAGCTGCAAAGATTGAGGAGCAGGAGTGGATCCTAATAACTTTGTACATTTCCTCAGAATTTGTGAAAAATGACACAACTTCTGGGTTGGACAATTTTTTTTTACTAGAGATTGGGATTTTCTTACTAGATTACAACTAGACCTACGTTGCCCGGGCAACGTGAAGTGTTGCGGCAACCTTTGGTTTTGTTTCTTCGCTGTCGGTTAAATGCTGAAATTGTCAACTTATCGAAGCTTTTAAAACGGTATGTTCTAAAAAGAATAATCACATAATCAAAAGCTGTTCTTTAGCGTTGTAAAACCAACAACAAAACAATATCGGAAGAAGGCTATCCGTAACGTTTCAGGATTAAAATACCATAGATGACACTATTAATTATTACACATCTACCTTATTGTTTTACATTACCGTATCGTTTGTACCCGTTGCGTAAACAGTTAATCCTAGGTTATAGCGATAGACCATCGATACAAACTTTCTTACTGTCATATTTACAGAAATCGAATAGAATGTGCACCAATTTTCAAAAATTTCTAGCCCCTCGTGAACCGATCTTACTTACAAGTCCGTCTCCCGTGATTGACATCAAATTCACCGGAAACAAATAATGGATACACCAGCTATCAAAAGTTGCAAACCCCTCATCGCTGAAGATGATTATAGCATAAAAGCCGATTATTACTTACAAGTCCCATGCATGTCTTACAATTGGGAACAAAATTGTTCTTACCATCGAATACATATCCTGAGACAAATAACAGGTATACCAACTAGCAAAAGCTTTAAACTCCTCGTTGCTGAAGATGATTATGAGCTAACAGTCGACTGTTGCTTACAGTCGACTGTTGCTTACAAGTCCCTTACATGTCTCATAACTGGTATCGCCTATTTTTGGTTTCAGTGTGTACCTTACTCCTGAAGTTGTCAACCCCTTGAAACTTTCAAACTGGTTTATCTCATGAAGGATTTTTGTTCAAAAAAATGGATGGCATATATTTTGATCAGCTCTTCAAGGGCTATCGATTGCCCTAACCACAACAAAAGCATATCGGAAAAGGGACTAAATTGACTTTGCAGTCAGTTGAACTTTATCCTTTTCAATCGTAGACATCGTGACGGATGAAAACTTGGAATAATATCCTATATAATCTAGTTGGTATTATAAAGCTATCCGTAACTTTTTAGGATTAAAATACCATAGATGACACTATTAATTATTACCAAACTACCTTGTTTTACATTACAGTATCGTTTGTACCCGTTGCGTTAACAGTAAATCCTAGGTTACAGCGATAGACCAACGATACAAACTTTCTTACCGTCAGATTAATATAAATCGAATACAATGTGCAACAATTTGAACAAATTTCTAGCCCCTCGTGCACCGATTCTACTGACAAGTCCCTTTCCCGTGATAGACATCAAGTTCACCGGATAAAAATAATGGGTACACCGACTAGCAAAAGTTGCAAACCCCTCATCGCTGAAGATTTGTGTAGCATAACAGCCGATTATTACTTACAAGTTCCTTGCATGTTTTACATTTGGGAACCAAATTGTTCATCAAATGACAGGTACGCCAACTAGCGAGAGCTGCAAACCCCTCATTGCCGAAGATGATTATGAGCTAACAGTCGCCTGTCGCGTACAAGTCCCCTAAATGTCTCACAACTGGTATCGCCTATTTTTGGTTTCAGTGTGTACCTTACTACTGAAGTTGTCAACCCCTTGAAACTTTCAAACTGGTATATCTCATAAAGGAATTTTTTTTACCAAAAATGGATGTCATATACTTTGATTAGCTCATTAGCGGCTATCGATTGCCGTCGAAGTTAGTAGTTATCTAGGCACTTATAAAGCGGCATTCTGTATACTGGGGCATTCTGTATACTGGGGCATTCTGTATACTGGGGCATTCTGTATACTGGGGTATTCTGTATACTGAGGGATTCAAGGCGGACTTACTACGCTCGGTTAGGTTAGACTGACTATGCTTGGTTAGGGCGGCCTGACTACGCTCGGTTATATGGGAGGTCAGGTTACTAAGATGCTAAGGGGTTCCCCATCTCCCCCTTCCCCCCTTCTAGTATATGGTAGTAGGGGATTATCCTTCTGTTATATATTATAGTTAAACTAATTAGTGTGATGGTAAGAATATAACTAAACTAGTTGGTACGATGATAAAAAATATGATGGTGATGAAATGTCTGGTTTCCTACGGATCGTTTTCTTTGTGTCGCTTGGACTTTGCACAGATGGTGATGAAATGTTTGCGTTTGCACCATCTCCTTTGTGTCGCTTGGAATATGGGTTTGCACAGATGGTGATGAAATGTCCCCTTTCTGACACTTGCCATAGACAAGCTGTTAATTGGCAAACACCCCAATCCCCGCACCTGGCTTTTGGGAAATATGCTTCAGTTGCCTGAGAAACCTCAACTATGGAGGTGAACGAATCTGACGATAGTTTTTGTGAATTTCTCGAAAGTGAGGACGGCCAGAATTATCTGTTAAATACTTTACCACAATATGAAAGACAGCGTGAAATGGAACAAGACAGTTTTGCTGAGTTCATGGAAACTGAGGAGGGTCAGAATTACATGACAAACATTTTACCGCAATACGACAGAACAATGGGAGAAGACGAAGCATGTGACCCGTTTGCCGGAACAGAACTGGATTTAAACAACGTTTCCTATGATGATTGCGATGTAAGTTATTAAAACTAATTAGCGTTTAAGTTATGCTTTCATAATCGTTCGATCCCTAGGTATGATTTTCACGCGATCGATTCTGACGACACTACACTGATTTCTACGTTTTCCGCGCCGTGTTATCGCACTACCGACGGGAACTATCTTAGCACTTAGAACTAAGAATTTAAAATATTTAAACTAGTACTAAGATCCATATCGAACCTTTAAAATAGAAGTTACCACTAATTAAATTATATCAACCCCTTAAAGTAGAACTTAACACTATTTTAATTATACATAATCCTCAAACTAGAATGGAAAAGTAATTAAATCATATCCAACCCTTAAAGTAGAACTTAACACTATTCCAAACCGTTACAGAGACATATGTATAAGATTTATAACACGTTTTCATTTCTTTTTAGGATGAAGGGTGTCTGCTTCGAGTATCGAAACGTATTCGAGAAAAAGAAGAAGAAGTTCAAACAAAGCGGGCCAGGCTAGAACCGCAAGCCTGCAGTACTCCTCTCCCCACCACACCCCAAGAACTGGAAGAGGCGCGATTTTCGCCAATAAACACACCCTCACAACGTACCTTGGATATTTCGGACTGGTCGGATTTCGAGTTTGACGAGGATCTGTTCCGACAGGAATGTGAACCCTTAAACCAGACTGGAGGTGGGCTTCTCGCGATTGAAAGTCCTGAAAGACCTGTCTCGTTTGAAGCTCAGCGAATTCCATCTTCGTTGGATGTTATACCTGAATCTCCAGAACCAGAACCTCTTCCGGCAAGTAAAATTTATTTTTAATGTTTTCACCGTTTTCTTCCATTTTATTCTCCATTCTTGAAACTCGTCACCGGTTCCTTTTCCCTCTTCTTTTTTCAAGCTTTTTCTGTTCCAAATTATTTACGATTCGGTTAATGTATAATTTTTGGTATGTTAGCTATGATGATTTGGCAGCAATATTTCGGACGTTCTTGGCAAAGGATTCTCTTCAGATGGTCTCCTGGGTCAACACTGTGGAAAGGAATCAAACATGCAATCGGTTTTTAGTTTTTAGCATTTAAGATTTTTGGTTTTCACTTTCAAATTTTAGCATTTAGGATTTTTCCGTATTTGGGATTTCCATTTTTAGGATTTTCAGTATTTGGGATTTCCATTTTTAGGATTTTCTGTATTTGGGATTTCCATTTTTAGGATTTTCCGTATTTGGGATTTCCATTTTAGGGTTTTTAGTTTTCCATCTGTAAATTTAGATTTTAGCATTTAGGAATTTTTTTTTTTTTTTTTTTTTTTGATATTTTTTGATTTTTTTTTCTTTTTGATTTTTTTTCTTTTAACAAATTTTAACTATATCTTTTTTTAGGTGTTTTTCTGCTTTTTTCTCTTAACAAATTTTAACTATATCTTTTTTTAGGTGTTTACAGAGCATGCAAGCGCCTTTCGAAAGGTTCTAAGGACATATCGTCTACACCCAGGAGCAATGTTTGAAGGAGCCAGAGCTGGAGATCTGGTGAATCAGCTACGCGAAACAATTCGTGGTATATTGGAAAGTATCCAGACTGAGCAGAGAGCAGGTTTGCGTTTTCAAATTTGTGTTAACGCACAATTTAAGAAGTTATGTGAGAATGTTATCGAAGTTCCACTGTGGTCTTTCATGGAACGATTTTATATGGGTTCCGATGTTGGTGAGATTATTGACGCGTGTTTGCGAAAAATTAACGAATCTGCTGAAAAATTTTCAGGGGCAGGCAGTGGATTTATTTTTCAAGGTGTTCTTTCTTTTGATTTGTATGTGGGTACTGCGGGTGACGATTTTCCTTTGCCTGTAGGCACGAAAGGTCCTCCAATCCCAAAAGATTTGCAAAAGAAAAGGGCATTAATCCGGTTTCGCTTTGACCAGTCTGAACAATGTTTCATGTGGGCTGTTTTAGCTTCGGGTCATGAGATAACAAGAGATGAATCGCCAAAGTTTAGTTTAGAGAGTCTAAACATTTTGGGGTTAACAAATGGTGGGATATTCCCAACAGTTACTTTTAACTGTTTTGAAAATTCGTGGCCAATAAAGATCAAAGACATAAAAAAGTGGGAGAAAGAAAACGAGGCTGCAGGTGTGGGGGTTGTTATTTTGAGGGATGACGAACTTGATAAACTAACACACACAGTCCGTGTCCCTTCAGTTCCAAATGTCAAATACCCTGTTTATCTTTTGTATGGGGAACATAAGGAAAAAGCTCATTTTTGGCCGATTGTCTCCCTATCGCGTTTACTTCGGTACAAACAATGCTCTGAGCGTTATTACTGTCATTATTGCCTGTCGTCTCATACAAAGGTTGAACTTAGGGACGAACATGCTCGCTTCTGTTCGACCCATGGAATGCAAAGGGTTTCTCTTCCCTCCCAAGAGGAGAATACATTGGAGTTTACTAATCACCACCACAAAATTCAGATGGAGTATCGTATTTTTGCTGATTTTGAGTCCGTGCTTAAACCTCTCGAAGATCCTCTCCAACCCTCTCTGACTTCCGAACATGTCCCTGCTGCTTTTGGTTTTGCTGTCATTGGTCGCGATAAGAAACTTGTTACTTATAAGGAGGATTACGGTGAAGGTTGTCATGTAAGGGGTTTGAAACTTCTTATGGGCGAAGTAGAGTTGTGCATAGATAAGGTACGACAGACTTATAACGATATGGTTATTACCGAGGCTGACCATGATAAGATTGTCTCTGATACTTGTTGGATCTGTCGAAAGAAGCTAATTGAAGACCCCTCGCGAAAACCTGGTAAATATAAGAAGAATTCTGTTCACAGAGATCATGACCATTATACCGAAGGTCCAAATTTTAGAGGGAATTCTCATGGGTATTGCAACCTCCGTTTGTCCTTCAAGAAAAAACAGATTCCTGTGGGCTTTCACAATCTGTCCTACGACATCAAACACGTGCTTTCCGGTCTCTCTGTCCTGGAACAGGAAAATTATATTTCTTCTGGGATCAAGTATGAGATTATTTCCAAGACTAGTGAGCAGTTCCTAATGTTATCAGTTTCTTGGACAAGACCTAATGTTAGGGGTGGGTTTGAAAAGTATGGCATGCAGCTGTATGATACTTTTTCGTTTCTTTCGAAATCACTTGACACTCTCATCAAAGTTCAAAAACAAGATGATCCACAGAGCTTTACCATATTGCGTCAGATGTTTCCAGATGATGAAAAATATGCTTTGCTTACCCAAAAGGGTGTATTCTGCTATTCCTATCTTGACAGCTTTGACAAGTTTCGGGACGCTTCCCTCCCACCGAAAGAAATGTTTAAAAACGATTTGATTGACGAACACATTTCAGATAAAGAATACGTTTTTGCAGAAACAGTTTGGAACAAATTCTCTTGTTCCACCTTGCTTGACTATACTCTAGTTTATCTCAAGTCTGACGTACTTTGTCTTAGCGATGTTTTTATGAAATTTGCTCAAGATTTTTACGAACTGTATGAACTTGAAGTAAATTGCTACTTGAGTATGCCTTCTCTTTGCTATGATTTGATGCTTAAGATGACCATCGTTCGAATCGAGTTGTTAACTGACCAGTTAGCCTATCTTTTTATTGAAGCTTCGATTCTTGGTGGTTTGACTTTCCTCAACCAAAGACATGTTAAATGTGATCCTAATGATGAAAATGATGCAAGGGTAGGTCTTTCCTTGGACGCAAACGGCCTTTATGCCGACGCGATGACACGCCATCTACCGGTCGGTGGAGCAAAATGGGTTGAGCGGGAGCTATGGCCGGATTTCCGGACGGTTCCGGACGATGGACCGCACGGGTGGTTTGTTGAGATTACGGGCTCCATGCCTGAGAACTTGCATGATCTCTATCAGGATTTCCCCTTTCCCGTGAACAAGTTTAAAGTGAAATTTGAGGAGCTCTCACCCTTTAATCAACGTAGGATTCTCGAAGATAAGGTCCCTTGGTCGGAAGCGGAAAAACTGATTGGATGTTTCAAACCTCATGAATGTTTAATTGTCCATCACACGTATTTGAAATGGATTCTGAATCATGGTTTTCATTTGCAGAAGATTCACAGGGTTATGCAGTTTGCCCAAAAACCATACTTGGCAGACTATATCAATCATTTCATTCAGAAACGGGCTGAAACCACAGAATCATGTAAATCTGAACTATACAAGCTTTGCAACAATGCTATTTACGGGAAGACATTGCAAAATAATAGAAAACACAGCAGTTGCACTATTGTGAACAATGGTAAAAAGGCAAAGAAGCTTTTGAGGGATGGAAACATTGATTCTTTCACAATCATCAGCGAGAACCTAGCTGTGATGTATAGGAAAAAGAAGCATGTTTTCTTGGATAACCATCTCATGGCTGGTTCGGCGATTCTTGGTATTTCGAAAACAATCATGGCGGAATTCTACTGGGACAAGCTTATGAAACCTTTCCTTTCCCCGGATCGCCCTCTATCAGCTAGGTTAGGTATTGTCGGCATGCCTAAACTGGTGTATTCCGATACCGATAGTTTGATCGTGACAATCCCTGTCCCCCGAGGCGTTTGTTGGACCACTGTGTTTAATCAGCCTGAGCTTCGAGACATTATTGATTTCTCGAATCTGACGGCCCCAGAACATGCTCATCTTGTTAAGACAAACAAAAAGAATGAACTGGGCAGACTAAAAAATGAACTAGGGTCGGATTATTTTGTAGAGATGATTGATATAGTCTGCCAAGTATGGTTTTTGGGCAAACTGCATAACCCTGTGAATCTTCTGCAAATGAAAACCATGATTCAGAATCCATTTCAAATACGTGTGATGGACAATTAAACATTCATGAGGTTTGAAACATCCAATCAGTTTTTCCGCTTCCGACCAAGGGACCTTATCTTCGAGAATCCTACGTTGATTAAAGGGTGAGAGCTCCTCAAATTTCACTTTAAACTTGTTCACGGGAAAGGGGAAATCCTGATAGAGATCATGCAAGTTCTCAGGCATGGAGCCCGTAATCTCAACAAACCACCCGTGCGGTCCATCGTCCGGAACCGTCCGGAAATCCGGCCATAGCTCCCGCTCAACCCATTTTGCTCCACCGACCGGTAGATGGCGTGTCATCGCGTCGGCATAAAGGCCGTTTGCGTCCAAGGAAAGACCTACCCTTGCATCATTTTCATCATTAGGATCACATTTAACATGTCTTTGGTTGAGGAAAGTCAAACCACCAAGAATCGAAGCTTCAATAAAAAGATAGGCTAACTGGTCAGTTAACAACTCGATTCGAACGTTGGTCATCTTAAGCATCAAATCATAGCAAAGAGAAGGCATACTCAAGTAGCAATTTACTTCAAGTTCATACAGTTCGTAAAAATCTTGAGCAAATTTCATAAAAACATCGCTAAGACAAAGTACGTCAGACTTGAGATAAACTAGAGTATAGTCAAGCAAGGTGGAACAAGAGAATTTGTTCCAAACTGTTTCTGCAAAAACGTATTCTTTATCTGAAATGTGTTCGTCAATCAAATCGTTTTTAAACATTTCTTTCGGTGGGAGGGAAGCGTCCCGAAACTTGTCAAAGCTGTCAAGATAGGAATAGCAGAATACACCCTTTTGGGTAAGCAAAGCATATTTTTCATCATCTGGAAACATCTGACGCAATATGGTAAAGCTCTGTGGATCATCTTGTTTTTGAACTTTGATGAGAGTGTCAAGTGATTTCGAAAGAAACGAAAAAGTATCATACAGCTGCATGCCATACTTTTCAAACCCACCCCTAACATTAGGTCTTGTCCAAGAAACTGATAACATTAGGAACTGCTCACTAGTCTTGGAAATAATCTCATACTTGATCCCAGAAGAAATATAATTTTCCTGTTCCAGGACAGAGAGACCGGAAAGCACGTGTTTGATGTCGTAGGACAGATTGTGAAAGCCCACAGGAATCTGTTTTTTCTTGAAGGACAAACGGAGGTTGCAATACCCATGAGAATTCCCTCTAAAATTTGGACCTTCGGTATAATGGTCATGATCTCTGTGAACAGAATTCTTCTTATATTTACCAGGTTTTCGCGAGGGGTCTTCATTAGCTTCTTTCGACAGATCCAACAAGTATCAGAGACAATCTTATCATGGTCAGCCTCGGTAATAACCATATCGTTATAAGTCTGTCGTACCTTATCTATGCACAACTCTACTTCGCCCATAAGAAGTTTCAAACCCCTTACATGACAACCTTCACCGTAATCCTCCTTATAAGTAACAAGTTTCTTATCGCGACCAATGACAGCAAAACCAAAAGCAGCAGGGACATGTTCGGAAGTCAGAGAGGGTTGGAGAGGATCTTCGAGAGGTTTAAGCACGGACTCAAAATCAGCAAAAATACGATACTCCATCTGAATTTTGTGGTGGTGATTAGTAAACTCCAATGTATTCTCCTCTTGGGAGGGAAGAGAAACCCTTTGCATTCCATGGGTCGAACAGAAGCGAGCATGTTCGTCCCTAAGTTCAACCTTTGTATGAGACGACAGGCAATAATGACAGTAATAACGCTCAGAGCATTGTTTGTACCGAAGTAAACGCGATAGGGAGACAATCGGCCAAAAATGAGCTTTTTCCTTATGTTCCCCATACAAAAGATAAACAGGGTATTTGACATTTGGAACTGAAGGGACACGGACTGTGTGTGTTAGTTTATCAAGTTCGTCATCCCTCAAAATAACAACCCCCACACCTGCAGCCTCGTTTTCTTTCTCCCACTTTTTTATGTCTTTGATCTTTATTGGCCACGAATTTTCAAAACAGTTAAAAGTAACTGTTGGGAATATCCCACCATTTGTTAACCCCAAAATGTTTAGACTCTCTAAACTAAACTTTGGCGATTCATCTCTTGTTATCTCATGACCCGAAGCTAAAACAGCCCACATGAAACATTGTTCAGACTGGTCAAAGCGAAACCGGATTAATGCCCTTTTCTTTTGCAAATCTTTTGGGATTGGAGGACCTTTCGTGCCTACAGGCAAAGGAAAATCGTCACCCGCAGTACCCACATACAAATCAAAAGAAAGAACACCTTGAAAAATAAATCCACTGCCTGCCCCTGAAAATTTTTCAGCAGATTCGTTAATTTTTCGCAAACACGCGTCAATAATCTCACCAACATCGGAACCCATATAAAATCGTTCCATGAAAGACCACAGTGGAACTTCGATAACATTCTCACATAACTTCTTAAATTGTGCGTTAACACAAATTTGAAAACGCAAACCTGCTCTCTGCTCAGTCTGGATACTTTCCAATATACCACGAATTGTTTCGCGTAGCTGATTCACCAGATCTCCAGCTCTGGCTCCTTCAAACATTGCTCCTGGGTGTAGACGATATGTCCTTAGAACCTTTCGAAAGGCGCTTGCATGCTCTGTAAACACCTAAAAAAAGATATAGTTAAAATTTGTTAAGAGAAAAAAGCAGAAAAACACCTAAAAAAAGATATAGTTAAAATTTGTTAAAAGAAAAAAAATCAAAAAGAAAAAAAAATAAAAAAATATCAAAAAAAAAAAAAAAAAAAAAAAATTCCTAAATGCTAAAATCTAAATTTACAGATGGAAAACTAAAAACCCTAAAATGGAAATCCCAAATACGGAAAATCCTAAAAATGGAAATCCCAAATACAGAAAATCCTAAAAATGGAAATCCCAAATACTGAAAATCCTAAAAATGGAAATCCCAAATACGGAAAAATCCTAAATGCTAAAATTTGAAAGTGAAAACCAAAAATCTTAAATGCTAAAAACTAAAAACCGATTGCATGTTTGATTCCTTTCCACAGTGTTGACCCAGGAGACCATCTGAAGAGAATCCTTTGCCAAGAACGTCCGAAATATTGCTGCCAAATCATCATAGCTAACATACCAAAAATTATACATTAACCGAATCGTAAATAATTTGGAACAGAAAAAGCTTGAAAAAAGAAGAGGGAAAAGGAACCGGTGACGAGTTTCAAGAATGGAGAATAAAATGGAAGAAAACGGTGAAAACATTAAAAATAAATTTTACTTGCCGGAAGAGGTTCTGGTTCTGGAGATTCAGGTATAACATCCAACGAAGATGGAATTCGCTGAGCTTCAAACGAGACAGGTCTTTCAGGACTTTCAATCGCGAGAAGCCCACCTCCAGTCTGGTTTAAGGGTTCACATTCCTGTCGGAACAGATCCTCGTCAAACTCGAAATCCGACCAGTCCGAAATATCCAAGGTACGTTGTGAGGGTGTGTTTATTGGCGAAAATCGCGCCTCTTCCAGTTCTTGGGGTGTGGTGGGGAGAGGAGTACTGCAGGCTTGCGGTTCTAGCCTGGCCCGCTTTGTTTGAACTTCTTCTTCTTTTTCTCGAATACGTTTCGATACTCGAAGCAGACACCCTTCATCCTAAAAAGAAATGAAAACGTGTTATAAATCTTATACATATGTCTCTGTAACGGTTTGGAATAGTGTTAAGTTCTACTTTAAGGGTTGGATATGATTTAATTACTTTTCCATTCTAGTTTGAGGATTATGTATAATTAAAATAGTGTTAAGTTCTACTTTAAGGGGTTGATATAATTTAATTAGTGGTAACTTCTATTTTAAAGGTTCGATATGGATCTTAGTACTAGTTTAAATATTTTAAATTCTTAGTTCTAAGTGCTAAGATAGTTCCCGTCGGTAGTGCGATAACACGGCGCGGAAAACGTAGAAATCAGTGTAGTGTCGTCAGAATCGATCGCGTGAAAATCATACCTAGGGATCGAACGATTATGAAAGCATAACTTAAACGCTAATTAGTTTTAATAACTTACATCGCAATCATCATAGGAAACGTTGTTTAAATCCAGTTCTGTTCCGGCAAACGGGTCACATGCTTCGTCTTCTCCCATTGTTCTGTCGTATTGCGGTAAAATGTTTGTCATGTAATTCTGACCCTCCTCAGTTTCCATGAACTCAGCAAAACTGTCTTGTTCCATTTCACGCTGTCTTTCATATTGTGGTAAAGTATTTAACAGATAATTCTGGCCGTCCTCACTTTCGAGAAATTCACAAAAACTATCGTCAGATTCGTTCACCTCCATAGTTGAGGTTTCTCAGGCAACTGAAGCATATTTCCCAAAAGCCAGGTGCGGGGATTGGGGTGTTTGCCAATTAACAGCTTGTCTATGGCAAGTGTCAGAAAGGGGACATTTCATCACCATCTGTGCAAACCCATATTCCAAGCGACACAAAGGAGATGGTGCAAACGCAAACATTTCATCACCATCTGTGCAAAGTCCAAGCGACACAAAGAAAACGATCCGTAGGAAACCAGACATTTCATCACCATCATATTTTTTATCATCGTACCAACTAGTTTAGTTATATTCTTACCATCACACTAATTAGTTTAACTATAATATATAACAGAAGGATAATCCCCTACTACCATATACTAGAAGGGGGGAAGGGGGAGATGGGGAACCCCTTAGCATCTTAGTAACCTGACCTCCCATATAACCGAGCGTAGTCAGGCCGCCCTAACCAAGCATAGTCAGTCTAACCTAACCGAGCGTAGTAAGTCCGCCTTGAATCCCTCAGTATACAGAATACCCCAGTATACAGAATGCCCCAGTATACAGAATGCCCCAGTATACAGAATGCCCCAGTATACAGAATGCCCCAGTATACAGAATGCCGCTTTATAAGTGCCTAGATAACTACTGAAGTTGAACTTTATCCTTTTCAATCGTAGATATCGTGACGGATGAAAACTTGGAACAATATCTTATATAATTTAGTTGATATTATAAAGCTATCCGTAACTTTTCAGGATTAAAATACCATAGATGACACTATTAATTATTACAAAATTACCTTATTGTTTTACATTACCGTATCGTTTGTACCCGTTGCGTAAACAGTTAATCCTAGGTTATAGCGATAGACCATCGATACAAACTTTCTTACTGTCATATGTACAGAAATCGAATACAATGTGCACCAATTTTCAAAAATTTCTAGCCCCTCGTGAACCGATTCTTACTTACAAGTCCCTCTCCCGTGATTGACATCAAATTCACCGGAAACAAATAATGGATATACCAGCTATCAAAAGTTGCAAGCCCCTCTTCGCTGAAGATGATTATAGCATAAGCTTTTTAAACGGGATGTTCTAAAAAAATTAATCACATGTTCAAAAGGTATTCTTCAGCGTTGTAGAGACAACAACACAATAATATAGGAAGAAGGGACTAAATTAACTTTGCAGTCAGTTGTACTTTATCCTTTTCAATCGTAGACATCGTGACGGATGAAAACTTGGAACAATATCTTATATAATCTAGTTGGTAATAGAAAGCTATCCGTAACTTTTCAGGATTAAAATACCATAGATGACACTATTAATTATTATGAAACTACCTCATTGCTTTACATTTTCGTTTGTATCCGTTTTGTAAACAGTTAATCCTCGGTTACATTGATAGACCATCGACACAAACTTTCTTACCGTCAGATTTATAGAAATCGAATACAGTGTGCACCCATTTGCAGAAATTCCTAGCCCCTCGTGAACCGATTCCTACTTACCAAGTCCCTCTCCCGTGATATACATTAAGTTAACCGGAAACAAATAATGGGTACACCAGCTAGCAAAAGCTGCAAACCCATCATCGCAGAAGATGATTGTAGCATAACAGCCGATTATTACTTACAAGTCCCTTGCATATCTTACCATTGGGAACCAAATTGTTCTTACCATCGAATTCACCGGAAACAAATAACAGGTATACCAACTAGCAAAAGCTGCAAACCTCTCATTACCGAAGATGATTATGGGCTAACAGTCGACTGTTGCTTAAAAGTCCCCTATATGTATCATAACTGGTATCGCCTATTTTTGGTTTCAATGTACCTTACTATGAAGTTGTCAACCCCTTTGAAATTTTCAAACTGGTGTATCTCATGAAGGAATTTTTGTACCAAAAAATGGATGACATATACTTTGATCAGCTCATCAATGGCTATCGATTGCCGTCGAAAAAATTCTACCTGTCTTAGTTCAAAAGTTGACTTTTTTGCCGTAGGCCAACTTTCTAACGTCACGACTTAGAAAGGAGCAAAGGATAAGCTCTAGTTTCTTTAGCAATGAGAGAACTTTTAAAGTTTAAGAGGCACATCTGATACCGTTACTCTACCACAAACCAAAGTGCAAAAAAAAAAAACTATAAACTCAGCTGAAATCGTCGCAGACATGGACAGAAACAATAGATGGCAGCACTTTCGGACCCGTGGGAAAAAGCCACTTTTTTGTCTCTGTAGATTTTTCTATTTATCACTCAAAGAAGATATGTTGGCTATGGGGCCGGGTAACTGCCGCATATATTTAACACTTATAGATTTTAGTCCATCTTCAATTTGAAACTGGTGCCTGCCTGCTTGCGTGCTAGAACGGAGCTTTCCACTCGAAAGCAGAAACATCTTTTGATGAAACGAAAGGTTCGCTACACAACTTCAGATAGTCCTCTCTGACATAGGCTATACAACTCCACTTCACTTCGCAAACCGTAGGCTCTGGCTCGATGACAAGCAAAAACCATCCTTATTGGCCCCAGGCAAGAGTTCTACGGAGCTTTCCAAAACGTAATGTCATATTCATCAATCCGGCCTAAGGTCCACACTTTCCGTAAAAACCGCACAGGTTAGACCCTTCTCAGTTACCAGGAATAAAATGAAATCGGAGTCATAGGAAAAAAAAAAAAAAAAAAAAAAAAACGAGGACAAAACCAAAGTGTTGCTCTCGCAACACAATGAATTTTATTAGATCCTCTGTATTTACTAGAGGTGTATTCTCGCCATTCCCCGAGGACTCCTCGGGTAATCGAAGGGAAAGGCGAGAATAGAAGGAGTCACAACTAGTCTGGATCCACTTTTTTTTTGGTTTTGTTTATTCTCATTCTTTTTAATTAATTTTACATGCACCAACACCAGCAAAAACTGATTCCCCTGATTCTCCTCCGAATATGTAAGGGAGTCCTTTTTGATGATGGTGATGATAATCGGAGCATTCCACGTTCGTGGGTACTTGCGAGAATACGGGAGTGAGTCCCCGGGACAAACAAAAACGCAGGGACTCCTCAAGTGGAGTCCTCGGGGAACGAGGAGAATATGCCTTAGATTTTTTTTTTTTACTAGATCTGGTAAAATTTTACTGATGGTGGCAACACTAGTGGTCACTGGACAGTAATCGGTGATTAATCAGCGCTCTCTGTAAGGCACGATAGGTACTGGGTTAGTGCTGGATGGTTTGCGTGAAAGTTGACAGATGTATACGAAGCGCCAATCGCAAATCTCAACACGTCATCCAGGCCATTTAGCGACTTGCATGTTTGTACCGCTGTTTCATAGAAGAACAGCCAGAGAACAGCAGAAAGACGCTGAGCCTGAATGTGAAGCAACGGATTTGAAAAAGAGTGATAGTTTCACTAGTGTTGCGTCTACTCGGTCTTAGTGGCAGGTCGTTGGGGGCTAATTTCCTTTATTTTTATTTAACTTTTTTGCCCGTGAACAACACATAAGGCGTATCCTCGCCGTTCCCAGAGGACTCCACTTGAGGAGTCCCCGCGTTTTTGTTTGTCCCCATCTTAAGCCTTGCTAGAATTTTCCACATCCGCCACTGCACACATGTACAATTTTCTGAAGCGAGCTGGGCGGTGGTGTGACGGAGGCCCGTTTTTGATGCATGGGAAGAATAGTGGCGTATTCTCGCGGTTCCCCGAGGACTCCACTGGAGGAGTCCCCGCGTTTTTGTTTGTCCCGGGGACTCACTCCCCGTATTCTCGCGAGTCCCACGGACGAGGAATGCTCCGATCATCATCACCATCATCAAAAAGGACTCCCTTTCAGATTCAGAGGGGAATCAGTTTTTGATCGTGTAGGTGCAATGTAAAATTAATCAAGAACAATCAGAATAAACGAAACCAAAAATAAATGATCCAGACTAATTTCGACAACTGCATATTTCTTTTTAGAGAAAATTCATTTTTGGAAGCATTCCCGTGTTCTCGTCGTTTTCCGGACGCGGAGTCCGCGTGGAGTCACTCCCTCTATTCTCGCCCTTCCCTTCGATTCCCCGAGGATTCCTCGGGGAACGGCGAGAATATGTCTATAAGAAAAAACCAAAAGAAGAAAAAAAGAACTGAACATAACACACATACGTAAATAAACATAGCATCTAAATGGTGATGGTGTCTAAATGGTGAAGAAGTCACCATAGACAATACGAGTTAATCCCACAAATTTCTAGCAGCTCATCTTGGAGCTCTTTTTTCATTTTTTTCCAGACGTAGTGCGAGGTCAATGATGCGATTACGATTACAAACTGAAGAATTTCTGACCCATAGTGGCAATCTCAGAAGAAACTTGCAGTACTTGAAGTACGAAGTTCTGGGTTTTCGCCGCTCAGTATAAAACACAATTGGAGATACAACAGTACTGAATAGACGCGCAAGCACCGCTCGATTCACAGTCTTTTGAAGACCAACAAGTCTCCCGTACCCGCGGCGCATTTTTTCAATGGTATCGTCTCGTAAATAGGCTCTAGTTGACACAAAATCAGTTCCGTACCGAACTGAGAGCAAAATAACTCTATAGAGTAACGCAAAGATCTAAGGCGTATTCTCGCCGTTCCCCGAGGACTCCTCGGGGAATCGAAGTAAACGGTGAGAATAGAGGGAGTCACTCGACGCGGGCTCCGCGTACAGAAACAGCGAGAACACGGGGACTGCTTCCAAAATGGATTTTGTTCGAAACAAAAATACGCTGTTGACGAAATTAGTCTGGATCCGTTTTATTCTTGGTTTTATTTATTCTGATCGCTTTTAATTAATTTTATATTGCACTAAAACCAGCAAAAACTGATTCCACTCCGAATCTGAAAGGGAGGCCTTTCTGATGATGGTGATGATAATCGGAGCTTTCCCCGTCCGTGGGGACTCGTGAGAAAACGGGGAGTGAGTCCCCGGGACAAACAAAAACGCGGGGACTCCTCCAGTGGAGTCCTCGGGGAACCGCGAGAATACGCCTCTATTCTTCCCATGCATCAAAAACGGGCCTCCGTCACACCGCCGCCCAGCTCGCTTCAAAAAATTGTACATGTGTGCAGTGGCGGATGTAGAAAATTCTAGCAAGGCTTAAGATGCGATGCACGCATCGAGGTGCGAGGATCATATGAGAGCCAGTGCTCGTTAACTACTGGTTGAGTTTCAGTAGGGATGTTCGTATTCTCAGAGCTGATGTAGCTGCGATTTGACTGTTTGTCACTTTTTGAAAGTTCGTGCATTACTCTTTAGAGTTATTTTTTGAACTCAAATGGAGTCAGTGCTCCTGGAGGTATAACGGTAGATCCAACACGCAAACTAGTATCAGGCACACATATAGACGAATAAACAACAAGCTCTGTCTTTGATCGGTTAACCGTTAGACCAACTTTTCCGTAACCTTCAGTTAGCATAGCAACATTCCTCTCAAGAGACGAAATGTCAATGCTGAGGAGCAGTAAATCGTCAGCATAAAAAATAAACGACAGATCCACATTATCAATCGAAATGAACCTTTGATACGACGAGTTGCATTATAAATAGCTGTATTGAAATTAACAGGACTTAGCGGGGATTCCTGCTTAACTCCTTTTCTAATCCTAATCTCATCCCTGCAGATTTGTCCTTGAAAACCCTTAAAAAGTATCACCGAAGCTGCATACCAATAGGCTAGAAGACGAACAATGTGGGCATCAATACCAGAATCGATAGAGAGCTAGTAATGCTTGTTGTTAGAGTATTGAATCAAATGTGCAGAAATGTCAACACTGCGGATATACAACGGCTTTTTCAGCGTGTGAAATGTTAATGTAATTTAGGCCAGTTTGGAACAGAGAGCCAAGAGGTCTGCTTCTTTGAACACTTCACTAAATTTTAGGCTATCTTGGTTGTGTATTTAGCCTCTGAGGTAGAATTGGAAAGGTACCATTAAGAAACTATACCCTCCCCCCCCCCCCCCCCCCCGATGCTGTCGGCCAGTCGGTAAAAAATTAGCCGAGTCGCTGCGAAGCGCCACGATTTTTTGTCAAAACAGTTGATTTTTTTCATGAAAACAGTCGGTTTTTCTGAAAATTGGTCGATTTTTCGTCGAAATAGTCGTTTTTTCTGAAAATCAGTGGATTTTTCTGAAAATCGGCCGATTTTTTTCAAAATGTTTTGAAATTTTTGTTGTTGAAAACAGTCGTTTTTGAGATAGAAATATTTGCAGAGATGGACCGATCTGAATGTGAGTTGATCTTTTTTCCAAATAACTGAATATGAATCCGCGTTCACATGGATTCGAATGCCCAAGAGCCATTGGTTGAGTTACAAACTGGCGAGTGGGCATAATTTAGAATGGAACTGAAATAGCGGACTGAATGGTGAAAACTTATTCACTGTCCTGCGCTTAGATAAACAGTTGAATATTTTGTTTACTTTGTTCACAAAGCAAACTGGATCTACGTTGCCTGGACAACGTGACGTGTTACAGCAACTCTTCAACTCGAGGGGGGATGGCAGGGTGTCTGCCGACGCCCTACCGCCCGTTTCAGCTTTTCGTTGCATATGGAATGATAAAACTCGTGTTACCTGTAAGCAGCCTGTAAGCGAAGACTGAAGAAGCTTAGTCGTATCTCCGAGCTCAGGGGCGGTGATTACATCAAAATATACGACTGAACATTAGGTACATTAAAGCGACAAACCTTAGAGCTAGTATTATGCGGTTAAGGTGAACGTCATTCCTGATAAGAGGAACCCACTTCCGCAATAGCCCGACCGGCAACAGTTTCTGATGACTGTATATCAGACAGAATGAAAGTCAGCGCCCCAGGCGAAATTTTGTAAGTAAGCTATGAGCGATCCGTGCAAGACGAAAGCGATTCCCCAAACGAAACCTAGCTTTGTATGTGCCCCAAGCCGCGAATTCCGAGCCTAAAACCCGAATGACACGAAGCGACCTTCCAGTAAATAGAGCCTATTACGAATGGCGCCGCATTTTGTGGAATTCTGTATGATCAGAACGTCTTTTCGGATCCCAAATAAAAGCAAGGGCCACTTAGCACGGAGACATTCTCCTTGAGACATTTAGCTAGAAATTCGACCCTTTCCGAAAAAGAACTACTGATCATCCGAGAAAAAAACTTGAAACAGATCAGACTTGTTCTGAACTTACAATAACACGACAAATAAAATGACTTGTTTTCAATAATCAGGACCGTCATTACATCTTCTCTCATTGCTGACGAAGTCGGTTTATTTTAAACGTCGCACTGGAGGAAAATTCTTATCATCAAATTATTTTCTGTTAAAATAAAAAGTATCTTTGCATGAAACTGACAGATTCTTGAAAAGGTACGTTACAAGCTCATTGTACTTGAATCGAGAGATTGGTACATAACAGGTCGTGTTAAGGAGCTGAAATTCAGAAAATTCAGCTTGGAAGCTGAAATTTGACAATTCTGACAAAATATGATTAAAAAACCAGCTCGTATCCGAATGACTAGAAATAGCCCGCCTCCTTACGTAAATATGGCAAGCTCGAAACATGCGACTGATGATGCAGTTCCTTAAAGCGCATCTCGTACTATTTACTGTTAATGTTCCAATATTCAAAACTATCTTAATACTGTCAAGGTCAAGCTAGGCTCTGCCTTTAACAAGTTATCCACGGCCTTGCCTGTTCTAAGCCTGTTTCCTGGGACATTGACCTCAAGCAAGATCTCGGCAACTTTCAGAAAACCAGTTTTACGTATGAATAGCATGAGAGGCGAACATTCGTCCGGAGCATAATAGGCATGGAAACTAAACTAAACAAAAATAAACGTTCAAAGACAGGACTTTTCCATACGCAACAAGTTATTTTTACTCCGCTTTATCTTTCTGTTCATGTGCTGTAAATTTCCGTTTGCCAACAGGAATATTTCTGTTCAAGCCGAAATTTCCATTTAGATCCATTTCAGAAGAATTCCGTGCGCGAGCGGTGAATTTCAGTCAGATTTTCAAAAAGTAAGGTCATATTCATCAACCAAGATTAAGGTCAACACTTTCAAAAATAGCAGAGGTTAGACCCTTACCACTTTCTAGTGATAAGTTGAAATCGGGTTACTAGGAAAACAAACAAAAATCGGGACAAAACCAAAGTGTTGGCAACACAATAAATTACTGATAATGTGTGTGTTAAAGCTCGTTTTCCTGACTCGCAGATGAATCATGACCATTCTGTATAAGAAATTCCATCCCTTTGTGCGTTCCACAATTAAGATTTCCATGGCCCTCTCCCCCATAGTGGCCGGATCTTTAAATGGCACATCTGGGCTTGTGCCAGTTCTGTCAACCGAATTTCGCCCCGATCCCTTCACTCGTTGGGCACTCATATGTGCCACAGGATTCCATGACTGGACATGGTAGGATATACGAGTGTAAACCTAAATCCTACGAACTTTCTTATGAACCGTTCAGCATGTATGCAACAAGGTTTCCGAGACTTTCGCCTCCTTTCCTTCGCAGTCATATGATTCGATCCTGATCTGTAAATAACATAGAGAATTCGTGTTTTTCTATGTGTAACATTTCGTACCAATCCTTTCTCCTGTTCGGTTATAGGCGTACCAAAAGTTTTTGGGTAATCCCCCACGTTACCGGATCCCGTCCACGGTTTTTCCACCCACCAGGTCTCTGTCTAACCACTCTAACAGTCAGCACTTTGGCGTTCCACAAGACCCCCCCCCCCCCCTCCCGCACGCACAGTGGCCGGATCCGTTCAAGACTTATAAACGGCATATCCAAGCTATGTGCTGTAAAACGTGTGAATGCTCCTAGGCAGTTAGAATTATGGGCCCCCATGCAGTTTAATCTCCTTGCAGCATGCATGTCGGTCCCTAGGTAGCGATGGCAGTCATTGCTGTAAATTCTGTGTATATCGTTTACACCAGGTTTACACCGAAACAATTTAAAATAATTCGTTGTAATTATATTTTAAGATCAAATCATGATTAGTTTGGTCGTCGTCACAGGGTCCCCAATAGGACTGGGACCAATCCGCAGGTGGTTACTCTGGCTATTTGGTTACCCGGCACTGCATGGTCCGTGATAGTCGAGGTTGATTCACGTACAGCCCCTACAGCACCACCCACTACCGACACCGACTCGAGTGATGAATGATAATTTTTATTACTTCACCAATTATTATTACTGCAAGAAAAAAGCAAATCACAGAAATTGCTAAAAAAAAAACAACACACGAATTACAGCCAACTAATGCCATGGAGTATCTAAAGGGCAGTAGTTTCGACACATACACTGACACCAGCACATTTCTTGCCAAAAATAAGCTGTCATTCTTCCATCATATTTCCAAGTAGGCTCGGTGCCATTCTTTGGTCCTCTGGGTGAGACTTGAGATGTTTAGTTAATAGTATGTTCTGCGTAAACGATTTTCCACACGGCCAGCACTTGTATGGCTTCTCACCCCCATGCAATCTCGTATGTGCTTCTAAGTTGACTTTTTGTTTAAACCCTTTTCCACATTCGCTACACAAGAAGCGCCTTTCATCAGAGTGGCCCTCACGGTGGCGCAGCATGACTCGTTTCCGAGAAAACTCTTTAGTGCAGATGTCACATTTGAAAGGTTTGCTAACCTCCAAATGAATGTATGAATGTTCCACTAGTGCTTGCGGAACGGGAAAGCTTTTCTGGCACACCTCACATGTGAAAGGGAGTTCACTACTGTGCTTTCTTTTTTTGTGCTGTGCAAGCGAAGAAGGAGAGGCGAGTGCATCACCGCATAACTCACACACAGTTAATCCACCTTCGTGGGCTAAAGCATTGTGTTTATACATCTGCGCTTTTGTTGGGAATCTTTCACCGCACCAGCAGCAGACAAATTCTCTCTTTTCTTTGTCGAAGAAGCCTTTCCCATTGTAGGTTTTTCCATCTTGATGAAACTCAGCAAAGTGTCTCATAACACTCCGTAAACTAACAAATCTAGCAATGCATGTTGAACACTGGAATGGCTTTGGTTGATTATGCGCTTCTTTCATATGCTGAATAAATACTTTCATCACTTGGAAGTCGACATTGCAAACTTCACAGGAATAAACCCTGCGCTCTCGCTTCCATTTTGGTGGCTTGTGAACTCTGAACTTCTTATTGTGAGCTGATTGAAGGTGCTCCCTGTACTCCAACCTACCAGGGAAAGTACTAGGGCATTTCTCACACTCAAAACTGCGAGTCGTTATCTTGCTCAGCTTAGATGTACTAGATGACTTTGAGCTTATCTTTGAATTGTATACTGTCTTTTTTAGAGGCCGGTCTGTTTGTTGCTTTGTTTGTGTTAATTCACGACTCAATGAAGTTTCAGGCAGTTCAGAGATAGAACTGTCATTATCACAAATCTCTCTTTCTGTCTCCGAAGTTTCACTTGTCATACCTCCATCATTACCGGATTGTGAGTCGTCAGCTGCTGATGTGTTGGCATCTATTTCTGGCCTCACTTCCTTTCTGCTAACGTCACTAGATGGACTTGGAAGTTTTGTAGCTGTTTCTTTTTCCACATCCGAGTTAGCAAGTTCCATACTTGCGACGCCAGAACCTCTTGCCTTGTTCGACAGTTTAGCTGCAATATCTGTGAACTATTCTTTCTTCCAGCCTGCAACATCAAAATAGCTTGGAATAAATATAAAGAACAAATGGGGGGGGGAGGGGGGGGGGGGTAAAAAATAGGAACCATGGTGAAAGTGCAAGGGCTACCCCAAATAACCGGAGGTAAGGTAAGTTCTCACTGCCCAGATATTTGTTTCTGGCCAGAAAACAAATTTAGGAATTCTGGATGTTCTCACTAGAATCTGGTACGGGACAGGAGTCTAGCATCCTGTTCGTTGGTCAAAATGAAGATGCAAGAACTGACCAATAAGGTGCGAGGTGTTCTTTTCTGATAAAAGGTTAAAATAATCTAGATCTCATTTCCAATTAATTAAACTTGGCTCCAAAATCGTTCTGGATGAAAATAAGGTCTGGAATATAGTTTTAATCATAATTGCTGCGACACCCCAATAATTCTGTCTCGACAGCCTAAAAATCCAAAAAGATAAGCTCCCAACACGCATACTATTCACTTCAATTCAATTCAGTACAATCTAAAAAATAGATAACGGACAAGTCGATCGGTTGTTTTTACGTCATAACAGAACAATCTACAAGTATATACAATTTTGCGACATTTACACCGACGTCTTATGATAAATATGGTCAATAACATGCTAGACTACGATCAATAAAATACAAATAACATAAAAATTAACGTTCAAAAGCGCTCAGAGTTATATAAACGCACAAACGAGGGGACGAAACTCCGAGCATACTTTGTTCGCAAGGCTACCACCGGCTCTAAACGAGGCACAGGGTCGGCAGCTTGACGAGGAAGACGAATTCGGGAGGGGACATAATCAGGGGGAGTATATGACGGTGAAATGGGTTTTGGACTATAGATGTACCGAACTTCATACAAAGTTGAAATCGGCGGCATGAAAGGGTAACCAATTTAAACTGCTGTAGGAGCTGAATGTATGGGACTTTTGGAGCTTTAGATGTAACGAGCAACGCTCTATACTGTATCCTTTCGAGCAAATTCGACTGTTCCTGGGTCGGACCAAAATGGCAAACCGGAGATCCGTATTCTAGGTTAGAACGGATAAAAGAAATGTAAACGCGTAGTAAATGGGGAGATGGAACAAAAGTTTATGGTGGCTTATAGCCGCGTTAGCTTTTTTAAGCATATTCTCAACCTGTCTTTGCCACCTGATATCCGAGGTTATGTATACTCCCAGCCAGGGGCGTCGCAAGTACATTTTCGGTGGGAGGGGGGGGGGGGGGAGGAGGCAGAGCCAAAATTTTACCGAATCTTTCAAAAAATTTACCGAATCCTAGAACTAAAAACTCGAGCTTTAAATTACGGAACAGAAACGATTACGTAGGAAGAGTAACAACAAAGGGCAGCATGTAAGACGATAAGCGGAAAATCTGTGAAAAGTGAAAGTTTAATCCCTGGTGCGCCCTATCGTTGAATACAACACTTCAGTCTGGTTTCCTTTCAATGTGACTGATGAAAATCGAGTAGAAAAAGTTCAGAGAAGGGCGACCAGGTTAATCCCACATCTTCAAGACCTTCCAGTTCCATACCCACAGCGGCTTACTCGACTTCAAAGTTTCGAAGGCGCCGTCGGGACATAATTAACACATTTCGGATAATTAAAGGAGCAGATGATGTTGACCCCAATTAATTTTTCAAGTTCAGTCAGTACCCTACAACCCGCCAACATCCTTATAAACTGTACCTTCCGAAACCACATAAGAAAATTGGCCAGTGTTCATTCGTTCATAGGGTAACCGAACCGTGGAACAGTTTGCCAGCAGAAGTTGTTGATTCAGGCACTATCCAAACGTTTAAGGACCGTTCAAGCTTACTTAGAATGTCTGAGTTGTATGTGCTATCCGCGAATATGTGTAGTAAATTTTCATCCCGCCGAGGCTTGCTGTGGTAAAAATTAATAGGAATGGGTTCTATTTTGCGTGCTAAAAGTTATACGTGACCAATCATAGCAATACGTTTCCATCACGTGACTACTGAAGAAGAAAGAGAGAGATATTTATAATATAAAAGTAACTGAATGCAGACTAAATGAGTTCTTTGAATGAAAGTCGGTCATACTAATTTATACAGATAATTGTGTTTTGACAGTCACAAGCTTTTTACCTTATCTGAAATAAGAAGAACAATCCTGGTAGGCTCAAACTAAATCGAGGAATATACACCAGTCCAACAGACACAGCAGCAGATACTATACCGAGTGTTGTACTGGATTTTCGTAAAACCGATCGAGGTTGATCTAAAATTCCACATGAAAGTCATGTTCTGTAGGGATGGATTGAAGGTTTAAGGCTCCATTTTGAAGCTCTACGCATACGTGATCCAAACGTCGGGGAGCGGCGTACAACCTGATTTTCAAGTTGAACGGCTGCAGAGGATAAGGCTTACAACGCGACATACTTTTATTCGTCTTACAACATAAGCGTTAACGTCCATTAAGCGTGGTATAGTCGACACCCCATTTTACTCAGTTGCTTTTGTAGTCTGAACATTTGTTTACTTTTGTAGTGTATCAGTTTCTTTTGCGAAGTATATGTAAACCGTTTGTACTTGTGTAAGTAATGGCGACAAGCTAAAAGCTTAACGCTAAATATAATAATAAATAAATATGAAGTTGATTAGAGGTTCGATTTAGGGGCACGGAGATATGTTGAGTCCGAATATGAAAATTATTTTCTCGCCGGACAGTTAGTTCGGCCGGAATCCGGCGAAAACCGGAGACTTTGTTAAAAGTAAAAGTTTTATTTAAATTTGATACGATGTTCGATTTGCGGGTAAGAACACATGCTGAATTCATAGATGACAATCATTTTCTGACCGGACGCATAAGATCGCTCGAAATACGGCTGAAACCGGAAAATTTGTTAAAAGTAAAAGTTTAATCTTAAGTTTATTAGAGGTTGGATGTAGGGGTAAGGAGCCATGCTGAATTCTTTTTGAGCTTTAGTTTTTTGTCAGACAAGTGGTTTGTCTGGAATCCCGCCGAAACCAGAAGTTGGGCAGAAGTAAGGAAGGAAGGAGATACGACGTAGGCCACAGGGTAAACCATATGCTGAATATTTGACAGCGCAAAACGGATATCTGAATAGATCTGAACTGAAAATTTTGGGATCCCGTCGAAACCTTTGGTTTTGTTTTTGCAGATATAATTTTCGAATACTTTTAGTACGCCCCTGCCCCCCAGTTTGGGGACAGTTTTGGACATGTTGGGGCAGCTCCGGACATAGTTTTGTTTTAACCCAAGAAGGAATGTTAAGAAAGTGGTATACACATTTTTATGGCACTTGCAGCCTCTGGCTTAAGTGCCATATACTGATCGCCATTCCGTCTGCCAGTCGGTCGGTCCCACGATTGCGAGTTAGGGTACTTCCAGATGTGCTAGGACGATGAAAGTTGGTGGGCATATCAGGGACTCAACCAAATTAACCTGTTTCCCGATCGACAATCTGGGGGGGGAGGTAGGGGGAATCCGGAAAACGGAGTAGTGCGTAACTTTTGAACGGGTGATCGGACTGGAATGAAACTTACAGGACCTATCTTACCTATAATACTAATGCAATCTACTTCCATAATCACTCCATATATTTATAAACCCGGAGACCCCCATTTCGTACGGTACATTCTAACCCCTCTAACAAAACCACGCTGATTTTCTCACTTCCTTTACTACTTTCGATGTGTATCACGGTGTCGACGGTTGTCTGCGAGAAGTTTTTCCATCAGAAAAACCGGTTATGTAAATTGTTTCCCTGTATTCGCTACAAGTCAAAGGGTCTCGGAAAAGGCTTAAAACAGCCAAAACCTTTATTTTTTTTAAACAAGGCCTAGTGTTGAAGCATCAAATATTTTAGAATCCTGCAAGTTGAAGAGTAAATAGTGCGAGGGGTCCTTGAATAACTGAATAGATTACATATCCCTGATTTCTCATTTGAAGTCTGGACAGGATTCGACGGCTGTGGGGCAGTTGGGGCGGGGGGACATCTTGGGAAACGGTTAGAATAGAGGGATCGGAGTGAAACTTGCTGGGAGGAACAAGCATCTGCTCTGGATGAATCGTTTACACGATTAGACTAGATCCGGACACTTTGTGTGTGTGTGTGTGGGGGGGGGGGGGGGGTTCCCGGAATTCCATGATGGCGGTTTTGGGGATTTTCACGACGAAACTTGGCAGGCGTATCAGGGACCCGATCAAACTGACTAGGAAATAAAATCTCGATCCGATCATCGTGGGGGAGTGGATGAAGGGGGAATCAGGAATAATGAGTCATGCATAACTTTGGAATAGTGATCGGATTCCAGTGAAATTTAATAACTGAACTGAGGACATGTCTCTGATGTTCTTGCTCATGTCCGGACCATATCCGGCAACTATTTGGGGGGGGGGGGGGAATACGTGGCCCGCTTAGATAGGAGAGATCGTGATGGAACTTTGTGTGAATAACAAACAAATGCTCTATATAAATCATGTACATAACTGGATTCGATCCGGGTACTGTGGGGGAAGTTACAGGGAGGGGGGGGGGGGGCTCAAATTGCGGTGATAGCAAAGTAATGGTACTTCCAGTTTTTGTTAGGACGACGAAACTTGGCTGAAAAATTAGAGACTCAACAAGATTGGCTTAGAAGTCGTCACTTCCAAAATCAGACCATTCATTAAAGTACTAATGTTAACTACAAAGTAGTAAAAAATGCTTTAAAGAAAAATTACATTTTCATGTTCCCCATGAGCCCATGATTATTTTCGCCCCAAGGGTTTTGCTTAGAAATGAATTTCTAGCTCCCTTAAAGTGCGAATCTTAACTGTAAAGTCAAAAAGTACTTTTGATCAAACAATACATTTCGGCCCATGATCATTTGTGCCACAAGGGTTTTGCTTAAAAATTTATCCATAGCACCTTTAAAGTCTGCATCTTAACTATCATTACAGCCAAGCCAAAAAATAAAATGCTTTTTACCAAACAATACATTGTCGTGATTCCCAAGGGTCCATGATCATTCTTATCTCAAGGAGTTTTTTTTTCAGAAAATTAATGACCTAATTTATTATGCTGGTGATATGGTATTATTTTTAGGCAGAATGTCTGGAATAGCTTTGTTCAAAAATAAATACAGCCTTAGATAAAATGTATCAATATTCACAAAATAACAAACTTGCTCATAACACAAAACAAAATCTATGATTCTCTCTAATCTATCCCCATTTGATTAGCAATAAGATTCTAAAATACAAAGATTCTGTTATAACCAGAGTTCAAAATTTTAAATATCCGAGAATGGTCACTGATGATTTAATAACATGGAAAAGTCACATGAAGGCACTGGCGGTCAAAGCTTCAACAGCATTAGGAATTCTGCACAGAGTAAAACAATTTATTCCACAAAAATCTTTAAGAACACTTTATTTTACATTACTTTACTTATATATCCAATATGGTTATTATATTTGGACTTGTTTGTTTCAGTAGAACATATAAAAAATATGCGAATTATTCAAAATAGGGCAGTTTGGACACTGGTCTATGGAAAATATACAATGGCTGAATCATATTAGATATCAAATCAAATCAAATCAAATCATTTAATGTAAACAAGATACAGTCTCTCATAGGCATAGCCCAAATATGGTATCTTTTAGTCAAACAGTTAATACAAGAAAGATTTGTCAACGAGAAAAACAAAAAGAATAGGATAAAACACACAAGTTACGAATTGTTAAAAGTACGAACAAAACTCGGCACAAAGCTTCTAGAATAACGCTGTGACCTGGAGAAAACCGGTGTCAGTTTTGGAACTTTCGCAGCCGCCTCTCTGGGGAGTCGGGATCTGAGGGGGACAAAGGGGGGCGGGAGGAAGTTCTTGTAGATGGGGTGGAGGAGGAGGGTTGAGCCAAATTTTAGGCACAGTTTCTCTCGACGGGCAAAAAGGGGGTCAAGTTTGTATTCTTTTAGATAAAAAGAGTACGGCAGTGGGGAACCTCCGTAGATGATTTGTAGCGACCTCTTCTGAACCCGTTCAATTTTATCACTTTCTTCTTTTGTAAGAGCGAAATGCCAAACAGGACATGCATATTCTACTAGTGGGCGGATGAACATGCAGAAAATTAATTTTAGTTTATCCTTAGGAACCCGGAATTTCGTTAGAGTCTTCAGCATTTGGATAGCCATTTGCCTTTTTTACAATCAATCTTGTGTTTTCATGCCAAGTTAGATCAGAAGAGATCACTACCCCAAGCAGGGTAGTGCTGTTACAGAGGAGGTTTGGGTCTATAGGTGGTTCGAATTCAGGTAGGCTTTTCTTGAGAAATGAAAATGTCATTACTGAAGATTTATCTTTATTTACCACCATATTTAATTTTGCTGCTTCAGAGGTAACTTGTTCAATATAATTGAAAGTTTGACTTTTACACGCTCCAAATACTACCTCTGCTAGGGAAAGATCATCTACATACTTCCATCTTTCTTCCAGCCCGACAGCTATTTCATTGATCATGAGGAGGAAGCATAAAGGACCGATCACTGTTCCTTGCGGGACACCGCAAAAAATCGGTAAAGAAGAAGAAAAATTATTTTTATATTTTACGATTTGTTCTCTGTTTGTTAGAAAGCTTTTTACGATATTAATAAGATATTCAGGAATATTTTTCTCTGCCATTTTTTCCAGCAAAATCTTGTGATCTACAAGATCGAAAGCTTTTTTAAAATCTATTGCAATTAGATTTATCCATTTCCCGGGTTATTATGCAAATACGTAAAATACAGATAGCAATATTTATGTACGAATATTTTCACCTCCTGGAATTCTACAGCTGGAGTAGCTTTTCGTCAAAATAGTCGGTTTTTCTGAAAATCAGTGGAATTTTCGGAAAATCAGTCGATTTTTTTCAAAAATGTCATTTTTATTGTTGAAAACAGTCGTTTTTTTTGCAGAAAAAGTCGGCAAAAATTACTTTTCCGACATATTCAACATCAAATAGTTTATTGTCTCACCAAAGAAGGCATACTTCAAGAGGAGCGTTTTCAATAAGACATGCAGGAGTAACCCTATGGAATGAAATACCTCTGTGTACTAAGAATACAACAACACTCCGGTCTTCTAAAAAAAGCTGAATGAGTAATTTTCAAGTGATAGTAGTTGAGTTGGTATTTGTAAATGTATTTAAACAATAATGTTTCTTTTTACATTTGAATGAGCTCCTTACTAGTATATTCGCTCCCACAGGCTGCATGACTTTTTATTTAGGCAGACAAGCCGTTTGTTCCAGCAATATTATTAGTTTTTGTGTTAATAAATAATCTAAAAAAAAATGAAAAAAAATCTTTGCTTAAAAATGATCAGAACAAACCCACAAAAAGACAAATTCTATATTTCATCCTTTGGACGAGCCTTGCAAGTGCCATACGAGCTTCTAGCTCTTGTTTCATTTGTTTCATTGTCTCAATTCATTTTCGTTTAGGAAAACTCTACAAGTAAACCGTTACTTTATCAACATCTGTTGTTGTCATCTGCATATGCCTGTTACCACTGGGTCTGAGTATGACTTTTTTCTTCTGGAATGGATCTTAAAGGCTTTTTGAGACTTTCTGCCGACTTTTATCTTTCCCTCTTACAATTTGTTATTAATTTTGTTTTAGCTGCTCTGTCTTTGCTGTCCAAACCTCGTTTTTACACTACGGTACCTCAATTTTTACTACAAAACGTTAAAATGAAATGGACGTGCTGTCCTGACAGTGAAAAGGCAAAATATGACTTCTTTGATTAGTCATGCAGTCTAGTACACTAGCCCCTTTTCAGGCACGGTGCTAGACGTTCAAGCACTGTACCTTGAATTTCATGCATGGTGCATGGATTTCAGTATACAGTGCAAGCATGAAAAACACAGTTTCTGTCATCACAACTGAGCACCATCTCGGGAAGGGCTGAAATTACTACCATGAATTAGCGAAATGAAAGACAATCCTTATCAAATTTTTCATAACAAAAACAACATTGCTCGGCTGATGACAGCCGTGAAAACCTCATTTCCTTTTCTACGTAGTCAAGGGTTTTGCAAGCAAAGCGTCCTGTGCCTCAGCTTTTTCTACCTAGCAGCCAACCAAAATTTAGTTCTTGGGTCACTCTACATGGAAAATAGATAGGGTGCTGTTAGCTTTTGCATCTCCATCATCAGTCAAGCCCTTTTGTTTTTGTTGTGAAAAGATAAGGATTGTCTTTGATTTCTCTGATTCATGGTAGTAATTTCCGCCCTGTCCGAGCTGGTGCTCAGTTGTGATTACAGAAACTGTGTTTTTCATACATGCACTGTAGGCTATACTAAATCCATGCACCATGCATGAAACCCAAGGTACAGTGCTTGAACGTCTAGCACCCAGACATGGTGCTAGACATTTGAGCATCATGCCTGAAAAGGGGCTAGTGTACTAGACTGCAGTCATGTGTGCAAACATATTCAGATTATGTGCCTTTTCTTTGTTGTGAAGCTGCTTTGGAAAGGGATTTACGGTACTAGCTATTGACTTTGCTAACTCTACCATTATCATCATTTTGTAGTCAATCTAGATAATGGTAAAATGAAGGGATCTTGTTTGAAAAGAAAAATATCTTTGACTAGAAATATTGAACTAACTGAAGCAGCAGTCTAGTACACTAGCCCCTTTTCAGGCACGGTGCTCAAACGTCTAGCACCATGCCTGGGTGCTAGACGTTCAAGCACTGTACCTTGGATTTCATGTATGGTCCATGGATTTCAGTATACAGTGCATACATCAAAAACATAGTTTCTGTCATGACAACTGAGCACCAGCTCGGACAGGGCTGAAATTACTACCATGAATTAGAGAAATCAAAGACAATCCTTTATATATTTTTCACAACTAAAAGAAAAGGGCTTGGCTGATGACAGATATGAAAAACCTCATTTCCTTTTCTACATAGTCAAGGGTTTTGCATGCAAAGTGTCCTGTGCCTCAGCTTTTTCTATCTAGCAGCCAACCAGAATATTGGCTCTTGGGGAATAGATAGGGAAAATACATGGAAAATAGATAGGGCGCTGTTAGGTTTTTCATCTCCATCAACATTAGAGCCCTTTTGTTTTTGTTGTGAAAAATATGTAAAGGATTGTCTTTGATTTCTCTAATTCATAGTAGTAATTTCAGCCCTGTCCGAGCCGGTGCTCAGTTGTGATGACAGAAACTGTGTTTTTGATGTATGCACTGTATACTGAAATCCATGCACCATACATGAAATCCAAGGTACAGTGCTTGAATGTCTAGCACCCAGGCATGGTGCTAGACGTTTAAGCACCGTCCCTGAAATGGGGCTAGTGTACTAGACTGTGAAGCAGTAGCTGCATTTTTGCCTTTTCTCTGTAGGTCCATTAACCTACCTATTTGCCACTATTGACTGTTTTTTCGTCTCTCGGCTTATACAAAAAAAATGGTGTCTTCCCGTCCCCAGCGCCTATCTCTTTAATGAGAATATTGAATTTCCCGCCGTGCCAAGAGCGTAAGTCGGTTGGACGGACCTACAGCTGAGCAGCAGCTGAGCTACCGCCTCAGTCCACATGCCGGTTAGCCTACCGGCAAACAGAGCACAAAAAAAACAGCTTATAAAAATGTAGGTCGGTTAACCAAAGGAAGAAAAAGAGTTATACTGGGATCAGTCAACCACAAACCCCTGATTTTTGGATACCCTATGCCAAACGCTGGGTATGTCTAGCGTTTGGCATACCCTATGCCTAACGCTGGATAGGCTATGCCAAATGCTGGATACTGGGACACAATAAAATATTGATGATTTGAGTGAAGCTAAAAAATCAACCAATCAGATCTCCTTTATATTGAGGTAGGTCAGGGTTAGGTTACCAACAGGTATCCAGCGTTTGGCATAGGGTATCCAGGGTTAAGCATAGGCTATGCCAAATGCTAGATATACCCAGCGTTTGGCATAGGGTATCCAAAAATCAGGGATTTGTGGTAGACTGACTGGGATATACTTTAGGTCGTTTAACTGAATGACAGCAAGAAATGCAGCTAATATGTTATTTATCCAATATGTAAACCAGTTAATTAGCTTCAATCCAGCTTCAATCTAGTATGTTTGTCATATTTGTTTGCTCCTTTTTAAGCCAGATAGATTATTCTGAAGGAAAGACTTTTCTGGAAATTTGAAATCTTGTCTGATGTAGGCAAGATGTAGGCTACCTAAATAAAAATCACCAAGGAGCGGCCAAGGAGGGGTAGCTTTGAATGAGTCCTCAGTAAAATAATTGCCCGGATTTAGAAAAAGAGGCTAACCTACAATCCTATGGCCAACTGTGATCTGACCAAAGATAAGGTTTTAGTAAACTTTGACTCAAACTCTTCTTAATCTAAACACTTAATTCTGCCCATCTTGGTCACAAAGTCACAATCTCAAATAGTTTTTCTAGTTGGGTAATCCTAATTCAAAAGCTTGGTAGCTATGACACTAGATGGCTTTCTCAAGCCGAAAGTGGATTAAACATGGTGATTTTATTGTATGTAATTTTGAAGTTCAATTTTGTTAGTTAAGTGCGATAATGAATACTGTTGTATGGCCCTTTGTTGGCTTCAATAAATTATTATTATTATTATACAGATACCACGGTAACTGCGAAAACGACCAATTGCAGCTTCTTTACCTTGGTAACAGATATCATGAGTTGCGTGCAGTTATCGTGGTATCTGATGGTCCGACCGTGATAACTGGTCGTGGTATCTGAAAAGTAATCTCACTTCCATCAGATTGGTGAGAAAGAAGTTTATGCCTTATGTAATTGGATATCAGTTTTTCTTTTGGGATGACTTCGAAAAGTGCAATTTCGGCAATAGTCGTTTTTGCAGAGCAACCGTATATCAGATACCACGGTAACTGCAGAAACGACTAATTGCAGATTCAGTTACCGTGGTAACAGATACCATGGTATCTGCGAAAACACAACTATGGTATCTTCAAAAACGCACAACTATGGTATCTTCAAAAACGCAACTAATGACATGAAGTCGCTAGGGAATCGCAGAAGCCTTCGGTTTTACAGACTTTCGATCGTGCAATCCAGTAGGGCATTAATAGTGTGAACAAGTTCGCTAGATGGCATTGATGCGGTTCAGGACAATTACTGGGAGTAGTATATAATCGCCGATCCTAGACCACCCTCCCCCCCAATTTCAAAACCCCATTTTAACATCAATTTCTTAAATTTTAACATCCTTTTTACCAAATTATCCCCCTTTTTAATAACATTTTTATTTTCTTACTTCCAAAATAAAGGATACAAGAAATGAGAATATTACCCTTTACTACATATAAAATACTACAATATACTACTACTTCTTTTTTTTTTACATTTTTCATTTTTTATTCAAATATTACTGAGTAAACAGTTCTAAATCCACATATGTTTCTTTGTTCTTGTTTTCGCGTACAATAGGCTGCAAAACTAGATTTTTCTTTAAAAGTAATTCGTTAGCAATGGCATTATATCTCTGTGGAATAAACAAATCACATGGTTTGTTATTATGATTAATAACGACAACCAACTTATCACCATATTTCGTCTTAGCAATTCTCATTTTATCTATATTATATTTCAAACCTAACACTAGTTCTTCTTTCCTGATTGTCTCATTGTATTTATTCATTCTGATTGTATTCAAGACTTCCTTTGTGGACTCCATTTATTAGGGGATGATTTTATTAAATAAAAATCCAGATCACAAACTCACATACATATTTTTGTTAATAATACCTAATGTAGCTTTTCTTTCATAATATATAACACAGTAAATATTATATGGTACAGGCTGAGCGTGTTTTAATGTTAAACTTATTTCAATATCAGCAGTTGTTCCATTATATATACTTGATTCGTGTTTGGAAACATCGAAACAGAATAGTGGATATACTTCTTTAAATTCTTCTATACTAACAACACTACCAGTATCAAATGCTAATTGCTTATAGCCCAAATGTATGAACCTATTGTAAAGATTTGAGTATTTACATTTCTCATCGCTAAAGTCGCATTTGAGTGGTTCTTCAGGATATTTATCTCCATTAATTCTAAGTTCTATGTCTGTTAAATTCATATGATCAAACACCATATTATTCATTAATTGATTGTTATGCTTTTCATTTTTCTGTAACATCACAACGATTTTTGTAGGACTATTTCTCTCAGACACAACTTTCCAGGTGTGCTCCTTATTCTGACTAACATCACTTTTATAACTATTACATGCTTCCCACATCAGATTATGCTTTTTATCCTTAGCAAGACCCTTTTCTAATTCACTCATCATTTCGATACTAGGAGCTACAATAGGGATCTTCCAGGATAAATACTCGATAACTACTTTGAAATTAGTATTTCCATTTCTTATAATCATGTTGTTATCATCATTTCTTCTTAGAAATAATTTATGCGATGCACCTCTGAAGAATCGTTTGTTTCCTTTCAGAAATCCAAACAATTCTGATAATGGTAAATACATATTTACTAATTTACTGCTCTTTGTTCTGTTATATCTTTTTTCAAATCCTTTATTATAATTATTATTATTTCTCAAACTGACTGTTCCACCCCCTGCTGCAGCCCCTGCAGCCCCTGCTACTACTGGAGTTGCAGTAAACGAAGCAATTACAGGATTGATTTCTTTCCCTTGATTATAATCTTTATACCAGAAATGATTTCTTGCAGCACTTCTAGAATAATCATCAGAGTATTCAATCAACTTTGTAACGGTAGTTGTAATACCAACATGATTAATTTTTTCAACCGATTCATCGTTTATTACATACTCAGCGGTACTGAATAAATTAAATCCATTATTCGTTAAAGTAGCAACATCGGTTGCAGCTATAGGAGTCCCATCTTGGTTTACTATTCTTACACTGACATCAAGATAACTTTCACTTGGATAAAACCAAGAATCTAATTTCTTTGTTACGAATTCAAACTCTGATTTATTAGATACATTCACATCTGTTTCTCGAATTTCTTTAAATTCATATTTAACCACTGTTTCATCCACAAGCGGTTCATCAAAAATGTTCCATTGCGGACTGATAACTTTATTTACTGCCATTTATATAAGAAAGAAATTATTAAATAAAACTTATTTCAGAATCTTTAATCCATTGCCAGTCATTAACGTTTTGATCAAGTCCTGACTTCTTTGGTTTAAAATCCTTTTATTTGTACCGATAAGATCCTTCATCGATTTTTTGTTTCCAATTACATCAATGAGTTCTTTCTTGTTTACATCGATCAGATCTTTCCCATATTCTATTGCTCTGTTTTTCAACAACTCAAATCTCGGTTTAATAATATTATTATACATTGACATAGCCCCATCTTTTATTTGTTTTGCTGACGTTTGAAATAACTGGGAATTAACAATGTTTTTGAATACACTACCGATTCCACTTCCATACTGCTTTTTATAAAGTAATCGCTTATTATTAATCAACATTTATAGGTAAATAATTTTATTTCACTAATCCTTTAAGCTTTTCTTAAATGCAGCACGTATCCAACGTTATCACCATTCAAATCGATAGGTCTTCCCAACTGATCAGTAATTGTCATTCTCAAGGAGTAAATAAAGTCTTTTGTGTTAATAGGAAGGTAGATTAATTGTCTAGGATTCTCAACAATTTGACAACCCGGTTCTGTATTAGGAACAAATGTCCAAATGACATCTGATTTACTTTTGTTTACGATAGAACTGTTTACAAGAGAGCAGTGAATTTGAATTTTATCAACGCTTCTTGTTATATTCGGAAGCTTTGTACCTTCATTGATTTTCTTAGATATCTCACTATCCTTATCAAATCCTAAAATCTGACACAAGTCACTATTAAATCTAAACATGTATTTTTCTTGTAATATGATGACAAATCTCATAGATGCTGGATTTGATGAAATGACAATAGGACATTTATCTTTTGGGGTATCAAAATACTGACACAAAAAATAATTCAAACAATCATCGTTATACATCCCATTAGGAATAGTAACATTCATCCATTCTGTTGCATTATTATCTTCATCTTTCCTGTATTGAAATGTATTATTTCCAAATTTATCACTTATATTATGCCATGAATACCACAAAGTACACTGATTCAAACCTATTTCATAATCCCAATTACGATTCAATTCGATTGGTTGACTAAATGTTATATCAATGATACTTTCATTACCTTCAATGTTTAACAACACCATTTATTAGAAATATTTTTTATATATTGAATTGTAATATCTCTTCGTAAGAAATTTATTTCGCATTAACGAATCCAAAATATCAATAGCTTCATTTCTCACCTCATCAGATGTATTTCCGTTTACTCTGCTACCTATCAAAGTGTATAATTTTGAAATCATTTCATCACAATTCATAAATATTCCAGTTCCTTGTTGTCTGATAAAGGGTATACTAGATTGAATTTTTTTTAATCTATCCTTATAGTCTTGTATAAATAAAATAATTTGATCATACTTATTCGAACTATAACTTTTACTTTTCAGACCACCATAACTTTGACTTATAGATGTTAAATAATTCAGAGCCCCATCTATTTCGTTATGATGCTTAAGGTAATAATGAGGCATTTTAAAATAATTATCGGTACCATTCCAGTCATCTTTATATTTTAAATTAATTTGATTTAATAATTCCACATCAATATTTAAGTTTAGATTTACGTCATATGGTTGTTCTAGATTGGGTTCTATCGCATGAGTGGGAGCTCGACTCGATTCCTCTGAAGTAGTGGTCTGTAAAGCTGTTTTAAATGTATCACCTAATCTGATAAACCGTCTTCTTGAATTATTATCACCTTCAAGTAGTTTATTAATTATCGTTTCAGCGTTCTCTTGTAATTTTTTGATGGTGTCTTTAGTGTTTTCTTTTTGTGCTATAATAACTGGAGCGTTTAACTCTGAAGCATATTCCCGAAATCCTGCCTTCTCCATCTCATTTTGTTGAACCTTTCTTCTCTGAACTTCTCTGTTCTTCACTATATCCGATAACATATCACTCAAGCGTCTTGAATCCATTTATATACAAGTAATTTTATTTCATAATAAATTTTGAAAGTTCTTTTTCATAAAACCCTCCTTGAATTAATTCCCCACTTTTGTCAGATATTTCATAAGTAATGGGAATGGTAGGTCTGATGGTTGCTATCTGAAATACTTCATCCGTATAATTAGGTAAATATCCTTTATCGAAAATACTTTTTTCTTTTTTAATTCTGACTAAATCCCCTACTTTGACGTTTCCTGTGGTTTTGTAGTCATCTACTGGAGGAAACAGAGCACTAAAAACCTTTTTCTGATTAACCTTTTTACTAGCATCAACTGGTTTCATTTGTATTGAACGGTGGTACGAGTTATTATAATTACTCACAAATAAAGGTAAAATATCAATCCAATTAGTAGTGTTATTGTGAGTGAAATATTTCCATAACTTTTCTTTTAGCGTTCTGTTGAATCGTTCTACAATTTGCGCTTTCAATTCGCTTTCAGATGCAAACCAGTGTATGCCGTTATTTTTAAAAAAAGTTTGAACATTTCTCATCACAAATTCTTTACCTTTATCAGTTTGTAGTTTCTTAGGAATTCTTTCTTTAAATATAACACTGAATGCTTTTATTATTTCAGCACCCGTTTTGTCTTTCAGAGGGATACACCAAGCATTTTTACTAAAGCAATCAATAACAGTTAAAATGTAATTTGTTTTATTATTTTCTTTTTTATATTTCTGCATGTCAACTAAATCAGCTTGCCATTGCTCATCAATATAGTGAACATACACTCGCCTCCTTTCAAAGTTATGATAGGAAGGTTTGTGTAACGTATACACATTCTCATTTTGCAACACATTTTTTATTTTATCCTTGGAAACCTTAACACCATTTTCTTTTAATTTTCTGTAAATATCATCCACACCTGAATAATTAGAATAATACGTCTTTAAAATATCTGTTTCTGCGTTGAGGTTTTTTTTAAAAAGCGATTTTTCCTCGATCCGCAAATAACACAATTCCCTTTCAGCATTGGAACATTATTTTTTTGTGACACTGCCTTAAACATTGATTCAGTGTCAGTGCTCTTTTTACATTTCATACAATAAATCTCCATTTATTAGAAAACAATTTTCTTAAACGAAAAGCTACCAACTCTTCATTTTCCGCTGGATGTAGGAAATGCAGTGAAAACCACAGTTTAATTCATCTATATTTTGAACAGCAAGATTTTCATAAGCTATTTTTTTCTTTGAAGTTTTTAGATATTTAACTATTTCTTTTCCTGGAGGAATACCGAAAGAATCGAAAAATTCGACATAGGGGTATTCAGATAGATTACAATATGCAACCCAATGTGTTCCAGGCATTCCACGTTTGTCATAGTTGATTACACCACATTCCGAATCGTTTATATGTTTGGGTAGCGTATCTAAAGAGAAAACACCTCGAAACTGTGGTATACTCCCTAATGCATCCATAATATCAAAATTAGTTAGAGGTCCTACTTTACTTTTGCTTCTTTTTTGATGTCCCCGTTTTTTGACTTCCTAGGTCTTCCACGTACCCCATGACCGACAACTTTTTGTGTTCCTGGAAGTGTAAGCGCTCCACCGGTGTTGACATCATCGGTTTTTTTCTTAGGTCTTCCCCGTACACCATTACCCACAACTTTTTGCGTTCCAGGAAGTGTAAGCGCTCCACCTGTGTTGGTTATGTTATCCACCAATTTCTTACCAGCGAATGTACCCAAAGCAGCAGCTCCGCTTGTTAAAGCTGCCTTACCAAGTGCTACAGCTAACGGTATTAAGAATGGAAGTAATCCACCTTTTTGAATCGCTTCTCTCATCTGCTTGTATGATACATCTATGTCACAACCCTTATTATTCATTTTACATGTTTCAATTTTATCAATTTGTCGTTTACTTAAAAGTAACTTGACTGGTTCTCGTTCATTTTGTCTACTGTGACTAACACGTATCTGACATTTTTGTTTAGCACCAAAACATTTCTTCAGCTTTCCTTTCTGAAGCTTTGATAAATAAACTGTATACTCAAATGTTTCAACCATTTATTAGGGAATTAATTTATCATATAAATTTTATTTCTTTAGTTTAGTTTTCATGAAGTCTTCTGTTTTCTTAACAAAATCTTGATCAACAGGTTTTTGCTCTAAAAGCCTTTTTAAAATGTTTACGACTGCTCTTTCAATACCATTGATATGCAGATTTTGGTCCAAATCATTTGAACCAATAAAACTGCTAATTTTTTGTTGGTTTTCGAGCTTTTTGTCAATACTTTTCCTAAGGTCAAGAAGCTTTTTGTCAATACTTTTGCTAAGGTCGCCAATCTTCGTTTCAATACTTTGGCTAAGGGCTTGTTGGTTTTCGAGCTTTTTGTCAAAATCTAAAAGATACGTAGTTAACGTTCCTAAATTAACAGCATCATGTTTGTTTCTAGGATCTTGAACATTTGTGATAACTTTATTCCCAGCATCAAGTTCTTTATCAGTAACCTGAATTGTTTGTTTTACAAATAATCCTTTATCTTTGATCCTTACCATTGCATTGTCAGGAGAATCATCTACCAAGGTTAATCTGTTAATATCTTCGCTAAAATATTGATTGGCTTGCACTTGTTCTGCAGTTATTTGTTCTTTAAACTGATTCAAAATAATAGTCATCAACCTTAAGCTAATCGCATCCTGATCTGCTTTGGCATCACCTAAATTAACAATTCGCCTATCCTGTAGGTTAATGTTACCGTTTTCGTCAGTAACTACCTTTGCATTCGATTCGTTACTAACCTTTTTTCCGACACTACCAAATTTATTCATTTATTATAGAAATAAATTATCCGGTAAATTTTTCAAAGTTTTTCCTGTACTTAAGGGTTTTATCTTTTATTTTTAAATCTATGAAGAAAAAACCGTAGCCCTTGGTTGCAGTCTCGAATTGTTTAAGAAATTTTTCATTGTCTATACTGGATACATGGCTTTGTCTTATTAATTTTACTTCTTTTGGATTAGAACACTGAAAGAATGCAAAATAATTGCACTGGAGCCTTACCACCTTTGGCGTTTTATGATAGCTTTGAGACAAGTAAATAATTGAGGCATTTTTCTTTCTTCCTCTTATGAATAAATCTTCTATTTTCTTCTGGTCTTTTTCAGTGACAAAATCGTCAAAGATAATCAAGTTTTGGTACTCAGGGTCTAAGTCGTCAACATCGACAATATCATCAAGATTGTTACTTACTGTTAAGACTTTCGATTTGCATTGTGACTCCAAAGTGGTTAAATTGGTTATAAGGTCTTGATATTTATCTTCTTCAAGATCTTTAGCATACAAGTATATTCGGTTGAAACAAAGATATTCATAAATTAAATTCAAAAGAAGGTTAGTTTTCCCTGTTCCAGAACTACCACAAATTAAGAGTCTGAATGGCCACTGAGGTGCAAGGTCGTGCTTAATCTGATAAGTGTTCTTTTCACTAAAATCATAGACTTTGATTGGAGCCTTTTCATTCATTTATTTAGGAAGAATTTTTCATTATAAGATTTACTTGAGTATTTTAAGTATATACTTGAAGTTTTGAAGTAGGTACTTGATTTTTTTAAGTAGGTTCTTGAATTTTTGAAGTAGGTACTTGATTTTTTTTAAGTAGGTACTTGATTTTTTTTAAGTAGGTACTTGATTTTTTTAAGTAGGTACTTGAATTTTTGAAGTAGGTACTTGAATTTTTTAAGTAGGTACTTGAAGTTTTGAAGTAGGTACTTGAAGTTTTTAAGTAGGTACTTGAATTTTTTAAGTAGGTACTTGATTTTTTTAAGTAGGTACTTGAAGTTTTGAAGTAGGTACTTGAATTTTTTAAGTAGGTACTTGAATTTTTTAAGTAGGTACTTGAATTTAATGTTTATAACCTAAAGGTAAAGTGTGTATTTTATCGCTTGTTACTATCCTTTTATCATCCTTAGGATCTAACGCTTTTTTATTCTGTTCTTCTAGAAACATATTATGCTTGTATGATCTTAAGTTGTACTGGGTCACAGAAAGGTTTTCAGTTTTACCAAACAGTACATCCTTATAGTTTTGAATCGTAATTTTATCTTTAACTATATTGGTTTTTATTCCTTTCAGTTTTTTGCTAGCTTTTGAATGGTCTTGGTTGTCCTTTAAATAAGCATATACTTTTGATCGTAATCCAACAAACTCTGTCATAACCTGTCCACCTAATTCATCTTTCATCATTCCTATCACTTTCTTATTTACATTAGGAAACCTATATGGATTATCTTTCACATAATCAGATGTATCGAACCTCTCATTCAAATCCTGTTTGATATCTTGATAAAAATCTTCAGTTCTAATATCATATATGAAAGAATCAGTGTCCATATAACACAAATCAATTTTATCTCCATATTTAGGCTTCATATAATCATAATGGAATTCATACATCAATAACTTGGATAGTTCCAATACAGCAAAGCCGATATACATTGGTTTGTCTAATTTTATCTTTTCCTTCGACATTCTTGCTACTGAAAAGTTTTCACTGAATATTATTTCAGATTTAAAGTTGGGTTTCTTTATTATTTTTTCTCTTGTTGCATCATCCGTTATTATTTCCATATCCGCTCGCTTCCTTACGTTTTCCATAGTTTTTCCAAAGCAAGCATTATTCATAAGCTTAAAGAAATCCTTTTCAAAGTCATTTGTACCTTTAGTTCTAAGTGCTGTGTTGTGGTCTATGTATCCTTTTAAGTAAGCACTTTCAGTGAATCCTAGTATTCTGTGTACTCTTTTCAATATCAAACCTTTTTGTAAATAAAATTCTAGATTCCTGTGGTGAACTACATAGTTGGTTTTATCTAATACTGTGGTACATAGCTTACCGTTAAAGTGTTCCGGTGCTAATGGTAAATCCTTGTGCAATTCATGTAGTTCTTTTGGATATTCTAAATCTACCTCATATATAGCACCTACATTCTGTAATTTCATTATCGAATTGATATGAGTTTTTAGATGGTTGTAATACTCGATTGATTCGTATTCATTCCTTTCTTTCAAATCATCCGGTATGGAAATGAATTGGAAATCATTCGCTGGTAAATTCTGCGACATTGCCCACCCATATAAATTATTTTTATCTAAATACACTAAATAATTAGATGGCTTATTCTTATTATAATCACTTGTATATTTATTATTTGCTTTTGCGTATCTTTTTATACATTGGGATACACCACCTCTTATTCCTTTTTCTATAAAGGTATACATGTCTTCCTTTGAGAATAACGGCAAGTCTACTTTCGAATGCTTTAGGAAAGCATCCCATGTTAGTCCTGGAGCTGAGAAGTAATGAAGTGGATCCAGATCATAATTATGTATACACACATTTCTGAAATTCTCTACAACATCCGACAATATTAAAACATCACTTTTTAGGTATAATTTAGTATAATCAAGTAATGTTTCACAGTTAAATTGCTTCCATATAGATACCGCTCTTTTATAATCACTTTTGTCAATACCTTTCCCCGTCAACCTAGAATAAAAGCTTTCTATTGGTGGTAACTTTGTACATTTCATTTTATCGAAACTGTCTACGAATTCATAGGGATATACCCCTTTTTTAATTATTTCTTTGAATTCATCGTCATTTTTGAAGCTGTTAGATGTGAATTTGAAATTCTGTCTTAGATGATTACAAGGTACTTTGCAATCACATTTTGCTAAATTTGCTGATAGTTTGTCTAAAGATGAAGCCATAAATCTAATTGAATCTATAAACCGCATCTCATATTTTATTTTCGTATCCGCTTTTGTAATACTTATTGATTTCGAGAATGAGATGAAACTTTCTGCACTTTCAAAAATTCCGTTATCAGGTATCAATTCTCTAACAAATAAATGAGAGTCATATTTTGATAAATTATGCATTACTACCGGGATATGCCTAGGAATCCTGTATTTCATATTACATTCAGCATGAGCAAATCCCCTATCTTCTCCTGTCATGTGGTCGTGATCAAAGTGAGGATTTTCAGTAATTTCAGTTGTACAGATGTGACAAGTCTTATTCATTAGATTTTTCCATTTTTCGGTAATTTCTGCATTGGTATAAGTATGGTTTCTTTGTCTGCTTTCATATTTGTTTGCAATTTCTGTGGATACTTTTGTAACGGTTTTAACAAAATGTTTTGCAGCGTCTTCACCGAAATAGTCATAGTATTTGTTCTGGTTTGTATCAAAGGAACAGCATACCTGAAATGCGTAAGCAAATGGTTTCTGTTTGGCCACTTTTATTGTTTTCTTCCCGTTTACTTGATTGTACTCTTCGTTATAAGACTCAAAGTCGGCTATTATGCAATAAGGTACTTTCATTTGTTTTGCAATATTTTTATATTGTATACTTGAACCTTCAGGAGGCATTATAATATCAGGATCTTCGCAATTATTTTTACTCTCATGTTTTTCATATTGTTCTTCTTTTGTAAAATGCCTTCCGCAAAAAGTGCAGAGGTATGTCTTTTTTTGTCTTGTAGATATTTGAGTGCCGACTAGTTTGCTCAGATCCTTTACCAGTACGTAATGATTATCGAAATACAATAAATTAATAACATGTTTAGCTGTTTTGCCATTGATTGTACTTTTTAGTATATGACTTCTGATTATTTTCTCTTTATCAATTTGAAATAAGCAAATCTTAATGTTATATTTATTTTCAAATGTGTGTATATCTTGTGTATCCATCGGGAAGTTAGTAATCCCTTTGAAATCAAATTCGTTTTCATATTGTTTATAATTTGATAGTCTATCAACATGACCCTTAGCTGGATGTAGATTTGCTAAGATAGACCAAAGGAAACATCTCTGGTCGTTATTTTTTATATTTATACACGCTTTTTTATTTTTTACGAAATCTGGCAGTATTTTAAACGTTCCTCCCATGTAAGATTCTATTCGTGTCATCCTATAATCAATTCCTTCATACCGACTAAATTGTAGCCCAGATCGAGGGGTATTACTTAAAGAACTCAGTCTCTTGTTATTATCATCCAAATGACTATGAGTAAGTATGCTATTTTTATTTAAAATCCAAGAAGTACTGTTGTAAAATACTACTACTTCTTCATCATTTTCCTGTCTATAGAATGTAACACGAGTTACAAACTGAACTCTATATTGATAAAGTTCATTCATTCGCCGCTGTAAATCTGCGAAAGTAAAAGCAATAAGAGTATCTTTTTCTCTTCCATTGCTTTCAATAGAAACGTTGATGGTATAAAGGTTTTCCGTTTCCCTAGAAATAGTAGGCTGCTGTTCTTCTTCCGTTATAAATAAATGATCAGGAATTAATTTTTCTTCTTTGATTTTTTTCTTATTTATAAAGAGAGTGGATAAACCAATTGGTTTCTGTCTACTGTTATCACGTCTTTCTGTTTGATCTCTTATGATATCTCTATTTTTCTGTACGGAATCTTTATGTTTGGTAATAATATTATTATAGTATTCTCCAACTCTTTTTAGTACTTCTTCTCGGTTTCCGCGAGTTGATAGGTTCTTGTTTTTCAGAAATTTCTTTAATTCACTTGTCTCTTTTTCTTTGTTATCATTGTATTCTTGTTTTAGTTTTGTAATGGTGATATTATTTTCTTTTATCTCATCTTCCAGAATGGTTCGTAATCTCGGTTCTGGTTTGTAGTCGGATGGTTTGTTCTTATTATGAGTTCTTTCGTTTCTGCGTTCAATTTTAATTTTATCTTCAGCTATCAAAATATACTTATTAAGATGGTTTATTATATTATTTGTTATTTCATGTTTCTTAGCTCCATTTGTTTTGATTTTATTAATTTTCGCATAAGTCCGCAGTTCATTATATGTGTATAGCGATAATCTTTGTATACCCGCTTTGTTGTTTGATATAACCTTTTTACAAAGCTGAATAACCTCTGCAGTATTCATCATTTAATAGGGGAACATTTTATTAATAAATTTCTCCCGTCTGAGTTTTGTCAGCCGTAAAGAAAAGCACTGGTTTTCCAAATCCTTTACTATGTATTTTCCGACGCCCTTATGGGTTTCGCACATGCTTTACTACTAGTCACGGGTTTCCTTTATTCTTTACTACTCTTGACGAAATCGGCATTTCGTTACTACTCTTAACGAAAATCCGCTTTTGGTTACTACTCTTGACGAAATCGGCATTTGGTTACTACTCTTTATTTTGTTAGAAATATTTTTCGAAACAATTTTATTATATTATAAATGGAAGAATTAGAAAAGAAAATGTATGTTTACCGTCGCAGTTACAAGTACTACAATCGTATAAGTAATAGCTTACTTGTATCCAAATTCCTCTTTTCAGCAGCAGGAATGTCTGCGTTTCTAGTGCTACCGCTAGCTTCTTTAAGTTTGGGTGCTGTTATCATCGAAATAATTGAAAAGCAATTAAGCATTGCTGATAGAAAAGCAGAATTTAGGACTATTTATGATTTTTATACTGAGTTGTTGTCAATGCTAAAATGCGGACAGTTAACAATTGAGGAGGTAATTCAGAGAGAAACAGAGATGCGTAAAACCTTTCGATTTTTTCCTCGCGAAAAATACATGAAACAAGTCCGTCTGAATGGCTATAAATATTGTAATAAATCTATAAAAATTCAAGAGAAATTACCAAACATATAGTCTATTGCTATACTGAATATTGTTTCCTAACTGTCAAACAGATCTTTATTTCATACGCGCATTAATGAGCTGCGTCATTCAAAGGTCTCGCCGCCAATTTGGGATGTAATTACAGTCTCCGGCGTGACTAACACAATCTCATCTTAACTCGGAAACTTGTGCGAATTGAACAAGGACCCTTGGTGTAGTGGCTCAACGCTCGGCCGAACGTTGACTCATCACCATTCAGACCTTCGAATCCCACTGACCGCAGTTTCTGTTTGTCGATAGTGGGATGGTAATAAAAACTTGCGGGTTCCCCGTTCAGGGCTCCCCAGACTAAGGCCACATCACCACAAACACTACACCAATCGGGGTGTACCAACATCACACCTCTTAATTTTCAAAGTCTGGGGGTGTGGGGTTTTGCAAAAATATTTTATAAAGTTCAAAATCGGTAATCATCATATCATCATGCAAACTCAGTACTGCGTTTGTATCTATCGCATTTATGTGATAAACGTGGTTGGTTTCTATTACCAGATGTTTCAAAGCGATTGGGATTTTTATTTAATAAAATCATCCCCTAATAAATGGAGTCCACAAAGGAAGTCTTGAATACAATCAGAATGAATAAATACAATGAGACAATCAGGAAAGAAGAACTAGTGTTAGGTTTGAAATATAATATAGATAAAATGAGAATTGCTAAGACGAAATATGGTGATAAGTTGGTTGTCGTTATTAATCATAATAACAAACCATGTGATTTGTTTATTCCACAGAGATATAATGCCATTGCTAACGAATTACTTTTAAAGAAAAATCTAGTTTTGCAGCCTATTGTACGCGAAAACAAGAACAAAGAAACATATGTGGATTTAGAACTGTTTACTCAGTAATATTTGAATAAAAAATGAAAAATGTAAAAAAAAAAGAAGTAGTAGTATATTGTAGTATTTTATATGTAGTAAAGGGTAATATTCTCATTTCTTGTATCCTTTATTTTGGAAGTAAGAAAATAAAAATGTTATTAAAAAGGGGGATAATTTGGTAAAAAGGATGTTAAAATTTAAGAAATTGATGTTAAAATGGGGTTTTGAAATTGGGGGGGGAGGGTGGTCTAGGATCGGCGATTATATACTACTACTGGGTTTACAGCAAAACTCTGGCAAAACTATTTAAAGGAATTCTGTTGTGATTTTCCTGAACTATTGTATAAACTGTATTCTGTTCTGTCGGCGTGAAGTACCCAGAGGCGACAAGCCCATAGGCCGATTCCTCTTTGGTAATTGGAAAGTGCTCTTTCTTTTCCACCCAACTGCGGTTATTATGCTGTTAAACCAGGCAGAGCAGGTCAAGAACTTGGCTGAGGCGGTAAACGGAGCCACCCATGTTCAAGGTTAAGAGCCTTGTAGGACCTAGGGTCTAAAGTCGTTTTTGCAGTTAGCAACCGTTTTGCAGAGCAACCGTAGTGTCAGATACTATGGTACGGTAAGTGCAAAAACGACTAATACTCTTGATGATTATCTCTCCTTGCGGATGCAAAATCTCCGGCCTCTCCGGGTAGCTAGCGGAAGAAAGGCAGACCTGGTGTCACAGCTGCTACCAAAGATCGCGGTGATTGATGGACACAGAATTTAATTCGTTGAGTTTGAGTCGTACGGACACGGTTACTCTTTCTTCCTTAGGGTCGCTGGCGTGTTTTGGACTTAGTCATATAGGGTTTTGTAGATCCAGTTACCGTGGTAACAGATACCATGGTGTTTGCAAAAACTCAACTAATTTTGTGGCTCGAAATGTGGCAGAAAATTTAAATTTAGCGGCAAATTCAGCTTCAGATCGGAAAATTGGTTGAAGATATTTCTAACGCAAAATGTTAAGGGATGATCAATTTAGTAAGATTTTATCAGGATTTTTTCAGCCATTTGAAAATAACACAAAAAAGACTAAACTCCGTTTTCTTCCGCGAGTTTTAACTCGTGGGTCGGCGGTGTCAAACAGACTTCTAATTCCGCGACGAACGTTAAAATCTTTTGATGGGGACCCAAATATGGTTTGGAGGCGTAGTGGCCGTATGTGGCTTGCTTTCGCCAAGTCTTATCTCCCTACATCTTCAAATCGGCCATATCTTCTTGTCTCGGTTCTTTGCATCCTGCTTCCTTCTATAAAGACTATGCCTTCAGCTACATAGCCTACGCGGACGACTTGCTCTTAGTAAGTCGTAGCCGATCCACACTCACAAAAATTGTAAATAAGCTGTCGTCGAAACTTCTCAAAATTGGCCGTGAAGTTAACCTGTCAAAGTGTGAGTACCTGCATTTCAACCCTTCATCAAATGGTTCGAATGCATCAAGCTTCTATATCTCTTGGATCGCTCATCGTCAAATCAACAGACTTTCTACGGTGGCTCGGCATAGCATTCAAATCTTCATTATCAGAGTTTTGCTCTTCGGTTGTTCAATAAGTTTATAAATCAATCCGTAGCGCCTATGGGCGCGTCGTCCCCAACCGAGGGCGCTATAATCGTAAAGCTTTGGGAAATTTGTACAGCACCTTCTGCGCTCCTTCTATACTATTTCGTTCTGGCTTCACTCATGTTCTACGAAAGAAGGAGATTAAAAAGATGAGATCTTGTTATTGTAAACATGCAAAGCACCTGCTCCACTTGTCGAAATTATGTCATAACTATACATTGACGGAGAAATTCAAAATTGAAGATGCAAGTGTTATCCTTTGGATGTTTCCTCATCGCTTTCAAAAATCATGGACAACAGGGCCCAACCAGCGTACGACGTCGTCCACTGCTTCCTGACCGAAGATTGAAAATTAAGTGTCTTTTTCTCAGTGCTTATGTGTTTAGTTTATTTTCTTCCTTTACTCCGCCTTTTCAAAATGGCGGGTCATGAATAAACCACTTACTTACTTACAACTCCGGTTCAGTTCATGTTCACCTTGTTCTGAACCAAGCGTGTACTAAGTGAGAGCAAAGGGTCTGATAATTCCTGACATAAGGCTACTGAAAACTAAAATGCTGGAATACTGCAGTTTTCGATTCAAGTCAAGTATGCTTTAGCGATAACATTGTGTTAGGTGCACTGAAATATCATGGTTTCACGCCAGTTATTTCGGACTGGGATAGGCCAAACAAGGCCCGATCTGGTTAAATTCTAAATAAACAACTTTCTTGCCGAGGCTATTGCCACAGTAGAAATCAAGCAATGTTACATATGATTTGGCACAAGTGAAATTATGCTGCGCCCTGGCTCGGCCACCAGTGATTAAAGGATACCTGAACAATGAAACCATACTTGAACACACCATGGAGAATGCAGTTACAGACATAGCCACGGAGAGTATTCTTCTCCTAAGCGTGACGTTTTCAAAATAGAGATGTTCGTTTCTGAAGGTTTGCACATGCAGACTCCAAGACAAAAAGCGCAATTCACTCGTATCTTGTACAGCGCGGGCCGGATCGTATTGAAATTTCTTCTAGATATACGTTTGGGCTTAACTGGTTAGAAAATATTCCAGAAGAAGGGTTGATTGGAGACATTTGTTCATTTCTAAAATTGTTCGGTACTGAAATAAGGACAGATGCAATATGGAGTAAAAATCATAGCTTGGAAACACTTTCGTATTTGGATTGGTTTTTCTACAGGCAATGTTAACGGAAGTCATACAGATAGGGATGATACTTGGTACTCTTCATTCAGGTGTCCTTTAAGCCCTGTTGAGGCCGTTGGGCAACCAGAATATCGAGGGCCCTCTTGTATATAGTCTTTTAAAATGTTTCTGTATTATTTTACAAATATGCAATACAAAAATTATAACACAAAATTAAATAGTTTTTAATAGTTGGGTTTTTGCACATATCATGGTATCTGATACTACTGTCAGTATTTGTTTTCGTAGTTACCGTAGTATCTGATGCTACGGTACCAATATGCAATACAAAATTTATTACACAAAATTAAAAGTTTTTAATTGTTGGGTTTTTGCATATATCATGGTATCTGATACCACGGTCAGTATTTGTTTTCGTAGTTACCGTAGTATCTGATGCTATGATTGCTTTGCAAAATGACAATTTTCGTCATTTTTGACAAAAATTGCCAAAAACATTGTCTTCTTGCGAAGACAAGACCCAATTATCTGGATCAAATATTAAACAGTGGCCGTGTCAAAAATTAAATCTCAGGACTAGTTTTTTCATTACAGTGGTATTTGAAAGTAATTTACCCAGTACCCTAATAAGATAGTTAGTAGAAGTTTCGGTTAGTTATCACAGGCTTGTTTCCTTCCCCGACGTTGACCCAGAAAATTGACAGCCTGACGAGGACCCTTGCTAATAAGGGCCAAAATATCGCTGAATCATAGCTGACGTATCCGTTGCAAACATTGTTTGAACAAATGTTTCAAAGCCAGCTTTTGCTCAAAGTATATTCACATAAATATTATAAAAAATACACACGATTTCGACCACTACGTTACACTTATTTACGCACTATGTTATTCACTTGTAAATAAAAAAAAAGTTTGCATAGCATCACCCGAGAAACGTGATCCAATTTAGAAGGCATCACTACACTACCACATTGTGCGATTGGACGGCCTGTTACACAAATATATAATCACTGCAAAAAAAAAAACTCAAGCCAACCTTTAAAGTCTAACTGAAAAGCCAGCTTATTTTGAACATGATGATTACTTTGAATCTGATAAGAGATGTTCGATTTTTTTCACCTTGGGCTCTAGTAGGGACGTTCCGAGTTTGCGTTGCTGGCTTGACAAGGCAAAGCATCACCCCGACGCTGAGAATTTGAATTTCAACAAAGGCGTGCATTTCGATGGCTGACGAAGCGAAGCTCAGGCAATATTCAGTGTTAGATTATGATTACTTCTGAGGAAAGACCGCTATTGCTTGTGACCCCAAAAAGATTTATTTTTCGGCAATCGTTTACCGCTGTAGTTGCCAAATACTTCCAACCACATAGAGGTACCACAGATCTGAAAGAAAAGTTCATTCGATGAAAATCGATTAACTGAATAGCGGAGCAACCAACTGATGTATTTTATCGGCTCTTCGAGCCCATTGAAGTGAATAAGTGATGGGTAACTAGGCTGTCGTATCTCAGCCTACTTTGGTTATACTCTAAGCCGTTGTCATGTTATCTCATACTTTTCTGATTCAGTTTCAATTTGCTCTATGTCGCCTTTATGCGTTGACCTCTTTGTGACTCACTTAGTTGAATAGCAACCGCAGCCTATAGCTTTCCATCGAGGAAATTGCAACATTCGAATAACATAATTATCTCAGTAGTCTACTTGTGAAAGTCCTAGAACCAAATCAGGCCTAATTCGGCAATAGGCCATCCTTACTAATAACCCTGCAGTCACATGACCGACAAAACATTCCTTTGCGATACATATTACAATCTACAAATCCTGATTCAGCTCAGACCACGATGTTCAACCAATAGGGTGGGTTTCTGCAGTGGAACCACACATCGAAAGAGATGTAATTTTAGGCCAGCCTGAAGCAAACATTGTCTAGCACACTCACCCCATGAAACTTGCTGTAGCAACCCAACCAAGGCCATAAAAATAATACCCTCACTTTCCACGCTATCATATACCCAGCAACACACTACACCCAGGAATGGAAACGATGTAATCGTTACCCAGACAAATATGGCACTAGGAAATGGGTTTTTAAGATTGTAGGAGATAAAATTCCCTTTTTGAAAACTTGTTTTTGTGGCATGTTTATGATGGGAAGAAGCGGCAGGACATTGCCGCATCCGATGTTGAATCTACAGGAACTAGCCGGTGCATTTTACCAAACATAGCTCCAAGCCCTCTGAATCTCGAGATGGAATGCGTAAATTAATGACTGGTATTGTTACGATCAAGCTACAGGCACGTTATATTCAGTGACATGATATCAGGGCCAGTCGTGAGCATTGTCTGTCACATTTGTCAATTCAGTCTGTATTACCGTTGTCAGGTTTATCAGGAAAAAATGACATGTTTTTTGTTGCGTCTCAACTTGCCACTTCGACGTGGGAATCATAGATAGTAGAAGTTCTGTTGCTGTGCAAAGATATTATACATTATTATTGGACATAGTAATGTATATAGGATGTCTTTTGACAACCTCAGCTAAACTTGTCGCGTACTTTCTGGGTTGCCCCTCCCCCCAACCCGGCAAAACACCTACGTGGCTCAAGCCTTGTTCTTTAATTTTGTTTCGGTTCTCACTTTCTTTCTTTACTTTATTTCAATCCGCCGAGAACGGCGAGTACGTGACAAAGATATGCATTCAAATAACTGCAATTAAAATAATAAAGAATATAAAAGTTCCCTGTATTAAAGGCTGAATTAAAAATAATCAATAACCCCCTAATTCAAGAAGGACAGCAGCTATAACAATACGTACACATATTCATATAAATATCAAACAACATACCTCATGGAGTCATAAAAACAGCATAATCCCAAATATTCCTTAAAGGACCTGTCTTACCTATAATACTAATGCAACCTATTTCCATAATCACTCCATATATTTCTAAACCAGGGGACCCCAATTTCGTACGGTACATTATAACCCCTCTAACAAAACCACACTGATTTTCTTACTTGCCGTTTTTGCTACCTTCGATGTATATCACGCTGTCGACCGTTGTCTGCGAGAAGTTTTCCCATGAGAAACAATACCAAAGGTTTCGGTGGGATCCTAAAAATCTAACATTTGATTCAAACTATTGGGTCTTGTCTTCGCCATTCAGTCTTCGTCAGATTCCGAATATTTTTACTGTTAAATTTAAGTTCAGAAATGGATTCAGCAAGTCTCCTTGCCCCGATTCCGAATCTCTAATCGCTTTCAGAAACAACTTTGAGCCTCAACCAAAGTTCCAGTTCCACTCGAACTGGTGATGAACCATTTGTCCAGCAAGAAAAATAAGTGAAGATATGGATTCAGCGGACCTCCTTACCCCCAATGAATGTGTTATTAGCTTATATAACATGCATGTTTCTACCGTAAATTCGAAACCCCTTCTCAGCCTCTAAAGATAGGACTAAAGGACCCATCTACGAACTTGACCTGTACTTTGTAAAAATCGGTCGACAAATTTTTTGTCGGGTTTCCGCGGATTTGTCTGGCAAGAAAATAACTTTCATATTCGGATTGAGCATGTCTCCTTACCTCTAAATCCACTATCTCAATAGCTTTAAAAAAAAATGTTTGTCCCTTAATTTGAAACCCCTCCCCCACCTCTAAATGTAGGGCTACGGAGCCCATCTACGAAATCGACCTTTCTCTTGACTCAAAGAATCCTCATACCAGGTTTCATCAAAATATCTCATTTCCTTCGGGAGTTATCGCGCACAGACGGACAGACGGACAACTTTTGCGATGTCATAGGTATCCCTCCACTTACATTTTAGGATCCCAGAGACGGTTATGTAAATTGTTTCCCTGTTTTTGCTACAAGGCAACGGGTCTCGGAAAAGGCTTAAAACAGCCAAAACCGTGGGTTATTTGTTGAAGTCTTCAAATATTTTAAGATACTGTAAGGTGGAGAGTAAATACTGCGACTGGTCCTTTAAAGCACAACTCTTACTAGAAATGATCTTTCCACGTTAAAATGGTTCAGACATACAGTTCTCCGAAAATACCCATACCTGTCCTTGTGGCGTCTGTAGACTCTGAATACGCTTCCGGCTCTTCGCAGCCGCTGACCACAAAATATTTGAAAACTATGCATGCCGTGTTGAAAGTTGGAAGACGAAGCAAAAGAAAAATCCTCCTAAACAAAAGATAAACCTTTTGGCCTACCAAGTCTTCTGAAACGAAAAACAAAATTTTGAAGCTTCTCGCGTCCCCATTGGGATCCCAAAACGTAAGTGGAGGGATACCTATGACATCGCAAAAGTTGTCCGTCTGTCTGTCCGTCTGTGAGCAGGATAACTCTCGAAGGGAATGGATATTTTGATGAAACTTGGTGTGAGGACCTTTGCGTCAAGGGAAAGGTCGAGTTCGTAGATGGGCTCTGTAGCCCTATATTTAGGGGTGGGGGGTTTAAACAAATTTTAAACAGCTAATGTTGTAGTCGAGTATCGAGTAAGAAGACATGCTGAACACGACGGTGAAAACCATTTTCTCGCCGGACCAGTAGTTCGTCCGGAATCCGGCAAAAACCGGAAAGTTTTGGTTAAAAGTAAATGTTTCATTTGAAGTTGATTACATGTTCGATTTAAGGGTAAGAAGACATGCTGCACCCGATGGTGAAAAACATTTTTCTTGCTGGACGAGTAGTTTGCCCGGAATCCGGCAAAAATTGGAAAGTTGGTTAAAAGTATCCTACCCGTACAACTAGTTCGCCCGGAATCCGGCCAAGACCGGAAATTTTTTTAAAAGCAAAAGTTTTCTTTGAAGTTGACTAGATGACAGATTTAGGGGTAAGAAGAGACGCTGAGTCTCTATATGACAATCGTTTTTTACCTGGACGTATAATTCGTCCGGAATCCGGTTGTAACCCGATTTTTTTTACAAGTGAAAGTTTTATTTGAACTTGATTAGATGTTCTTTCTAGAGATAAGGATATGCGCTGGGTTCGTTTCTGAATTTTCTTTTTTGCTGGACAACTAGTTCGCTCGGAATTCGGCCGAAACCGGAAATTTGGCAGAAGTAAAGCAGGAAGTTTCGGTCAGTATCATCAAAATAGATACGGCTTATAGATCTATATCTGAACTTGGTTTTCTCAGACAATTAGCGGGGCGAAGACTGGATCTGGCGAAGACAAGACCGAATTGTCAGGATGAAATATTAGATTTTTGGGGTCCCATCGAAACCTTTGGTCTTGTTAGAGTTGTCGGCAGAACCTTTTGGCGAAGTTTGCGCTACGTGGCTTGGACACTTTGCTCGACTGGAAAAGCGCTAAAACATCATAGGTCCAAAATGAAGCAATGGTAAGCAGCAGGGACTGCATAAATTTATAGTGCCATTAGGAACCTAGCGATAATATAAAGGGCATGTCTACATGTCCTTTATATAGCTATAACGGGGCTTTAACTCATAACTGTGTAAGCACAATGGCGCCAAATTATTACTTCAAGAAGCAACCCCTGATTTCAGTTTCATTTATCTCTACCCTGGATTGAAACAAAAAACGCAACTAATGTGATTTTTGCACAGCTTACCAGGAAAGGACAAGAAAGTACTTTTAACTAGGTCAGCGACTACGATAATCCTAATCCTAATTCCTAACAATATTAAACAAAGAACAGATTCAGCAGAGTGAAAGTATAAATAAAACAAAAGAAGAAGAGATAAAAATAATACTTAACCTATGGCATCGATTGTAGACGAAAAAGAAGAAAGAGAGAAAAAAGGAAACAACGGAAAGGGAAAGCAGAAACTGACAAGAAAAAGCGGGTGCAGGACAACACCAAACTCGACTAGTAAATACTTTTTGGGATCCCAAAACGTAAGTAGAGGGATACCTATGACATCGCAAAAGTTGTGCGTCCGTCCGTCTGTCCGTCTGTTAGCACGATAACTCTTGAAGGGGTTCAGATATTTTGTTCAAATTTGACACGATCACTCTTTGGGTCAAAGTACAGGTCAAATTCGAAGATGGGCTCTGTAGCCCTATATTTAGGGGTGGGGAGGGATTTCAGATTTAGGGACGACACAAAAATATTTTTAAAGCCAATGAGATTTAGAGGTAAAAAGACATGCTGAATCCGAATATGAAAATAATTCTTTCGCCGGACAAGTATAGTTCACTCGGAATCCGGTAGAACCGGATATTTTGGAAAAAGTAAAAGTTGTATCTAAAGTTGATTAGATGTTCGATTCAGTGGTAGGAACACGTGTTGAATCCGAATATCAAAATTATTTTAACGCCGGATAAGTAGTTCGCGCTGAATCCGGAAATTTAGCAAGAAGTTTTAACATAGTCGATATAGAGTGAGGAGACGTGCTGTTGCAAGTTTCGAACATATTAATGATAAGTAAAAAGTGTTTTTGATCAGTTTAGTTATCTCCAAAGTCCCAAACGGGATTGGCTGGTTCGAAAAGTCAGAATGCATCCGACAAGTATCTGGTAAAAATTTAATGAAATTTGTTGACCAATTTTCAAGTCCCTATCCTACCCCTTTATTCACAGAGGCAAAAGGTCTGAGCGTGAGTGACGTCACTTTGTTTAATCTATGGTGACTTCGGTCGCGTGTATACGCACAAAGTTAATTGGGTTAAATAGAAGACTGTTTAAACCTAGTGTACGTATTTGTTTGGTTTTAGATTGTCGGGGCGGTGGGGGGGGAGGGGTTGATATAAATTTTTCAAACTTCGTACAAGTATTCACTGGCGAAGTACAGGTCAAGTCCGTAGATTGGTCCTTTAGCTCTATATTTAGAGGCAGAGGAGGGGGTTAGATTTAGGGGTAAGAAGAAATTGCTGAATCCGCTTTTGACAATAACTATCCGGACATATTTTGCTCGGAATCCGGCTGAACCGGAAAATTTGATAAGAGTTAAAGTTTTATCTGAAGTTGATTAGATGTTAGATATAAGGTGACACGCTGAATCCGTTTCTGAGTTTTAATTTTGGCGTCGGTAAGGCAGGAAGATTTGATGAATTTCGTCAAAGTAGACATAAACGTGTAGCCTGGGGGTCAAGGCCGTATCCAGGGGGGGGATTAGGGGGTTGAACCCCCCCCCCCCCGATACATACAAAAGTACTCATTTGTATAGGCTTTTTCCTCTGATCTATGTCTTCTTTGTACTTTTTTGTGCGATCCTCAGGCTACCCCCCCCCCCCCCGAAAGGCAACCCCCCCTCTCCCGAAATAAATTCCTGGATACGGGCCTGCTGGGGGTAAATACACAGATGCTAAATATTCTTTGATTCTAAATAACTTTTATTTAAGGTTTGTTTCCTTCCACTGTTATTTATTACAGGTTTCTTTCCTTCCCCGAAGTTGAACCAGAGGATTGACAGCCTGACGAGGACCCTTGCCAAGAAGGGCCGAAATATTGCTGGTGAAGAATCGTAGCTGACATATCCGTTGTAAACATTGTTTGAATACACAGATGCTGAATCCATGACGAATCCATTGGTTTTCTCAGACGATTAGCCATCTACCTTCTTCTGTTTCTAAATCTTAATAGTAAGAATGTTCAAAGATTCCTGCGAAGACCGGATATCTAGAAGAACCAAATTGTCAGGATCAAATATTAAATTTTTGGGATCCAATCGAAACCTTTGGTCTTGTTCTGTAATGACCGTTAATGACCTTGCATGAAGAAGATATGAGCTTTCAAATTCACATCTTACCATTCGCGACTAGAGTGAGGACTCAACTTCTTCACAATAATGCACGATCTTTTCTATCAAATTAATTGACCGAGCCGCTAAAACAAAGTGTGACGCGTATCACATGAGTCTGTCAATATTTCACTGAAACTTGGGGCAAATGACGAAGATCAGCTCAGAAAGAGCAAAAATGTTGAAGGAAGTGGAAGCATGCTACCCGTTCAGCATATTGATGGTCAAAATTAATCATCCTAGGCTTCTTTGACAACACCAGCATAGTTGTTTGTTAGGTAATCACTTAACTGGTAATCCGTCAGTTAATGATTTTCACAAATGCAAATAGGCATCAGCGCAGTATAGTGCCACTAAGCGCCCTTGAAGAAATCTCGTTTACATCGCCTTGAGTTTAACCGCAAAAGTAACCAAAAAGGAAGCTATCCATTTGATCTGAAACTAACTCTAGGTGTGTTAGCAAGAATGGTGTTAGTATACAAACCACTGCTAGTACTGTACTAATCACGGGGCTGTCCCAAGTCCAAATGTCCAAAACAAGTAAGTGAGTAAGTAAGTAATTTATTTGTAACCTGTACTGTACTAATCACGGGGTTGTCCCAAGTCCAAATGTCCAAAACAAGTAAGTGAGTAAGTAAGTAATTTATTTGTAACCTGCCATTTTTCCGCCGAGGATTCCGGGCAAACTACTTGTCCGATGACAAAATGGTTTTCACCATCGTGTTCAGCATGTCTTCTTATCCCATAATCGACTATCACATTAGCTGTTTCAAAATATTTAGTTTGCCCCTTAATTTGAACCCCCTCCCCCACCCTTACATGTAGGGCTACAAAGCCCATCTACGAACTCGACTGGTCCGACGACCCAACGAATCCTCACACTAAGTTTCATCAAAATATCTCATTCCCTTCGAGAGTTATCGTGCTTACAGACGGACAGACGGACGGACGGACAACTTTTGCGATGTCATAGGTATCCCTCCACTTACGTTTTGGGATCCCAAAAATTAGGCCTCAGTTCAGCGAGGTGGGTCTATCTATCCACAGGAATCAGAAGGAGGTATAACCATCACGTGAGGGGACTGAGCATGGGGTTTGGTATGCAAAACTAAGTAGATTAAGCGATTCGTTCTGCTGTCAATCATTACAGAGTGTTTTACTTATGTTTTGTTACACGTGGCATTGCTTTTTTTGCTTATCAGATTAACCAGCTTGTTTGAAGCAGCTCGTACGGCACGTGGATGGCATCGCGTTACGAATTCGTTACAAGTTTGCACGCCTTGTTACACACTTGCCGCACCCTTCCGCTTTACCGTTTTGTTTTTCCGAGACGAAAGCGAGAAGTATCTACTACAACGTAAAGTGTCCATCTTTTTTTTTGTTCTGCCTGCCCGTCCGAATATCCGTCCTCCCGTCTTTGTGTCCGTGTTTCATTATATCTGAACTCTCATTATAAAGTTATTTGATTCCTACCCGGGTCACATTGTTGCCAGATTGGGCGCATTTTGAAATTTGGTGGTGGTGATTTGAATTTTTTTCGAGAAATACGCCTGCGCACTTTTGGGCGCAATTCTAGAATTCAACTGGTGCATTTGTGCGCATTTCCATTTTCTCGTTACGAAACGGTCAAAAACGAAATTCCTCACTTCGTTCGTTTTTTTTCGGATCCCGAAATGACATCGCAAAAGTTATATTTTCGAGATATTTTTATGAAACTTGGTGTAAGGACTCTTTGGGTCAAGAGAAAGGTCGAGTTCGTGACGGGTTATGTAGCTCAACATTTATGGGTGGGGAGGGGTTTCAAAGTATGGGGCGAACAAATTTGTTTTAAGCAGCTAATGAGATAGTCGATTTAGGAGTAAGAAGACATGCTGATAATGAATATGAAAACCATTTTATCGCCGGATAATTAGTTCGCCCGGAACCCTACCAAAACCGGAAAGTTTGTTAAAAGTAAAAGCTTTACATAAAGTTGATTACATGTTCGATTCAGGCGTAAGAAGACATGTTGAGCATGTATATGAAAATCTTTTTCTTGTCGGACAAGTGGTTCTCCCGGAATCTGTCCGAAGTCGGAAAATTTGTTGAAAGTAAAAGTTTTGTCTGAAGTTGATTAGATGTTCGATTTATAGGTAAAAAAAACATCCTGAATCCGCTTTTGACAATAATTTTCTACCCGGACAAATAGTTCGCCCCAAATCCGGCTGAAACTGGAAAATTTGTTAAAACTTCAAGTTTTATCTGAAGTTGGATTAGATGTTTGATATAGGGGTAAGGTGATACGCTGAATTCCTTTTTTAGCTTTACTTTTTGCCGGACAAGTAGCTCGACCGGAATACGGTCGAAACCAAGATTTGGCAGAAGTAAGGCAGAAAGATTTGATTCACTTTCGTCAAAGTAGATATGACGTATAGCCTAGGGGTATAGACACACGGTGAATCCATATCTGAACTTAGTTTTCATTGACCTTCGTCTGTTTCTAAATCTTAATAGTAAAAATGTTCAAGGAGTCTGGCGAAGACCAGATATCTACAAGAGCAAATTGTCTGGCTGAAATATTGAATTTTTGGGATCACATCGAAACCTTTGGTCTGTTTGTTTCTCTGAAAAGCATGGTTTCGCAATCAAACGCAGTGCATTCCGTTCGGAGCGCCGAATAGGAGGACTTTTAGCGCCTTGTACTACATCTGTAAACCCTACTCTCCATCTGCGACCATGTCCTCATGTTCCCCACCACCAAAAACTCACAATTGAAGAATTGGTGTATTTTTTTTGTATGGCACTTGCCCTTCGGCCAAGTGCCATATAGCGATCGCAATTTCTGTCCGTTCGTCGGTCTGTCGGTCGTCCAGGTTTTGCCAGTTCGGGCACTTCCACACAAGCTAGGACGACGAAACTTGGCAGGCATATCAGGGACCCCAACTGATTAAGCTGGCAATAGTACTTCTCAGATCCGAGCATCGTGGGGGAGGGAAGAGAGGGGTAATCCAGAATCTTGAGGTATTTATAACTTTTGAACGGGTGATCGGATTTCAATTAAATTTCATATTTGGAAACATCTCGTGCGTCAGACGACCTACTTAAAATCCTGACCGGATCCGATGTCTTTGGGGGCAGGTGGGGGGGGGGGAACCGGAAATCTTGGAAAAAACACTTGGAGCGGAGGGATCGGGACGAAACTTGGTGGGAAGAACAAACACAAGTCCTAGATACATCGTTGACATAGCCAGACCAGACTCCAGCACAGTGGGGGGAGTTGGGAGAGGGGAATAGGTGATCCCGCCAGTTCGGTACTAGAAAAATGAAATTTGGTAGACATATCAGGGACCCGAACAGACTGCCTTGAGAATAGTCGTTTCCCCGATCCGACCATCGTAGGATTCGTAGGGGGAGTGGAGGGATGGGGAACCCGGAAATTAGGAACATGCGTAACTTTGGAACGGATAATCGGACGTGCATGAAACTTGACAAGTGCCAAAAACAAGTGCCTCAGATGCACTTAGATCTTCCTTTTCCAAATCCAGACCGGATACGATAACTGGAGGGGGGGCTGGAAGGGGCAAAGGAAATCTTCTGAAAGGCTCAGAGTCGAGGGATCGGGATGGAGATAAAATTGTGTATGCTTTTGTCAGGCGTAGTCGACACGTCGGCACATTGGGCTCTTTTTATACGCAAAAATGAAATCCTGCAAACATCTGTCAGGCAAAACACTGAAGAAATCCAATTCTGCATGCTTTTGTCGTGCCTCGGTATTCTCGTCTGCACATCGGGTTCTTTTTATAGATAAGGAATCCAGGAGAAATATTTTTTTTTATGTTTTTGTCCGGCGTCGGTCAACTCGTCGGCACATCGAATTTGGTGGGAAGAACAAGCTTAAACCCTAGGTACATTACAGACAAAACAGGACTGTATCGTGTCAGTGGGGGGAGTTGGAGGGGCCCCTAAACCCGGTTTTACCAGGATTCCAAGTCGTTTAGAGAGTCTTAACATCTTAACAATTGAAAATGTACTGAAAGAAAACGAGAACCAGAACCGGACAGAAAGTGTGGGTATTCAAGTCCAACCTTAAAACATAGAAATTATCGCGTATTTTATTCCTTCTCTCCAGCTGTGGTAAAAAGACTTATCCGTTGAGACAACTAAGAAGAGATATGGACTTCAGTGGATTCTGCGTGCTTTCTTGCCCTCAAGCCCAAGCTCTTATAAACATGACAATTCAACTTCAGTTCAACCAAATTTCTGTTTTTTTTTGTCGAATTCTGGGCGGTTTGTTTGTCCAGGGTGGTAATAAACTTGAGGTGTGGATTCAGCACGTATTTTTACCCCATCGAATCAACCGACCTTAGAAAAAATGTTTTTACCGAATTTCTCATTTTGGCCGGATTCCTGGTGAACTGTTTCCCTGGCAAAGAAAGGTTCAACAACAAATTCAGCATTCCTCCTTACGTCTCAATTGACAAGTTTTATTTGCTTTTAAAACTATTCTTTGGCCCTTAATTTACCCCCCCCCCTCCTCCACCCCCGTAAATATGGGCCTACGAAGCTCTCTGCGAGTTTGACCTGTGCTATGAAACCAAATATTCCCTATACCAAGTTTGAACACAATATTTCAGCTCTGTCGAGAGTTATTGTGCTAATAGACTGACAAACTTTATTAAGTGATAGGTATCTCGTCACTAACTTTTTGAGAACCGAAAATCAGGCCTTGCGGCTGAAAGGGAGATTCTCCAAATTAGGTCGCCCAATCCCACAGAAAGGATCGGGCAATCGGGATAGCATCAACCTCCCCCCCCCCTTCCCCCGATGACAAATATGTAGCCTGCGTAGTTGTATGATAGTTGCACGAAAAAGCTGCATGTTATGTAATAGTAAAGAATACCTCAGACTGGGCCAATCTTAAGGAATAGTATCCAGTAGCATCTTGGATTGCTACAGTAGCATCCAGTCTTGCTAATAATAACATGCACTAGAATGCAGTAACACGGTAGCCTTGACATAGAAGCATGTAGTAGCATCAGTTCGTACTGCATGCTACCGAGGGGTTGCTCACTCCCAAAAACGATGTACACCAAGTGGCGCGTGCCGCGGTGCCGTGCCGAGCCGGTGCCGTGCCGGTGCCGCGGTGCCGTGCCGGTGCCGCGGTGCCCGTGCCGAGCCGGTGCCGCGGTGCTGAGCCGGTGCCGCGGTGCCGTGCCGGTGCCGTGCCGGTGCCGCGGTGCCGTGCCGGTGCCGAGCCGGTGCCAAGCCGGTGCCGAGCCGGTGCCAAGCCGGTGCCGCGGTTTTTTTTACTTCAAATTACAGTATTGTGATAAAGCACGATTTCTGATGTACATGTAAACAAATTTCATCAGATATTGGCCGAGAATGAAGTCGGCAATGTGTGTTGAATACAAGAGCTAGCAGCTCACGAGGGGTTGCTCACTCCCAACAACGATGTACACCAAGTGGCGCGTGCCGCGGTGCCGTGCCGGTGCCGTGGTGCCGTGCCGGTGCCGTGCCGGTGCCGTGCCGGTGCCGTGCCGGTGCCGCGGTGCCGTGCCGGTGCCGCGGTGCCGTGCCGGTGCCGAGCCGGTGCCGTGCCGGTGCCAAGCCGGTGCCGCGGTTTTTTTTACTTCAAATTACAGTATTGTGATAAAGCACGATTTCTGATGTACATGTAAACAAATTTCATCAGATATTGGCCGAGAATGAAGTCGGCAATGTGTGTTGAATACAAGAGCTAGCAGCTCATATGGTACTTGCAAGGCTGGGTCAGAGGATGAAATTTAGGAATTTGTAAATTCTTGGGTTTCTTGTGTTTAATTATAAGCCATACCCTTGAAATAAGAATGATTGTGGGCCCTTGGAAATCAAGAGAATGATCTGGTGAAAAGTATTTTATTTTTGCACTTTAAGGGCACTAGAAATTCATGTGAAAGCAAAACCCTTTAGGCAAAAGTGACTATGGGCTCATGGGGATCACGTAGTTGTATATTTTGCTTAAACTAATGCAACCTATAATACTAATGCAACCTACTTCCGTAATCATTACATATATTTCTAAACCCGGAGACCCACGTTTCGTGCGGTACATTCTAACCCCTCTAACAAAACCTCGCTGATTTTCTCACTTGCCGTGTTTTGCTACCTTCGATGTGTATCACGCTGTCGACGGTTCGAGACGGTTGCGCGACGGTTGTCTGCGAGAATTTTTTCCATCAGGAAAATCGGTTATGCAAATTGTTTCCCTGTTTCGCTAGAAGTCAACGGTTCTCGGAAAAGGCTTAAAACAGCCAAAACAGTTAGTTATTTATTGAAAGCACAGCATAGTTAAAGTATTCAAATACTTTAAAATACTGTAAGTTGAAGAGTGATTAGTGCGAGGGGTCCTTTAAGGGAGCTGGAAATTCATTTTGAAGCAAAACCCTTGTTTCACAAATAATCATGGGCTCATGGGGATCATGAAAATATATGTTTTGCTCCAAAGTATTTTCTGTACTTTGTGGTTATGATGAGTACTTTAAGGAATGTGGTTGGCTCTATAAAAGAATTTATGAACCAATCTTTTCCTTCCTTGACTACCTACTTAGGCTAACTGGTACATGTATTTAGCCACAGCAAGTGCATGAAAATGGTAAAGTTCGAAGCACGAACGTTCAAATAAGCATACCTCTATTGCACTCCCAGAGTGTCTGATGGGGAAATTGACTTTTTCCAAGTTAAATATGCCTGCCAAGTACCATTCTTAACACACTCTACAAATATGAAAAAAAGATTGGTCGCCACTGAATTACCTTCACCAGAAGCAAAATATACTGAAGCTGACTCAAGTTTTGGGCGATATTCGATACCGATAACGATATATCCATGTATCGGACAAAATATCGATATCGAAAGTAAATATCGATATCGATAATGATATTTGTTCATTCGTAAAGATTGCAATTAATCCAACATAACCCACACTTATATATACGAAATTGGAGCAATGTGTATTCCGCAATTCCTTTCTTATTTATCCGGAGTTCGAGATAATCCAGTATGCGATATATCGGATATCGATCGATCGATATATCGCACCAAATGTCGATATCGAAACGTAAATATCGCTATCGAAAACGATATTTGTTCATCGTAATTATTGTAAATAATCCGAACTAACCTACACTTATATATCCGAAATTGGACAATATGTTTTCCAACAATATAATGATCCAAGATGCTATTTAATGAAAATTTGGTTCTTAGATTTTGGCGAAACGAAGCATGGTAAGCAAATATCAATATCGATATATCGATTATCGAATATCGAAAGTGAAAATATCGATATATCGATTGTTGAATATCGAGAGCGGAAATATCGATATATCGATTATCTAATATCGAAAGTGAAAATATCGATATATCGAAAAATCCAAGTATCGCCAAGCACCAGTACCAAACCATGGTTGACCACTTATGCGCATTTGGTCAACAGCATCTCCTCATATCTAGTTCAGCTTCTTCTTCGGTTGCATGTTTTCAATAATTCTTTCATTCAAGTACCTTCGTTATTGGGCGCCAGATACCAGATACCAGATGGCGAAGAGTAATCTGCAGAAAATTTGTCCGTGGCCGGCGTATCGTGCTAGAGGCGCGCCGGTGCCGTGCGGTGCCGTGCCGGTGCCGTGCGGTGCCGTGCCGGTGCCGAGCCGGTGCCGCGGTGTTGCCGTGCCTTTGCCGTGCCGGTGCCGCGGTGCCGTGCCGGTGCCGTGCCGGTGCCGTGTCGGTGCCGTGTCGAGGTGTACACCGGTGGCGGAGAGAGAGCAACCCCTCGCATGCTACTTGTTCGTAGGAGATAAATTTATCATCGGGCCATTACCATGACATTTTTAGCCAAAAATTTTTAGCTCGAGATTTTAGGACTGGATAGCTGAAGACGTAAAAACTCAAAAGTGATGTCAAAATTAGGAGAATTATAACCATACACCATACACGTACACGGAACCATAAACATGAATTGAAAAAATAATTTTATTGCTTTAAGGACATCAAAAACGAAAAAGAAAAAGTGCAAAATAATTCGACAGTTCGGGTCACCAATTTTAGAACACACGCAATCACAAACTCAACCAACAAAATTTTAGCTACAGGGAAACAGAAACGGATAATTTCTGGTCAGCACTCAGTACTAATACCGTTAATGCTTGGTCTACCTGGGCCGACTTAGTTTACTTAGAACAGTATCTTGTGTGTTAATATGTGATAAGGTAAAGGACAAGTTTAAATCATCGGAAAGATAAGAAATGATGCCCTGTGTGCTTTACATTTTCTATAGGGTCTAAAGAGTACCTTGCCAAGAAGGGACGAAAATCGTCAAATTAAAATCTCAGCTCCCGTCTGTAAGTTTTAACCACCAAGCATGAGTCCCAGCTTCAACCGATGGAACAATTTTTCTGTCGGTCTACCCGTCTAGGACTGAGATACGTTGACAAAAATTAATGTCTGGACCAGTGAGGACTGGTTCGCAGGTTCGGCGAAGGAATTTTCTAGAAGGAAAAATTTTTCCGGAAAATTTGTTGAAAGCATGGGTAATGTGACAAGAAGAATCAGAAAAAAATGATTTGGTTTTGTTTCTGATGGAAAGTTTTGTGGCGATTGTACCTTATTACCCGACTGGCTATTGGATAATGAATGAATGAATATATTCCCCAAAAAGCCCTTTGGCGGGACAAAGATATAAAAGTAAATAAGCACTCCAACTGTACCAGTTCTAATATTCGACGCTCAACTCATAATTCTAATAACTAAATAACTATCAGTGTTCAGTTTCATTGGACTATTTTTAAAGACAAAAAAATACACAATTTACATTCCTGCCAGGAAAGCACAAATATAGTGCTCAGGGATCTACCCAACCGACGCACCTCTTAGAACACTTTGCTACCCATCAGATCTTTCAGAGACCCCCCCCCCCCCCCTTGAAGAACATCCTTACGAAAAGATGTTCTCCTTAATCCCCCCCCTCTCCCAACTCAGTACAAAAAAAAACAAGTGTTTCACATCCGCTTAATGGGCAAACAGAAGTACCAGAATCGAATGAAGAAGACCTCTGTCTCTCAGCCCCTGCATCGAGCAAAACCCCCAATCATGTTCAGTAAATATTGAGCATAGGCCCTTGCAATAATAATAATAGCTAGACCTAAGTGCTACGTCGCCTGGTCAACGTGAAGTATTGCAGCAACCTTTGTTAGGCTTCGCCGACGAAAGTGTTACGAGATCAACACTTCTGTTTTGTTTCTTCGTAAATGCTGAAGTTGTCAACCAATCAGGGTTTTCAAAATGATATGTTCTAAGAAGAATTTTTTTTCTGAACTGATGATACAATCTGCAATCACATGGCTATTTTTCAGCACTAAAAAAAAAAAACAAGAGCTGAAAGCTCATATGGCACTTGTAAGAGCACTTAGCATGTAATATAGATGGCGCTTTACACAAGGGACTTGCACCGTGACTAATACCATAAACAACTTTTCGAATATAATTTAGAAGTCTAGGACTCCCTTGTCGGAGCCACGCCTTGTAAGCCACTGCCTTGTAAGCAGAGGGTCCTGGGTTCAAATCCCGGCTGAGGAGCATTTTTGTCTATCAGTTCACTATTTACAAACACTTAGCATGTTTGTCAGATACGGTTTTCAGTTTTCAAGGCTGGATCTCTCTCCCGGTATTCATTTCATCAGAAAATGGGCTTGATCTGATAAATCTGAAATAGTTATACCACTCATTGACAACTGTTTCTTCCTCCAAACGATGATCGGATCGGGGGAGGGACTATTTTTAAGCCAATCTGATAGAGTCCCTAACATGCCTGCTACTTTTCACGGTCATAGCACATCTGGAAGTACCCAAGCTCGTGATCATCTGTATCGTGGAAAACCCCCTCTAACTCCCCCACTGTGACACGATCCGTTCCTGTTTTGTCAAGAATGTATCTACTGCATATGCTTGTTCTTTCCTCCAAGTCCCATCCCGATCCCTCTACTTTAAGCGTTTCACGAGATTTCCGACACCCCTCCCCCTCCAGCTCTCCCCCCCCCAAGTTATCGGATCCGTTCCAGACTTGAAAAAGTTATGCACGGCACTAGAATCGGGATTCCCCATCCTTCCACTCCCCTCATTATCATTTGATCGGGAAAGGAACTATTTTCAAGTCGACGTGGGATATTACCTAATGTGTCAGCCAAGTTTCATGGTCCTAGTACATCTGGAATTACCCTAACTCGTGATCACCGGAATGCGGGAAAACCCCTTCAACCCCCTCTGCTGTGACACGATCCGGTCTTCTTTTAACAGTAAAGTATCTAGGGCTAATGCTTGGTGTTCCCTTCAAGTTCCGTCCTGATCCCTCGACCCTAAGAATTTCACGAGGTTTCCGGTCTACCCCCCCCCCCAGTTTTCGGATTCGGTCCAGATTTGAAAATGAAAATCTGAGACACGTGTTCTTCACAATTATCAAGTTTCATGCATGTCCGATTATCCGTTCCAGAATTATGAAGGTTTCTAGTTTCCGGATTCCCCATCCCTCCACTCCCCCGCGATGGCTGGATCGGGAAAGTGATTTTTTCCAAGTTAATCTGGTCGGTTTCCTGATACGCCTGCCAAGTTTCATCGTCCTAGCTTATGTGGAAGCGTTTTACGAGATTTCCGGTGCCCCCCTCCAGTCCCCCACCCAGTTATCGGTTCTGGTCCGGATCTGAAACTGGACATCTGAAGCACTTTTTCTTGAGATGCGTCAAGTTTCCTGTATGTCCGGTTACTCTTTCTAAAGTCATGCATGTTACTAGTTTCCGGGTTTCCCATCCCTCCACTCTCCCCACGATTGCCGGATCGGGAAGTGATTGTTTCCAAGTTAATCTGGTTGGGTCCTTTATATGCCTGCCAAGTTTCATCGTCCTAGCTCATGAGGAAGTGCCCAAACTAGCAAAACCGGGACAGACCAACAGAAATTACGATCGCTATATGGTACGCGAGTATGCTCAAGTGCCATAACAACAGAATACCGGAAGTAGGGACTAAATTGACTTTGCAGACAAATGAGCATTAACTTTTTCATCGTAGACATTGTGAGTGGTGAAAACCTGGGACGTTATCTTATAAAACCTACTTAGTACCATATATAATACCATATATAATACCATATATAATAATTGCGAAACCATGTCATTACTGAATTGACCTTGCAGCCAGTTGAACTTTATCCTTTTCAATCGTGGACATAGATGAAAACTTGGAACATTATCTCAATAATCTAATTGGTGTTATAAAGCTATCCCTAACTTTTCTGGATCAAAATACCATAGGTGACACTCTATCCATTATTGCGAAACTACCTCATTGTTTTATATTATCATTGTACCCGTCGCGTAAACACTTAATTCTGGGTTGCAGTAATAGACCATGGAGACGAATTTTCTTATCCTCAGATTTATACGGATCGAATAAAATGTGCACCATTCTGCACCATTTCTAGCCCCTCCTGAACCTTCTCCAGCAACAGATTCTTACTTACAAGTCCTTCTACCCGTGGTACCAAATTGTTCTTGCCATCGAATACACCGGAAACAAATATTAGGCTTAATAGGTACACCAACTAGTTGCAAACCCCTCATAGCCGAAGATGACTATGGTCTAACAGCCGACTGTTGGTTAAAAGTCCCCTACATGTCTCACAATTTGGGTCGGACCATATTTGGTTTCACTGTGTACCTTACTGCTGAAGTTGTCAACCCCTCGAAATTTCAAACTGTTTTAGCGCTCAAAGAAGTTATTTTGACTGCGGTGTCGGTGAAATGCCGCACATATTTAGCACTTATAGATTTTAGTCAATCTTCAATTTGAAACTGGTGCCTGTTTTCTTCCCTGCTAGAACGGAGCTTTCCAATCAAAAGCAGAAACACGGTTTGATGAAACGAAAGCTTGGCTGTATAGCTTCAGATGGTCCTCTCTGACATACGCTATACAACTCCACTTTACTTCACACACCTTATGCTCAATTACAAGCAAAAACCATCCTTTTTGGCCCCAGGCAAGAGTTCTACGGAGCTTGCCAAAATGTAATGTCATATTCTTCAATCCGGCCTGATGTGCACCCTTTCCGTAAAACCGCACACGTTAGACCCTTACCGTCTTCTCGTAATCAGATGAAATCGGACGACTAGGAAAAACAAGACCAAAGGTTTCGATGGGATCCCAAAAATTCAATATCTAATCCAGACAACTGGTCTTGTCTTAGCCAGATCCAGTCATCGCCAGACTCCTTGAACATTTTTACAGTTAAAATTCAGAAACAGAGTAAGGCCAAATAGCTAATAATCGGAGAAAACCAAGTTCAGACATGGATTCAGCATGTGTGTTTACCCCTATAAGTCACACTACATGTCCGGGTAGAAAATTGTTTTCACATAAGTGTTCAGCATGTCTTCTTGCCCTAGATCGAATATCTAATCAACTCGAAATACAACTTTTAATTTTAACAAACTTTCCGGTTTCGGCCGGATTCCGGGTGAACTACTTATCGGTCGAGAAAATAGTTTTCACCATCGTCTTAAGCATGTCTTCCTACCCCTAAGTCGAACATCTAATCAACTTCAAATAAAACTTTTACTTTTACAAAACTTTCCGGTTTTTGCCGGATTCCGGGCGAACTATTTGTTCGATGACAAAATGGTTTTCACCATCGTGCTCAGCATGTCTTCTTACCCCGTAATCGACTATCACATTAGCTATTTCAAAATATTTTGTTTGCCCCTTAATTTGAACCCCACCCCTCTAAATGTAGGGATACAAAGCCCATCTACGAACTCCACTGGTCCGACGACCGAACGAATCCTCACACCAATTATCATCAAAATATCTCATTCCCTTCGAGAGTTATGGTGCGTACAGACGGACAACTTTTGCGATGTCATAGGTATCCCTCCACTTACGTTTTGGGATCCCAAAAATACGACAAAACCAAAGTTTTGCTCTCGCAACACAGTCCTAGTCACACTGGGCTCAAAAGGAAGCCTATTTCACAAACAACTGATGTGAGATTTGATCGGCTTTGTGGCAGCTTGGGGCTAATGAGCAGACTGCATTTAGGGGTCAATTAGGGTTCATGTAACATAATTACACGCGCTGTTTTATCTCCTGAATATAAAACGACAACATTCAGAATTATATATATTCTGTTCTTTTTCTTTTTTCTACTTTGCAATCCAAAAAGCCAGGAAATGAGCCCAGTGTGACCAAGCTCTAAAGTAAAGGCGTATTATCGCTGTTCCCGAGGACTCCTAGGAGAATCAAGGGGAACGGCGAGAATAGATGGAGTCACTCCACGCGGACAAAAACAGCGAGAAGGCGGGGAATGCTTCCAACATCGATTGAAAAAATCGAACGATCGATTGAAAATAGTAACAAATCTGTAGCTTCGTGGCGCTACTTTTGTGGCGAACGAAAAATAAAAAATTATATTTTTCGAATATTTGCGTCGGTTAGTAAAGGTGGATCGAGAGGGAGAGACGATTTTTGTACTACACAGTTATAGATAGATAGATAGTTATTGATTTAAGCAGCCCGAGGGCCATGGCAAAAATTTAACAAACGACAAAAAAACAAACACTAATATATAATAATACTCGTTTCCGTTTAATTTGTTATGCATGATGGTTTTGCAAACAAAATTGAATGACCCGGGTTGCGTTTGTTTCGAAGCTCCTTTCGCCTTTTTTTTATTTTTATCGGGTTCGTCAGCTAGCGGTGAACTGTAATTTTCTCTTGTGTTTTTCCTCGATTTACTGGACGGCTGTGACTAAACCACAGGAAAGTGTGACATCATGTCTGAGGCGAAGCGATAAATCACGGGCAACTAGCCCTTGTTTTTTCGGCAATGGTAGTTTTCGGCGATGAGTACTCGCTGTCTGCCTTGGAACAAATTAAACGAGGTAATCACGTGGCTAGGAGCGTGTGATGGTCATCCTTTGGCTTAGTTCCTAATAGAGATCCTATTTACATGTCCGATTTCACGTGACTTGGCTCCCTAGATCTGTCACTATCATTGTGGCTAGTTCTGGTGTTCGAGAAACCGACATCTGAACTCTCTGCTGTCTTTTTGGGTGATATCCCAAATCGTCAGTGACTGCATACCCATGACATCTTGAAGGGCACCTCACACTACATAATGTTTCTGCTTCGTTTTATGGCACTTGCCCTTCGGCCAAGTGTCATATAGCGATCCCAATTTCCGTTCGTCCGTCGGTCGGTCGGTCCGTCCAGGTTTTCTAGTTCGGGCCCTTCCACATAAGCTAGGACAATGAAACTTGTCAGGCATATCAGGGACCGCAAATGATTAAGTTGGAGAGGGGGGACCACAAATCTTGGGAAACCTGGAGAGATTGACATGAAACTTGGTGGAAACACCATAACCGGACCAGATCCGCTCACTGCGGGGGAGTTGGGAGGGGGGGGGGTCCGAATTTCTGTAGTGATCCCGCAAGTTCGGTACTTCCTGATGTGCTAGGACGATGAAACTTAGCAGGCCTGTCAGGGACCCGAACAGATTGACTTGAGAATAGTTTTCCCCATTCCAACCATCTGGGGGGGGGGGGGCATGGAAGGGAGTGGGAACCCGGAAAAGTGAGGTATTTTTAACTTACAAACGGGTGATCGGACCTTGATGAAACTTGATATACAGAAAGACATTGTGTCTCAGGCACCCTATTTTAAACTTGGACCGAATCCGGCGACATTGGGGGGGTGGGGTGGAGGGGGTGAACCGGATATCTTGGGAAACTCTTAGAATGGAGGGTTCGGGATGAAACTTGGTGGGAAGAAAAAGTACAAGTCCTACATACGTGAATGACATAAATGGACCAGATCCGGTCACTGTGGGGGAGTTGGTGGGGGGGGGGGCATTTCTAGTGGTCCCACGAGTTCGGTATTTCCTGATGTGCTAGGATGAAACTTGGCAGGCTTGTCAGAGACCCGAACAGATTGACTTGTTAATGTAGTTTTCTGATCCGACCATCGTGGGGGGGGGGGAGTGGAGGGATCGGGAATCCGGAATCTAGTGGCACACTCAGCTATTGAACTGGTGATGGGATTTAAATCAAACTTGATATTTAGAAAACACCTCGTGCGTCAGACGTCCCATTTTAACTCCGGACCGGATCCATTTGGAGGGGGGGGGGGGCCGGAAATCTTTTGAAACACTTAGAATGGAGGGATCGGGATGAAACTTGGTGGGAAAAACAAGACCTGATACGTAATTTGACAGAATCATATCGTATCGGGGCTCTGTGGGGGGAGTTGGAGGGGGGTTTGCGGAATTCCGGTGATCGCGAGTTAGGATACGTCCAGATGCGCTAAGGACGATCAGATTAGGCAGGCATATTAGTGATCCGACCAAAAAGACTTAAGAACTCGACACACTGCCCTAGGAAGACTTCCGCTCCTGGGTTAGACCATTTTTCGGGGAGCTGATGGAGAGGGAATCCGGAAATTACTGACTTCCGTAGGTTGCAAACAAATGGTCCGATTCAAGCGAAGCTTTATGGGTGATAAGAAGTGATGAGCTAGATATGCAAAGCATGTGTCCGAACTCCATGCGGCCATCGTTGGGGGAGTTGGGAGGAGGGCTAGTCAGAAAACCTTATGACATGCACAGCAACCAAACAGTTCCAAATGTGGTGCAAGTTGGACAGTACTAAGTTTATGCGGCATAGATTTGTCATTTGGCGTCCGAACCGGATCCGATCAAAGTAGGAGGAGGATGTAGGAACCGGAAATCAGAAAACATGCTCCGATTCGAGTTAAACCTGATGGAAGGGAAGGGAAGAGGAAATGTTAGGGATTCGAAGTTTATGTGTCAGAGTCGTATTAGGCCTCAGTGGGGGGAGTCCCGGAAATGTTTTGGCTCGCATAGGGGTTAAACGAGTCAAGTGATTTGAATGAAACTTGGAAAGTAGAGACGTCTGCCTTAGATGACAAAGCTTAGGGTCTGGCCGGGATCCGAGCACGGTGGGGAGGGGTATCAGAACTCCTGGAAAAATGCTCAGATTCACTTTCGCGCTTCTCACACCACCTACTCGTGACAAGTACCATATGAACTCGTAGCTCTTGTTTCAGATAGTTGATTACTTTTAGACTTTGCTTTGCTTACAGAAAATGACTAGACTTCGGGTGTTGGAATTTGATTCATTTGGGCCGAGAAGTGGGGAGACACATTATCTTCCGATGGGTCAGATTTTTACGAACATGCTTTTACCTTTCTTTTCTTCAAAATCCTCACGGTATCCACTGTTATCCACAAATTACTTGAACTTCACTCTTCAAAGCAAGGTAGTCATTGCTCATTAATTATGCAGTGATCTCCTGCCGGATACTAAAAGGGTTACTAAACCATTGAGGGGAGAGTAAGAGGATTAATCCAGCTAAGTATAAGATAAGATTAGATAAGATTTATTCCACTGAAAGCACAGAGGCCATGGGAAAGAAATAAACACAAACAAAAATAAAAAACACAAACCAAACAAATGCTAACTATTTTACATATTCCTTTACAGGAATCTTTCTCTGTGGTTCATCGAGACCGAAAGGAATCTTCTCAACTTTTCAATATCACCTAATATTTTACTTCCCATTACTTTTACCAACCAATCCTCCCCCCAATTACTAACACCAAAAATTTCCCCACGAAGATCTGAAAGCTCAAGACATACACACATTACGTGAAAAATATTTTCGTCCAAATGTCCACACATTCACGGATCAACACGTTAACGTTTAAATATGTCGGAAGAGGAGATCATCGGCCAGTTTGACATTTTTTTTGTCCCGAAAGCTGAATATTATTTTGCTGAATTTTAGAATCTTCAAGAAATCACTATAAAAATTAAGTATACCTATATTCCTTCAGCCCATGCTGAACGCGAATCATATTTGACAATGCAAAACGGACACGTCAGCTAATTTTTATTCGAGCTATATTTGGGCCCTTCTTTGCAAGGTTCCTCTTCAGGCGTTTTGTGAATTTCTTCCTTGAAAAGTGCTTGGAGTTAAAGCTGGTGCTATGATTTCATTTTGCACTTGGCTGCTATTTCTGCTGCTCGATTGGGTCGTTGAAAGGGTGGGGATTGTTCTACATTTTGGTTTTGGAATCACCTGTCTCTTCTTCTTCTTTCCAGCTAAGATGGATACTTGTTGGCGGCATGTCTGTGCGATTCTACGTTCTGTTCGGTAATATGTTTTCCTTCAGGCAAAGCTAACTGCGAATCCTATTTGACAATGCAAAACGGATACGTCAACTACATTTTATTAGAGCTTCTAATAAATAAGAGGACCCTTACCAAGAAGGGCCGAAATATAGCTATAAATGTAATCCGTTCTGCATTGTCAAATGAAATCTAATTTATGGCGTTTATTTGTTGTTGTCCCGTTTACGTCCTTTTTTCTTTGGACTTGAGGGAATTAGTAAGAAATAAGACCAAAGGTTTCGATGGGATCCCAAAAATCTAATATTTGATCCAGACAATTGGGTCTTGTCTTCGCCAGATCCAGTCTTCGCCATGCTAATCACCAGAGAAACCAAGTTCAGATATACTGACCGAAACTTTCTGCTTTACTTCTGCCAAATTCCCGGTTTTGGCCTAATTCCGAGGGAACTAATTGTCCAAAAAAAAAAGAAAATTCAGAAACGAATTCAGCGTATATCCTTATCTCTATAAAGAACATCTAATCAACTTAAAATATAACTTTAACTTATAACAAAAAAATCCGATTACAACCGGATTCCGTTCGTTGCAAAGGAATATAATGATTGGGATGAAACTTGGATCGTACAAAGATTATAGGCGTTTTCTCGCCGTTCCCCAAGGACTCCACTTGGGTGATAGGAGACAGAGGCGTTACTAGCCAAAATGTTTTTTGGGGGGGGGCGAAGTATTTACCGACTGGCTGGTAATTTTTACCGAGTTTTTCTGCAAAAAAAACGACTGTTTTCAACAATAAAAATTATATTTTTGAAAAAAAATCGACTGATTTTCAGAAAAAAAGACAGATTTTCAGAAAAAACGACTATTTTGACGAAAAATCGACCAATTTTCAGAAAAACCGACTGTTTTCATGAAAAACAATCAACTGTTTTGACAAAAAATCGCGGCGCTTCGTGCCGACTCGGTATTTTTTACCGACTAGCCGACGGCTTTTTTTGGGGGGGGGGGCTTCCCCCCCTCTCCCACCCCAGTCGTGACGCCTCTGATAGGAGCAAATTCCCTATAGATAATATTTACGTGTCCGAATCTCACGTGGACACGGTGGGGATTGAGGGAGGTTCCGGAAACTTTGTGATGCGCATAGGAACCAAAAGAAGCGAGTGAGAAACTTGGAAGGCACACATGCCATGGACCTGGATGGGCCGTTTGATGTCTGGACCGGATGTGACCAGATACTATGTAGACGGAATACTACAGTAGAGGTATGCTTATGTGAACAGTTACTTTAATGTGTACAGTGCAGTTTTGAGCTAAATGGTAGAATGCAGATGCAAAATACCTATACAGGTGTTTTCAGATGTCCTTAATTACCTACTCTGGCTAACTAGTAGTTAGATTTAAACACAGCAAGTGCATGAAAATGGCAAAGTCCACTGTCAACAAACGTTCACATAAGCATACCTCTACTGTACTCAAGTGACTTTACCGAGACAAATCAGCTGGTTTATTTGTCACAGGACAAGTCCCTCGTGTAAAATTTCATCTATTATCTAATCACGTGGCATGGGTATGTAAAGTGCTTAGATAGACTTGTTTTCGGCGGGATAGCTGTTCCTATGGCCTGTTTCTTCGTGACCATGGTAGTGGTTTACGAACTATGTTCAAAAGCCCCTCTGTACCTCAGTGGTAGAGCAGTGGCCTTGAATCCCTAGATTCAAATCTCGGCTGTCTAGGACCCATGACCGTTTTTTAGTCTGATCCTTTATTCTCCTTCACAGTCTTAGCTTATAAAAAAATTCTAGGACTAGCAAAATTGGACATAAGGCGTATTCTCGCCGTTCCCCGAGTACTCCTGTTGAAGAGTCCCTGCGTTTTTATTTGTCTCAGGGACTCAATCCCCGTATTCTCGCGAGTCCCCACGGACGGGGAATGCTCCAATTATCATCACCACCATAAAAAAGGACTCCCTTTCAGATTCGGAGGGGAATCAAGTTTTGCTGGTCTTGGTGAAATATAAAATTAATTAAAAACAATCAGAACTAGACCTACGTTGCCCGGGCAACGTGAAGTGTTGCGGCAACCTTTGTCCGGCTTCGCCGGCTAAAGTGTTCTCGCAACACTTTGGTTTTGTTTCTTCGCTGTCGGTTAAATGCTGAAATTGTCAACTTATCGAAGCTTTTAAAACGGTATGTTCTAAAAAGAATAATCACATAATCAAAAGCTGTTGTTTAGCGTTGTAAAACCAACAACTATACAATATCGGAAGAAGGCTATCCGTAACGTTTCAGGATTAAAATACCATAGATGACACTATTAATTATTACAAAACTACCTTCTTGGTTTACATTACCGTATCGTTTGTACCCGTTGCGTAAACAGTTAATCCTAGGTTATAGCGATAGACCATCGATACAAACTTTCTTACTGTCATATTTACAGAAATCGAATACAATGTGCACCAATTTTCAAAAATTTCTAGCCCCTCGTGAACCGATCTTACTTACAAGGCCCATGCATGTCTTACAATTGGGAACAAAATTGTTCTTACCATCGAATACACCTGAGACAAATAACAGGTATACCAGCTAGCAAAAGCTGCAAACTCCTCGTTGCCGAAGATGATTATGAGCTAACAGTCGACTGTTGCTTACAGTCGACTGTTGCTTACAAGTCCTTTACATGTCTCGCAACTGCTATCGCCTATTTTTGGTTTCAGTGTGTACCTTACTCCTGAAGTTGTCAACCCCTTGAAACTTTCAAACTGGTTTATCTCATGAAGGATTTTTGTTCAAAAGAATGGATGGCATATATTTTGATCAGCTCTTCAAGGGCTATCGATTGCCATAACCACAACAAAAGCATATCGGAAAAAGGGACTAAATTGACTTTGCAGTCAGTTGAACTTTATCCTTTTCAATCGTAGACATCGTGACGGATGAAAACTTGGAATAATATCCTATATAATCTAGTTGGTATTATAAAGCTATCCGTAACTTCTTAGGATTAAAATACCATAGATGCCACTATTAATTATTACGAAACTACCTTGTTTTACATTACAGTATCGTTTGTACCCGTTGCGTTAACAGTCAATCCTAGGTTACAGCGATAGACCAACGATACAAACTTTCTTACCGTCAGATTTAGATAAATCGAATACAATGTGCAACAATTTGCACAAATTTCTAGCCCCTCGTGCACCGATTCTACTGACAAGTCCCTTTCCCGTGATAGACATCAAGTTCACCGGATAAAAATAATGGGTACACCGACTAGCAAAAGTTGAAAACCTCTCATCGCTGAAGATTTGTGTAGCATAACAGCCGATTATTACTGACAAGTCCCTTGCATGTTTTACATTTGGGAACCAAATTGTTCATCAAATGACAGGTACGCCAACTAGCGAGAGCTGCAAACCCCTCATTGCCGAAGATGATTATGAGCTAACAGTCGCCTGTCGCGTACAAGTCCCCTAAATGTCTCACAACTGGTATCGCCTATTTTTGGTTTCAGTGTGTACCTTACTACTGAAGTTGTCAACCCCTTGAAACTTTCAAACTGGTGTATCTCATAAAGGAATTTTTTTTACCAAAAAATGGATGTCATATACTTTGATCAGCTCATCAGCGGCTATCGATTGCCGTCGAAGTTGAACTTTATCCTTTTCAATCGTAGATATCGTGATGGATGAAAACTTGGAACAATATCTTATATAATCTAGTTGATATTATAAAGCTATCCGTAACTTTTCAGGATTAAAATACCATAGATGACACTATTAATTATTACAAAATTGCCTTATTGTTTTACATTACCGTATCGTTTGTACCCGTTGCGTAAACAGTTAATCCTAGGTTATAGCGATAGACCATCGATACAAACTTTCTTACTGTCATATTTACAGAAATCGAATACAATGTGCACCAATTTTCAAAAATTTCTAGCCCCTCGTGAACCGATTCTTACTTACAAGTCCGTCTCCCGTTATTGACATCAAATTCACGGGAAACAAATAATGGATACACCAGCTATCAAAAGTTGCAAGCCCCTCATCGCTGAAGATGATTATTGCATAAGCTTTTTAAACGGGATGTTCTAAAAAAATTAATCATATGATCAAAAGGTATTCTTCAGCGTTGTAAAAACAACAACAAAATAATATAGGAAGAAGAGACTAAATTAACTTTGCAGTCAGTTGTACTTTATCCTTTTCAATCGTAGACATCGTGACGGATGAAAACTTGGAACAATATCTTATATAATCTAGTTGGTAATAGAAACCTATCCGTAACTTTTCAGGATTAAAATACCATAGATGACACTACTAATTATTATGAAACTACCTCATTGCTTTACATTTTCGTTTGTATCCGTTGTGTAAACAGTTAATCCTCGGTTACATTGATAGACCATCGACACAAACTTTCTTACCGTCAGATTTATAGAAATCGAATACAATGTGCACCCATTTGCAAAAATTCCTAGCCCCTCGTGAACCGATTCCTACTTACAAGTCCCTCTCCCGTGATATACATTAAGATAACCGGAAACAAATAGTGGGTACTCCAGTTAGCAAAAGCTGCAAACCCATCATCGCAGAAGATGATTGTAGCATAACAGCCGATTATTACTTACAAGTCCCTTGCATATCTTGCCATTGGGAACCAAATTGTTCTTACCATCGAATACACCGGAAACAAATAACAGGTATACCAACTAGCAAAAGCTGCAAACCCCTCATTACCGAAGATGATTATGGGCTAACAGTCGACTGTTGCTTAAAAGTCCCCAATATGTATCATAACTGGTATGGCCTATTTTTGGTTTCAATGTACCTTACTATTAAGTTGTCAACCCCTTTGAAATTTTCAAACTGGTGTATCTCATGAAGGAATTTTTGTACCAAAAAATGGATGACATATACTTTGATCAGCTCATCAATGGCTATCGATTGCCGTCGAAAAAAAAAATTCTACCTGTCTTAGTTCAAAAGTTGACTTTTTTGCCGTAGGCCAACTTTCTAACGTCACGACTTAGAAAGGAGCAAAGGATAAGCTCTAGTTTCTTTAGCAATGAGAGAACTTTTAAAGTTTAAGAGGCTCATCTGATACCGTTACTCTACCACAAACCAAAGTGCAAAAAAAAAAAATTATAAACTCAGCTGAAATCGTCGCAGACATGGACAGAAACAATAGATGGCAGCACTTTCGGACCCGTGGGAAAAAGCCACTTTTTTGTCTCTGTAGATTTTTCTATTCATCACTCAAAGAAGATATGTTGGCTGTGGGGCCGGGTAACTGCCGCATATATTTAACACTTATAGATTTTAGTCCATCTTCAATTTGAAACTGGTGCCTGCCTGCTTGCGTGCTAGAACGGAGCTTTCCACTGGAAAGCAGAAACATCTTTTGATGAAACGAAAGGTTCGCTACACAACTTCAGATAGTCCTCTCTGACATAGGCTATACAACTCCACTTCACTTCGCAAACCGTAGGCTCTGGCTCGATGACAAGCAAAAACCATCACATAGGCTATACAACTCCACTTCACTTCGCAAACCGTAGGCTCTGGCTCGATGACAAGCAAAAACCATCCTTATTGGCCCCAGGCAAGAGTTCTACGGAGCTTTCCAAAATGTAATGTCATATTCATCAATCCGGCCTAAGGTCCACACTTTCCGTAAAAACCGCACAGGTTAGACCCTTCTCAGTTACCAGGAATAAAATGAAATCGGAGTCATAGGAAAAAAAAAAAAAAAAAAAAAAAAAAACGAGGACAAAACCAAAGTGTTGCTCTCGCAACACAATAAACAAAACCAAAAAGAAAGTGGATCCAGACTAATTTCGTTAACTGCATATTTTTTTTCGAACAAAATCCATCTTGGAAGCACTCCCAATGTTCTCGTTGTTTTCCGTACGCGTGGAGTGACTCCTTCTAATCTCGCCGTTCTCCTTGATTCCCCGAAGAGTCCTCGGGGAACGGCGAGAATACGCGTCTAGCTTGTGCGGAAGTGTCTGAGCTAGCAAAAGTTGGACATAGTGACGGACCGACAGGCAGCACGAATGCTATTTGGCACTTTGTTTACACGGTTTGGAGCCAACGTACAATTTTTGGTAGAAATTGTCATTCTTGCACTGCCGCCACATTTTCTGTTAGTGCACTTCCTGATGAGCAAAAACCGAACAACAACTTTGAGGGCCCAGGGAAGAAAAGGCTGAACGGCGTCAGAATTCTACCGGCGGGCCGCCGCCGCCAACCCCAACGGCGGCGTGCCGATATATTTTCGGCGGCGGCTCGCTGAGTTATTTTCGACGGCGCGCCACCGACTTTCGGCGCGGCTTCGGGGACTATTTCCAAGGTTGGTCAAGGGTTACATCGAGAGTAAATACATGTCGGCTCGCCTGGTCTGGAATAACAAGACCAAAGGTTTCGATGGGATCCCAAAAGTTCAAATTCGATCCAGACAATTGGGTCTTTTCTTCGCCAGACTCCTTGAACACTTTTACTATTAAAACTTAGAAACAGATTAAGGCCAACTAGCTAATCATATGAAAAACCAAGTTCAGATATTGATTCAGCATGTGCGTTTACCCTTTTAAGTCATATCTCTTTGACGAGGCAGATCGAAACTTCCTGCCTTACTTCTGCCGATTTTCCGGTTTCGGCGGAATTCCGGAACTACTTGTCCGGTGAAAAAATAAGCTAAAAAACAAATTCAGCATGTCTCCTTACCCCTACATCCAACCTCTAATCAACTTCAGATTAAACTTGTACTCTTAATAAATTTTACGGTTTCAGCCGGATTAAGAGCGATCTACACGTCCGGTGAGAAAATTATTGGCATATGCGAATTCAGCATGTGTACTTGCCCTCCAATCGAACATCATATCAAATTTAAATAAAACTTTTACTTTAAACAAATTCTCCGGTTTTGGCCGGATTCCGGCCGAACTAATTGTCCGGCAAGAAAATAAATTTCATATTCCGATACAGCACGTCTCCTTACCCCTAATTCGACTATCTCATTAGCTTTAAAAAAATATTTTTTGTTCCCCTTATTTTCAAACCCTTCCCCCACCCCTAAATATAGAGCTACATAGCCCATCTTCGGACTTGACCTGTACTTTGACCTAAAAAGTCCTCATGCCAAGTTTGATCAAAATATCAACAACCCCTTCGAGAGTTATCGTGCTAACAGACGGACGGACGGACAGACGGACAACTTTTGCGATGTCATAGGTATCCCTCCACTTACGTTTTGGGATCCCAAAAAGCATAACCGAGTAAATAGATATGTTGTAAATAGCTGGAAGATCAATTAATGAGAGGGAAAGAGTGAACTGTTTCCATGGGTGATTCCCGACCATAAGTGATTGCTGTGAATGAATGAATTTATGACGCACTGCCCAAGGGCGTAAGTGCAGTAAAAAAGGATAAAGAAATATAAAATAATCGCAAAACACTCAACAAATATTTTCCATAAAGGTTCACTAAGAATCACGTTGATGGGATCGTGGACAGGTAATTTTCCAATCGGAGAACACAAATTAGAGGAGAAATTAGAGGCTTCAAGCGTCAACAATGGGTCGGAAATTAACAAACGGCGGATCAGGTAGCGCTTCCGTGTACGCCGGGGTAGGTAGAGAAGAAATTTCAGATATCTGAAGTAGTCGAGCGTATGCGTCGAAGGTCCTTTCTTCTGAGTGTTCTATTCCAACCCAGGCTCGGGTATCAGAAGGAAAGCCAGAGGATGTCAAGACTAAAGTAAAGAGTCGATGACTTGGTGAAATACTCCGAGACTTTCGGATCGAAGGATTTCCGATTTCGTATCAAGGGATATCGAATCATCAGATTTGTGGTACACAATTGTGGTACACAATACGAACAAATTTTTGTATGGTATGTTTGAGGCAATGGATTAACCATTGGAATACGGTTGGTCGCAGAAGTCTAGTTGATTCCGATATGGCAGAAATATCGAATAAATTTCAGCTTAGGATAGATAGGTCTTTAGGGTAGATGGCGAAGAAAAGCAATATTATTACTGATTGATCAGAACTAATTTTCTATCCGACTGCATTGTCTTACTTGGGGTCTTCTTCTAAGGATACGTTATTTGGTCTTCAAGAAGGTTCTGCTATTAATGACCAGCTCAGGAGGATATATATATTTTTTTTTGAACAGTCGATAATTTTGATGGATAACAAATGCTGCCTAAACTATCTTTACAATATAATAACGGCTAACAACGCATATTAATGATATTGAATCATATATGACGTTGCAAAACGGACATGCCAGCTACATTTTATACGATATCGAATCTTTTTTTTCTGGTGCAAGATACACCAAATATGACCTCTTTTAAGTCTCAGCTTGTCATTATGCACCAGCATCGCAATTCAGTAAAAAAAAAACGGACGACCACGAAAATTGTAATTTTTGTTCTTAAAGCGTAAAAGTGGCACGAATAGCCGAAATCAGGATCATGATCTACAACTTTTGATATGTTGTATGTTTGTGTTGCAAAATGCAATTTGAACGTACTTTAATTTTCTTAATCATTTTCTTGTTTCTACTAAAAAATCGTAAAGATCACATATTTATGGTGACGAAACTTCTTTCAGGCACAGTAGACCCAATTTAATTCCATTTTCGGTCTCAGCTCGTGATTCTATGTCAGGATCGCACTTCCATTCAAGAAAATCGGGTCACGTAGAAAATTATTTTTTTTTGCATAATAGGTTGAAAAAATTACTTTATCTTTTTCTGGTGCTTGGGAATCGATTTTGCATCAGAACCGTACTTCAGTTCAAGAATAAAGGACGACCATGGAAATCCTATAAAAATAATTGAAAACGGAAAAAAAGGTACTAAAAGCGAAAAAACGCTTATTTTGAGCCTAGGCAGGTCGGGTATGTTGTTAATATTTTTTTCTCTACAAGACGGTATTAAAATCATTTCTGTTGGAATTTGTTTTCGGTCGACCTCTTTTTTAGCTAATTTTACTTTACTATATCGATTTCGGTATTAAAACCCTATCAGTTCCCCGATTACGTAATACTCTCCCACCCCCCTATTCTCCTATACGTATTAGACACCAGTGAGAGAAATTCCAGAAAATCCCCATACTAGCCCATGGTGCCCCTGTTCATGAAAGATATAGAAGGAGTTTTGTTCCGGCATTTTTTGAGTTGCACTTTAACCGATAAGTTAGTCCTTTTTGGTGATTTTTTTTTTTTTTTGTGACAAGATTATAGTATTATGTATTAATCAGTTTATATGACGAAAAGGTGAAATTCGACGTTAATGCTGTGACAGCTGTTTCTGAAAAATTTCTATTCTGTTCTATTCTACATAGAACTCTAACCTTACTCAAATATTTCCTGCTTAGTCCTACCGGTAAACAATCTGCCCTCAGGCTAATTCTTTTCCTGAACTAAAGAGGAGAAACATTCTTTCTCTGCAGAATAGGATTCTCAGGTCATCTAATCCACTTGTGCGGGCTGCATCTGCCCCGCTTTTGAGGTTGTCTCTGCCTGTGTGGCTGGAATGGGAGCGGTCTCTGCGTGTGACCCAGGTTCCACCTGTAGCCCGTTCGACCTGACTGATTTAGTTTAGTGTACTGTTCGTTTCGAGTGTTTTATTTTTGTTTTGTTTTTTATGGTTTTCAAAAACCGTTAAATAAAAGAAATTGAAAAGAAATTGAATTAATTATCATATAATGGTGGCTGGTGTTAGGAATGTTCAAAAAGACCAGGTTTAGCTGTGTTTCCTATAGGTTAGAAATATATTCTCCCGATTATATTTATTTTATTAAGAAACGTAACTCGTATCGAAACAGAATTTCGGCCACTGCACTGTCAGAAGTTTCATAACAGAACTCTCATAATAAATTATATTATTTCGTGCCTAGATCTCCAACAACACCTTCAATAGGTAAACATACTACACTGTCAGAAGTTCAACAGAAGGATGCGCGGTTTCAACACATAACCCTTTGGGATGTTATCTGTTATGTTTCTTTCATTCCCGTTAGTATTTTTACCAATTGAAGGTGTTGTTGGAGATCTAGGCAGGAAATAGTGTAAACTTAATTGGTCATAACACTTTATTTTTAAGTGAAAATGTGTTATTCTTGAAAGTGTTATACGCTATCTGTTATGAAACTTCTGACAGTGTGAGAGCAGCGCAAACGACAAAACAAAAACAGAGAAGAACTTTAACATGACTCATCATACGAGCCCTTGTCATTCTTCAGCTTCTCTTTGACACAAGTGACGCCGCTCTTCTGAATCAAATCTGATCTGTACTGTACCTTATGAAACAAAATCCCTACGTTGTCAAGTCGTATCCTTCGACTCACGCATGAGTGATTGCATTTAGGCGGGTTATTTGCGCAACATTATGCCAGGTCACTTAACACAGGAACGCATTGCAAACTAAGCAAACATGCTGATGAACACGTAGCCCAGATCATGAATAGGGGGCATAACCTGCCTAATTCTGTAAGTGATGGTAACAGCACAATTACTGTCAACTCTTGATCTCCATGATAACAATGGGCAGTGAGTTATAACCATCGGAAGTACGCCAATGTTTTTTGTTACTATGCTGCTTACTCTTTTTCTTCTTCTTTTTTTTACCACGTAGTGACTTGCCCTGATAGATAGATCGATGGATAATGTTTAATGAAGCCCTTGGGCCTTGAACAAAAAACACTACAAAACAGTACATCATTTACATTCTTTATACGAGCGAACTTTTAATCAACATATAAAAAAGCTCCCTTCAATCTCCAACTAACCTCACATACTTTTAATTGTCTTACTTAAACGGTCCATAAATGCACCAATCCTGCATGTACTTCTAGGGTTTGTACTATTAAGTAGATCCTTTCAGGGGTGGCCCGAAGGGGGGGTGAGGGGGGGTGACTCACCCCCCCTGCCTTCTGTTAAGTCGTATCAGTCGTTTATTTTGGCCTTTTGCTAAGTTGTATCAGTCGTTTATTTTGGCCTCGCCGAGGTTGAGGTTCGCCGAGGTTCCTTTTAATAAAAAATAATCCGAATCGTTTAAATTTTGTTTTAAATTGTGTCTCTGCACAGCTTCAGTCGTAAGCCAGTCCCCGAAGAAGTCGTTTAAACCAGGTTTCGTAACCCAATAGGTCGCAGACATGATTCATGGGGGCAGCAATGCGGCTACCTGTTCTACTCCCATGGGATTTGGATCTGCCTAACTTCGATCTTTCAGATTTTAGCCTGTCAAAATTACAATAGGTTAGTTGTTGAAGTGAAGTCTGACTGGTAACATTGAAATACCTTATAGACCAAAAGCGAGAGACAAGGTTATGTGCATTGATGTTTGGTCATCTTTGACTATAAGTGAAAAAAAAGGAATAAAATTTTTAAACAGAATGGAAAAGCGATTAGAAATCAAATGACAGGAGACCCGTGAAAGAAGTGTGCCAAAACAAATCGAAAAATGTCGATTACAAAGAGAGGTTGAGGTAGGAACAACGCTTGAAAAGGACAAGGAGGATTTTAATATACACCCGAAATTCGTTTCCAAGGACAGGAGGGGTTCCGCAGACGCTGGAATAGCTCATTCTAGTCGGGAGGTAAATTTTTGGCATCTGTGCTAGCAGAGGCGTTACTATCAAAATGTTTTTTTTTTGGGGGGAGGAGCAAAAATATTCCTTCAGACAAAGCTGACTGCGAATCGTATGTATCACTGCTGACTGCTAATGATAGCACTATCAGATATGGGAGGAGCAAGGTATTTACCGACTGGCTGGTAATTTTTCCGTCTTTATTTGCGGAAAAATCGACTGATTTAAAGAAAACCGACCGTTTTTAAGAAAAATCGACTGTTTCCCAAAAAAATCGATTCTTTTTACGAAAAATCGCGAAAAATCTATTTTTTACCGGCTAGCCGACAACATCGGGAGAGGGGGGGGGTGCATCCACCCCCACCCCCCTACGTGACGCCCCTGTATGCTAGTGTTAAAGCACATCTGAAAAGACTCCGTGAAAAGACGTCGAGTTGTACACTCATACAACTCGATAATGATCTCTTTTCTGTTTAAGATATTCTAAAAGCAAACTTCTCGTCTTCATTTGCTGTGTATGTAGCATCTTCTGTCGCGTAGAATCAAATTCTGCAAACCAGTGTACAAAGTTGTAATTCTTTAGATGTAGCTCAGTGTAGCTTCACCTGCTTTAGTTTTTCGGCATGAAAGTACAGTGTGTCGAGTGACAAATAAAACGGTGCAATATACTTTCATTATGAAACAGAGGTACATCAAATCACTCGGAAAAAAACACAACTCAAGTCTCGTCGGCGAACCTGGCGCGAGACCTGGCGTCTTTTTCTATATCTGTAAACTTCTGTCATGCCAAGACCAAAAGTTCGTTACGTCCGTAAATCCGGATTTTTTCTTTTAACGCACTGGCAAATCTGTTTTCCTCGTTTCGTTTCTGAGGAAGTGTGTTCTGAACGTGAAAATTACTTTTTTTTGCTATTAGTTCGGAGCAAATAGACTTTCTTTTCTATGGGCTTTATCTTGTCACTTTTTCGATGGACAGAGGCGTGACTTCATAGCTATTCTTAATTTTTCATTGGGATCGCAAAATGACGCTCTGCTCATCGGCTCACGTCCATAAATCAGGATTTTTTTTCAGGAATTACTTTTTTTGCTTTAATACGGAACAAATCTACTTTGTTTTCTGTGGCCACATTTTGTCACTTTTTTTGACGGTCAAATTTGTCGTTTCAAAGCTGTTTTTTCCTTTTCAATGGGATTGTAAAAAGACGGTCTCCTCCTCGGTGTTTCACAAAATTTCGCACATTTCATAGTATTCTCTACTTAGAGGAACGGTGTGTCATTTACTCTAAAACCAGGAAGGGAAGGGAACGCGAGAAAAGCAGGAAGGCATACTAAAACCAGGAAGGGCATACCAAAACGAGGAAGGGCATACTAAAACGAGGAAGGCTGTCGCCAGAATACAATGCTGCGAAAAACTGGAAAGCCGCACCGTTCCCTTCCTCTATTTTGTATTCTTTGAGGGGTCGGCAACTTTTCAAATCCAAAGTTCACCATCCCTTCCTCGTTTTAGTATCCTGACATGGGTAGGCATTAAGTTCAGTGAGGGGTCGGCAACTATAAAAATTGTAATTCAACTTTTCATTTCTCGTTCTGACGGTAGGCGACTAAAATCATCCGAGTACAGCGAGGGGTTGGCAACTAAGATATTTCAAGTCCACCGTTTCCTTCCTCGTTTTCTTACCTTGAAAGTACTAAAACGAGGAAGGAAATTATTCTTCTTTTAGGGGTCGGCAACTATCAAATTTTAAAGTCCACCATTTCTTTCATCATTTTAGTTGCTTTCCACGGGTAGTACCCTAAAGTACTAAAACGAGGGAGGAAAGGGTGGACTTGAAATATCTTAGTTGCAAACCCCTCGCTGGACTCGAGGATTTTAGTCGCCTAACGTCAGAACGAGAAATGAAAAGGTGAATTACAATTTGTATAGTTGCCGACCCCTCACTAAACGTAATGCCTACCCATGTCAGGAAACTAAAACGAGGAAGGGATGGTGAATTTTGAATTTGAAAAGTTCCCGACCCCTCAAAGAATACTAAATTGAGGAAGGGAACGATGCGGCTTTCTAGTTTTTCACATCATTAAATTCTGGCGGCAGCCTTCCTCGTTTTAGTATGCCCTTCCTGGTTTTAGTATGCCTTCCTGAGTTTCTCGCGTTCCCTTCCCTTCCTGGTTTTAGTAGATCCCTCATTTACTTGGCGATTGGGCTTGGAACTTTTTAGATTTGAAACACATTAAAGGCTGGCTAGAATCTGTCTAGACAAAGGCAGATTAAAAAAAAATCGCCTGCGGCGCTTGCTCTAATTTGTCCCGGGTACAGGCGTTGAAAGCTTTCCTCTTATGCGAAAGTTGAAATGTAAAGCTGAGGCTATGAAGGTATGTATACAAAAATTTTGATTACAAGCATAATTTCAGCTGATGCATTGCAGCTAGTGTTACACCAGCTCTAATTATTTGTTGGTGGGGAATGTGCGCCATTGCCGCATAGTCGCAACAGTTCATTTTTGTTGGTACCTGCGAGTCGTATATTACGATCCATGAGTCGTTGAAATGAGGGGTCTCACCCCCCCTGGCCTGAGTACTTCGGGCCACCCCTGGATCCTTTACTGACATAACTATACCATTCAAAAACTTCTCAGGCGGGACAGAAAACTCCTGGCACTCGTAAAAAATATGGCCCATCTCCCCTACATCAACATTACAAAATTTGATTTCTTGTCCCTCCATGGTCTCTCTGACTATTCTTACTATATCATTTGGCGTTTTTGTTGGTCCTAGGCCTCCATTCCAATCCATGACACACCTGCTTGATCCAATATACATTTTGATTTGGTGGGGCCAAGATACTTTTTTATTCAGCTCTAGTTACTCTTCATGTGCAGTCCTAATCATTCTTAAATTTCTCTAGGTAAGCCAACTATTTGCAACCACAATTTCAACATACTTACTTTTCTTGCTAAACTAAGAGAGAACAGGCCTACGTCCCCTTGCATAACTAGACTGTGGGTTATTACATGAAGTCCATGTAATTTTTTATAGTACTGCAGCTGGAGCGACTCAAGTTGCCTTGCTGCATCGTACCCCATAACCCTTCCCTTTAATGCATCACTGGTAATACTTTAGTGCTGAATATTCTTTTGTGCATTTTTAAATCTTTTATTCCCATCAGTGTTCGGCTTCTAAATATAGCAGCCATTGCAGCTTTTCCTCTTTTACCCATCTCTTTTATATGTTTTTTCCAACTTCCGTTGCTTCTGAATATGAGTCCCAGGTATTTCACTTGGTCGCTGATTTTTATTTCACTTGCTTAAAAAAAACACCTTACACTGTTACGGTTACTTGTCTTTCTTTTACCAAAAATCACAACTTCTCATTTCTTAACAATCAATTTAAGCTTTTTTTTTACTTCCAAATGTTTCTCCAACAAATTTAAAGGCCTTGAAAGTCCCCCTTCATGAACGAATGGCTGAACGACTGGGTTCAATAGACTATCGGTAGATACGAAGAAAATACAATCGTAACATCTTACGATAAATCGGTAGAACTGTTTGGTAAATCGGGAGCAGTGTTTACTACCCATTTCCTCCTTCCACGAGATCGTGGGAGTGCAAAAAGTGGAATCATCGATTATCTTTAAAAACAAGACCAAAGGTTTCGATGGGATCCCAAAAGTTCAATATCAAATCCAGACAGCCGGGTCTTCTCTTAGCCAGATCCAGTCATCGCCAGACTCCTTGAACATTCTTACAATTAAAATTCAGAAACAGATTAAGGACAAATAGCTAATCATCTGAGAAAACCAAGTTCAGATATGAATTCAGCATGTGTGTTTACCCCTCTAAGTCACATCTGTTTTGACGAAAACCTCCTGCCACTTCTACCAATATCCCGGTTTCCCGGCCGAACTCCAGAACTACTTGTCCGGCGAAAAAGAAAGTTGAAAAACGAACTCAGGGTATCTTCTTTCCCCAATATTGGACATCTAATCAACTTCAAATACAAATTTAACTTATAACAAATTTTCCGACTCCAGCTGGATTCCGGTCGAACTATATGTCCGGGTAAAATATGATTGTCACACACGGGGTAGAAAATTGTTTTCACATAAGTGTTCAGCATGTCTTGTTGCCCTAAATCGAACATCTAATCAACTCGAAATAAAACTTTTAATTTTAACAAACTTTCCGGTTTCGGCCGGATTCCGGGCGAACTACTTGTCCGTCGAGAAAATGGTTTTCACCATCGTCTTCACCATGTCTTCCTAAATCGAACATCTAATCAACTTCAAATAAAACTTTTACTTTTAACAAACTTTGGCCGGATTCCAGGCGTACTACTTGTCCGATGACAAAATGGTTTTCACTATCGTGCTCAGCATGTCCTCTTACCCCATAATCGACTATCACATCAGCTGTTTCAAAATATATTGTTTGCCCCTAAATGTAGGGCTACAAAGCCCATCTACGAATTCGACTGGTCCGACTACCCAACGTACCCTCACACCAAGTTTCATCAAAATATCTCATTCCCTTCGAGAGTTATCGTGCTTATAGACGGACGGACGGACAGACAGAAAATTTTTGCGATGTCATAGGTATCCCTCCACCTACGTTTTGGGATCCCAAAAAACTAACTTATATAAGCCGAAGAGTTGTTGATTAAGCTATGGCTTGATTGGGATCGACTAAAAACGGGAATGGAACGGAGTGACGAGGTGACATGTACTAACCAATGCGCAAGAGCTCAGACATGGAGTGTGAAAGTAAAACGTTTATCACATCAACATAAAAATGGGCAATTTGGGCCCAATTGCCATTGAACCAAGTGGAGGTGGGGTTTTGGGGCCCGCAAAAAGCAAAAAGAGACCCCAATGCCCACAAATTGTGGTCACTTGGGCACAACTTGATACTTGTTGATTCCTGTCACGGGTTGATTACAGATTCCTGCCACAAAAAAATGGTGAAAACCGGAAACCGAATGCCGAAAGCTGCTACAGCGCTCGCAAAAGTGGGTTGGTTCAAGGAGCGCTCCACTAAAAACGGGAAGATTGTACTAGAACCGGGAACGCTGCACAAGGACGAATACTACTAACGGGTAAACAAGGCGTAGTCGCCGTAGTCGCCTCATGAGACCAAAGACTGGGGTTCTACTGGCTTATTTGTTCTTGGTGATGGTGGCAACCTGTTCTTCCGTGAAATCGCTACGGGTAAGTGGTTGTACGGCTTGCTCACCAAAAAGAGGATGTGTTAGGAGGGAAAGGTGAAGAAGGGATTAAGATTCCAATGTCCTGGTTTGAGCTCGTTTACCTTCATTCGTTCAGTAAAGACAAGAACCACTCTGTAGCATCAACCAAAACGTCCTGGATGCGTCGTGTCAACTTAATTTTCTCTACCGAGATAAAAAGAAATTGGGAGAAACTCAGGTGAAGCAAAATTAGGAAGAGACTCGAAGCTCTGACTAGAGCACACAACATGAAGCCACGCCATCGGATTTGCTGGAAACATGAAACAGAATTACTATGCTTCCACATAACCACATAATGAAATAACGGAAGTCTAATAAGATAAAGAGAAACATCCGGAAACAAATTCTGTTATGTCCAGCCAGAATTGTGTGAGGTTACTTGAAATCTTCAGATCCATTTATGATTGCAGAGAGAAGGACGGTGTCTGCTGCGCCACCGGAACTGTAGTGGCTGAATAATTCGGTTCACTTTGAGCTAACAAGACAGTCCCGCACCTACATCTTATAAAGATGAGGCCAGTTTATATTCGAAGATCTTCAGATTCTTCAGTATTGACTTTCGTAACTGCTTGAGATCCGCCCCGCGATGGTTGATGGAAGTTTACTGACTTGGAAAGGAAGCTTATCAGGATGGACGTGGTCCACGTGATATGATTTATTGCTTGCATGTGTCGACTATGCTTCACGCGTGGCAAAGTGTATACATGTAGGCTTGCCACGTCAAAGATTAGAGAGTGACTTTTGTTCGAAAACAGAGAGTGATTTGGAAGTGAAATTTTGTTTCATGAAAAAATGGGAAGCGGTCACTTTTGGTCAGAATCAATGCTGCGAAAATTTCAGATCTGCTTGAAAAAATATGAAATAGTCACTTTTGGTAGGAATCCCTGCTGGAAAATGACACCTCTGGATGTTTTTTTTAGTCCTACGTAGGACAAGAGTGACAAAAATTGAACAGAGTGACAATTCACTCTATCGTGCGACATGAGGCAACCCTGTCCAGCAGTTGTCTCGAAAACTGATTTAAAGAGTATGTAGAATTCCACCACGGTAACTGGTCGTTTTTGCAGTTATCGTAGTATCTGATACACGGTGCTCTGCAAAAACGACTATTGCCGAAATTGCACTTTTCGAAGTCATCCCAAAAGAAAAACAGATATCCAGTTATATCACCAAGTGCTAAACTTCTTTCTCACCAATTTGACAAAATTCGATGAAAGTGAGATGACTTTTCAGATACCACGACCAGTTACCACGGTCGGACCGTAGTATCTGAATATCTGATACCACGATAACTGGCCAGATACTACGACAACTGCAAAAATGCCTTTTAACCGTTGTATCAGATACCACGGTAACTGCAAAAACGACTTTACACCATGGTAACAGATACCATGGTATCAGCAAAAACACAACTATTCTTATGTGTGAACGAGTTGACGACGGACCTCGAAGCTTTCGGCGAAGTTTGCGTCCCCCCCTGACGGGCAGAACCGGGCTAGGCCGAAAAAGCACTAAAAAGCCATGAGTACAAAATGAAAGACTGGCGAAAAGCGGAGATTTCAGAAGCTTATGATTCCATAAGGAAGCAGAGCAAAATAAGACTAGACAGTAGCGACAAGACTTGAAAAAGTGACACACTCGAATAGCAGCGACACTAGCACCAGTAGCGATAGTGAACGTCCCTACTGAAACTAAATCCGTCGTGCACCAGCGCTGGATCCAATACCTTCATATTCTGAACAAAGCAAACAAAAATATACAACCTCCCCAATTTCCTCGATGTGTGCACACCGCATCTTATCCTGGCTAGAAATTTCTAAACCAGCAAGTTTGTCTTGCGTTAAATGTTGCAAGCGTAGTGGGCGGCGCTATGAGTAGGTTATGGCCCGTTTGCGAAACAAGGAAAGCATAGGTCTTGGTGCTACTCGCTAGTGTTTATTTTGCTAGGGATACAAAAAAAGACAGAATTAAGAGAAACCGACTGTTTTCAAGAAAATTCGCGACTACTCGTTTCTTTTTTTTCACCAACTAGTCGGCAACAGTGGAGGAGGGAGGGGGGGGGGTACTTCCCTTCCCCTCCATACGTAACGTGTTCGGCTGCGAGTTTGGCGCTTCTCAGTTTATGCACGCCCCTGTGTTTACATATCGGAAGTTTTCTTTCGCTGTTTTGATCACGTGCGTATTGATGAAAATATCGGTGCCGTTTCACCTGCTAGCCCACGGTGCAGATCAGGATCGAGTTGCCCTTAACATCTTTACGGAAGAACTAGTTCACTGCCTCAAATATGCTGAAATGCATTCTGTTCCCCAGTCAAAAACTAGGGTTGGCACCCGGAAACCTGGATGGAGCAATCCGTACATAAAAACGATGAAACTGAAAGCCAAATTCTGGTATAAGATTTGGCTAGACTGCGATAGGCCACGTTCAGGTGAAGTGTTCAAGTGTTACCGCAATTCAAAGAAGCAGTTTAAGAAAGCTTCGGATTCCGCTCATTCTCAAAATATAGAAAAGTGCTCCGCCGAGTGTCAATCTAACCCGGATAAGCTATGGAAAATTCTGCGAAAAAACAAACGTGAGAAAAGTGAATCTGCCGCAATTTCGGATGACGCTTGGGTTGCCCATTATCGGTCTGTGTTCGGTACGGTTGATGGCACGCTGCAAGGGAGTTTTGATCACCAACTAGAGGAAAAACTTGCTAGTGTCCGTAACCAGCGTAGCCCTATTGTAATCTCGCCTTCAAATGTTGTGAAAATTATTAAGACCCTTAAGTTTAACAAAGCCCCCGGTATTGATGGAATCAGCCCATCCCACTTGAGGAATGGGAGTGCTAAGTTGTTTGAATATTTGTCCCTACTCCTGCAAATGTGCATTTCCCAAGGACTAGTACCCGATAATTTTTGTAAAGGTCGTACATCTAACGTGTTGAAAAAGGGCAAGAATCCATCAGAGTGCAAGTCCTATAGGCCTATTACCGTCTCGTCGGTTTTTAGCAAAGTGTTTGAGAAGACTCTGATCCCTTACATTGCGAACCGTGCGCTAGTGGGGGTGAAACAGCTCGGTTTTCGACAAAACCTGGGTTGTGGATTTGCTCATAGGTTGCTAAAGCGGATTTTAAAAAGTAATCTTGACTGTAATAGAGCATTATATATGTGTAGTGTTGACATTGCGGCCGCGTTCGACTCGGTGATCCATTCCCAAGCTTTACTAGCTTTGCTAGAATCTGGAGTTGATCCAAGGGTTGTGCTGGCCCTCCAGGATTGGTATTCGCATGCAGTAATCTATCTAGTACTTGGACTGGATATCAACAGCGGGATGCGAAAACAAAGGCTGTCGGAACCGATTCGGTTGCTGAAAGGGGTTCGGCAGGGATCTGTGCTAAGCCCAGTTATTTTCAACTGTGCTATCTATTTTGTTACCCGGTATTTACGAGATTCGTTCCTTCTCAATGGTGTTGATGTGAGCTTTATTTCGTATGCGGACGATCTCCTGCTACTTAGCAATACGCTAGACGGATTACGTCATAATCTGAGCTTCCTCATGAAAGCTTACAAGAGCATCGGTCTTTCTGTAAATATTTCAAAAACTGAATTTATAATTTTTAATGATCACTCTAAAGCTGAGCGCTCACTGAAAGTGAGTGACCAGACCGTTGCGCAATCTCATTCGCTTAAATACCTTGGCATTTACTATACCACGGAAATGCGTTCTCTTAGTGCTAAGATTGTTACATGTGTCCACAGCGCGATTAGAGCGGGTTATGGTAAAGCTGTTAGCTGTAAAAACAGTGTAAACAGATATGTTCTTGCTCGTTTATTTAATGCTGTAGTCGCGCCGCATCTCTTTTATTTGTCACCCTTGTGGGAGATCATTTCTATCGCCGACCGGAGGAAAATACGTACACTTTACTACAAATATGCAAAGTTCTTGCTCGGATTGCCGTTGCGTTCATCCAACACAGAGCTTTCTGCACGGTACGGAGTATTCGACCCAAGCAGCAAAATAGAGCTAATAGAAAACCGAGCACACTTAAGGGCGTTAAACATGCTGTCAGAAAATTTACTGACCCATCTATTATAAGTAGTATTCTATTTATTCTTTGGTTATTGTGTGAAGTTATGTTTGTTTCTTTTTTTTTTCTCTTTTTTTTTCCCCCTTTGTACTCCGCTTTTCTTCAGTTTTTGTAAGCGGGCAAAAATAAATATATATATATATATATAACGACTGAATTGGCATATTTGGACTTGTTAGCTCGCAGTAATACCGGTGGCTGTGTGCTTAAACTTTGAACGACCACCAGTAAGAATATGATCTAAATCTGGGTGCAATGGTACAATTAATGTGGGACCATCTACGGTTAGTCTGTTTGTCAGATTTGAGTAAAGAATTTTGACCTTTCGGGATTTACGTGTTCTGTGCTCCCATTAAAGGAGTCAACTCGAAATCTCAGCCCTGTGTTGCCACTGGTTGCAGAAATTGGCGATTTGTCGCAGATTTTTACTTTCTTTGAGCGAACTACTAGTACTAGTACTACTACTTTACTAGTAAAAAAAAAATTGACGGTAAAGAATGTTGGAACATACAATTATGAAGCTGAGGATCTCACGTAATGGTTGGTAAAGAGGACACAGTTTTGTAGGTGCAAAATCGTCACAGGTTTTTGCTGAGAAATGTAATTCCGTTAGATGAAAGTGGCAACACTGATTGTTGCATTTGAAGTGTCTATACCCCCCACACCAGGCCCGTATCCAGGAATTTTTTTCGGGGGGGGGGGGTCCTTTCGGGGGGTTTTGCCTGCGGGTCGGACAAAAAAGTACTAAAAGACATAGATCAGAGGGAAAAGCCTGTAAAAATGACTATTTTTGTGTGTCTCGGGGGGGTTTCAACCCCCTAACCCCCCCCCCCCCCTTGGATACGGCCTTGCCCCACACTCAAGTCGCTAGCTGAATCCAGACTCATGACGACTACGGGACGATCTGGTGGCGTAATTTGGAAGTGTATAGCTGCCAACAGAAACAAGACCAAAGGTTTCACTGGGATCCTAAAATTTAATATTTGATCCAGACAGTTGCGTCTTGTCGTAAGGCCTATCGGGGAAATTTATTTATTTTACTTTTACCTATTAACATTTGTTCTATTAAAAATTTAGAAACAGATTACTGCCAATAGCTATAGTCACCTGAGAAAACCAAGTTCAGGTATTGAGTCAACATGAGTGTTTACCCCTACACGTCATATCTACTTTGACGAAATTGATCGAAACTTCCTGCCTACCTTCTGCCAAATATCCGGTTTCGGCCGGATTCCGGATGGACTACTTGTCAAGCAAAAACTAAAGCTCAAGACGACTGAAGCATATCTCTTTACCCGTATATTGAACTTCTAATACTTTTCGGGGTACAAAACGATTGTCATAGACGGATTCAGCATGTCCTCTTACCCCTATATCGAACATTTAATCAACTTCAGACAAAACTTATACTTAAAAAAAAATCCGGTTTTGGCCAGATTCCGGACGAACTCAGATTGTCTGGAGAAAAAATTAGTCTCGGATATAGACTCAGGATATCTTCTTACCCCTAGATCGACTGTCTTATTGGCTTTATGAAACATTTTTTTTCGTCCCTTCCTTGAAGCCCCTCCCCCACCCCTAAATATGGGGCTACAGGGCTCATCTACGAACTTGACCTGTACTTTGAGCCAAAGAGTCCTCATGCCAAGTTTGAAGAAAGACGGACGGACGGACAACTTTTACGAAATCATAGGTATCCTGTCACTTACCTTTTGGGATCCCAAAAAAAGAAAACAAAGATTTGGCTGATCTATGAATAGAAAGTAAAACATAGCTAAATAGAGTTGTGAAGATTTCTGGGGGTGCCGGCTGCAGATATTCTGACTTACACCATAGTATCTCACTCGATAGCCCCTAGCTGACATGTCAGGAAACCCGATATAAAATACAAGGGGATGTTATTTCAGCCGCGGTCAGGCTAAAGTCCCCAATCAAGCTGGTTCACTCGTCCTAGTTAATAGTGCGAACACACGATCAGGATAGGGAGCTCCCAGACTAGAATTCCTGGATTTTCGGCACCATCATCACTTCCAAATGGAAAAGCTGAAATTTTTTCAATTTGATGATGAAAGTGCAGGAAATCCAGCCGGAAAATCCTTATCGTGTGTTCGCACTTTAAGCTAGAATTCATACATCCAGTCAAGCCCTCGCTCTACTGGCGAGACGGATCATCACATCGGTTACTTTGCTTAAACATCATTGACGCAAGGGCGAATATCACATAAAGATCAAGTTCAGCATTGAGTCACTATAGCTAATTAATATACAAAGACAGTATTATCTCTACTCAACCCCTTGACCAGATTTAAAAAGGTTGTTCCTTTCTGTCTCTAATTTCCGGTATAGACAAGTTTTGAGTTGGGGAATTAACAAATTCTTGGGATTCGTTGTTAATTTCATTCTTCATTCTCTTCCTCTACAGTTCTTACTTGAGATATTTATTAGTTTATGGTATGGCACTTGGGCGGTCATGCTTCTTTGAGCCAAATTTACGCTATAGGTCGGCCTATATTAAATGTGGGTCGTGTGATATATTATTTTAGAAGGAGGATGGCGAGAGTCTAAGGCCATGATGAGTGTTTAGGCAGTTTGTGATTTTGAACGAAAGTAGCGAGCATTTAACATCTGGAGCGAGCCGGGTTGACAACATATCCATACGCTGGTGCCGATGGACTGGCAAGCCACACGTTCGAGACACGTAGATTGCGTTCCACAAACTTAACAAATATAAACAATCGTTAACTTTACTTCGGGCGGAGCTAACTGCAGCTTTAACGATCGTTAACTATTCCCAATCCTACAATTGTTAACTATTTTGTAAGGATGCTCACGGTAGGTAGGTAGGTAGGTAGGTTTTTATTTTTAACCAAAAACATTAAAAATAAAATAAAATAACACTACTAATATCCCATTGCAGCAAAAAGAAAGTCCTAAGGACTTGTGCTGCAATTTATATAATACTACTTGTATCTAATAAATAAATAACTAAACATAACAACTTATTATCCACCTAGCCTATGACTTAAATAACAAACAATTAAACGTGAACACTACACGCAACAAGAATCCTTAATATTTACTCATTACCAGTTTCAGCCCCACCCGAACAACTGTGAAAAAAAAGAAAGACCATTGTTACAAAATAGATAACAATCGTTAATGCTTAAATTTTGAAATCAGAAACGTGGAACGCAAATAGTTAACAACTGTTAACAATTTGTTAACGATCGTTAAGTTCCGGAACGCAACCGTAGTTTAGGTATTGTGAAGTCCTTGAAGATCTACTTGTAGGGGAGAGATAGATGACCCAGCTCTTCCGTTTTCCTTCTCGTAATACCTCAGGGTCCTTGGTAGACCAAACCTTCATGGTTCTTTACTTTGGTCTTCCATTAACTGTAGTCAAGGGCTTCCAGTCGCTTTGTCCGTTCTTGTTCCGGAGAGTTGGAATCTCGTACTGTATTCTGCATCAACTCTGAGCGTGTTCCATCCTACTTACCGTAGTTACTACGCATGACGTCACGAGTTCTGGCTTTTTGCCGTCAAGGCTGGAACGATTTTTCTATTTTCCAGCACAATAGCATGCAACTGGCGAATCCGACCAATCACGTTACAGAGATCCATAGTTACTACGCTCCCGAGCATGGTAAGCAAATAGTTACTACTTCGAGAAGGTTGGAACGTTCAGCGTAGTACCTTTTGGTGAGGTTGGAACGAAAATAGTAACTAATACTTACTATTTGTAGAAGGGTGGAACACGCTCTGTATGTGGATAATTTCCGTGAATAAGATCAGTCCTTTTTTCGACATCCATCGGTTTCCATATTAATGTTTCTGGCAAGCTCAGTTACAGGATTTAGCGGGAAGACCAGTTGTGCAAATCCTTGGACTTCCGCATCGAAGCCACTCAAATTGGAGCGGAGTGTGAATAATAGGGTAAACGCCGTGTTCGCTTATGTGACTATTCTGAAAACAGCTATGATGTCAGACATTTGCATAATCATCTAGTTCATCATATGCCATGGACTGGTATTAATGTGAGTGAGAAACAGGCACGGCTCTGACGGCCATCCATTGCGTTGGCACGCAATAAAATCATCAAACCCAACCGGAGGACTACGGCTAATAACAGAGTACGAGATTTCGCGGTGGTCCAGATTCTGACGTAAGAAGCGCGGAACGCTATTTGGGAAATTAACATCTCGCCCGAGGGAATCCTCACTCGTTGGGGAAGGGCGTTCACGGAGTGCCGCCCAGCAACTGGTGTTGGGCGATATTTGGATTTTTCGATATATCGATATTTTCACTTTCGATAAACGATAATCGATATCGATATTTCTTTAGTATGTTTCGCTATAGGATATGTCTCGTTTCGCCCAAATTTACTAAAGAAATTGTCGTTAAATAACATCTTGCATCATCTCAAACTCCGGATAAATAAGAACTGAATTGTGGAAAACATATTGCTCCAATTTCGGATATGTAAATGTAGGTTATGTTGGATTATTTACAATAATTAGGAGTGAAAAAATATCGTTTTCGATATCGATATTTACGTTTCGATATTCGATATCGATATTTGGTCCGATATATCAATATATCGTAATCGATATCGAATATCGCCCAACACTACCAGCAACTCGAAACATCAGACATTTCAGTGTGACTGACGGGTTACGCTTTCCATTAATTATTAAAGTTTAACTGACAAGTTCATTAGATAGGACAATCTCGTTACCAATCATTCATTTCACTTAAAGTTTGTTGAAAAGGCAGCTTATTTTTACATCTCATATTTGAATACACTGAAACATTTTGACGCATCTAAGGGATTTTGCATTTTTTTACCCCAGGCTCTGCACTGTAAAAAGTTTATCCGAGTAAGGATTAATGTTAACTGTAGTACTTGCTACTGGGATTATTCTTATCTCTACTGGAATAATGTTAATCCGAATTAGAAATAGTCTTATCTCAGTAGAGACAACATTAATCCCAGTAGTAAATACTGCAAGATTTTTTCTTACAGTGTCGTAATGGCGTTCTGAATCTGCTCTGCTTGCACGACAACCCAAAATTCATCCAGACGCGGAGATTTTGAATCTGAAAAAAAAAAATCCTGCATTTGCAAGATTAAAGATGATAAGCGCTTATTTTTCGACGATGTCTTATGTAGCGTTTACACGGACAAGAAATCCCGTCGAGTAGAAAGGAATTCCGGTCGACTCGAAAGGAATCCGTTCGTGAAGACGACTAGAAAAAAAGTCTAGCGGGACGAGAATCCTTTCATGGTGAAAAGAATCCCGGTTTACTTGAAAGGAATCTCGTCGGCCGTGCTGGTAAAAAGACAAAAAAAAAGTCCAACTAGCTTTCGAGAGCAGCAGTAATCAGTACTGATGTCATAAATGCTCTCAAAACATTTTTTTATTGGCTAGTTAATTTATTTTTGTCAGATTTTCTGGTTTCAAGAATTTATATTTTTCCCTCTGCGTGTAAACATAATCTTGTCACCAAGATCGTATTCGGTTCAGGTTTTCCTGTACTTGTAAACGCTGCATTACCTTTATAGTTGGTAAATACATCAAGCATAGAGGAAAAGGCGCATAGAGGTACCACAAAACCGAAAAATTAAGTTCATTCGATGAAATCCATTATCACGGGATAGTGGGAAAACGGAGTAACACATTTTTATCGGGTTTTCAAACCGATTAAGTAAATACGTGATGTGTATCTAGACTGTCGGGTCATAGCCCTTTTCGATTAAAGTTGAATGCCGATAGAAATGCGTTGCACTTCGTTGCTACGCTATTCGCGAAAAACCGAATCCCCTATACACTGTAAAAAGTTTCTCCGAATAAGGATGCAGGATCTGCTACTGGGATTAGTCTTATCTCTATTGGGATATCAAAGTTTAAGTGTATATGTATGTAATCGTGTTCGGTTTTTAGTCAGTCAGAGAGTCTCAGTTAGTAATTGTCGATTTTTGTGTGTTTCCCATGAAAGTGTTACGTTTTGCTTTTGTTTTGTTTTTCTTTTCGTTTTTGTACTCCGTCCCTTTTCTGTTTGAAATAATGGCTGATAAATAAATAAATAAAAATAAAGTTCATCCGAATTAGGGATAACCTTATCTCAATAAAGACAAGATTAATCCCCTTAGCAAATACTGCAAGAATTTTTTTTACAGTGTAGTGGACTTTCTCTGTCGGATTTGTGGGTACCTCTCTGCGCTTGTACCTGTGTCGTAGTGCTCGCCATCTGGCGACTGAAAAGACGCGTTTGTGTTGTGATTTCAAAATTTCCGCGTCATAGTAGAACTTAGCGTTCTGAGGACGGCCGCAGATATTCTGAACGCCGTACTAGAGCATATAGTGAAAAAAAAAAAATCCCTTAACACAATCCAAATAACTCAGTGTATTTAGTTAATTGATACAGAAATAACTTTGCTCTTCAGTTAAACTTTAAAGCACAACTCTTATTAGAAATGATCTTTCCAAGAGCAAATGGCACAGAATCTCGAAAATATTTTTAGTTTCCACGCATGATTAACGATCTTCTTGTTAGAGCTTGTCCAGCCTCCCCCCTCTCGGACGCGGCGGCTGGAAGCAAAATATTTTAAAACTGAACGCGCCTTGATTAAAAGCCGAGAAAAATCATAGCAAACCACGGTGCCGTAACCCGCGAGGAGCGACGACATCAGATTTGACAGCGCCTGCTCGCTCCCATCTCAAGCCAGAAACAAAGTATTGTCTGGCAACCTAGGAAAATCTCGGCTAGCACTGAAAAGCAAAAAATTCAAATATAGAAATTCACAAGGATTTTGTAAAGACGGAGATTTATTTTAGGCCAGTAGACCACGTAAGTTGCCACTGGAGGTGCGGAAACAGTGAAAAGCAAGAGGGATCCTTTCCCCAAGTAACATTAGCTCCGCTCACTTTTTGTGGCACTTGCAGCTACTCTCAAGTGCCATATACCTATCACTTTTCGCTCGGTCTGTCGGACCACTGTTCTCGAGTTAGGGTAGGGGAGGTCGGGGCTGGACCGGACAGTTTGAAGCGTGAGCAGACCCTGAGGTATAAAATCGCGAAATAATTATCTGGGGTTGACAACGGTGTTCTAACTCATGGGACGAAATTTGTTTGAAGGCTCGGTTGCAAACCATTTTCCAACCAGGTGACATCTTTTTTTTAGCGAGTTATTCGGACTTCCGATTTCATTTTCAGTTCGAGAAAAGTTAGTTGTGTTTTGTGAGTGCGCGATAGTTTAAGCCAAATGTAGGTTCAATTCTGTATCTCACTAGTTTATTGCGGCGTTCCTACTGCTTTCCGTTTTTTCTTGGTGTTCACTTTCGTAGAAATGGTCTCTGTCGGGTCTGAACCGGATACATTCTGGGGGAATAGGACATTATTTTAGTGGTCCGGTTCAACCCCACTCGGTCCGGATCAAAATATCTACAAGTTTCTGCACGTTTAAGCAGGACGAAGATGTTGTACCCAAGCTTTCGAAATCAATTGCTTCTTGTGAAGAAGCTCTGTTCAACAAGCTTTTCTTTTGAGTTTGATTTTATTAAGTTATTTAGGTTCAGCATGGTATGCTTGGATAGTACTACTTTTCTTCAGTAAATGAAAACTTGGTTAGCTTTGTGGTATTACTTCTTCGATCACATTCAGAGCTACTCTTAACAATGTCCAACTCAAAACACCACCCGTACGAACCAACCCCACCGGTGGGGCTAAACCGGACCTTAAATAGAAAAAATTGTAGCGCCAAAACGAGTTGAAATCAAATTTTCAAAAATCTCATTACCTTTCTTTTCCGCTTTTAAAAAAAACTATAAATTCTACAGAAATGGAATTATCAGCTGATAACGAAACACGTACGGTTCAACCCCGACCTCCCCTACTTCCAGAAGTGCTAGGACGACGAAACTTGGTAGGCGTATCAGGGACCCGATAAAACTAACATGGAAATGATCACTTCCCCGATCCAACTACCGTGGGGGGAGTGGAGGGACAGGGAATCTGGAATTTTGACGCATGTATAACTTTGGAAAAGGTGATCGGATCTGAATGAAACTTGATATTTGCAACGACCTCGGTCTCAGGTGTCCCATAGTCGGAGGGGGGGGCGGAAATCTTGTGACACTCTTAGATTGGAGCGATCAGGATGAAACTTGGTGGAAAGAATAAGCACAAGCTCTAGGGACATCAGTGACAGAACTGGACTGGATTTGGGCACTGTAGGGGGAGTTAGTATCTTGAATCTTGAGGCATGAATAACTTTCGAACGGGTGATCGGATTTTAATGAAACTTGATGTTTGAAAAGACCTCGTGTCTCAAATGCCCATTTCAAGTCCGCTTCCCTTTTTCGCTGCCCAAATCCGAGTATTCCTTAAAGTACTCATCTTAACCGCAAAGTACAAACAAAACTTTTAAGCAAAATTTACATTTTCATGATCTCCATCAGCCAGAGGCGTTACTAGCCAAAATGCTTTGGGGGGGGGGGGGGGGGGGGGGAACGAGGTATTTACCGACTGTCTGGTAATTTGTACCGACTTTTTCTGCAGAAATAACGACTGTTTTCAACGACAAAAATGACATTTCCGAAAAAAACGACTGATTTTCAGAAAAAACGACCAATTTTCAGAAAAAACGACTGTTTTCATGAAAAAAAACTACTGTTTTGACGAAAAATCGAGGCGCTTCGCGCCGACTCGGTTATTTTTTACAGACTGGACGACAGAATTGGGAGGGGGGGGGCATCCCCCCCCCAGTCGTGACGCCCCTGCCATCAGCACATGATCATTTTTACCTTAAAGGTAAAAATGATCATGTGCTGATGGCTTGCTTAGAAATGAACTTCGAGCTCCCTTAAAGTGCGCATCTTAACCGCAAAGTGAGAAATAAAAATTGCTTTTGACCAAACGATACATTTCATGATCCCTGAGGTCCCAAGATCATTTGCACCACAGGGGTTTTGCTTCCAAGTGAATCCCTTAAAGGACAAACTATGCTTCTGAGCAAAATATGCATTTTCATGACGTCGATGAGCCTATCATAACTTTTGTTCCAAGGTTTGTTTACAGATGAATTTCTGGCGTGTGATCATCATCACAGCCAAGTGGAAAAATGAAAAACTTTTTATCAAACGATACATTATCGTGATTTTCAAGGGGCACAGCCTCCTAGCACATCCTCGCAAGCCCCGCTTTTGTCGTGCTACTGAAAACAAAATACTTATTTTCAATAATAAACTGTTCTACTACTACTACTACTACTACAGGAAGGATCCAAATAAACCCATGGACTGGCAAATTCCTACTTTCATACTCCGGCCCAGTCTTGCAAGTGCCATATGAGCTTCTTGATCTTGTTTCGGGGTATCCATAGTCGCTGCATGGGAGAAAAGACGGAGGTTCTATTGGAATATTTGTTCTTGGCACTAGAAGGCCTGGGCCTAGTAGTAGTAATCTTTCGGTTTAGCGTAGGTAGTATAGTGGGTAGTGTGTCTCATTGAGTCATAATTTATTTCTAATTTAACTGGTTTGACGAGAAGTAAAAAATCAACAGTACATCGAAAAACGACACAAAAAACAGCCTTCCTAAAAAAGGATCACAAACTAACATCGCTATCCCCCATTGAGCTGCCGGGAAACGTTGTTCCGCTTGAGAACGAACTTCGCGAATCGTGCGACGTCACCGTTATAATCACGTTGGTGTCCAACCGTTTCATTTCCAACGGTTTATTGGCGTTGAAATCTTTCCTCGCATCAGTGTCAACCTGCGCTAGCGCTGTAACGCGGCGAACTGTGCGCATCTTGCGGTTTCGGCTCTCTGAAGCTTGCGAGTGCAAACCAAACAGCCGACGCAGCTCCTTTTGGAGTCGGCGGGAACGATATGCATAAAGAAAAGGGGACAATAGAGAATTGAACAGGATAGCAATGAAGGCAAAGCTATTTACATAATGAGGCACGTGGAGGCTTGGCACAAGATTCAAAGTTAATGACACGTGGTAAGGCAACAAACAGAGGAGTAAGGTAACGATCACAGAAACGCTTATCCTCACCGCTCGTGCTTCTTCACGGTAGAGAAATAAACTAGCGTTTGATATACGATATTTCAAGTTGTGGACTAACTGGCTAGAGGTTGAGCGGATTGATGGTGACCTTGACAACTTGGCACTACTCACACTAGCGGCACTAATATCCTGCGGCGTCAGGATGGTCGAGTTCACCCTTGATATGGACCTCTGACCGTTACCCATCAATGGAGTAGCTGTCCCTTGGATCACCAGTTCATTCGTACTGAATGATAAACTGTTCCTCCTTGTCCTCTGACTATTCTTGTGCGCTGCATTATATATCTTCATGTAAATCCACACTAGCGCTCCCAGCGGCACTATAAATACTAAAAGTGACATGCTTAAAAACAACATGGTAAACACACTATAAGTGACGTCTTCAAAGGCGATAATATCCACGTTGTCATATATATCAGCACATCCTTTCCACATTTCCTTTCCGGTCAAATCCGGGATGGCGAATCCAGACATGACGGCAGTGATCGCCCACTTTCCGACAAGCATGGCGTAAGTGCGATTTTTGGTAATTTTTCGGTGGTAGTGTAGCGGGTCCATAACGGCAAAGTACTGGTCAATGCCGATGAGGAGTGCCGACAGCATGCTTCCTGTGCCGACGAAAGCGGCGGCACTTTGGCCGAAGGAACACATGGCAGCGCTGACGCTGAAGTCCTCAATGCTTTCGGAAGGTTTGGCAACATTGTCGAGAAAGACAAGGGGGAGGAATAAGCAGGTCGCACTGAGGTTCATCACCAGAAGGCTCATGACGAACCTAGAAAAATTAACGGTCAGAAAACATGTTGGCGTGGAGGTTTATAATACGTTGCCTAACTGTGTAAAAGAGGCAGTGCTTTTAAATTCGTTCCGTAAAGACATGAAGAATTTTCTTTTCGGGTCGCGAGGGTTGTTTTCAGTCCCGTATCCAGGAATTTATTTCGGGGGGGGGGGGGGGGGGGGCCTGCGGGTCGGACAAAAAAAGTACAAACAAGACATATTTCGGAGGGAAAAGCAAATAAAAATGATTATTTTTGTCTGTTTCGGGGGGGGGATCAACCCCCTAACCCCACCCCACCTGGATACGGCCTTGGTTGTTTTGTTTTGTTTATCTTTTCTAATGCTTGAGATTGTGCCGCGGCTGGCTTGAAGGTGTTCTAGGAAGGATTTTTCTTTTTCGGGTTCCCGAACTGGCTGCATGGAGCCTTTGCATGTTTGCAGTCCAGGGATTTGCTAGTTATTGTTCTATTTTGTCAGCTAAAAAAAACTGCTCCGATGACACGCGGCTTACTCGATAGGCCTAAGGAAAGGTGAGAGATGGGAAGTACAGACGATAAAATAAAGATAAAAGAAGAATCGTGTTATAGACTTGTACAGATTCAAATAGACTTGTACAAATTCAAATAATAGAAATATTAACAGTTATAGGAATAAATAGTCAACGACCCAGCTCAGTAGTATAAAACCCGATTTTTAAAAAAGACAGTATTGTATAAACATTTCTTCAGACCAAGCTGACTGCAAATCATAGTTGATTGCGCCATAGTTGATTGCGGATACGTCGGCTTACTGACGTATAGTGCTGCTGTGGTCACATATTCGATTTTCTAGATTTGAGCCTGAAGAGGACCCTTGCAAAAAACGGGTGAAATATCGTTCGAGTAAAATCTGATGTATCCGTTTAACAGTCAACGATAGTATTTGAGGGTGCAAAACGGATAAGTCGGCTACATTGTATTAGAGCTATATTTTGGCTCTTCTTGGCAAGGGTCCTCTTCAGGCTCAAGCCGCTCAAGCTGGAAAATGATGTTGTGGAAAAACAATTAAAGATTCTTCCTTAAATATCTGATTTTATGAACTTTTTCTGTGAAAATTGGTTGGAGTTAAAGCTGGTGCTGTGATTTCGTTCTGGACACGGCTGCTGTTTTTGCTGTTAGATTGGGTCGTCGAAAGGGTGGAGATTCCTCTGCATTTTTGTTTTGGAGTCACCTGTCTCTTCTTCTTCTTTCCAGCTAAGATGGATGCTTGTCGGCGGCATGTATGGGCGATTTAAAGTTCCGTACTGTGGTGATAGATAGTCCTTCAGCCCAAGCTGACTGCGAATCATATTTGACGGTGCAAAACGGATAAGTCAGCTACATTTTATTAGAGCTATATTTCGGCCCTTCTTGGCAAGAGTCCTCTTCAGGCTCAAGAAGCTCGATTGTCCATTGTATGGACGATGTGTGAATAAATCTTTAGCTTCACCTACCCGGTTACGCCACTACCCCCCATCGCAACCCCCCTCCCAAAAAACAAACATTGGCCAGTCGCAGCTACAGGAATTGACTGAAAGTTAGATGGGAGGGTCACCATGGAGTCGAGTCAGCGTTCCATGCGAAAGCGTTACATATCTGCCGAACAACAACCTTCACTGATCTGGTTACGTGAGTTCTACATCGGACACGTAAATATATATTAGACCCTGGGAACTTGAAAGAGCCTAGAGCGAATCATTAGTCGCCTATGGAGCTTTACCTGTTTGTTGATTAACCGTATATATACACTTGTTTTGTTTCCCTGGACTGTGCGCCAACACTGTTCCGCCTTCAACTTGAAACCCCAAGGTATACTCTATATGATATGAATAGTGTTTATTCAGCCACGATTGGGCCATACGCAGACTTTTTATAGACACCACATACAAATATAATAATGCATCGCAAACACAATGACAATACAACGCAGAAAATAAACTACCTCCTATTTAACTTGGTCTAAGTCCAAAATACGCCAGTGATCCTCAGGAAGAACGATAAAACGTCACCCTAACGACTCAAACTCAACAACTCAAATCCTGTGTTAACCAATCACGCCGATCGTTGGGGAGAGCTCTGGTGCCGCTTCCGGCTCTTCCGCTAGGTACACGGCTATTTTGCATCGGCAAGGAGAGTTAGTCATCAAGAGGTATTGAAGATACTAGGGGAAAGGGGGGAGGTATGTCCGTGATCTAAAAACACGGATGGGCATACTTCTGTACACTTTAAAGCCGTTTGTTTCATATTGTTTTGTGTTTAAACACTTTTTGGCGCGCGCACGAAAGATTGATCACTGAGCCGTCAGGCCAGGAACCTCACCGTATAATAACTACCAATTAGATACATACTGGCGAACTGTCAATTTAAAAAGCTCTACATCTCAAAATAATTGTTTCGTTATACTCATCTTCATTGTATTTCCAAAAAAATTTCCAACTCTAGAAATAGTTGTAGGCTTTGTACAAATTTAACAATTCGTTCATTGACAGTTCAATTTCATAAAAAAAAAACATGGATCAGACAACTGCCAACACCTGTAAAGAATTGGTTGTTGTGGACCACCGTCTATACCAGCAAAAAAGTAAGGCATGACACATTGCTATCTCATAGCCTATCAAATTGGAAGGCTTGCCTTTTGGCTAATCTGTACGTGAGGGATGACCATCATCGTGGTCGAGGGAACGGGTATTACCAAGAAAAAATAATCATATAGAACTTCAGTCTTTGGTACCATGCAGCGACTATGAATCCCCCGACAAAACTGAGCAAACTTAGAGGTATTTATGGTAGCTTTTTAGCCGTCTACTCTACTTCCGTCTTCGCCGTTGCTCATCGCAGAGAAAGAAATGAAGGAGGCGTACTCCGCGCGCTGACCTGCTCTTGAGCGCGTCTAAAGAACCAATCAACTTTGTCTTCTACTTTTCCTCAAGGTGGTTTCACAGCGATATAGCTAACTGTAGAGGTAACGAAGCGTGATGTGGCGCGAAGCTACTAACCTCCGCTCGGTCACAGCGGAAAAGATACTAGGGGATACTCGACTCCGCATAGTCATAGGACAGAGATAGGGAGACGGAGGTTCTATCCGATTATTTGTTCTTGCATTGCCGCAAAATATAGCCTAGTTAAATATTCAGTTAATTTAAGAACATTATAATGCATGTATGGAACAGAAAAAGTAATGCATACAAAATATAATTAACACGTAATGTAGTAGTGTTTGATGTGTGGAAATAAAGATTTTTGTCTGAGTATAAAGGGCATTAAGTTTTGAAGTATTAACTCACCGGGTGAAGCAGGCCCGTATCCAGGAATTTAATTCGGGGGGGGGGGGGGGGGGGGGTTGCCGTCGGACAACAAAGTACAAAAAACACATAGATCAGAGGGAAAACCCTATACAAATCGATATTTTTGTATGTTTCGGGGGGGGGGGGGGAGGACGAGCCGAAGCCCAAAAAGTAAGAAAATTAGGAGGAAAAGGGAAAGATGCTAGGCCAATAAAAAAGCCATGGTGCCTGTCCGCGTAGAAAGCTTAGAAAACTCTCATTTCTGCTACACTCGAATTGCCAGACCGCTGATGTGACGGGCAGAAATCATTAATGTAGTTATCGCCACATAGAAAGCGAACGTCTCATTTTGTGTTGTAAAAATAAATTGATAGATACCATGATCCGAACCATTTCGGATACAAGATTCAGTCAAAATCATACTGACATCATAAGTGACCAATCAAACCATCACGACTAGCCAGGATTACATCACCAACTGACCAGTCGTGAGCCCGAAAGGTCGGAGGTGCCCCAGCGGTGTTTAATTTGTTTTATGGTTGCTCCGTATAAAGGGAGGTACCCGAATTTGGAAGGTATTGGAACAGATGGTCGGAGTCGATTCCTGGTTCAAGTCACTAATTATTACTTCTTTTTTCTTGTTCCGAGAATCACGACTAGACCTCCTGGTCTCAAAGTTCAGTAGCTTGAGGTAGGTGCCTCTTTTGGGCAGTCAATTTGAGCCACGGTGCGAAATGGACAGAAATAATGTTTTATTTATTCAATGCTACTTTACGACGTCTGCTTTTCGTGCTAGACGGAACCGCTTATGTGGGCGGGAAACTCAATATGACTAAACGCCAGTGATCCTCAGGAAGAAGGAGTAAGCGTCTCAGTAACGACTCAAACCCTGCGTCAACCAATCTCTGGGAGCAGATGTGACACCCCTTCTGCCTTTCTTCCGCTAGATACCCGGAGATTTTGCATCGGCAAGGAGAAATAGTCATCAAGATTATAATCTGTATGACTAAGTCCAAAACACAGTGATCCTCAGGAAGAAGGAGTAAGCGTCTCAGTAACGACTCAAACTCTGTGTCAACCAATCTCTGGGAGCAGATGTGACACCCCTTCTGCCTTTCTTCCGCTAGATACCCGGAGAATTTGCATCGGCAAGGAGAGATAAGTCGCGTTTTTCGCAATCGCTTGGAACGAAAGTTGCCGTTTTTTGCGATCGACTGTCGACTGGAGGTCCAGTCGATCCGTTTTTTGTCGCTTGACTGGAGATCGACTGGGAACAAAGTCAACAGTCAATCCGATGCACCTTTCTCTTGGAGGTCCAGTCAAACTTGGTGCCAAATTTTGAAAACTCAAACATGTGGACCCAAAAACGTACATTTACACCTCAGGAAGCGCCAGTACTGCAGCAGTTTCAGAGACTGCCGAGGGAAGAGTTGTGGGGATGGACTGATTTAGACCGTTTTTTGAAGGCTTGTTCTCGCTCCCCTATCAAGCGACAAAAAACGGTCAACTGGATGAACCCGGGAACAAGTCCCAATCGCCAGTCGAGCTGTAAAAAACGCGACTATAGTCATCAAGATTATACTCTGTATGACCAAGTCCAAAACACGCCAGTGATTCTCAGGAAGAAGGAGTCAGCGTCTCCGTAACGACTCAAACCCTGTGTCAACCAATCTCTGGGAGCAGATGTGACACCCCTTCTGCCTTTCTTCCGCTAGATACCCGGAGAGCCCGGAGATTTTGCATCGGCAAGGAGTCACCAAGTAGTATTCCCACCGGGTTAGCAGTTCCAGGCCTTTGTTTTCGACTTGTTACTTCACACCGTTGCAAAGAACTGTATCTGGGTCTGTCGGCTCTATCAAAGCCTTCAAAGGGCTCTTTAGAGATTTCATATTATTCGGTCCCGATGGGTTTTATCTCAATGGCTGCTGGTAAGGTAGCCAAAGCGTTGGGATGGTCTTTACCGGTTAAAAGAACTATTTGACAGAATTGTCAGTTAAATAACTACGGCAATTCGACGACATGTTTCTCAAAAGACCCGTCGGTTTCTATGGGTTCTAAAATGTTCCCAAGTTTTCTTTAGCTCTGACAACAGTGTAATAGAACAAGCAGAGGCACCATTTCAGCAAACCTTGGGGGGGGGGGGGCAAATACCAATTTTTGGCCTCCATCCCAAGTTTTATTACTCACTCATTTGTGTCATGTTTTTACTCACTAATTACTGACTTATTTGGCTCCCTTTTCTTTTTTCCATAAAAAATACACACTATTTGCCAAATTGCAGAATTTAATCTGCCAATCTAAATAATGGTAACCACCCTGAAGCAATAACAGCGTGGCTTCTTTTTGCACTTCGAACTCCATATCAAGCGTTATTTCTACAATATAAACCAATATGTAGCAATCGGAGAATATATTGTTTCTATTTTAGCTCGTTATGCTATTCTGGCTGTGTTTATTGTTCTTTCTGAGTGAGTTAGGTGCGCCAAAACTACACGATGTCTAGGTACCCTAAACGTTGTGTCGATTTCATTAACGGAAGACCAGCAAGTTTATTGCATCATGCAGTCTTAAGTTTCTTCTATAGGCTACAGAAGAAACACTAAGCGTGAAAAAACCAGGACCTGTATCGTTTAATTTAGCTTAAAGGATCTATCTTACTTATCTGCCTTACTTATCTATCCCTATTTTCCATATGGAATTATAAGCTTAAAAGTTCCCTTAGCCATTGCTTGACCTTCCGACGAGATTTATTTCGTTTTACCAGCCGAGCCGAGTTTCAGAGTCATGCCGGGGACACGTCTATTCGTCAACTTGTAGATTCGTCCGAAAAAAGTCACATCCCCCACTTTTCCCGACAGTTTTCCCACCCGTCAGATGATCATAAATATCCGTCGATTCGCCCTCCCGCTGATTTGCCTACCGTCAATTCGCCCAACATCGTTTACTTAAGCGTCGATTCTCCTCACTAATCAAATCCGTTGATTCGCCCCGTTTTAAAAATCCGTCGATTCATGCTGCCCTCGTAAAAGTCACCGAAGGTTCAAGGTCCGCTGACAACTCTTTCAAAAATAAGGGCATGAGATGTTACAGAATTTTGTTTTTGATTTTGGAAGACTTGATAGGCCAAAAGTATATCTTGTGTCTTAGACTTCTTTTCTTTTGCTTCTTCTTTTTTTTTTACCACGCCACGCACAGTTTATTTTGCGTCCAACCTCCGCTTCAGAGAGCGGGAAGTCTGGATCGAGCGGACAAGTGCCAACAAGAAAATCGGTAATTTAAAGTTCAACTGAAAAGACAACTTATTTTTTTATTATTATTATCGATCTGAATACACTGCAGTATTTAGAGTATGTTAAGGGATTTTATAATTTGTTCACTATTTGCTCTAATATGACGTTCAGGATATCTACGGCCGTCCTAACATCGCAAAATTCTACTATGACGCGGGAAACTTGAATCTCACTGCAAACGCGGCTTTCCAATGGCCAGTGATCAGCTAGTTTAAGGTAGCTCAATGCGTGAATACTCATTTTGTGTAATTAATTCCATCAGGCATACAACACAGGTACAAGCGCATAGACGTACCACATATCCGACAGGGAAATTCCACCATATGAAAATCGATTATTCGTGAATAGCGGAGCAACAAAGTAGCGCATTTTCATCGGGTCTTTAAGCCTCTCTAAAGGCGTACTCTCGCCGTTCGCGGAGGACTTCCCGGGGAATCGAAGGGAACGGCGAGAATAAAGGGAGTCACTCCGTGCGGACCGCGCGGACCCCGGGTGCGGAAAACAACGAGAACACGGGGAATGCTTCAAAAAGGGGAAACAAAATATGCAGTTGACGGAGTTAGTCCGAATCCAATTTATTTTTGGTTTGGTTTATTCTGATTGCTTTTAATTAAAATCTACAGTGCACCATTAAATTTACAGTGCACCAAAACCTGCAAAAATTGAATCCCCTCCGAATCTGAAAGAGTCCTTTTTGATGATGGTGATGATAAATCGGAGGATTGTCCGTCCGGGGACTCGCGAGGATACGGGGAGTGAGTCCCTGGGACAAACAAAAACGCCGGAATTCCTAAAAAGGAGTTCTCGGGGAACGGCGAGAATACGTCTTCAGTGAATAAGTCATGGGTAACTAGCTTGTCCCGATCCCTTTTCGGTTATATTTTAACGGGTTATTGGTATTTTAGCAAAACGATACTTCTGAACCATTTTATCGTGAAAAGATCATTTCCAGTAAGAGTCGTTCTTAACTGAGCAGCATCAGGCGTGGAAACAGGGTCGGAAATCTTCTCCGTCCGAACCTTCAGTCAGTTATCATTAAACCCTAATGGCCCTTTGACCCTGACGAGAAAGTAAACACACTAAACCATAACTTGAAATTGTATGCTAATTACGAAGTCCTGCTCAGGCATAGATTGATAATCCCAGCCGCCAAATGGCAATCTATACCTCAAGCTATGCGTCACTGCTAATGAGATCCAGGTTAAATCAGTCACTACTAATTCTGAAGCACAAAGCTTCGTGTGCGTGTCGAATTTTTTTCGCTGAGGTTTCGTCAGGTTTCTTATTCACAGTCTGAAGACATGCATTCCGTGATACAAATTTTTATTATAGGTATAACAGGCTCTGCGCTGTTGCAACTTTCGTAACAGATAACAGAGGGATGCGCAGTTTCAACAGACAACACTTGGGATGTAATCTGTTGGGATTTTGAAACGTTATGCATTAAATGGTATGCATAAGAAGCATTGTCAGGAAGAGTTGAACATCTACCGAAAAAGCATATGCTGACTTTTCTGTCTGTCGTCATGATTTAGGAAAAAGTCGGCAGATGTTTTTTCGGCGTTTTTCTGCTCTTCCTGGCAACGCTTGTTATGTATAACATCTAAGCATAATGTTTTCAACATCACAACAAATTAAATCCCAAGTGTTGTCTGTTGAAGCTGCGCACCTTGTGTTATCTGTTATGAAACTTCTGACAGTGTGTCGCGTGTCAGTGTAATTATGGAGCGTTCATGTTGCAGATATTCAAGTCCCTTTATCTGAAAAGAGAGATCTGATCGGTCCATATTGTCTGAACGAGTCCTGAGACTTTTCTGATATACCTAAGCTCCTTGTATTATCAAAGTGTGTAAACACAACCTGTAAAAATTTTAGTCGAGCGCATGTCTCAGTCGAGTGAAGCCTGGTGTCTATAGAATGCTAATCGTTTCCGCGTCATGGCGCGAAACAAAATCGAAAAATCCTGATCTTCAGGAAGGAGTAAGCGTCTCCGCAACGACTCAAACTCAACGACTCAAATCCTGTGTCAACCAATCACGGCGATCTTTCGGAGCAGATGTGACACCACTAGCCTACTATCCCGATGAAAAGTGTGTAGCCTGCGTAGTTGTATGATAGCTGTACGAAAAAGTTGCATCTAGTGATATGTAATAGTAAAGAGTACTGTCATTTAATGTGCCTCAGACTGGGCCAATCTTAAGTAGTTGTATCCAGTAGCATCCTGTCTTGCTTTAGTAGCATCCAGTCTTGCTAATAGTGACATGCAGTAAAATGCAGTAACACGGTAGCCTTGGAGTAGAAGCATGTAGCAGCATCAGTTTGTACTCCATGCTACTTTTTCGTACAACTTCATACTACTATTCTGAGATAAATTTTTCATCGGGATGATAATGAGCGTGTCCGAATTCAACTTTTGAACAGAAAATGCTACATTAACTCTGCAATTTTTGTAACGTTTTGGTTTCGGACTAGAATTTTCGTGAAATTTTACGCGCAATTAATAGCACGAAAAATGTCACGAGAAATGCTGCGACGATGCAGCATTTTATGCGGAATTTTCAGGAAGAAGCGGAAGGCGTGCTGAAGTGGTGATATGTAAAAATGAATAGTAGGAGTTGTGTAGGGCAAAATGGCCTGAAAACACTAGAACAAATAGTTACAGATGGTTGTTTGAAGTTAAAAAAAAACAGATTAAATTCATTTGAATTAATATCAATAAAAATAATACGGTACTTTTTTCACTGTGGGATGACAGGAAAATATACTTAAATTATTCCTTTTCAAACGAAAAAAAATATAAGGCAAAAATAGATCAGAAGTATAAATTAGAGTGGTTCTACCTTTTCTCACAATCCCAGAAAGCTTAATGTAAAAATAACGCTGTGTTCACTCTTGTCTGAAAGAATTTGAACTGAAACTCATCAAGTTTGACCTAATTCCCAACAGCAGACTGCTTACTGTCCCAAGAGTCATCAAAAATCACATTCCAAAGGATTTATAAAGCCCCATCGGTGGTCGCGATGAAAGTACGCGCCGATTTTCAACCGCTAATTATGCGGAACATCGGCCGATTTTCACTACCGTATTGCTCAAAGTTTTTGTTCTCTTCTGCTGAAACGCAAAGTCGCCACATTTTACAGAAGAAATGAAACTATCTAATTCGGACACTTTTGCGACATTAATTGCAGAATTTTATGCGAAATTTTCCTGGGCGACTGGATTCGGACACGCTCAATGTTACTTTAAAGTCAAGGTTGAAAAATGGTAAATAAGAACGATAAAAAAACAAAAAATTAAAACGGATGCTCTTTTGGGCAACATGTCACGATGAATAGGGAAAGCCTAGCGAGTACATTACCCCTCCAATGACATGTCCTATGAGCCCCCCACCTCCCAATACCAGTTTCGGCATTTCCATCTGAAATCCCCTGAAAACATGTATAGGCAACAGAGGCGTCATTTTGCAGAAACCTACGGGGGGGGGGGGGGGGGGGGGGGGTAATGCCGAAATTTCGGATCCTTAGCTCGGTCTGATAAGGTCAGAGTTTGGTGAAAGATCTTATTAAAATCCAGTTTAGGCAACTGCTTGTCGTAATGATCTCAAATCCCTTTCTTCCTATAGATTTCTTGATTTTTCATATGAAGCTGCCCTCCCCCTAGGGGGGGGGGGGGTAAACTGACGTTTCTGCTAATGAATCTCTGGAATCAAAACTTCTCTAAGGAATCTGTTGGAATCTGGTAGCTTTAGAAGTTTATTTGCTTAGCTTGCGTTAAAGCTATAAAACTAATGTCTTTGGTGCCCAGAACCAACATACAGTGGTTTTCCTTCGTAAGTCTAAGCTTGCGGTGAAAGAAAGTTGGCAGCTAGAAAAGTTCAATGGCACACCCGCGGCCCAAAAATAAATGCAGTTCTTCTCGTCACCGTGGGCTCATTAACGCTAATAACCCTAATATCCACAAGCGACGAAGTTCTCCATTGTTTGTATGACAGATAGAAAGAATGGAGAAACAAATAGGATGTTTTTAGTCACTGCCACCGTTAGAGGAAAAATATCCAATTTAGACCGAAGCTAAGGATTTGCAAGTCATGTTGCCGAGACAATACCGTATCTGGCATCAGCCGAGAATATTATGTTTCATCATGGGACTGTTGATATCCGATCCAACGTCCCGATATTTCGATGCTGTTTTTACCGAGGGGTTGCCCACTCTCGCTTTTAGTGTACATTCAGGTGCCCGGTGCCGCACTGCCCAGTCGGTGCCCGCACCGGTTGCCACGTGTTAAAACACCATAATAAGCATTTTTAAAAGCGTTTGAAAGATGAATCACCTAATTCATGGCCGGCACCGGTGCCGACACCGCCAGTTTCGGTCGGTGCCTGCCGGTGCCGAGAAAGGGTGCACAGCAGGTGCCACGATTCGGTAACCCCTCGGTTTTTACGGCACTTGGGGCCGTAGCTATGTGCGGTAATAGGTATGCCCCTCATAAAATTCCTCTCAGATTAGTTCTTTTTTGGCCGCTATGTGAGCTATCGTAAAGAAAACAATGACACGTCACTTCTTGGATCGAAGCAAGTTCGAAAGAAACTTATCCTGTACTAGGCTGGCTTACAGTTGGGGTGTGTAACTTGAACGTCATCCATAGATTTGGATTTAGATTTATTAATTGCTAAGCAGCCCGAGGGCCATGGCAACAAAAAATCACACAAAAATATCACATACTAGAAGAAAACACACCATACAAAATAACAACACAAAAGAGAGAAAAGGCTCCTCCTTAATCTTTCTCTTCTCTAATAACCATTTTCAATACATTTATACGGCACCGGTATGTATTTGAATCTCTAACCTAGCTAATATTCATGCACAATAATGGGCCAAACAGTAGTTTAAGTAAAATAAAAAAATAAAAAATTGACGGCACAAACTGTTATTCTTATTCTCTCGCTTGCCCAGTTTATTCTTCCCCTTTTCTCTGCCAGGTTACGGCGTCCGGCATTTTATAATTCGTTCATGGGTGGCCCCAGACCCGTATCCAGGAATTTATTTCGGGGGGGGGGGGGGGGGGGGGGGTTGCCTAAGTGCAAAAAAGACAAAGATCAGAAGGAAAAACCTATAAAAATGATGATTTTTGCATGTTTCGGGGGGGGGGGGGGGTCAACCCCCCCCCCCTGGTGGGTGTCTGAATTATCCAGTAAAGATAAACGAATTTTGAAGGACCCGCCGTACGTATACTGCCAATGCAATCTACTTACGTAATTGCATTAATTAATTCTTAAACCCGGAGATCCAAATTTCATATGTTACATTATTAACCCGCTAACAACACCTGACTAATCATTACACTTCCCGTGATTCACTGTTTTCCGTGCGCATTATGCTGCCGACCAGTGTTCACATATCCTGCTGTTCATGTGTAAAACCGGTTCTCTAAATTTCGCCAAATTTTTGCTAGAAGGAAAAGGCTTAAAACAGCCTAAGCCATGATAATTTGTTAAAGGACACCTGAATGAGAGTACCAAGTATCATCCCTATCTGTATGACTTCCGTTAGCATTGCCTGCAGAAAACCCAATCCAAATACCCAAATAGGGTTTCCAAGCTATGATTTTTTCTCCATTTTGCATCTGTCCTTATTCCAGTACCAAACAATTTTAGAAATGAACAAATGTCTCCAATCAACCCTTCTTCTGGACTATTTTTTAACCAGTTAAGCCCAAACGTACATCTAGAAGAAATTCCAATACGATCCGGCCAGCGCTGCACAAGATTTGAATGAATTGCGCTTTTTGTCTTGGAGTCTGCACGTGCAAACCTCCAGAAACGAACATCCGTATTTTGAAGACGTCACGCTCAGGAGAAGAATGCTCTCAGTGGCCATGTCTGTACATGCATTCTCCATGGTGTGTTCAAGTATGGTTTCATTGTTCAATTGTCCTTTAAAAAAAGAGCTTAGTTCTACAGTATTCATATAGTTTGAATACTGGAACAGTAAAGAGAAAGCAGAAGCACCTGGCTGATTTTAAGTTCTTATTTATCATGCCCTTAATCCCATTTGACTGCTTTAACGGCGAAAAACAAAACCAAGATAGTCTAAAATTTAGAGAAATTGTTCAAAGAAGCATATATTACCCAGAAAGGCCGCAAGCAACCCAATCAATACAAAACCGTAATTAAAATATCCAGATAGGCTACAGCAAAACTCAAGCCACAGAAAAAACAACCGCCGACTCACAAGAAGTTGATGGAGCTTTACAGACGTACAGGTGTTGCCAAATTTGCGCGGGCCCAGAAAATTGATCACCAGTCAGAACACTGTCGGAAGTTCCTCCAGCATAATGTCACCACTCCCAGAACAAGCCAAGCTAATTTATGACTATATGGATTTTATGCTAAGCAGTAACTCACAAGACTGACTGAAATGTTAAAATTTAATTCAGAACGGCAGTAGCCACGTGTAACTTTTTTGTTTTGTTTATTTGGGTGTTATTTGGGATATCCTTCGTCGGAATAAAAATAGCTAATAGGTATTGTTTAGACTGAAGCGAAGGATTTGCCCCCGAAATACCACTCAGTATCACGAACAAAACCCCAAAAGGTGAGAAATCAGAAATGACAGTGGTCATGTGCAACTTTTTTTGTTTTGTTTTTTCAGATATGGTGTTATTTGGACCTGCTTTGTCGGAATAAAACTAGACAGACAAAAATATGTCGATTTTAAGCTGACTCTTAGACCAGAACTGACGCCTACAACAGTTTTCAAATATACCACTCAATAATACAAACAAAACCACAAAACCTAGAAGTCAGAAAAGACAGTGGCCATGTGGAACTTTTTGTTCAGATATGGTTTATTTGGACATGCTTTGCCTAAAAAACTGGATAATTTTTATACCGGAGTTGAATGCTGAAAACCTTTTCCCAAAAATACCACTCAAAACTTCAAACAAAACCACAAACAGCTAAGATAGACAAGCAGACTTGAAAAGGAAACAGGTATGTCGGCTACCAACGATAGTTTTATTTCACGGTTTTTACATCTCGTGTGCAAACATGGTTTATTCTGAATATGTCAAAAACACGAAAAACACGAGTTTTAGACTTTAATTAAACGGGTGATGCAGGACAGTGTGATGATTTTCTATAGCTTGCTTTGCAGCTCAATTCAAGAACTAACTATCGATTGACATAACCTTTTGTTCCAAAAACCTCGCTTGTATATTTGGCTGGTTAAGCACTTTAGCTGACCTTCTAATTAATAAAGGACCGTTCAGTATTCAATCACTTAAAAAAATGGTTGTAGAAATAGCTGTTACGGTAACGGGTTTTCAAACGTTAACATTTTGAAAAAGCGGAACATACCGTTCTTGCTACAAATTAAGTTTGTTTTAAGACCAATAAACGAGAGTCTTTCCACATTTTTCCAAAGTTCACAGTAGTTGGAACGTTTGACCGGATGCGGTACTGAATTAATTTTCTTTTATTACAGTATAAAATAATCATGGCGTAACCTTGGAACTTAGCCAAGAATTGCTGAAATTATGCCATTTAGGAATTAACATGATTTTCCGGAATCACAAAACATTGACTTTCTCACTGTTGTTACTAGTAACGACCTTTTCCCGCTCCCTAAACTGTGGTCACTGATGATACTAGCTTTTGATGATCCATGCTTAGTGTTCATGTGATCGCATGTTTGCTTAAAAATAACGGAAATAGGAAAATGGTAAGTAATAGTTCAAAAGGACAGAAACTTTTATAATGGAATTCCCGTATCCCGTTTCTTTGTGGATCGACTAAAACCAGGAACGGAAGGGAACGCGAGAAAAGCAGGAAGGCATACTAAAACGAAGAAGGCTGTCGCCAGAATTCGCCGCACCGTTCCCTTCCTCTATTTAGTATTCTTTGAGGGGTCGGCAACTTTTCAAATTCAAAGTTCACCTTCCCTTCCTCGCTTTAGTATCCTGACATGGGTAGGCATTAAGTTCAGTGAGGGGTCGGCAACTATACAAATTGTAATTCACCTTTTCATTTCTTGTTCTGACGGTAGGCGACAAAAATTCTCCGAGGCCAGCGGGGGTCGGCAACTATAACAATTCTAATTCACCTTTTCGTTTCTCGTTCTTACGGTAGGCAACTAAAATCCTCGGATTTTAAATTCGAAGTTCACCATCTTATAGTTGCCGACCCCTCAAAGAATACTAGATAGAGGAAGGGAACGGTGCGGTGAATTCTGCGACATCCTTCCTCGTTTTAGTATGCCCTTCCTCGTTCTAGTATGCCCTTCCTGTTTTAGTATGCCTTCCTGCTTTTATCGCGTTCCCTTCCCTTCCTGGTTTTAGTCGATCCCGTTTCTTCGTAACGGCCAAGGAGACTTGGGGTAAAAGAATTAGTTTTAAATCGGGATTAAGGCTGTAAGCTTACCAGTTGGGGCAATGTGTAAATATTCTCTTAGAGCAAAAGGGAGGATCAGTTCTTACTTTTCTCACACGTGAGGAAGTAAGGATGAAAATATAGTTAATTTGGTGAGGAAGAAAAGAGGCATTTGATGACAGTGAGTATAATGAAGAATGGATGGTAAGGAATATGAAGGATGAATGAAAATCTGCGGTGTTTGAATCTGACGAATCTGATGATGGCGGTTAGAACGAGTATCGTAGGTTAGGGGGATTTTGTATAATCTTGTATAAAATCCACTGATTGAACTGAATTGAATTTAATTTATAACCCGTCAAGGTAGAGACGGAGTATGGTAAAAAAAAATAAAAAGAAAGAAATACAACAACAATAAAAAAATAATTAGTGGTCAATAAAACCGAAACATCATGGAGTTCCATGGTTAACTAGTGACTGAATTGATTGCTCTTTCCCCGATTTGCAACTCTTCTCCGATTCAAATAAGGCAAATGTTCGTCAATCTTTTTTAAATTTGCCAAATATCTGCTGCATTTGCCCTAATTCGCCCTAAGTAACTCCTTTTTGATACAAAATTTCCAACTGGTACTGCATGTAAGATTATTAATAAAAGTGTGGGAATCTTCAAAATTTGCCCCATCCATCCCTGATCGCGTTCATTTATTCCAAATATTTCTCCCTGTTTTATTCCCTATACATTTACGCATGCGTTACGGTTGGTCTTCCCTCGCCTTAAAACAAAACTCCCCACTTTTAGATAACTTAATCGTATTTTGCATTCTAGCGCTTTAATCCTCCACCGGATTGCACTGTCCTATACCCGTGATAAAAATCGCCAAATTCCGTGATTTCCAGTTACGAAAGTCCGATGTAAGAAGTAGTTTTTACAGTGTGTTGGGAGATCCCATGAGCTCGCGTGGAACAGAACGAGCGGAACAGCACTTAGATCCCACAAATTGAGATTTCATGTCTTTTGTTTCTTTTTATCTCTTTTCTGCATACTTCTTTTGCATTTTTGAATAATTACTGCTTCTGAAGTGACATCCGACTGTAGGCTATCCCACCATTACGTCCCAGGGATGGCCCAGACGATAAATTAATGATTGGGACAAAATGGAGAACTTTGTTCTTTCTACTCTGAAACTAACATCACAACAGATAAGCAGAGTAAAGGTCCATTGGCCGTTCTTGAGAAGAAAATCAGTTTACAGCTTTTGAAGTTATAGCAAGCCAATTTTTTTTTTCCCAATCATGGCTGGTCTTATTTCCTTGAGGAGTTATAAATAAATTGAATTGAATGTATGTAGGCTAATGTTTTGTTCATATAACGTCGCATCATGATGGGTATCATATTTAGTCGGCGGGGAAAATACTAGAGGGCGATTCTGGCGGTCTGAAAAGCTCCGACAGCTTATACGCCGGCTGTTTTTTCGACTTCGGCTAAAACTCACTTCGTTGTTCTCGCGCTCCCCTAGTTTCCGCCAGCACTTGGAAAGCGAATACACTTCGCGAGTGGAAAGTGATTTCGGCAAGTCAGTGCGAGAAGTTGTAAAGGTGCAACTGAGGCGCAACTACTTTTCGTTTATTCTTGCGCGCGGCGGATTCTCGCTTTGCTTTTCGGAAAGCGAATCGAACAGATCGCCCTTAAATACGTGCTCGTTTCACATCTGTCCAACTGCTCTGCCTTTACCGCTCACTGGTGAGGCAAGAAAATTCGTCTCTTTCTGAGGAATATCCTTAAAGGACACCTGAATGAAGAGTACCAAGTATCATCCCTATCTGTATGACTTCCGTTAACATCGCCTGCAGAAAACCCAATCCAAATACGAAATAGAGTTTCCAAACTATGATTTTTGCTCCATTTCGCAGCTGTCCTTATTTCAGTACCGAACAATTTTAGAAATGAACAAATGTCTCCAATAAACCCTTCTTCTGGAATACTTTTTAACTAGTTAAGCCCAAACGTATATCTAGAAGAAATTCCAGTACGATCCGGCCAGCGCTGTACAAGATTTGAATGAATTGCGCTTTTTGTCTTGGAGTCTGCATGTGCAAACCTCCATAAACGAACATCCCTATTTTGAAAACGTCCCGCTCAGGAGAAGAATGCTCTCCGTGGCCATGTCTGTAAATGCATTCTCCATGGTGTGTTCAAGTATGGTTTCATTGTTCAGGTGTCCTTTAAAGGACTCCTCTTGCTTCTTATGCCTGTTTTTATCATCCCAAGCTCGCTTATGGGACTATAAGCTTCTGAAATTTCCGCTTTTCGCCTTCCTTTCATTTTGTACTCAGGGCTTTTTAGCGCTTTTTCGGCCTAGCCGAGTTTTACCCGTCACGCAACTCAAGCTTCACTCAAGCTTTTTAGCGCTTTTTCGGCCTAGCCGAGTTTTACCCGTCACGCAACTCAAGCTTCACCGAAAGTTTCAAGGTCCACCGATGACTCTTTCGCACATAAGAATTTTAGAAGATCAAAGTAATGTTCTCATTTTGGAAACATGGCGAGCCAATCAGGTCTATCTTCTGATTTGGACTTATTTTGATTTTCTTGGTTTTCCCTCTTTTAAATCATCGTGCGTTTTCATTTTTTCAAATATTTTTGCGTCCAGCTGCCGCATCGAAGAGCGTGAAGGCTGTAAAGAGCCGAGAAGCACTAACAAGAAAATATTTAATTTTGCGAGGAAAATAATGATATTTTCGAATACGGTATTCCTGAACCATTTCATCGTGAAAAGATAATTTGTAGGAAGAGCTGTGCTTTAAGGTGTAGACACACGACCAGGTTTTAGCCCCTCGATTTTCTCAGTTTTGACCACTTCCAGCAAAAACAATACTAATGATGCTGCTGAAAGTCGATAGTGAATTCCAGTTCGAGACACCGGACCCTGAGTTCTCTCCGCATTCATTAGCTATTCTGTGAACCTGACTGTGAAATATTGGTGATCATTAGTCGAATACCGTGTGATTGGAAAATCGCCGCCTGCCAGACGTACACCAAACATGGCGTACACCATTGAGATACTCTATATCAGTGTTTCCCAACCGGGGATAAGCGTACCCAAAGGGGTACGCCAGACCCTCGTAAGGGGTACGAGAAGGTCCATAATCTCTGAATTCGAAAATGTCTGATTTCGTCAAGAAATTAGAGTTTTCGGTCAGAAACATCGCAAGTGTTTTCCCGACTCTTGACCAGTTTGCGGACGATCAAGTAATTGACAACCTTGCAGCCTCAAGTATCCCATTTATTTGTATACATTTCTGCGCATTAATACCATTCCGTCTCTTTGTCGTTCTGATCTTAGTAAAATAGTAGAACAACGATTCTTCAAAAAGGGGTACGCAACTTTTTGAACCTTAATTAGGGGTACGCGGTACGAGAAAGGTTGGGAACCACTGCTCTATATGACGAAGTCGAAAACACGACAGTGATCCTCAGTAAGAAGGAGTAAGCCTCTCCGTAACGACTCAAACTCAACGACTCAAATCACGGCGATCTTGGGTCAGTTTTGACACCACTTCTGCCTTTCTTCCGCTAGGTACCCGGAGAGGCCGGAGATTTTGCATCGGCAAGGAGAGATGTCACCAAGAGTATTCTACTACAGTAGTTGCGTTTTTGATCGAAGTTTGAAGTTATCTTCAACTTCAAAGGTCTCTGCTTAAATACCGTTTTCGGTAGCCGGTCACAGTTCCTTCGTCCTCCAAACTCTGACTATCGCACTTCGTGCGCTAGCAAGTTCGAAGTTTGCTTGAATCGTTGAAACGTCGACCTGGCAAGGATCGCCGGAGTCGTAAAAACACTAATTAAGCAAACGGTGAACTTCGACGGCGTTCAAAAACGGAAATTAAGCAACCGGCTAAGCGAACGGCGAAGAAAACTACGATCAAAAACGCAACTAGTGGCTGCTCTAATTCTAGCAGATGGTTTAATCCAGTTGCCGACGATACGAGGTGTTGCCTACTCTCAACTTTGGTGTACAGCAAGTGCTGAGTGCCGGTGCCGGCCCGGTTGCCGCTTGTTAGTACATTTAAATAAGAATGTTTTGAAGAGAGCATCGTCTAATTTATGTCCGGCACCACTGGTCTTCGGTCGGTGTTGGGAATTAGTTTACAGTAGGAGCCAGGGGGTGGGAAATCCTTCGGAAGATGTAGCTTTCTAAGGAAAAGTCCGATGTGGGAGTAGAAATGAGAACCTTAAGCAACTGTTGTAAGAATTTGACATCTTGAGTGAATTTTGTTAGAAATATTTGGTGGAGATGAAAGGTTGTCGAATGAAGAGTTGATGTTCAGCTTTATGGGGCAGAATTGTGTTATGAGTTCACTCAACCGAAAGCCATATTTAGAACATAAATAAATAAAACAATGCGGTAACACAGAAACAAGAAGATAAGCGGATACTTTCTTCAAGTTTCCCAACTCCCATGTTCCCTTTCCCCAGATATTAGCCTACATGTGAATAATGACTGGATTGTGCAGTTTTAAAAACACGAAAAAATTGGCAGTGTCCCCATTTGTTTCCAAATTGGCACACACCTTCACATATTACTAAATAGATCTTAAAACTTGCTCTCGTATATCAGTATTCCCCTAACCATACAAAAAACAAGTCCTTTACTAGCCTTGTTACATAAACTCCTACACTTGCCAAATCGCTTCTCAAAATATTCGATTTATGTAGACTAGAATTCCGATACATAGAGTTTGCAAAGGTGACGACGACGAACTAAAAGACCTTGGCTAAAGCCAACGATCTTTCTAGATTAATCAGGAAGAAATCACGATGAAGGCTAAAAAGCGCTGATGTTCATAGCAATAAAAGAGCAGTTCTAGCTCAGATTCCAGTTCGGTCAAGCAAAAAAGGTGCTGACCCAATCACGTTCCTATGTAACATTTAAGCTGATGATTGACCGTGTTCCGTCCTACTTACCGTGGTTACTACGCATGACGTCACGAAGTCTGGCTTTTTGCCGTCAAGGCTGGAACGACGTTTCTATTTTCCAGCAGAATATCATGTCACGGGCGAATCCGACCAATCATGTTACAGAGATCCGTGGTTACTACGCTTACTACACTCCCGAGCGTGGTAAGCAAATAGTTACTATTGTTTACTATTTCGAGAAGGTTGGAACGGTCAGCGTAGTAGCTTTTGGTGAGGTTGGAACGGAAATAGTAACTAATAGTTACTATTTGTAGAAGGGTGGAACACGCTCATTATTACACCGTCACGATAAGACAAAGTCCAACCCGACGCGAAGAATTTGAAACCCTATGAGCGTGTTCCATCCTACTTACCGTAGTTACTACGCATGACGTCATGAATTCTGTTTTTTTACGTCATGGCGGAACGATTTTTCTATTTTCCAGCAGGATCTCACGCCAGGGGCGAATCTGGCCAATCACGTTACAGAGATGCGTAGTTACTACGCTTACTACGCTCCCGAGCATGGTAAGCAAATAGTAACTATTAGTTACTATTCCGACAAGGTTGGAGCGGTCAGCGTAGTAACTTTTCGTGAGGATGGAACGGAAATAGTAACTAATAGTAACTATTGTTAGAAGGGTGGAACACGCTCTATGTGACTAAGTCCAAAACATGCCAGTGATTCTCAGGAAGAAGGAGTAAACGTGTCCGTAACGACTCAAACTCAATGATTCAAATCCTGAGTCAGCGTAGCTGTGACACCGTTTCTTCCGTTCTTCCGCAGGCACCCGGAGATTCTGCATCGGCAGTGAGAGACAGTCATCAAGAGTATTCCAACAGAAGCCTGCGCTTCAGTGGATAGTGAAGTGAAGCCCAAGAAATGTTAAACTGAAGAATGTAAGGTCACTTATGAAGAAAGCCCGCTGTTGCATGTGCGTGTTTAAAAAGACTGACAGATCTGTTGACAATAAATGCGACAAAATTGCAGGCTTACCTGTTCGACAAGGTTCTGAGTACAGGTCTTCTGTAGAAAACTACGAGTAAGATCGAGTTGGAAACTGTTCCAAGAAGAAAGATGAGACTCAAGGTCACGTCCACTAGAATTGATATGAGCGCTGATGTCATATCATCTTCGCTCATCGAAGGATCTGAAACAAAATATTTATATGATATGATATGATATTTATTGCAAAAAGCCTCGCAAAAAGCCAACTGACCATAGCAACTACCAAATATTTATAATGTATGAGGTTCTTCTTGCAACCTTTTCCTGGTTGTGTAAAGTTTTTCACTGAAGAAATGACAGGATTCGTTACTAGCCAAAAGCTTTGGGCGAGAGACCTAGGTATTTACTGACTGAGTGGTCGTTTTACCAACTTTTTCCAGAAAAAACGACTGTTTTGTTGTTTGCAATGAGTGAGTGGCCAACATTGACTTTTTATTTTTAAATAACCGTCGAGGTTGTTATTCTGATAAGAACCGAGATGGAGGTTTGTTAACTATTATAACTTTTTGAATAAAAAATTTTTATAGGCAGGACTTATTCTTCTTTTGTTGTACGTATTTGTTACTTTTGTAGGGAATTTTTGTTTACTGAAATGGCAACTGTAGCCTACTATAGAAATATGAAAATGACTACTGTTGTGACCCGTGCATTTCAGTTCCCCTCTGTTTGAGACTGAAGGAAACAACGAGATCCATACTAGTGTGGAAGTTAGCCCTTGGTAAGACCACATTGGGCTCCTCGCTGGTTCCAACGAAATAGCTAAACAGACGCTCTCAAAGGTCACCAAGGAAGCCGATTGAGAATTGGTCTGAGAAATAGCACTGAGAAAAACAGTATGCTCACAAACAGCTCCTTGACCATGTAAGAAAGCGATTCCCTCAAGATCATTCTTGGCTACACATACTCTTCTTCCGAATATTCTCAGAATTCTCTATATGACCAAGTCCAAACACGCTCCAAGGGAAGAACGAGAAAATTCAACAACTTAATCCTGTTAACTAGTCACGGCGATGTTTGGGAGCAGCTGTAATACCGCTTCCGGCTCTTCTACTAGGTAAACGGCGATTTTGCGTCGGTAAGAAGAGTTATTCATCAAGAGTATGTGGTCTCTTTCTGAGAGACGCTGTCTTCTCACAATTCAGTTCGGGCAGGATTGTCTCCTATCCCCTGACAATCGGGACGCGCTGTTGGAGATAGAACCGAAGCGAGGGATTCAACAGCAACGCGTCTTGGGACGAAGTGCGACGAGAAGCACTTCCTGGTCTTCCGTGTTTTGCCCGACAAATATTTGCAGGATTTTATTTCTTGCGTATAAAAAGAACCCGAGGAGCCGACGAGTATTTCTTCTGTATTCCTTATGTATAAAAATAACCCGATATGCCGTAGAGAATACCGAGGCCCGACGAAAAGCATGCAGAATTCGATGTCTTCCTTCTTTTCCCGACAAATGTTCCAACACTATTTGAAAACTCTTGATGAATTGACGAACTCTTTGTATCGATGAAGAATCGCCGTGTACCTAGCGAAAAGCCAGAAACCTGACCGCAATAGACGTTGTTGATTGATTAGGATATGGATGAGTTTCAAGGATTCGTTCGGGTGACGTTTCTTGTTCTTCTCCAGGTTCACTAGCGTGTTTCGGACTTAAGTCAGATAGAGTATTTAGAAAGTATGGCATACGCATCAGTAACAGATCTGGGTCGATCCAGGATACCTACAGACTGATGTTTTTCCTTGAATACAACTAACCGCGCAGGTTTAACTTAGTTCCTTCACAATAAGAATCAAGACAGTATTATAAACGAAGATTCCAGAAAAGGCGTTTCGGCCAATTCACCTTCCATCGAACCCTTTTCCGGGTTCCGGAACCTTTTTCCGACTGTCGACCGAACCTTTTTCCGGGTATAACCAACGTCCGCCACTTCAAAGTATTAAAACTAGGTTTTCTTGGATTGACGTAGGAGCGGCTTTTTTTTTCTTCAAATATTCAGACAAAGTTAGAATTTGCAAGTAGGGTACTTCTTGGTTATTCATGGCAGCACAACAACCGACAACAACTCGTTCCTCACTCAGTGTTTCTTTATTTCAAGAATTTCCCGAATTTAACTGGTTGGCTAACACCTGCAAGGTAAGTGGCCAAAAAGTATTTTTTAGACACGAGACCAGCAAAGCGTATTTCATTGCGGACAGACTTTTTTAGACGAGCGTAAATAGGCTAGGAAACGGTTTAGAGGGGAGGATCTCCCCGGGGGGGGGGGGGGGTCGGACCTAGGAGTGACGTTCAGAATATCTACGGCCATCCCCATGACGCTAATTCTACTACACGCTAACTCGCTACGCTAACTCAATACAAACGCGGCTTTTCTGTTGCTAGTTGTCGGCTTCGTGAACACTGCTCCCTGCGTGAAAACATATTTTTCGTAAATCGTTTTCGTCAAGCATACAACATAGGTACAAGCGCATAGAGGTATCACAAATCCGACAGGGAAAATCGACTATGCTAAAATCGATTATTCGTGAATAGCGGAACAACAAAGTAAAGCATTTTCATCGGATCTTCAAGCCTGTTTAAGTTGATTGGTGATGGGCAGCTAGATTGTCTTATCTAAGCCCTTTCTAAAACTTTAATCCTAATGCAATCTTCGACGTTTGCTTCACTTCATGCATAGTCAAGGCAACACAAAATTTCACCCATCAAACATTCCTATCCTAAATAGCAACTGATTTCGAGCAAGAAAGAAAGTCAAAGTGAAAGAAGACATTCAAGCTTTAGCTGTTTACAAGCTGATATCCAAAACTCAGTAATATTGCCAGTAGCCTACTAATTCTTCACATTCTGCTTATGGAAGGATTTTTGGAATCTTGGTATCGCGGGAAAACAGAATAGATAAGCAAAGTGGTTACAAACTCTGCCAGTGATGACCTGAAGAAATTAACAATTTTATGTTCTTGTATGACTGTTTATGTCTGGTGGGGAGAAAAGCTTGCCCATATAGTTTCGCTACTTTAAGACGATTTAAATGAAGTACACAAGTGGTATAACGCTAACTTCATGCATGTCAACAAAAGTAAATGTAACGTTGATCATTAATTCCGTAACCAGCCATAGACAGGGGCGTCACGACTGGGGGGGAGGGGGGACCCCCCCCCCAATGCTGTCGGCCAGTCTGTAAAAAAAACGAGACGGCGCGAAGCGCCGCGATTTTTCGTCAAAACAGTTGATTTTTTCATGAAAACAGTCGGTTTTTCTGAAAAATTGGTCAATTTTTCGTCAAAATAGTCGGTTTTTCTGAAAATCAGTGGATCTTTCTGAAAATCAGTCGATTTTTTTCGAAAATGTCATTTTTGTTGTTGAAAACAGTCGTTTTTTCTGCAGAAAAAGTCGGTAAAAATTACCAGCCAGTCAGTAAATACCTCTCCCCCCCCCAACTTTTTGGTTAGTAACGCCTCTGGCCATAGACATACCGTTATTATCTTGATGGTGATTCAGTTTCACTTGTTGAACGAGTTCGTGACCTAGGTGTTTACTTTGATTCGAACCATAGGTTCGATAGCCATGTTTCAGAAGTCACCCGCAAGGCAAACTATCAGCTATTATGACTGAAACGTGCTTCGAACCATTTTGAGCTTGGTTACACTGGGCTCAAAAAACCGCCTATTCGACAAACAACTGAAAATCCCTACGAGACGTGAGATTTGATCGGCTTTGTGGCAGCTTGGGGATAACGAACAACTGCAATTAGGGATCAATTAGGGTTCCTGTAACATAATTATACACGCTGTTTTGCTCTAATTGATCTCATGTATTTAAAACGACAACATTCAGAATTAGTAGTATCTTGTTCTTTTTCTTTTTTCTACTTTTGTAACCCAAAAAGCCAGGAAATGAGCCCAGTGTGACCACGCTCTTTAGGTTCATAGTTCACAAGTCCGCCCCATACTTGAATATTGTGTGTCAGTGTTGTAGCCACTGAATAAGACAGACAGAAAAAGTTTTTAGAAACTTTAGTTTTCATGGCGTCTTATCACAGGCTGAGAGCTTGGTCACACTGGGCTCAAAAACCAGCCACCAGCAGTGGCAGCTTGGGAATAATGAGCAGACTGCAATTAGGGGTTCCTGTAACATAATTATACATGTTTTTTTTTCCCAACTGATCTCCTGAATTTAAAACTACAACATTCAGAATTATTTGTATTTTGTTCTTTTTCTTTGTTTCCACTTTTGCAACCCAAAAAACCAGGAAATAACCAGTGTGACCAAGCTCTGAAAGCTGAGTCGCGGGATCGAGGGAGAAATGTAACCCAAAAGTAGAGATTGCGATAGGTCTGTTGTTGTAGGGGTATGTTGAAGCTCTGATTGGCTCATTTCTACCCGATGAAAAATTTATCGCAAAATAGTACTGTGAAGCATTATGAAAAAGTAGCATGCAGTACTAACGATACGACTACATGCTTCTACTTCACGGCTACCGTGTTGCTGCATACTACTATATGCTACTATTAGCAAGACCGGATGCTACAATGGTAAGACAGGATACTACTGGATAGTACTACATAAGATTGGACCAGTCTGAGGCACATTAAATGATAGTATTCTTTGCTATTACATAGTATTACATGAAACGTTTTCGTACTACTACCATACTACTACGCAGTCTACAAATTTTTCATCGGGTACCACAGTAGCAGACCAGAAAGTAATTACAATACTATCCTTTTTCCTTGCCAACGCGACCCACATTTATGCAAATGTCGATTTACTGACATTAAATGACTTATATCCCATAAAGGACCAGATAAGACAATTCTGCACTATCCACTTTTTAAAGAAATAAGGAATATTGGGAAGTTCCTCAGGTTATCTTTTAAACACCGGAAAGATTTCTTTTGATCGGGAAGTTCTGTTTTTTTGTGATAATAAAGTATTCAGTGTAAATTAAAAATATTAAGAGTGTGTTAGTGTGTATATGCGCATGTAAGATTGTTCACTTTTGTTTCGTTTTGTTGCATGATGGCCGGATGGCTTTAATGTGCAAATAAATCATTCATTCATTCATTCATACTGCCAACATGTCTACCCCAAGCATCTTCACTGAAAATTTGATTTTTATTTACTCAAATAATGAACCTACCGTTATTGAAAAGGTGATACTGGATTTAATTCTTTATATGTTTATACGAAGGTGGCGGTGAAATATGTAGAAAATATGGAAAAAAGAAGTAAACATAACTGAAACAAGTATGAGGCTTTAATGGTAGGGGCAGCTCAATCCTTTCTTGCCGTGAACTTATCGAGGAGTCCAACTCACGCCTTGATAAGCCGCTGTGCATACCACAGTTAGTTTTCAGTAATAACATATTAACATAACTAACATAATATATTAATAGCTCACCTGAATTTAAAATATCCATGTCCGAGCTGACTTGGGTCGCACTGTATCTGGTGGCAGTATTCTGCAAAATTAAAATGTACTATAGTCCGACATTCAGTATACTTGAGCCTACGACTCTTTCGTTACAAGTAGTAGAACAGCCTACTGACTTACAGACCTTATACAATACAATAATTTTAATCTAGCCAAACGACTATAGAAAAATAACACAAAAGGAACCGAAGGAAACAACAACAAGTTAAGCAAAGTACAGCTATAGTCTAGCCGATATCATGAGGCTCATACAACTTTTGCCATATTGGCAATGAAAGGCGTAAGAGAGGGACACATAATACTTCAACAAGCTCATTATCAGATGCCAGGAGACGCTCACGCAAAGAACAACAAGCAGAAACGTGGAGCTGATCAAACGTTGGCAACCGCAAATCAGTACACAGCTCAGTAGCACTAACATAACGAGGCAGCTTATGCAGGAAACGTAGGGTATCATTGTACGCCACTTTAATTTCACATAAATCACGAATAGTGTGACAACAAACAATAGACAGCCCGAAAATATTAGTGCAATAAGCCCGAGAAACATATGATCCAGAGAATTCCACTACACATCAAAGGCGTTTTTCCGCGATCCAACAAAGTGATTGGGTCCGTTTGTGCTTCAGTATTGAGTGTTTCTGCGGTCGTTTGTGTGGCCCAAAAGTTGTGGCTCAAATTCGACAAACAACTGTCGAGGTGATTTCGGCTCGAATTTGGCGGGAAATACAAATTTAGCAGGAAAATAAAGTCTAAATTATAAAATTAACTATTTTATCAGGCACAAAGACATACACCTATATTTAGCGGTTAAAGAGTTACTATAGTTTTACGCGTGTGTATAATGTTATTTTCTTGTATTTTTAGTATGTTGGACCAATTTGTCTGTATTTACTTCACTTTATACTCTCCGATCTTGGAGGTCAATAAAATATTTGAATTTGAATTTGAAAGTTGAGGATCATTTTTGCACAGAATGGCAAGGACGTAAGCCTGAAGTTCTATTTCTTGGGATTTTTTCTGGATTTTCTTTTCACTTTCCAACATTTGATATTACCGCCGTAAAAACAGCATTTCTTCGGGTTTCAAATAATCGTGTTTCCGCTACAAACGCTTGGAAGTGTGTGGCCCACAATTGTTCCTCGAAAAACTCCTCAGGTTATACAACTCATCCTCTTCTTATACAACTTCAACCAGTGTCTAACATTCTCACCTTCACCTCTGGTCGGAACCCTACCAGTTGACATAAATCGCCACCAGTTTACTATCAAATAGTTAAACGTCTTGTTCTCGCGTTCTGACAATTACAGGACTATAATAATCCCAAAAAAGAGAATGTAATGTATTTCCAGGGAACCATGATATGTTGTTCATAGTATTCATAAGGGTTACTAGCAGACCCGTATCCAGGAATTTATTTCGGGGGGGGGGGGGGGGGTTGCTTGCTGGTCGGACAAAAGAGTACAAAAAACACATAGATCAGAGGGAAAAGCCTATATAAATCATTAATTTTGTATGTTTCGGGGGGAGGGGTTAACCCCCTACCCCCCCCCCAGGATACGGCCTTGGTTACTAGCTTTCCTGGACTTCCGACATAAGCTTAGACAAAAATGGGTCATCTGCCCGCCACACTTTTTCAGATAAAAACGTTTAGTTCTTGTGAAAATAATATACTACAAAACAAAATCGACTTTGTTTGAGCTGAGTGATTTACTCGAGCCTACCAAGAATGTACACGTTTCTGCTCAATAACCAGGCAGTGGGGAAGAATTACCGGATTTGTCATTAGAAACGATCGGATTGGATAAATTAGATGGCAGGGATCTAGAGTAGTTATTTATAACCCGGCTAAGGCTAGCTAAACTACAGAGCAAAAATAGCTATAAGATAACATAAATCCATGGAATATATTTGTGAGATTGGAAGCATTTCATAACATAAATAAAATAAAAAAAGAAATTGACGGAATAAGCCAAGAATAGAGTGAAACGGATGCGTGTTTGTCTCTGGGCTTGTTATATGACAGTAATGTTTTTCCTTCTTTCTCTTTGTTTTGTTATTATTCTTTATTCTAATTCCAAAGTCGGGGTCGGAGCCGGGTTTGTACACTCGAATTTGACCAAGTCCAAAGTCGGGGCGGAGCCCCGTTCGTTGATTGAGAGGGGATTCCCAAGCCCCTCAGAAAACCTTGCTGCGACCCTCGGACTCTGCAGCTACCGTCTTCCTGAACAGTTGTGCATTATGATGGGAAATAAGTCAACAACAACAATCATAATTTCTTGACCGTTTTGCTGTTCCTGAAGACCAAGCTTCGCCGGATTACAAATTTTCGATTTAGTCCGCACGAATCCGGAAGGTAAAGCCACGCTAAAAACGTCTGGAAGTCCGGGGTGTTGACCCCGACCAGGCCCGCATCCAGGAATTTATTTCGGGGGGGGGGGGGGGGGGGGGGGTTGCCTGTGGGTTGGACAAAAAAGACATATATCAGAGGAAAAAGCCTATAAAAACGACTATGTTTGTGTGTTTCCGGGGGGGGGGGGGGTACAACCCCCTAACCCCCCCCTAGATACGGCCTTGACCCCGACCCCCCAATTCCAGAATCTGGGTAGGTGTGGAAGAGGCAAACCATCTGAGAGACACAGTAACTATGCAAATGGATAGAGTAGGAGAGAAGTAAGTAATAGTAAGTAATTTATTTATAACCCACCATTTCGAAAACGCGGAGTAAATAAAAGACATAAAGACACAGAAAAAGACACTAATTTTCAATCTTCGGCCAGGAAGCAGTGTAGAAGGTCGTGCGCTGGTTGGGCTCTGTTGTCAATGATTTTTTATGGAGACGAAGAAACATCCAAAAGGATAACACTTGCATCTTGAATAACTTCTCCCTCAATGTATGGTTAGGGAATAGTGAGTCGAAAAGGGAACAGTGAACGACAGTTCTCACTGGGAGAAAAGAGATACGCGAAGAGGACACCAAGGTATTGTTAAGGAATATCAAAATTGTATTTCATGATTATCATCAAAATCCGAAAAGGTTAGGTTGACTACGCGGAAGCCCCAGATCGATCAGAAAGTTTAAGTCTGGCTTTAATTGACCTCGGTGGATACATAAGATTATTGGAAATTGCAAGTATGGAGATTTGATTATAGTGGGAGGCCTTGGCGAATAACAAGTTTTGGACAGCGTAGATTTACGCGCTGGTATTAAAAGTCCCGTTTTTACATTACGAATAATTCACATTATGTGCATGGAGGGAATTTGAGAATCTCTGCGTTCACCACCTGCACACAGGTACCGAACAAAGGGGATAGGCACTTACAAGTGACAACCTAAAGGACGTGAGCCTACGTGCAGTTTTGTCAGTGTTCATAATAAGCACCGTAAGCTGTTGTTCGTATTCATTTTATTTTTTTCTGATTCAAATACTCTGTCGTTATGTAGCCGACAGAGGAAGTCGAATAAGGAAGTCAAATAATAACCATTCAAGATCGTGTTTTATGACAAGAAAATCGCCCACTTCTGACGGTACATTGTTGGCCTTTTTGAAAGGAAGTTACTTTCCGATTGTCCTTGTTCTTTAAGTTATCTGTCATCTTCTGGCCAACGAGAAACAGATTATGACAATTTGTTTTCTTTTATTGGATAAACAAAATAAATATTTAATGGTGCAAAACGGATACGTCAGCCAAATTTTATTGCCAAGGCTGTTTGGCTGTTTGGCTTCTTCAGGCTGTTTGGGAATACAAAATAAACCTGAAATTCCGAAGGCACAGTTTTCCCAGAGGCGTACTAAATAATTAAAAAATAGTAACGTCCCCTTATCTACCGCCGACTTTCAAAAGAATGAGCGGCCAAGGCACCCTGACGACTTTCCCGTTATTACTAGTTGCGTTTTTGATCGAAGTTTGAAGTTACCTTCAAACTCAAAGGTCTCTACTTAGATACCGTTTTTGGTCGCCGGTCACAGTTTCTTTGTCCTTCAAACTCTGACTGTCGAAGCAAGTTGAGCTAGCAAGTTCGAAGTTTGCTTGAATCGTCGAAGAAACGTCGACCGGGCAAGGATCACCGGAGTCGCAAAAACACTAATTGAGCAAACGGTGAACTTCGACGGCGTTCGAAAACGGTATTAAGCAACCGGCCAAGCTAACGGCGACCAAAACTTCGATCAAAAACGCAACTACTGTCAAGAACACCACTTGAGAACGGACAACAGCGGCAGAACACACGTGTCTTGAAAATCAGAAACCTTTAACGCCGTTATCCCTTTGGTCCTGGGAGGGTAAACCCCCAGTATGACCACGGGGAGAGCCCTTTTATAGCTCAGCCGACACTCCGTAATATAAGCTCATTGACAAATAGTTAAATGACCCCTCGCTTATCTTTTGCCTCCCAATTTGGGCCATCCGTTGCTCTTATTTGCCTTTCCATCTGAATATTATATAAAATGTAAACACATTATCAACCGGTTTGTTCTTGCCCGTCTGTTTAATACGGTAATTACACCCTACGTACTTTATGTTTGGCCACTTTGGTATTTTAAACAAATAATAGACCAAAGAAAAATAGCACCACCTACTACAAGTACGCTACATTTTTGCTTGGCGTCCCTCTCCAAAATCCAAACACGAAGTCATCAGCAAAATGCAAAATAATAAACCCCACCGAAAGTGGGGTTCTATTGTTTCATAGAACTATTGTTCTATTGTTTCATAGAACTGAAACAAGTGCTCGAGCAAGAGCTTTAAAGGCTTGCGTAAACCATATGCTAACTCGATTCGTGGTATAGGTTTTAGTATTATGTTTAGTGCGTGTATATATTTGTATATATATAGTTTCATTTTCTTTCTGTACTCGACTATTTTCCTTCTGGAAGCGGGCAAAAATAAATATATATATGTATGCGTGTCTCTCGGATGTGGACTATTTGGAATCTACATTCTGGGTGTGCAACATTCCGGACGTCAAGACCTTTTTGGCTTCCGGATCTACGTAACGAACATGGAAATATGAAATCCGGGAATGAAATCTGGAATCCGGAAGAAAAATTTGGAATCTGGAAAGGATTCCGGAATCCAGAAGGAAAATCTAGTATCTAAAATGAAATCAGGAGGGGGAAAACCTAAATGGTGAAGCTTAGCCTTAAAAGGTTTTTGGTTTCACGAAATTTAATTGTTCATTGGTCGTCATTACAAAATTGTCCGAGAATGAATATGTATAACATAGGCTACATTAGCTGCAATTGTTTTCGTCGTTTGGTTCGCCGTTCCAACCATCGTTCTACTACAAGCGTTTTCTTTATAACGCCGTTCGCGAACGGCGTTGAACTGCCGATAATTAGGAGTTTTATTTGTTCGGTTGAACTGTCGTTTCATTCGTCGTTCTTGAAACGACGAACTGAGCCCGAAAGTCAGTTTCAACATCTCCGTTCAATAATTAGGCGCGAATTTTCAAAATTCTCGACAAAACAAATTAAAGTTATAAACCAAGTTTAAAAACGATGGTCCTGTTATTCTAAAATCCATTTTAATACTTTATTATAGCTGCTGTTTCAAATATTAAGTTAGTTCGACTATTAACGTTTTCGTGTAAACGTCGTTCGTGAAACGACGTTTTAAAAACGTGCCAAAGAAAACACTAATACGAAAATATCAAAACGATGTTCTTTTTTTTCTTTTTTTTTCAACCCTTGGGAGTGCAGCTGCCGTAGTAATAATATATATGTATATTTATTTTTGCTCGCCTACAAAAGGGAAAAACTTAACGATCTTCTTCGTACCGACAACGACGAACGACGAAAACGAACGCGGCTATTCTGAAATGAAGGAAATGGTCGTGACCCCACCCCCCCAAAAAAAAAAATCGTGTTTGCATCTTTCGTGGTGATCATGATACTATGAATAAGTAAAGTAATTTTCTGTCTAAAGTATAAGGAAATAGTCTTAATGTCCTGTGTGCTTTTACAGTCGGTTGTTTACTTTGTGGAATCAGTGAAGTATAAATTTAAATCATCGTATCAACTATACAACTTCTGGAATCATCATACCAAGTGTCTTCCATAATTCATGTAATCCAATAGGGTATATTCACTAAATATTTCCGATTCTCTTAATTCATAGCAAACTTGAAGAAGACTGAATGTATTCTCACTCACATCTCTCGTCTGAGGTAAGGAGTGGCCTCTCCGAGCTAAGAAACACGCGAAACCTGTTGAAAAACACAAGTTTTCACAGATTGAAAACTTGCTGAGCAACTTGCTCCGCACGCATCTTGAAACGCCGACAATCGGCAACCCTTGGAGTACAGCTGCCGTAGTAATAATATATATGTATATTTGTTTTTGCTCGCCTACAAAAGGGAAAAAACTTAATTCATATAGAAAAAGAAATAGAGAAGAAAAGAAGCTAAAGAAAATATACACACTCACTAAATATAATACTAAAATCTACACAACGAATCGAGTTAGCATGTGGTTTGCGCAAGCATTTAAAGCTCTTGCTCGAGCACTTGTTTCAATTCTATGTATTTTTTCAGTGGGGTTTATTATTTTGTATTTCGCTGATAGCTCTGTGTTTGAGCTAGTCGGGGTTTCTACTTGACTTTTAAAGCACAACTCTTACTGCAAGATTTCACGATGAAATGACTCAGAAATGTCGTCTTCCGAAAATACGTTAGTTTCGATGTGGAACTAGTGATTTTCTTGTTAGCGCTTGTCGTCTCTATTATTACTCACCTAAATTACTCCACCTGTTCCTTTTTGGCTCCAAGTTCCATGGTGAAGTACTTCTGGCTTCCCAAGACACGAGTATTTCACCAATCTAGTACTAATGGTGTCTGGAGGTATCGCACCCAACAGCGGGCTGTCTTCGGGAGTGATCGTCGGATCTGGAACGGAACATTTCCCGAGCTTCACTCTATTTGCCATTGAAACGGCCGCTTTTGCTGAAATTCAAATTCTCCGCGTCTGGATGAATTTCACCTTGTCGGGCCAGCAGTGCATATCGTGAACGTCACTACTAGAGCCCAAGATACAAAAAATAAGAAATCCCTTAGCAGACTAAAAATAAATTAGCGTGTGGAAACCAAAAAAACAAAAATAAGATCTCCGGCTTTTCAGCTAAGCTTTAAAGCTTTTTCGAGTATAGGAACGATTCTGGCGTTCTCACAGATTTACTTTCCGAAGAACAAGACGAAAAATTTGCCGCAGGGAGAATTCACGGAAAGCGAATCCGACTATACCAATTTCCGTGATTACCTTCAGCCCACCTCGTGATTCGCTTTCCCGGACACTTCGCTTCGCTTTCCGAAACCCGTGCGGAGCGCCAACACAGCTCAAGTGAAGCGCGTTCAGGGCGAAGTCGCAAAAACAACATGCGCACAAACTATAGCAGAGCTTATATTCGCCCTTCACATAATAGTCTATATGAGTAAGTCCAAAACCCGCCAGTGATCCTCAGGAAGAACGAGAAAACGTCTCACTAACGACTCAAACTCAACAACTCAAAGCCCGTGTCAACCAATCACTGCGATCTTTGAGGACAGCATGGTTCCGCTTCTGGATCTTCCGCTAGGTACACAGCGTATTTTTCATCAGCAAGACTAAGTCCAAAAACATGCCAGTGATTCTCAGGAAGAAGGAGTAAACGTGTCCGTAATGACTCAAACTCAATGGCTCAAATCCTGAGTTAGCGCAGCTGTGACACTGTTTCTTTCGTTCTTCCGCAGGTACCCGGAGATTCTGCATCGGAAGGGAGAGATAGAGTGTTCCACCCTACTTACCGTAGTTACTACGCATGACGTCACGAATTCTGACTTTTTGCCGTCAAGGCTGGAACGATTTTTCTATTTTCCAGCAGGATCTCACGCCAGGGGCGAATCCGACCAATCACGTTACAGAGATGCGTAGTTACTACGTTTAATACGCTCCCGAGCATGGTAAGCAAATAGTAACTATTAGTTACTATTCCGACAAGGCTGGAACGGTCTGCGTAGTAACTTTTCGTGAGGATGGAACGGAAATAGTAACTAATAGTAACTATTGTTAGAAGGGTGGAACACACTCATAGTCATCAAGTGTATTGCCTATATGCCTCCAGATTAGTTCTTTTTGGGCCGCAAGATGCTGCAGCATCTACTACTCACCAATTTTGGTTTTATTACCGTGAAAGTGTGACCGAATAAATGACTATGCTTCTTCTTCCGCAGAAGGGAAAGAATGACACGTTACTTCTTGGTGTACATTAACCGTTGGCCTATTTTCAATCCCTCTTAGGCCTAGCCATGTTTAGAACTATTTAAAACACCTCTGCCTCTACGTGTACTTTACACAACTGTGTTTTGTCCAACTTCATCAAGTTTGTCAGTTCTAGCTTCCGACTTCAGTGCTGACCTGCTGGTTGACTTACGGGGCTGATGGGCGGTCTGTATTAATCGAAAGCCTAATCGCTGATCCCCCCTCTAGATAACTTATACTAAGATCTTTCGTGTAACTGTTATTGTTTCTAGAGCATCTGGCGGCAATTTGTCATTGGATTTTATGGACAATGATAGACAGAAGTTTATTTTAAAATCGACTATCGTGGTTATAAACCAAATTTGCCATTATTGTAAAAAAAAAATGTAAACAGAATAAATTACAATATCTGTATCTAATGTCAGTACCTTAACAAAATTCACGCTTCGTTAAATATTTCACGAACTCGGGAATAAAACTATTTGCATATCTAGTGTGTTCTGTAGGTGCGGGACAGAACTTGGGAACCCTAGAACTTACCACCGTTCTGGTCGACTTCTAACATTTTGATAGGGGGGAGGGAGAGATTTGAGAGTGGAGAAGATGAGATAACATGGCTGAACCGAGGGCTGAACCGAAGTCCGCGCTTAGCTCCTTTCTGCGCTCCTGCAGTGTTTTTAGGTTGAGGCATGAGCATGGAAGCTTCGGTCCACTATGAATAATAAGAAGAGCCCGCTTCTGTATTCTTTCTAGTTTATCTCTTTCGTCCTGCGGTAATAAAAAATGCCAAACAGGTACTGCTTATTCCAGGGTGGGTCTAATGAAAGAAGTAAAAACTCGTAGTAGGTGACACTGGGGTATTTTCATTTTTGAAAGAAGTGTTAGGCTTTGTATTCCCACATTGGCACGTTTCAGCATGTCCTGACAGTTCGCTTCCCATTTTAGATCTGGGGTTATGGTAACACAGACCATTAGAGTCGCCCTTTATTCAATGTTTTGTTCTTTGCGGGAACGCTCTAAGCGTGTTCCACCCTTCAAACAATAGCAAAAATTAGTTACTAGTTTTTTCATACCTCTTGAAAAGTTACTACGCTGACTGTTCCGACCTTCTGAAAATAGTAACTAATAGGAATTATTTGCTTACCACGCTCGGGAGTTAGCGTGGTACTACGATCTCTATGACATAATTGTCCTGGTCAGCCCACGGCACGATGTTTTGACGAAAATAGAAAAATGTGTTCCAGCCTTGACCCCAAGAAGTTAACAGCCGTGACTTCATGCATAGTAACTACTGTAAGTAGGGTGGAACACACTCTCGATTACCGTCACCGCTTCTTCCGTACAATGTAGCTGACCAAAGTTGTTTTGACGTGTTACCCATGGTTCACACTGCTCCGATTTCGCGCTGCGTCATGCGACATACGACACAAATCGTGCGACAAGCACCGCAGAACTTTGCGTTTTGTCGCAGTGTCGGATGCTTTGAAATATTTCAACAGATCCGACATAACGCATGCGATTCTTGAGGGAAAGAAAAGAAAAAACAAAGACTAGTTAATTTTCAAGACTAAAAATTGCTCTACCTTGGTTTGACTGTAATCCTAGGATGGCTAAATGCAAAATATCTTCTGAATAAACTTGTATTAACCTGTTTTGAACAAGATGACATATGGAGTTTGATTGAAAATTTCCTAATGATGGGTGGTATTCAGATGGGTAATCTCCCAGCACCTTCAGACTCTGTTTCCCCAAGGGTTTCTTTGTCCTTTCGCAGAATAATCTCGTCGAGAAATTTCGTTTTCCTTTTGCGTCTGCGTGGTAGTGGGAACGCCCATGCGATTCTGTCGCACGTCAGAACATCAAAGAAAAGTCGTGTCGCACACAAAGCAGCAGTCTGAACCAAGGGTTAGCCTGGATTTTATCCAGAAAATGGCGGCGATGGATATATTTTGTCGGGTTTTCGAGTCGGATGGATAGCTCTGCTAAGCTCCTGTTAGAACCCGTTATTTTGAGAAAGGACCTAGTTAGTCAAGGAAACAGACCCAAGGGTTGATGTAGGGGCGGAAGAACAGATAAATTCTGAGAATGCATTAGTTTTCAGCTCGGGTGGATAGTTCCGGCTGGGTAGGATGAATAATTTGGCCTCAATAGGGTGAAACGATGACCAGGTAAAACCATCTAACCATATAGATTGCAGACTCTGCATGAGCTAAGAGGAAAGGCATTGCACCGACTGTGTCCTGGCGAGGATCAAGAAGATCCAGAGCTTTTTCGCCAGGAACCGATATGGTCAGTGTTCTCTGACAGAAACCTTGGCATTTAGCCGCAAAAATCTGTGACATTCTGGTGCATGCGAAACTCGCTTTCTTTTTGCCCATTTTTAACAAGAAATCTCACTTTTTAGTTTTCACACACTTTTGCTTTTCGCAGAATTCCGGCTCGATTTGTCGAAGAAGTCGAAAACCTGTGCAGATCGCAGAATTCTGCGATCATTGGCAACACTGGATAGGGTAAACAGACAAACCTTCGAGTCCCGTCTAAACATTTGGCCTCGTTCCGATAGGGGCAAAAAAGAACGATGCGACAGAACTTCGGTGAGTGAAATGGTTGTTTTTTAGGCAGGAAACATGGTTCACAAAGTAGTTGCAGTGTTTGCCTTTGCCCATCCTAAATACAAGACAAAATATATGCATCACATACAATACGATCCGAATTTATTAGGTCAAATAACATAATGGTCAAATAAGCCCCTATAAATAAATTATTAAACATACTGTCACTTACTCATTAAAATGCTTTACAAAATACTGACGAAAAGAATATGTATACCGGTTAGAAGCTGATGGTTTGCAGGGCTCTTCATGCATCTTCCGGATGCTTGTTTTTTCGCCCACCTGATTTTCTTATGCCGACTTTCTATCTATTATGAAGAGCCCCTATTATGAAGACGAGAGAGGACAAATTGACAAATTAATTAATAAATTTTTAGTTTATTTTAGTGAATGTTTGGTTAGAATATGATAGTAAATGTGTACTGGTTGCGTTTTTCAAGCACGTATGTGCTTTGTGTGTAACCGGTCGTCAAGCCAGAATGATTTTTTTTTTAGTAAAGTTGTTGTTGAATCCTCTAATTTATTTTGATGCCTCGTGTTATATCCGGTTCGTGCCGGTTCCGGTAGCCAATCACGATGCTTACTTGATTCCAACATTTTATTCCCGCATGTTATAGTAAGCTGGTGACGCCGGACAACAAGGCTCTCTATACCAAGGAGCTTTATACCTTCTTCTTAATTCGTATACTCCTGGCCCAATGGATCTTTATATTACAAAAAAAGAGGGACACAACTTTAGGTGCTACCATCCGTCATCGCCGGATGTTCCCTTTTTTACCTCTTATTTTACTGCGATTTCGCGCAATTAAAGAGGACATACCTTGTTCTCTGGTATTTCCCTAGTTAATTCACCTGAAGGATGCTAGACACCGTCTGGCAGATCTACGTCATGGGAGATCTTAATGTTCAAAGAAGTACGACGGATGCTTGTTTTTCGCCCACCTGATTTTTTTATGCCGACTTTCTATCCTTCCGTTGACGTATTTTTTACCACCAATTCACTATTTCCGGTTCAGAGCCAACATTCTTCATAGTTCCTGTTATTTCCTCATTGATCATCATTATCACCATCCAGGGTTGTCAAAGCGGTGAATTTTTTTTGCCACTAAGGGTCGTGAAAAGTGTTACTGTATAATTAAAAAAAAAATATAAACATTGCAAGTATTTGATGATATGTGCAAAATGGCTAAAATTAGTGTATGAGGAGCACTGCTCCTCTAACTAATATTGTGCTTTTTGTTTTTTTTAGCAAAAACAAGATGAACAGAACAAAACATGTTGGTTCGAACAACAATTGTTAGTTCTGCTTAAAACAAGAGCTACGAGCTCATATGGCACTTGTTACGAGTAGGCACAGCTCGGTTATGTCAATGATATATCTAGTGTTTGCTAGGTGTCTTCCCACCAAGTTTCATCTCGATCCCTCCACTCATAGCGTTTTCCAATATTTCCGGTTCTCCCCTCCAGCTCCCCCCAAAAGTCACCGGATCCGGTCCGGATTTTAAGTGGGTCGTCTGAGGCATGAGGTCTTTCCAAATATCAAGTTTCATCGAGATCCGGTCACCCGTTCAAAAGTTATAAATACCTCAAGATTCCGGATTCCCCCTCCCTCCACTCCCCCGACAGTGCCCGAATCGGCTCGGTTATGTCAATGATGTATCTAGTGTTTGCTAGGTGTCTTCCCACCAAGTTTCATCTCGATCCCTCCACTCATAGCGTTTCCAAAGATTTCCGGTTGCCCCCTCCAGCTCCCCCCAAAAGTCACCGGATCCGGTCCAGATTTTAAGTGGGTCGTCTGAGGCATGAGGTCTTTCCAAATATCAAGTTCCATCGAGATCCGATCACCCGTTCAAAAGTTATAAATACCTCAAGATTCCGGATTCCCCCTCCCTCTACTCCCCCCACAGTACCCGAATCGGTTCGGTTATGTCAATGATGTATCTAGTGTTTGCTAGGTGTCTTCCCACCAAGTTTCATCTCGATCCCTCCACTCATAGCGTTTCCCAAGATTTCCGGTTGCCCCCTCCAGCTCCCCCCAAAAGTCACCGGATCCGGTCCAGATTTTAAGTGGGTCGTCTGAGGGATGAGGTCTTTCCAAATATCAAGTTCCATCGAGATCCGATCCCCCGTTCAAAAGTTATAAATACCTCAAGATTCCGGATTCCCCCTCCCTCTACTCCCCCCACAGTGCCCGAATCGGCTCGGTTATGTCTACGATGTATCTAGTGTTTGCTAGGTGTCTTCCCACCAAGTTTCATCTCGATCCCTCCACTCATAGCGTTTCCCAAGATTTCCGGTTGCCCCCTCCAGCTCCCCCCAAAAGTCACCGGATCCGGTCCAGATTTTAAGTGGGTCGTCTGAGGGATGAGGTCTTTCCAAATATCAAGTTCCATCGAGATCCGACCACCCGTTCAAAAGTTATAAATACCTCAAGATTCCGGATTCCCCCTCCCTCTACTCCCCCCACAGTACCCGAATCGGCTCGGTTATGTCAATGATGTATCTAGTGTTTGCTAGGTGTCTTCCCACCAAGTTTCATCTCGATCCCTCCACTCATAGCGTTTCCCAAGATTTCCGGTTGCCCCCTCCAGCTCCCCCCAAAAGTCACCGGATCCGGTCCGGATTTTAAGTAGGTCGTCTGAGGCATGAGGTCTTTCCAAATATCAAGTTCCATCGAGATCCGATCACCCGTTCAAAAGTTATAAATACCTCAAGATTCCGGATTCCCCCTCCCTCTACTCCCCCCCACAGTACCCGAATCGGCTCGGTTATGTCAATGATGTATCTAGTGTTTGCTAGGTGTCTTCCCACCAAGTTTCATCTCGATCCCTCCACTCATAGCGTTTCCCAAGATTTCCGGTTGCCCCCTCCAGCTCCCCCCAAAAGTCACCGGATCCGGTCCGGATTTTAAGTAGGTCGTCTGAGGCATGAGGTCTTCCAAATATCAAGTTCCATCGAGATCCGATCACCCGTTCAAAAGTTATAAATACCTCAAGATTCCGGATTCCCCCTCCCTCCACTCCCCCCCACAGTGCCCGAATCGGCTCGGTTATGTCAACGATGTATCTAGTGTTTGCTAGGTGTCTTCCCACCAAGTTTCATCTCGATCCCTCCACTCATAGCGTTTCCCAAGATTTCCGGTTGCCCCCTCCAGCTCCCCCCAAAAGTCACCGGATCCGGTCCAGATTTTAAGTGGGTCGTCTGAGGGATGAGGTCTTTCCAAATATCAAGTTCCATCGAGATCCGATCCCCCGTTCAAAAGTTATAAATACCTCAAGATTCCGGATTCCCCCTCCCTCTACTCCCCCCACAGTGCCCGAATCGGCTCGGTTATGTCTACGATGTATCTAGTGTTTGCTAGGTGTCTTCCCACCAAGTTTCATCTCGATCCCTCCACTCATAGCGTTTCCCAAGATTTCCGGTTGCCCCCTCCAGCTCCCCCCAAAAGTCACCGGATCCGGTCCAGATTTTAAGTGGGTCGTCTGAGGGATGAGGTCTTTCCAAATATCAAGTTCCATCGAGATCCGACCACCCGTTCAAAAGTTATAAATACCTCAAGATTCCGGATTCCCCCTCCCTCTACTCCCCCCACAGTACCCGAATCGGCTCGGTTATGTCAATGATGTATCTAGTGTTTGCTAGGTGTCTTCCCACCAAGTTTCATCTCGATCCCTCCACTCATAGCGTTTCCCAAGATTTCCGGTTGCCCCCTCCAGCTCCCCCCAAAAGTCACCGGATCCGGTCCGGATTTTAAGTAGGTCGTCTGAGGCATGAGGTCTTTCCAAATATCAAGTTCCATCGAGATCCGATCACCCGTTCAAAAGTTATAAATACCTCAAGATTCCGGATTCCCCCTCCCTCTACTCCCCCCCACAGTACCCGAATCGGCTCGGTTATGTCAATGATGTATCTAGTGTTTGCTAGGTGTCTTCCCACCAAGTTTCATCTCGATCCCTCCACTCATAGCGTTTCCCAAGATTTCCGGTTGCCCCCTCCAGCTCCCCCCAAAAGTCACCGGATCCGGTCCGGATTTTAAGTGGGTCGTCTGAGGCATGAGGTCGTTCCAAATATCAAGTTTCATCGAGATCCGATCACCCGTTCAAAAGTTAAAAATACCTCAAGATTCCGGATTCCCCCTCCCTCCACTCCCCCCACGGTGCTCGGATCGGGGAAGTGACTATTTCCAACTTAATCATTTGGGGTCCCTGATATGCCTGCCAAGTTTTATCATCCTAGCTTATGTGGAAGTGCCCGAACTAGCAAAACCTGGACAGACCGACAGACCGACGGACGGACAGAAATTGCGATCGCTATATGGCACTTGGCCGAAGGGCAAGTGCCATAAAAAATGCTCTAATGTTAGGCGTTTTCTTGAAATGGTACTTCGAAAAAAATTTCAAACCTAAAATATATTTATAAAAGCGAAAGCCTATTATATGATTATTGTTAAATATTATTATTAACGAAACTTTCGCCAACGTGCATATAAACAGTTATTCTCAATGAAAAAACATGAAATCCAGACAATCATCCATGTTGTTCCTGGAACTGGAAACCTAGATATCCCTAACCCAAAAATATGGGTTTGCACGATCCCGACGAGCCCATCATAATTTTTATGGCACTTGCAGCTTTGCTCATGTGCAATATATCGATCACTTTTCGGTCGGGCTGTCGGCCCACTATTCTCGAGTTTGACTACTTCCAGAACAGCTAGGACGATGAAACTTAGCAGGCAGAACAAGAACCCGACCAAACTAATATGGGAACAGTCACTTCCCCAATCTGACCACCGTGGGGGGAGTGGAGGGAGGGGAATCCGGAATCTTGAGGTATGTAACATTTTAACGGGTGATAGGATCTAGTGAAACCTAATATTTGGAAAGCCCTCGTGTCTCAGATGTACCATTTCGGGTTTGGACCGAATCCAAGGAATGTGGGGGGGGGAGTGGAGGGGGGACCGGAAATCGTGTGATACGGTTGGAGTGGAGCGATTGGGATGAAACTAGTTGAGAAAAACGGGTACTAGTCCTAGAAACATCAGTGACAGAACTTGACCGGATTCGGGCACTGTGGGGGGAGTTGGAGGGGGGTGGATCTGGAATTCTGGTGATCTGGCGATAAAACTTGGGAGAAATCTCTAAGTCAATTCAATTCAATCTTTTACACTCCACTTCTGAGCGCTTGCGCACTTGTTCTAGACAATGGGATATCTATGGCCTCGGTTTAGTCAGTGTTTCTAGTCTTCAGATTTTGCGATCCGGAAGTGCACACCTCAGGATTTTGAAAACAGATTTTAAAAGTCAAACAAAAATACAAAATTTAGCTTGTGTAAAAATAAACAAGAACTGAAAGCTGGCATGGCACGGTAAGAACAGTTAGCATGTGTGTCAGACAAGGTTTGCAGTTCTCAAAGTCAGATCTCTCCCCCGATATTCCTTTCATCAGAAGTAAATACTGAATACTGTTCCTTACCTTAGTTCCTCCTGTGCCGCCAGAAGCACCCATGGCGTCCAGAAAGAGCCGCCAGTCGTCCCTCATATGCAGGGGCGTCCCGACCCGAGCCTTTCCTCATTGGGGGGGGGGGGAGGGCGAACCTGGTAAAAATTGACCGAATCGGTACCTGATATTGACCGAATTTATAATTTTTTCTAAAACACAGCGAGTTGCCTTCAACAAGCTATAATGTAAAAAGTTGCATAGTATGTACAAAATCAAGTCTAAAGAGAAAATTTGGCGTGTTTTCACGCACTTCCACTTCTTTTTTTTCAAGGATACGCCGTCACCTGCCTTTTACCTTTGGGGGACGCACTTGCTGCCAAGGGACAACGTCGTGGACGGCTGTATCCAGAAAAAACTAATGCGTCGCAGGCAAAATTTTTTGAATCCACCTTTTTTCTGGCAAATTCTAGCTTTTAACGTGGTTCAAGCCCCCCAAAATTCCAACCCTCAAACGCCAACTAAATGAAGCACCCTTCTTCTAAACAGTGAAGCCCCCCCCCTCGGGACGCCCCGCCCCCCCCCCCCTCGGGACGCCCCTGCTCATATGTGCTGCTGCCCAGACGTCTTCCCACTGGGGTTGGACTATAGAATTGATGTGTTTTAGGTCCCGCTGGTACGTGCGACGAAGTGTATTCTTCGGCCTTTTGAATACTGTTCCACTCGTTGATAACTGTTGAGAATTAAAGTTTCGTCGTACTCTGGTTCCAATTCGCAAATACTCTAACTATGATAATTCTGTGCCCCAGCTGGTCCACACAAAGTAGTTGGGAGGGGTTTCACGAGATTCCGAGGCCCCCCCTCGAGCTACACACACTGTCAGGATTGGTCCGGAATTGAAGTGGAAAATCTGAGACCTCAGCTCTTGCCACTTGTCAAGTTTAGACACATCCGATAACCCATTCCAAATTTCCGCATGCCACTCAATTCATACCCCACGATGATCGAATCGGGGAAGTGACTATTTCCAAGTCAAGCTGGTCCGGTCCCTATGATACGACTGCCAAATCTTTATTTTTATTCATACTCCGCTGTTACGCAAAAAGCGGGTCATAAATAAATAAATAAAATAAAAAATATCATCGTCATAGATACCTTGGAAGTATCCTAAGTCGTCATCACCAGCATACGGGGAAACCCCCTCCGGCTCCACCCACAATGGCCCGTCCCGGTCCTGCTCTGTCACTAATGTATCTAGGGTTTACGCTTGTTCTTCCAACCAAGTCCATCTCCGATACCTCGGCTCTAAGCGTTTCGCGGGATTTCAAGCGCCCCCTCCAGCTCCCCCCCCCCCTAGTGATTAGAGCCGAAACTGAACATCCGAGACACTTGTCTCAGTTTCATCTGAGGTCACTAGTTCCAAAGTTATGGTCGGATCGGGGAAGGGACTATTTTCAACTCAACATGGTAGAGTCCCTAATATGCCTGCCAAGTTTCATGGTTCTGGATACGATCCAGTCCTGTTATTTCAGTAAAATATCTAGGGTTTATGCTCGTTCTTTCAACCAAGTCCAAGTCCGATCCCTCAACTCTAAGCGTTTCCCCAGCTTTCCAGTGTTCCCTCCTGTCCCTCCCCTCCAGGGATCAGACCCCGCCCGGACTTCATGCACCGGAGTTTCATGCACGTCCGATCACCCGTTACAAAGTTATGAATGTCACTAGATTCCACACCCCTCTACTCCTCCCACGATGATTTGATCGGGGAAGGGACTATTTTTCTAGTCAGTATGGTAGAGTCCCTAATATGCCTGCATGCAAGTTTCATAGTCCTAGCACATCTGGAAGTACCCTAACTGGAGATCAGTGGAATTCCGGGAAACCCCTCGAACTTCCCCCACTGTGACATGATCCGGTCCTGTTGTGTCAGTAATGTATCTAAAGCTTATGCTTGTTCTTCCCACAAAGTTCCATCCCGACCCCTCTACTCTAAGCCTTTCACAACATTTCCGGTGCCCCTTTCCAACCCCCCCCCCCCCCTCGCAGTTATCGTATTCGGTCCGGACTTAAAGTTGAACGTCGGTGGCACTTGTTCTTGACACCTGTCAAGTTTCATGCATGTCCGACTACCCGTTCCAAAGTTATGCATGTTCCTAATTTCTGGATTCCCCATCTCTCCATTCCCCCTACGATGGCCGTGTCGGTGAAATGATTACTTCCAGCTTAATCTGATCGGGTCCCTGATATGCTTGCCAAGTTTCGTCGTCCAAGCTTATGTGGAAGTGCCCAACTAGCAAAACGCGGACAGACCGACAGACAGACATTACGATCGCTATATGGCACTTGAGTAAGCTCAAGTGCCATAAAACTATCAAAAACAGCTAAGTATTCGGGCAGTATTTCTGCTCTTCCAATAATTTGTTTTAGGTTTTTATGCCATTTCTGTGAAACGATCAGCCAAATTTTCAAGAACAAAAGGTGTGTCACTGTGGTACTCTATGCTTTCTTACGTTTAATAATCCGTGATTGGACGGAATGAACCAATCCAATTTCTTGCAAGGGTTGATTTATTTTTCTTTTAGTTGTGAATAATGTTAGCTTGTGTTAGGATTTTTAAGAAAGGAAAGTTACATTATCTTTTACAATACTGATTTCTTTTGTGAAAGTGTATGGCCAAGTTATTGGTCAGCTGTAGACAGGCCCGTATCCTGGAATTTATTTCGGGGGGGGGGGGGGGGGGGGGTTCTGCTGGTCGGACAAAAAAGTACAAAAAAGACATACAGCATAGGGAAAAGCCTATACAAATGACTATTTTTGTATGTTTCGGGGGGGGGGGTAAACCCTCTAACCGCCCCTGGATACGGCCTTTGTTGTAGACCTATCAATTGTATTTTATTATGTTTTTTTCTACTCGCCAGCTTTGGCGGATATAAGCAAATGAACTGAACTGAATTCCGACCTGATTTCCTCCAATGTTTCGCCACATCCATTCACTACTTGAAAATTTAACCGAAAAGGGCTAAGATAGGATAATCTAGTTACCCAACTTAAATAGGCGTTACAAATAGGCGTTAAATGCGTTACGTCGTTGCTCCGCTATTCACGAATAATTTGTTTTCGAATAGTGGCATTTTCCTGTCAGATTTCTGGTACCTCTTCGCGCTTTCACCTGTGTTGTATGCTTGGCAAAAACAACTGAAAATTCGTGTTCAGGCCTGGGTACTGGAAAGTCGCGTTTGTGTTAAGATTCAAATTTTCCGAGTCATAGAAGAATTTGCGTTGTAACCACGGCCGTAGATGTTCCGAACGTCACTAATAGAGCAGATAGTGGAAAATAAAAAATCCCTTAGCAGAATCCAAATAATTCAATATATTCAGTCATCTGAAACCAACTTTTCAGTTAAACTTTAAAGTTTAACTGAAAAGCCAACTTATTTTTGTCTCATTTAATTTACCACACTGCATTACTTGGTTTGTGCAGAGGGATTTTTTTTATTTTCACTATTTGCTCTAGAATGACCTTCAGAATATCTACGGCCGTCCTCACAGCGCAAAATTCTACTATGACGCGGAAAATTTGAATCCCAATCAAAACGTGGCTTTTTAGTGGCCAGAGATGATCTTGCGGAAGGTAGCACACCACGTGAATACTTATTTTCCGTAAATCCTTTTCTTCAAGCATACAACATAGTTACAAGTGATGCAGGTACCGCAAATCCGACAGGGAAGTTCCACTATTTGAAAATCGATTATTCGTGAATAGCGGAGCAACGAGATACCGCATTTTCATGGGATTTTCAAGCCTCTTTAACTGAATAAGTGATGGGTAACGAAATTGTCCTACCTCAGCTCTTTTCAGTTAGACTTTAAAAGACAGTGTATGGTCAATGACAACCGGAAATGTTCAACAAACATTCAGAAGAACAAACAACAAGACATCATCACACAATGAACTTGGCAACATCCTTATTGAGGCCTCCTGTATCTCAAATGAATTATGTCGATGATTCTTCATTTTTCTGATACCATGTAAATGATTTAATCTTTTCCAAAGTGTTTGATGGTTATTGATGGCACTTCCGATGAACCTTGACTCTACCTAATTTTGATGTCTCTTACACGTCAAACGAAAATAGGAAAAACCTGCGAAAACTTATCACTGACGTCATTTCTACCTAACCATTTTGAAGTCCGTATGTAAACCTGACATACCGAGTCCGGAAGAAATCTTGACACAAACCTATAGTGTTGTGCAGTATTTTGATTTGTATATCGATATTTTAACTTCCGATATTCGATACCGATATTTCGGTACCATGTTTCACTCTCATAGGCTATACGTGTCGTTTCCAAAAATATAAGAACAAAGATTGTCGTCTAATAGCATTTTGCATCACCTTTCGTTAAAAAATCCTATAAATATTGATTCACGAAAAACATTTAAATCCAGCATCAGAAAAAACAAGAGCTGTAAGCTCATATGGCAGAAAAAATTAAGGCTCTGATTAATCCCTAGTGAAAGTCAATGAAACAATGTTGATTACAAAACAAGATAGCCCACTGCAGTTAGATCTGTTCCTGTGTCAATGAATATTGTTTAAAAAACAATCGAAGACATTGCAAGTGATATTGTCATTCAGGTTGCAAATCAAGCTAACAACAAGAGCTGTAAGCTCATATGGCACTTGCAAGCATATGTAGTAAGAAATACCCCAACAAGAACAAATTAAGGGGGCTGAAAATTCAATCTATGGTTTCACTTTAAATATGAAAATATGAGACAGAAAGCAAAAGGAAACAAGAAGGAAAACAAAAACCCGGAAGGCTGGGTCAGATGGAAGTATTCGGTTAAGATACACCAAACTTGCAAGGCTGGGTCAGAGGATGGAAGTGACGGTCAAAAGTTTTTGTTCACTTTTCGGTTAAGATGCGCACTTTAAGGGTGCTAAAAATTAATTTCTAAGCAAAACCCTTGAGGCAAAAAGGTTCATGTACTCACAGCGATCTTGAAAAAGTAAATTTTGCTTAAAAGTATTTTTTTGTATTTTGCGGTTAAGATGAGTTCTTTAAGGAATGGTCGGATCGGAGAAGTGACGATGTCAAGGTTCTAAGACTCCAGCAAAGTTTTGTCGTCCTACCACATCTGGGAGTACCTTAACTCACGATCACCGGAATTCCCGACACCCCCTACAGCCCCCGCCCCCCTTGGTACCCGAATCCTATCCAATTCTGTCACTGATGCACCTAGGACTTGTGCCTGTACGTTCCACGAAGTTTCATCCTGATCACTCCACTCTATGCGTATCACAAGATTTCCGGTTCTCCCCTCCAACCCCCCCCCCCCCCCCCCCCAAGTTCATTGGATTCGGTCCGCACTTGAAATGGGACATCTGAGACATGAGTTCTTCCAAGATATCAAGTTTCATTAAGATCCAATAACCCGTTCGAAAGTTACGCATGCCACTAATTTTTGGATTCCGCCGTCTCCCCCTCCCCCCAAGACGGTCGGATCGGGCGAGTGACTCTTTCCAAGTTAATCTGGTCGGGTCTCTGATATGCCTGCCAAGTTTTATCGTCCTAGCCCACCTGGAAGTACATCAACTACGGATCGCCGGAATTCTGGAACCCCCCTCCAACTCCCCCCACAGGGTCCGAACCCGGTTCAGTTCTGTCAGTTATTTATCTAGAGCATGTGCTAGTTCTTCCCAATAAGTTTCATCCCGATCGCTCCACTCCGAGAGTTTCACACGATTTCCGGTTCCCCCTCCGACTCCCTCTCAGATTCATCGGATCCGGCCCGGACTTGAGATGAGACATCTGAGACACGAGGTCTTCCCAGGTATCAAGTTTCATTAAGATCCGATCACCCATTCGAAAGTTACGCATGTCCCTATTTTCTGGATTCCGCAACCTCCCCCTCCCCCCACGATGGTCGGATCGGGCAAGTGACTATTTCCAAGTTAGTTTGGTCGGGTCCCTAATACGTCTGCCAAGTTTCATCGTCCTAGTATATCTGGAAGTACCCTAACTCGCAAACACCGGACTAACCGACCGACCGACAGAACGACAGACCGACGGCAAAGTGATCGGTATATGGCACTTGGCCGGAAGTCAAGTGCCATAAAAATGGTTGCAATGCAGCTTGATGAAAGCACAGAGAACATCAAAACCAAACACAGAACAGGCTGACTGTAAAAAATATTGCCGTTAATGACATCGAGGCGAGATTTGACAAATTTGGCCACAAAGCAGCCTCAAGTGTCGATTTTGTATACATTTCTACACATATATGCTTTATCATTTATGAAAACAAATATCGTCTTTTCACGGCCTGAAAAAGGGGGTACGCAACCTTTTCGAATCTTTGATTAGGGGTACGCGATACGGAAAAGGTTGGGAACCACTGACTTAAAGGATCCTCATTTTCATTTCTATCTGCTTGAAAAACTAGCTCATTTTATTATTTGGGTTGAATTTTCGCTAGATTTCGATTTCCCGCCAATTTTCGAGTCATAAAATCGAGAGCAACCTCAATTGTCCAAAGATCAAAATACGAAAAAAAAAAAATCAAACTTGTAGCCAAAAATTTATAGCCACAACAAAGCCAGCCACAAAAATCTGGTTGATCGCGGAAACAGACTTGTGGTCCACACAAATTATTGCGGAAACACTCTTGTTGTGCCACAACCGAGCCGCGACCTCTGTGTGGGATCGCGGGAAAACGCCTCTAATTCTCTTTGCCTCTAATTTCTCCCACGTCAAACAAAAATAGGAAAAACCCTGCAAAAACTCATAACTGACGTAATTTCTACCCAATCAAAACTTAGTAATTGGCCGATGGTTCGTGACCAGTTTTCGCAGGACTTAAGCAGCCCACCCGGAAGGAACTACGTAAGGAATTACGTTTAAGGAGAATACAGGGCACGCCCGAGAAAAGCGATAATTGTAGGTTCATACGTATTTGTAACGAGTCTGTACGCATATTTTTGGGAGCAAGAGACCAATTACGACTGTGATTATTCACCGTCTACTTATTTTTTCCGCTACCCTTCACACAGTTGCAACGAGCCACTTTTGGGGGGGGGGGGGGTCTCAAAAGGTTAGTGACGGGGGAGTGAAAGGTTCGTCCGTCTGTAAGCACGATAAGTCTTGGAGGGATTGAGATACTTTCAGCAAATTTGGTGTGAGGATTATTTGGGTCAAGTCAAGTTCATAGAACTGTGGTCCAATATTTAGCGTGGGGAGAGGCTTGAGATTAAAGGTCGACAACAATAAGATCTTCAACACTTCCAGAAGTTTCATAAGAGACAACACAAGGATGCGCGGTTTTAACAGACAGCACTCAACAGACAAAATGATGTGCACTAGGATTAGTCTGAATGTGGGCTGCACTGGGATTCCAGTGAGCCGATGTGAAAACAACATCTACCAACCAATCTATGCCGGCTACACTGGAGTGCCAGTGAGCCGATGTTACAACAATGATCTGACAATCAAGCCGCAAACCAGCGAGAGACTCTACAGGAGGTTAACACCACCTTATCTCGCTGGAAGTGCGATTTAAGGTAATTTAAGGTAATTAGAAAGCGTTAGTGTACGTATTATAAACGCTTTAACCTTTAACCTTTTTCTTGTCTCGTCAATTTGGCGGAATCAAAGCATTTCATTCATTCATTCATTCACACATGGATGTAATCTGTCGTCGAGACAAACGTTATGCCTGAAATGTTATACATAACGACGAGGGGTTGCTCACTTCTGTCGCAAGGGGTACACGGCCGCTGCCTCCGTGCCTCTGGTCCTGCCTCCGTGCCTCTCTCCCTCTTGGTGTACACCACAAATTTCAGTGAGCAGCCCCTCGCATAACAAACATTGCGAGGAAGAGCCCAAAAAACGCCAAAAAAGTATCTGCTGACATTTTTGTTTGTCGTCATGAATGCTTGCATTATAACATTTCGTGAATAATGTTTGTCGCGACAATATATTACGTCCCAAAGTATTGTCTGTTGGGTGTTGTCTGTTGAAACCGGGCATCCTTGTGTTGTCTGTTATGACACTTCTGACAGTGAAGCTAGTATCACAGATGATGCAGAGGTAAGGAGACATTCTGAATCCTTACCTTAAACTTATTTAGTTCATCGAGAGTTCGATCGAGAGTAGAAAAGTGTATTATTTGGTCGATTAGAGATTGGATATCAACTAAGAATACACGCTGAATCTATTTCTGAACTTAAGTTGCTTGCTATTGCTATGTACCATTTACTATTGTTGGCTCGGCATCCGGCCAGAACCGATAATCTGTAAAAAGTAACTGTTGGGTCTGCATTCAGTTCGAGTGCAGAAATGGGTGTACAGGAAAATAGGCTGGATCGATAACTGCTTAACTTCAGATATAACTTTACTGCTTTGCTTTGTCTTCCGGTCGCCATCTATGCTCGACCAGAGACTAAAGACGGAACCTAAAGGATCTAATTAAGTGGTTGGTTAGGCATAGTCCAGAATACCCAATTGTCTGTATGCAGTTCAGTAAATATTCCCCCTTTGGGACCCCATCTAAACCTTTGGTCTTGTTCATTGTGATGAGGTGAATGGGATGCTGGGATATACCATATTTCTTGTGAGATTTTAAACGGTGGTTGAAAGTACGGTAAGTGTTATATTTATCCACGTACGCGTAGCAACTGAATGATGTTTTTGTAATGAGCCCGAACTTGGCTGGAAACGGTCGAAGAAATGGTTTCTTACCGTAAACCGATACACAGCTGGCAGGCATAATGACAGAACGAACCTTGGCCAACTTTCCTGTTTATTTGTTGGCGTCTATTGTTCCTGCAACGGCTGACAGGTGGACTGTCAGGGACTAAACTATCCTTGACTACTGTTGTACTATATTTATTTATTTTAACTCATTAGCGGACACTAAGGGTCATAGAGTTACGACTTCAGTAACAATAACAACAAAGCACCAGATTGTTGTTATTATTAGCTATTATGTTATGGATACCATACGACTTCGTAAAAGTTGTCCGCCTGTTTGTCTGTCCGTCCGTCCCTCCGTCTGCCAGCACGGTAGCAGGGATTGAGATATTTTGATGAAACTCGTTGTGAGGATTCTTTGGGTCAAGGGACAGGTCGACTTCGAAGATCGATTATGTTGCTCTACGTTTAGAGGGTGGGGGAGGGGGTTCAAATAAGGAGTGAACAAAATATTTGTTTACATCTAATGAGATTGTCGATTTAGGGGTAAGAAGACATGCAAAACACGTACATGAAATCATTTTCTCGCCGGGCGAGTGTTCGCCCGGAATCCGGCCAAACCGGAAAATTTGTTAAAAGTAAAAGTTTTATTTGAAGTTGATGAGATGTTCGATTTGCGGGTAAGAAAAGATGCTGGATCCGGTATATGACAATCATTTTCTACCCGGACATATAGTTCGCCTGGAATCCGGCTGAAACCGGAAAGTTCGTTTTAAGTAGAAGTTTTATTTGAAGTTGATTAGAAGTTCAATGAAGTGGTAAGGATATATTTATTATGGTAAGGATGGTAAGGATATACGCTGATTACGTATATGAAAATTATTTTTTCGCCGGACAAATAGTTCTCCCGGTATCCGGTCAAAACCTGAAAATTGGTTAGAAGTTAAAGTCTTATCTGAAGTTGATTGGAGGTTCCATAGGAAGTAAGGAGATCTATCAAGTTCGTTTGGATAAACTACATGCTGAATCCAAATCTGGACTTCTTTTTCTCAGACGAATGGCCATTGGCCTTAATCTATTTCTCAATTTAATAGTAAAATGTTCAAGAAGTCTGGCGAACACCTGATATCTACGAATCCCATGTGAACAAAATTAGAACAAGACAAAAGGTTTCGATGGGATCTGAAATGGGATAGAAAAATCTAACATTTGATTCAAACAATTAGGTCATGTCTTCGCCATTCATTCTTCGTCAGATTCCTTGAACGTTTGTACTGTTAAAACAAAGTTCAGAAATGGATTCAGCATGTCTCCTTGCCCCGATACCGAATCTCTAATTGATTTCAGAAACAACTTTGAGCTTCAACCAAATTTCCAGTTTCAGCCGAATTCGTGATGAACCATTTGTCCAGCAATAAAACTAAGTTCACATAATGGATTCAGCGGACCTCCTTACCCCCTCAATGAATATCTTATTAGCTTATAAAACATGCATGTTTTACTGTAAATTCGAAACCCCTCCTCTGCCTCTAAAGATACGACTAAAAGACCCATCTCAAAGCTTGACCTGAACTTTACCAGTGAATCCTCATTGAACAAAATCCTCGCTTGAACAATTTCCTTTTTTGAACATTATATATCAACCCCTTCGACCTTCGTTACATTACACTGTAAAAAAAAATCTTGCAGTGTTTGCTACTGGGATTAATCTTGTCTCTATTGGGATTAGATTATCTTTAATTCGGTTAGTCTTGTCCCAGTAGAGATAAGGTTAGTCCCAGTAGCAAATACTGCAGTTAACTTTAATCCTTACTCGGAGAAACTTTTTACTGTGTAGATTTCTCCGACGTCCATAGAATAAACAAATGAATGTCATTATCCCCGCGCAGAGCTATACTGGATTAAGAATGAAGTGGTAGGGACTGCTACAGCCGAAAATTGGTCGACAAATTTTGTGTCCACTTTTCGCCGGATTCTGGGTGAACTAATTGTCCGACAAGAAAATAACTTATATTTGGATTCAGCATGTTTCCTTACCTCTAAATCAACTATCTAAATAGCTTTTAAAAATATTTGTGTTTGCCAAGGCTTAATCTGAAACCCCCTCCCTCACCCCTAAATATAGGGCTACAAATTATTTATTTATTTATTTATGACCCTCTTTTTGCGTAACAGCGAGTATGAATAAAATACAAAGTAAAATATACAAATTAAAACACTTAAACAAAACAATGTAAATAAACACGACAACATTCTTTTCATATGAATAAAAAACACACTAAATAGACTTAAAATTTGTACACAGTGACAAGCACATTAACCGGGTTCAGGAATGAAAAACTGGCTAATATCTCATCTATGAACTCGATCTTACTCTTGACCCAAAGAATCCTCACACCAAGTTTCATCAAAATATCCCATTCCATTCGAGAGTTATCGTGCTGACAGACGGACGGACAACTTTTGCGGTCATAGGCATTCCTCCACTTACGTTTGGGGATCCCAAAAAGGACATTTTTGGGTGTTTTGATCAGCTAGTTTCCCTCTAAGATGATGTGGCGAGGAATCAATACGGAATCAATACTAGTATTTCTATCAATTCTCATCCCGGAGACAGTGGCACCATCTCAGTAAAGCTCAGGGGAGGGCATACATCCATTCTGGGACCCCATCCTAGATTTTATTTTTTTGCTCAAACACAAAATTTAATTGCCTTTTTTAGGGTAAAACTGAAGCAGTTTTAAAATATACCATAATGAGCATATGCAAGAATCAAGCATTGTTCAAACACCCTTTACAAATAAAAATGTTCACTGGAGCATGCTATGACCTGGAGTTTGAGCGACTTTAAACCCTCTGTGGCTTTCGACCGCAACCCTATCGAGATCTGTCGCGATCTAGAGAAGTAAATCTGGATTCATGAAATCGAGTTCGGATACGGGGTTAACATCTTAAAACATTTAACAAACACCAAATTATATTGAAACTGACCGCCGCAGGCCCACAAAAAATCAGCCTTTTCTGCTATAATACAAAGATTTTGGTTCAAACCCAGATTACTAACTGTGCGGTACAGTGTGAAATTTACTATTTGGTACAAATACCTCTGCTTCAGCAAAGCATGTCAAACAACAAGTAATATGGACAAAAAACCTCGGATTTTGGTCCCCTTTCAAATTTAGGGGGGGCCGTAATGGGGCCATTGTCCGGAGATCTCTGTCTCCTCCTTTAGCACTACATTTATTATCAGGTTTGCCACATATATCCTCCTTACGTGATATGTCAGGCTCCCAAAAACTTATTGGTCCGGAGTTATGCAAATTTTGTCTAGATTGTCATCCAAGAGAAAGGGCTAAAACTAGCCGAAGACTTGTGTAATTTTCTGCAAGAATTCCTAGGTTTTAAAGTGGTCAACTATCCCAGACATCTTAGCAGAAACACTATGTAGTACGAGTATCCTGTACAAACTTTCCTACCAGGAGTTACCATTCTAATACATGGTATCCTGTCACTTTTTCGAATCCACCAAAACTCTTAAAAATCATCCAGTAAAATCCGGTATGTGCATTTTATAGTGTTATTTTGTTAATATTCAATCAATCAATAATTTTATTAACCCGTACAAAAATGGCACAGAACATGCCCACACGGAGTATATGAAAAACAATAAAGGAAAGAAAAAGATGAGACTAAACTAAACGAAATGACTATACAAACGCACTATAATACGGATGGCACCTGTCTAGAGAAGAATCAAACTCTGCATGGCGTTGGGCCACAGGCACAAACGGATCAGTGTTAGGACTTATGGATTATAGGTACCCGTCGTACCTATAATGCCCAAGCAACCGACTTCCGTAACCGCATTCATTAGTTCTTGAACCCGGAGATCTAAACCTCATATGTTACATTCCAAGCCCGCTTATGACGCCTCAGTAATCTCTGCACTTGCCAGGATCCACTATTTTCCAGGCGCATTAAACTCACGACGAATGCTCGCGTATTGATATTGATGCGTAAAACCGGTTATCTGAATTTTGCCGAGTTGTTGCTAGAAGTCAATGGGCCTCGGAAAAGGCTTACAACAGCCAAAGCCGTGGATAATTTGTTAGAAACTGAGCTAGTTTTCACAGTATTGAGATAGCATGGCCGTATCCAGGAATTCGTTTCGGCGACCGTGGGTAGGACCTAATCCAAACCTAACTCTCAAACAAGAAAATTGATTAGATACATTAACTCAGGAGAGAAGCGTCACATATGTCGGGAGGGGGGACGCACTCCCCAGTGTTGTCGGTCACTCGATAAAGAAACAAGACCAAAGGTTTCGATGGGATCCCAAAAGTTCAATATTTGATCCAGACAATTGAGTCTTGTCTTCGGCAGATCCAGTCTCCGCCAGACCAATTTTTACTATTAAAATTTAGAAACAAATTCAGGCCAAATAGCTAATCATCTGATAAAACCAAGTTCAGATATGGATTCAGCATGTGTGTTTATCCCTATAAGTCATATCTATTTTGACGAAACAGATCGAAAATTCCTGCCTTACTTCTGCCAATTTTCCGGTTTCGGCAGAATTCCGGAACTACTCGTCCGGCGAAAAAATTCAGCCGGATTACGGCCGAGCTATATGTCCGGGTGAAAATTGATTGTCACATACGGACTCAACATCTTTTGTTACCCCTAAATCGGCCTCTAATCGACTACAAATACAACTTTTGCTTTTAACAATTAAACGGCTTTGGCCGGATTCCGGGCGAACTATTTGTCCGGGTAGAAAATAATTTTCACATCAGTGTTCAGCATGTCTTCTTCCCCCTAAATCGAACATATAATCAACTTCGAATAAACTTTTACTTTTAACAAACTTTCCGGTTTTGGCCGGACTGCGGGCAAACTACTTGTCCGGCAAGAACATGATTTTCATAATCGTGTTCAGCATCTCTCCTTATCCCTTAATCGACTAAATTGTTAGCTGTTTAACAATATTGGGCTACAATAAATATAAAATAAATAAAATAAATGTAGGGCTACAAAGCCCATCTACCGCACTCGACCTTTCCCTTGAACCAAAGGATCCTCACACCAATTTTCATCAAAATGTCTCATTCCCTTTGCGAGTAATCCTGCTCACAGGCGGACAGACAGACGGTCAGAACTTTTGTGATGTCATACGTATCCCTCCAATAGCGTTTTGGGATCCCAAAAACGAGACGGCTCGAAGCGCTGAAATTTTAAGTTAAAAAAATAAGATTTTCTAAAAAAAATGCCGATTTTTCGGAGAATATTCTGTATAATAACCGGCCAGTAGGAAATACCATGGTCTTCTCTCACCAGATTATTGTCGCTCGTTTTGTGGCATGATTTGAGTAAGGTTGGCTGGTCTAGGGGGCCAAAATGAAGTTTATTTCGAGGTCTACGTGTACCTTAACATTAGTAAATTGCGCAGTAAGGCTACAGTGCTTGTGTCATACAGCGCGATATATCAATTTGCTGCCTGTCATAAGTTGATGGATTGGTGTAAAGTTTTCTAGAATAGTAACCTGGGCTCGATCTGGGCGCTAACCCAAATGATGGTGGAAAGAGAACATGGTAAAGAGAAGGCGTGGGCGGCTTGTATGTGAATTATGTCCAGAGGTATGTGCACTAACATTGTATAATCCCACATGTGAATGTTTGCTCACGACTCAGTATAGGTAAACAACACCAAAGGGATATCGAAGGGAAATAGACAAGTCTTGTAGATTTCTAGGTTTCGTCAGCTCCATTTCTGTCTTTTGAGTGAGACGTCTCTTTGTTTGTTCGTGTTTTTTTTTTATATTTATACTTCATCACTTCTTCTTTTCTGTTTGATGGGTAGCATTACTCTTTGGTTGTTCAAGAAGTTTGCAAATCAGTCCGTACCGCCTATGGGCTCATCGTCCTCAACCGTTGGCACTTCAATCGTAAAGCTCTGGGAAATTCGCTTTCCAGCTAAAATGGATACTTGTCAGGAGCATGTCTTGGCGATTTGAAGTTCCGTAGTAGTAGTAGTAGTAGTAGTAGTATTTAATTACAACAAACATAGATAAAAAATACGGACCAGTGCACATGCCTGGTGGCCGTACTTCGGTGATAGATATTCCTTCAGCGAGTTCAGCCCAAGCGGACTGCGAATCGCATTTGACAATGCAAAACGAATACGTCAGCTAAATTTTATTAGGCCCTACTAGGCAAGGGTCTTCTTATTCAGACGCAAGCCACAAGCTGGAGTGAATGAACTGCTATTGGCTAAGTAGTGTGCATTTCATTGGCTAATGTAGCGTTTACACGGACAAGAAATCCCGTCGACTCGAAAGGATTCCGTTCGTGAAGACGAGTAGAAAAAAAGTCTAGCGGGACGGGAATCCTTTCATGATGAAAGGAATTCCGGTCCACTTGAAAGGAATCTTGACGGCGGCGCTGGTAAAAAGTACAAAAAAAAAAAAAGCTAGCTAGCTTTTGAGAGCAGCAATCATCAGTACTGATGTCTAAAATGGTCTCAAAACATTTTTTTATTGGATAGTGAATTTATTTACGTCAAATTTTCTGGTTTGAAGACTTAATTTTTTTCCCTCTGCGTGTAAACATAATCTTGTCACCAAGATCGGATTCTGTTCAAGTTTTCCTGCACTTGTGAACGCCGCATAAGTAGCATTTCATTGACTATGTGGTTGGCTGCTACATGCGAGGCTAAATGGGGACGACAATCTACACCGTACATTACGCGCTTGCTTGTGATTTTTCTTGGAAGATCAAATTACTATTGTTTTTAGTAGTTGCCTTTGCTTACTACGCCAGGAGCTTGCAACGCCTGTTTGGTAGTATGAGTTTTGCACAAACATGGGCGGGGCGACGGTTCGAGTTTGTTTGTTCCTGGATTTCCTATATATTTTTTACTTGAATGATCTATCTTCTGTAATGCCTATTTCACCACTACCCTCCATAAATTGCGCGACTTTAAACCGGACTCGGTACAGCCATTGGTCCATCTAGTGGCTCGATTCGGGATCTTCATGTATAACATTGGTCAATAATAATTAAAGTGTGTAAGAAAGTATAGTTGCTTGCTACCATGGTTGCCAAGTGGGACACTTTTGTTGGTGCTTTTGACACTTTTTGCCTTTGGGTGACACCATGACACTTTTTAGGTCAGAAAAAGCACCTTTTCATTTACTTACTAGAGTTAAGGATTCCCCCCCCCCCCCAGAAAAAAAAACTTTACTGTTGATTTAGTACACACAAAGAAGCCTTATAAGGCTCATTTCCGATTAAATTTTTTTACGAAACTGTGACCTAGCAATTGAGAAATATTTTGAAAATATTCTTACAAATTCTGAAATAAATACCAAATACTCAAATGAAATACCAATACATTGCGAAGCGGTATGCGCAAAAATGTTTCCAGCTGTCAAACAGCACCATTTTGTCGGCAGTTTTGTCACTTCTGGGAGTCGAGCTCTTGGCAATCCCGGTTGCTACTTGTCTATCTCTGAGTATTGCCTGTCTTTTCTAAAGTTATTTCAGTATATACAAAAATAAAAGTAACATTTGATTTTTGTGCGAAACAGAAACGTCATCTGGATTTATTAGAGCTATATTTGGGCCCTTCTTGGCAAGAGTCCTCTTCAGGCTCAAAATTAACTTGTGGAAAGACAGCTAAGGTATTTTTCTGTCATTTCTGCTTAAAAAACACTACAATAGTTGGTCTATGCAATTTAACCTCTATTTAACCGACTAAAATGCTGTAAAGGGCGTATTTGTTTATCATATCTGACAATCTTTTTTGCTCGGTGGTGGTAATCAATTAAACAGTTCTTATGGCACCTGCCCTCGGACAAGTGCCATATAGCGATTGTAATTTCTGTCCGTCAGTCGGTCTGTCGGTCCCGGTTTTGCTAGTTTGGACACTTCCAGATAAACTAGGACGATGAAACTTGGCAGGCGTATCAGGGACCGGACCAGATTAAATTAGAAATAGTCGTTTCCCCGATCCGAACATCTGGAGGGGAGTGGAGGGAGGGGGAATCCGGAAAAGAACAGGAAAAATGAGACGTTTTTAGCTTACGAACGGGTGATCGGATCTTAATGAAACTTAGTATTTGGAAGGAACTCGTTTCTCAGATGTTGCATTTTAAATCCAGACCAGATCGGTGACACTGGGGGGAGTTGGAGGGGAAAACCGGAAATCTTGAGAAACGCTTAGAGTGGAGGGATCGGGATGAAACTTGGTGGGAAGAACAAGCACAAGTCCTAGATATGCCACTGACATAGCCGGAACGGATCCGGTCACTTTGGGGCAGTTGAGGGGGGGGGGGGGTCCGAATTTCTATTGGTCCCTCGAGTTCGGTGCTTCCTGATGTGCTAGGACGGTGAAAATTGGCAGGCGTGTTAAGGACCCGACCAGATGAAATAGGAAATAGACATTTCCCCGATCCGGCCATCTGGGGGTGGGGGATGGAGGGAGGGGCACTCCAAAAATCGAGGTATTTTTAACTTGCGAACGGATGATCAGATCTTGATGAAAGTTGATATTTCGGATGACCTCGTGTCTCTGACGACTCACTTTAAATCCGAACCGGATCCGATGACACTGGGGGGAGCTGTAGGAGGGAATCCGGGCACTGTGGAGGAGTTGGGGAGGGGGGTCCGGATTTCTAGCGATCCCGCGAGTTCGGCATACTTCCTGATGTGCTAGGACGATGATACTTGGCAGGTATGTCAGGAACACATTAACTTGAGAACAGTCATTTATTCAAACAATGTTTGCAACGGATACGTCAGCTATCATTTTTCATCAGCGATATTTCGGCCCTTCTTGGCAAGGGTCCTCGTCAGGCTGTCAATCTTCTGGTTCAACTTCGGGGAAGGAAACAAACCCCGAAGTTGAACCAGAAAATTGACAGCCTGAAGAGGACCCTTGCCAAGAAGGGCCGAAATATCGCTGATGAAAAATGATAGCTGACGTATCCGTTGCAAACATTGTTTGAATAAATGTTTCAAAGTCAGCTTGGGCTCAAAGAATATTTATCTTGAGAATAGTCGTTTCCCCGATCCGACCATCGTGGGGGGAGTGGATGGATGTGGAGTCCGGAATCTAATGGCATGCTTAACTTTTGAACGGGTGATTGGATTTGAATGAAACTTGTCAGGTAGAAAAAGTTATCGCCTCAGATGTTCAGTGTTAAGTCCGGGTCTGGTCCGATACCTGTGGGGGATGGGGGGGGGGGGAACGGGAAACTCAAGAAACGCTTAAAGCAGAGGGATTGCAGACCATCCGGAACTGCTCAGAATTTTTTCTTTCCAAACCGCAGTTTTAGATGGTGGGTGTATTTTGTGACGTTCTCATCTACTTTCTTATACGGCCTGCTCGTAACAAGTGCCATTGAGCTCGTAGCTCTTTTTTTTTTCATCGATATTCGTCTCTTATCTTTTCAGACACCACATGACCTCGCACATGACTGAAACACCGCGCCACGTTCTTGTCACCGCATGACAAGAAATGTTTCCGTTTACATCCGCCTGCAGAACCAAACCAGTAACACCAAGAAATTAATTTGATTAATACTTCGAGAACATTATTCGTTGACCAATAATTGTTCCTGGTAACTCACATCTCGAAAGCGCTGAACTTGACTGCAAAAGCCAAAAAGTACCCACGGCGAGACTCGAACTCGCAATCCCCGGCTTAGGAGGCCGATGCCTTATCCATTAGGCCACGCGGGCTTGTAAAACGGTGGCGTGGGAGCTATTTATGGGCAGCCATGCTTGGATTTAATTCCCGACGCCGCGGAATGTTGAGAGAAACGTTCTCAACACAAAGATTTTCTCACGAACTTGATTCCTTGTTAACTGATATGATATAATATGATATAGATTTATTACCTGCCAAAACGGTACAAGTACAATAGGGGGCAGAGTATGAGAGAAAAAAAGATGAGAGAAAAAAATACTTCTCGAAAAGATCCCATGTTTGCGTAGAAGGTTCCCCATGATTGGTGCGAGATTATCGCCAATTATCAAGAGGCACATCATATAATGCGTGTGTATTGTTATGGAACAGTCAACGCCAGAAGATTGGGTCATTTTTTTCTACAGTATTCAGCATTTATAATTGTCACACTCTACTTAAAAGCTTAGAGATAATTGTGTTGCGTGAGCAACACTTTGGTTTTGTCGTGGTTTTTTATTTGTTCCTTCCGCGGAGTCCGCGTGGAGTGACTCCCTCTATTCTCGCCGTTCCCTCCGATTCCCAAAGGAGTCCTCTGGGAACGGCGAATGGCAAGAATACGCCTTATGTCGAACAGGACTATCTGAATTTATGCAGCCAAGCCTTCGTTTCTTCAGACCATGTTTCTGCTTTCGAGTGGAAAGCTCCGTTCTAGCAGGCAAGCAGACAGCCACCAGTTCCAAATTGACTAAATATGGATTAAAATCTATAAGTGCTAAATATGGGGGACAGTTCCCCGGCCACAGAGCCAGTATATCTTCTTTGAGTGATAAATAGAAAAACTTACAGACTCAAAAAAGTAGCATTTTCCCACGGGTCCGAAAGAGCTGCCATCTATTGGTTCTACCCATTTCTGTTCGTGATTTCTGCTCACTTTATCATTCCATTTCTTACACTTGGGATTGAGGAAAAGAATTGGATTTCATTAAAATGTCAGTTACTCTTTGAACTGAACCTAGCCACTTAAAAATGCCATACCCATTTAAACAAGAGCTACGAGCTCATATGGCACTTGTACGAGTAGGATGTACAAGAAAAGTAGATGAGAACGTCACAAAATACACCCGCCATCCAAAAATGCGGTTCGGAAATAGAAATAGGATATTTAGTTTCACTCATTTCTGAGCTGTTCCGGCATCGTCTAGATTGTCTGTAGCAAATGCACATGACTGTTCAAACTTTCATCCCAATAAATCCATTTGTTTGATCCCTAGAAGTGCTACAGGATTTCCGGTACTCACTCTATCTCCACCTACCGTGGCCGAATCTGGTTTGGAATAAAAAAAAATCGACCACCTAAAGTATCTTCTTTTATACCATCTATCAAGTTTCACTCGAATCTGAGCATTTTTGGAAAGTTCCGGTACCCCCCCCCCCTCCCACCAACGATGTCGGAGCCGGTTCGGGCCCAATCTCTTAATTCCCTGTTCCTGTCCATCAAGTTTTACTGAAATTGGAGCATAGCCCATCTGTAAGTTTCCAGTACCCCCCCTACCTTGGCCGAATCCGGCCCAGACGCCAAATAACAAATTTAGGCCGCATATACTCGGCATTGTCGAATTTGCATCTCATTCGGTCCATCCGTTTGGTTTTTGTGCATGTCAAAAGTCCCCCCACCCCCAATTCCCCTAATCGTGGTCGCATATGGTTCGAACGCATGTTTTACATGTCGAGGCCATCGATTCGTATCACCCATGAAGTTTCACTCGAATCAGACCACTCGTTCGCAATTTATAGAAGTCAATTTCCATATTTCTCTTCTCTTGCTCCCCAAAAAATGCTCGGATCTAGGAACGGAAGTTTCCGGGGGTATGTTGTGTCAGGTTCTTAAGTCAAGATAATTCGGGTCGCTAATATGCCTGCAAAGTTTCGTTGTCGTTTTACATCTGGAACTATTCTAACTCACGACTACCGGAATTCCAGGAAACCCCCTCCAACTCCCCCCACAGAGCCCCGAAACCATCTGGCTCCGTCAATTTCATCTAGGCCTAATGCTTGTTCCATCCCTTAAGTTTCGTCCCAATCCCTCTGCTTTTAGAGTTTCTTGAGTTTTCCACCCCCACCCCCCATCCCCATAGGTATCGGACCCGACCCGGACGTGACACTGAACGTCCGAGGCGATAGCTCACCAGACAAGTTTCATTCAAATCCAATCACCCGTTCAAAAGTTATGCACGCCACTAGATTCCGGACTCCCCATCCACCCACTCCCCCCACGATGGTCGGGTCGGGGAAACGGCTGTTCTCAAGTCAATCTGTTCGGATCCCTGACATACCAGCCAAGTTTCATCGCCCTAGGACATCAGGAAGTATGCCGAACTCGCGGGATCGCTAGAAATCCGGACCCCCACCCCAACTCCCCCACAGTGCCCTGATCCGGTCCGGTTATGTCAATGATGTGTCTAGGACCTGTGCTTATTTTTCCCACCAAGTTTCATCCCGATCCCTCCACTTTAAGCGTTTCTCAAAATTTCCGGTTCCCTCCTCCAACTCCCCCCAGTGTCATCGGATCCGGCCCGGATTTAAAGTGAGATGTCTGAACACGAGGTCATCCTAAATATCAATTTTCATCAAGATCCGATCACCCGTTCGCAAGCTAAAAATACCTCAAATTTTGGCTTTACCCTCCCTCCACTCCCCCCCCCCAGATGGTCGAATCGGGGAATTGACGATTTACTATTTAATTTGGTCGGGTCCCAGACATACCTGTAAATTTCCATCGTCCCAGCACATCAGGAAGCACAGAACTCGCGGGATCACTACAAATTCGGACTTCTCCCCCCCCCCCCCAACTCTCCCAAAGTGAGCGGATCCGTTCCGGTTATATCAGTCACGTATCTAGGACTTTTGCTTGTACTTTCCACCAAGTTTCATCCGGATCCCTCCACTCTAAGTGTTTTCCAAGATTTCCGGTTTCCCCCTCCAACTCCCCCCAGTGTCACCGGATCCGGTCTGGATTTAAAATGGAGGGTCTGAGACACGAAGTCCTTCCATATATCAAGTTTCATTAAGATCCGATCACCCGTTCGTAAGCTAAAATATCTAATTTTTCCTATTTTTTCCGGATTCCCCCTCCCTCCACTCCCCTCCAGATGGTCGGATCGAGGAAGCGACAATTTCTAATTTAATCTGGTCCAGTTCCTGATATGCCTGCCAAGTTTCATCGTCCTAGCTTATCTGGAAGTGCCCGAACTAGCAAAACCGGGACCGACAGACCGACTGACGGACAGAAATTACAATCTGTTTGGATCCCTTAAACAGCCGTTTCCCCGACCCGACGATCGTGGGGGGAGTGGGTGGATGGGGTGTCCGGAATCTAGTGGCGTGCATAACTTTTGAACGGGTGATCGGATTTGAATGAAACTTGTCTGGTGAGCTATCACCTCGGACGTTCAGTGTCACGTCCGGTTCGGGTCCGATACCTGTGGGGATGGGGGGGGGGAACTCAAGAAACTCTAAAAGCAGAGGGATTGGGACGAAACTTAATGGATGGAACAAGCGTTAGGCCTAGATGAAATTGACGGAGCCAGATGGTTTCGGGGCTCTGTGAGGGGAGTTGGAGGGGGTTTCCTGGAATTCCGGTAGTCGTGAGTTAGAATAGTTCCAGATGTAAAACGACAACGAAACTTTGCAGGCATATTAGCGACCCGAATTATCTTGACTTAAGAACCTGACACAACATACCCCTGGAAACTTCCGTTCCTAGATCCGAGCCTTTTTGGGGAGCAAGAGAAAAGAAATATGGAAATTGACTTCTATAAATTGCAAACGAGTGGTCTGATTCGAGTGAAACTTCATGGGTGATACGAATCGATGGCCTCGACATGTAAAACATGCGTTCGAACCATATGCGACCACGATTAGGGGAATTGGGGTGGGGGACTTTTGACATGCACAAAAACCAAACGGATGGACCGAATGAGATGCAAATTCGACAGTGCCGAGTTTATGCGGCCTAGATTTGTTATTTGGCGTCCGGGCCGGATTCGGCCAAGGTAGGGGGGGGGGTTACTGGAAACTTGCAGATAGGCTATGCTCCAATTTCAGTAAAACTTGATGGACAGGAACAGGGAATTCAGAGATTGGGCCCCAACCGGCTCCAACAACGTTGGTGGGAGGGGGGGGGGGGGGGGTACCGGAACATTCCAAAAATGCCCAGATTCGAGTGAAACTTGATAGATGGTATAAAAGAAGATGCTTTAGGTGGTCGATTTTTTTATTCCGAACCAGACTCGGCCACGGTAGGTGGAGATAGAGTGAGTACCGGAAATCGTGTAGCACGTCTAGGGATCAAACAAATGGATTTATTGGGATGAAAGTTTGAACAGTCATGTGCATTTGCTACAGACAATCGAGACGATGCCGGAACTGCTCAGAAATGAGTGAAACTAAATATCCAGATCCAGATAACCGGTTTTACGCATCTGAAGCATGAGACGCGAAAACTCTTTCGGAGCATAACGAACATGGAAAATAGTGAAATATGGCAAATGCAAAGATTAGTGAGGTGTCGTTCTTGTACAGCCTACTCGCACAAGTGCCATATGAGCTCGTAGCTCATGTTCTTTGTGGAATAGTGTTGTGAAGCTTGATTAGCTTGCTTTATAAAATGTACCAGAATATGCAATACCCCCCCCCCCCCACCCAAATCCCCCAAGCATGGCCGCATGGGGTTCGGACACATACTTTGCATATCTGGGTCATCAGTACCCATAGGTTTTTACTTGAATCGGTCCAATTGTTCGCAACCTGCGGAAGCCATTAATTTCGGATTCCCCCTCCATCAAAAAGTCTTCCTAGGGCATTGTGTCGGGTCTTTAAGTCTATTTGGTCGGGTTGCTAATATACCGGTCAAGTTCTATCGTAATTAGCACATCTGGAAGTATCCTAACTCGCGATCACCGGAATTCCGGGAAACCCCCTCCAACTCCCCCCCCCCCCCCAAGAGCCCCGATATGATCTTTTTCTGTCAAGAAGGTATCTAATGCTTATGCTTGGTCTTCCCACCAAATTCCATCCCGATCCCTCGACGCTAAGCGTTTCGCAACAATTCCGGTTTGTAGATCTTAGGGCTGGGAAACTTACTTTTGAAGCTGCACCTCTCCCACCCACCCCGTTCATGGGCAACGGGGCTCAGATTGCCTAAGAGTAAAGTTCGTGACACGTGACGGGTATCTACAGGCATCAAGTTGTTCTTTGGAGCAATCGACTGTAGCGAGCACTGCAGCAGCTTTAATAAGCAGCGTGCATAATGTTCATAACTTGACCAGAGCTCGACGTAGGACGCTGAAATTCCTTGTACTTGTAGATCACAGGGCTGGGAAATTACTTTTAAAGTTGCACCTCCACCCACCCCGTTTATGAGCAACTGGGCCCAGATTGCCCAAGAGTAAAGTTCGTGACCCGTGACAGGAATCAACAGGTATCAAGTTGAATCTTGGTAGGCTTGTGAGCTTTGGGGTCTCTTTTTGCTTTTGGGGGCCCAAACCACCACTTCCACTTGGTTGAGGGGCAATTGGGCCCAGGTTGCCCATTTTCTAATATTTTTAACTTGACAATAACTGGAGATAGGGCGACGAAATTCATTGTGCGTTTAGATCTTAGGGTTGGGAACATGCTCTACTCTTAAGTTTTATCAAGGTCCGATCACCGTTCGAAAATTATAAATGCCATGAGATTCGGAATTCTCCCTCCCTCTACTCCCCCACGATGGTAACATTTCAAGGTTAACCTGCTCGGGTCCCTCATATGCCTGCCAAATTTCATCGTCCTAGCCAACCTGGGAGTACCATAACTCCGGATCATCGGAGTTCCAGAACTCCCCTCCAACTCCCCCACAGTGCCCAAATCTTGTCCAGTTCTGTCAGTTATGTCCCAAGGGCTAGTGCATGTTCTTCCCACCAAGTTATATCCCGACCGTTCGACTCTAAGTGTGTCACAAGATTTCGGGTTCCCCCTTCCGACTCTCCCCACATTCATCGAATCCGGTCCGGACTTGAAACTGGAACTCTGAGACACGAGGTCTTTCCAAATGTCAAGTGTCATTAAGATCCGATCACCTGTTCGCAAGTTATGCATTCGAGTAAATTCCGGATTCTGCCTCCTTCCCTCCCCCCACAATGAGCGGATCGGGAAAGTGACTATTTCCAACTTAATCTGGTCGGGTCCCTGATGTGCCTGCCAAGTTTCATCCTCCTAGTGCATCTGGAAGTACCCTAACTCGATTTGTGATCAGTACACTCTAAAGTAAAACGCAACGTTTTTTATATATGCAACGCTGCCGGCCCTATGAACCAGTTTTCAGAATTTGCTAGTTTTCTAGTAAAGTGTTTCTCCTATAAACCGTTTTGGCGAATCCGTTTCAAGAGAAAACGTACCGCACAAGAATATGTTGCAGGAGAAAGCGTTTCTATTTGCAAAAGCGTTTCTTAGAAAACTGGTTCAAAGGGCCGGCAGCGTTGCATTCTGAAGGATTGCAGCTACATAACGTTTCATCGGGAATTCGTGCCAGAAGTACAATGAGACATAATAATGATCCGATGAAACACAAGCTTCCTTCTTTTGATTTGGATAGTCTTCTGCGCGATACATTAGTTAAGAGACGATGAAAATCAATGACCGATGCAAACGTCTGACCTCCGCGTTTGAAAAAACGTGAGTTTTCTGAAAAGGCTTCCTACTGCAGCAATCTCACAGAAATTCCTGTCCTATCCCTATCACCATTACCATTTATATAAATGTATAGTCAACAATAATGACTTTATAAGCTAATATTTTATTCATTAAGAGTTTAGAAGACAAGAGCTAGAAGCTCATATGGCACTTGCAACGCTGTATCATAGGATGAAAATAGGAATTTGCCAATTCGTGGGTTAGTTGTGTTCATTTGTAAGCAAACCCCTTGAGATAAGAATGATCATGGGTCCTTTGAAATCGTGAGAATGGATCGTTCTTAAAAACTATTCTATTTTTGCATTTGGCTGTGATGATGCACACTTTAAGGGCGCTAGATCATTCATCCGTAACGAACACTCTTGCACAAATGATGATAAGCTCATCGAAATCATGAAAATTGTATTTTGCTCAAAATAATTGTTTTTACTTTAAGGAAATCACAAAACCCTTGAGGCAAAACGGATCATGGGCCCGTGGGGATCATGAATATAATTATATCTTTTGGTCAAAAGCGTTTTTTTTTACTTTTCGGTAAGATAAGTAATTTAAGGGTGCTAAAAATTCATTTCTTAGCAAAATCCTTGAGGCATAAACGATCATGGGCTAATGGGGATCATGAAAAAGTATATTTTGCTTTAATAGTACTTCAAGGGATGGTCGAAACTGAGAAATGACAATTTCTAAGCCAATCTTGTTAAGTCTCTGATGTTCAAAGTCGAGTTTCATCGTCCTTGCGGATCTGGAAGTACCTTAACTCGCGGTGATCGGAATTTCGGACCCACACCCCCTACAACTCCCCCAAAGGTGCCCGAATCTAGTCCGGTACTGTGACGTATCTATGGCTTGTGCCTGCTCTTCTCGCCAAGTTTCATCGCTCCACTCTAAGGGTGTCACAAGATTTCCGGTCTCCCCTCCAACCACCCCCACCCCACATTCATGGGATCTGGTCGGAACTGATCACAGAAATTTGAGATACGAGGCTTTTCCAAATAACAAGTTTCAATCAGATCCGATCACCCATTCGAAAGTTATACATGCCTCAAGACTCCGGATTCTCCATCCCCCCCCCTTCCCACGATGGTCAGATCGGGAAACTGACTATCGTAAGCCACTCATCTCAAGCCTCAAATGGTCAAACCAATTTTCATCGTCTTAGGCTCCCCCCCCTCCCCCCCCAGGGTCCAAATCCGGCCCAGTTCCGTCTCTGATGTATCTAGGGCATGTGCTTGTTCTTCCCACCAAGTTTCATCCCAATCGCTCCAGTCTAATCGTGTCACAATATTTCCGGTTCTCCCCTCCGACTCCCCCCCCCCCACATTCATCGGATCCGTGCAGAACTCGAAGTGGGAGATGAGACACGAGATTCTTAATGTAAAGTTTCATCCGATAACCCGTTCGAAAGTTATAGATGCCTCAACATTTCGGATTCTCCATCCCTGCATTCCCCCCTCGGTGGTCGGATTGGGGAAGTGACTATTTCCAAGTTAGTTTGGTTGGGTCCCTTATATGCCTGCCAAGTTTCATCGTCCTAACTTTCTGGAAGTACCCTATCTCGAGAACAGTGAACCAACAGACCGATCGACCAACAGACCAAAAAGTGATCTGTATATGGCACTTGAGCAAAGCTGCAAGTGACATAAGAACTGAGCCATTCAAGAAACCATGGATTTTAATAATTACATATAACTTTGGACGCTTTGGAAACTCGTAATTAAGGCATCAAGAAAACAATCACAGTAATCTTCGAAATAACTCATCAAGAAAATAATAACAGTAAGCTTATAAGCATAAAGATTGAGGTCAAATTGGTTTCGGAAAGGGAAACAAATCATAGTAAATCACATCGAGTTAAAATCATGGCACAAATAAAACAACAAGAAAAAAATCACAGTAATTACTTCCACTTCCAAGCGGACTAGTTTCTATTATTCCCCCCTATGTCTCGCCATCAGCACATCTGACAGACATAGTAAAATAGCTCTCAGGTTGACGAGTAGAAAATCTGGAATCTGCTCCCTGCAGGTAGTATAGAAATATAGAAAATGTAAGTTACCCATTACCCTATAAAACCCGATGTGTGTCTATAGACACACATAAGTGTTGATTGTGTTGATTTTGAGACAATGGGGGACTAACAGAATCTAGTCCACTTTGAATGCTGACCCAGAATAAGGGGAATTGATAACTTGAGACTTATCAACAACAAATTAGAGAGCACAACTTAACGCAGCACAACACAAATTCTTTTTAGAAGGAGCATCAGTATAACTGACAGTATTTGAAACCTTGTACTTCTTTCCTTGAAACTACCAGGATTTCAAGATCTCCCATCATAGCATTCAGATTTTCATGTAATTATACTTTGTACCCACAGCATTCTCTTTTTTCTTCCTTTCCACTTGAAAAAACTCTTTTGTAAAGCCATATGGTCAAACTGTTGGTAGATGTAGGTTGCAATGGTAAAAACAATTCTCTTATCCTTTGAGTCCAGCCTCTCAAATGGAACATAAACATAAACTTCTGGGTCAGAACCAGGACAATGTGCTTGACATAAAGGTTGAAGTTTCTGAATTCCAGCAATAATTTTATCAGAAGCTTTCTTACTGACTGTGTGGAGATATTGAAATTTAATACTGAAGATTAAAAAGATGAGATCATGTTATTTTAAAAATGCGAAGCACCTGCTCCACTTGTTAAAATTATGTCATAACCATACATTGACAGAGAAATTCAAAATTCAAGATGCAAGTGTGACCCTTCCAGGACCCTTCTGGATGTTTCCTCATCGCTTTAAAAAATAATGGACAACAGGGCCCAACCAGCGCACAAAGTCGTCCACTGCTTCCTGACCGAAGATTGAAAATTAAGTAGCCTATCTTTTTCTTCGTGTTCATCTGTTTTGTTTATTTTGTTTATTTTCTTCATTTACTCTGCCTTTTCAAAATGGTGGGTCATAAATAAATTACTTACTTAAGGAAATGCTTTGCTTCTTCCCGCTCAACTGTCACATTAGGAAAATAGGAACAAACATTTTCTCCAATATCAGTATCATCAACAACAAAAATTGGGAACTGAGATGGTATGGGAGGCTTAAAGGAGACCTGAACAATGAAACCATACTTGAACACAATATGGAGAATGCTTTTACACACATAGACACGGAGAGCATTCTTCTCCTGAGCGTGACCGTTTTCAAAATAGGGATGATTGTTTCTGGAGGTTTGCACATGCAGACTCCAAGACAAAAAGCGCAATTCATTCAAATCTTGTACAGCGCTGGCCGGATCGTATTGGAATTTCTTCTAGATATACGTTTGGGCTTATCTGGTTAAAAAATATTCCAGAAGAAGGGTTGATTGGAGACATTTGTTCATTTCTAAAATTGCTCGGTACTGAAATAAGGACAGATGCAAAATGGAGCAAAAATCATAGCTTGGAAACGATATTTCGTATTTGGATTGGGTTTTCTGCAGGCAATGTTAACGGACGTCATACAGATATGGATGATACTTGGTACTCTTCATTCAGGTGTCCTTTAAGAATAGGTAAAGGTTCAGGAAGGGATGCAGTGTCAGAAGATGAAGTAGGATTAAAAACCCCAAGACAAGATGAGACAAGACCAGGACAAAACAATGGGGGATTCACAGTATCAGAAGGATGAACCAACTGGATGTGGACAACCAAACTTGACTTACAAAACTACTATACAAAATCTTTTCTGACAAAAAAAGGGCAGAAAAGCGTATCTCGATCAATCTCCACATGAACGAAACATCTATCGCCTAATGTTTCTCAAGAAACAACACACTCTAGAATTTATAACTGCAGTATTTACACCTCAACCTTTCAGGTGACATAGCATAGCATTCATCAGACTATAGGCTAAGTTCTAATGCTGATTTGCTGGGTTTCGCCAGGTAAGTTAGTAAGGTGAAAGTAAAACTGATCGGTATTAAATTAGATTGGTATTAGGCTAGAAAGAGTTCAGAAATTATTCATAGAATTATCAAAATAAATTAATTAAGGGAATCAAGGAATCATTTCTTCACTAAGCTTATGCAAATAGGATTGTAGCTTATGAGCATTCAGCTGGTCTGAGACAGGCTAACCAAGAAAAGCTTCCGAGCATCCAGTTGGTCTGAGCTAACAAAGAAAACAAAAACAGAGATTAAATTATTTGCTTACTCTGGCAGAACTCCTGAAGATCTTTGTCCTTTTCGACACATATATATATAATGATGTGACTCCTAATAGTAACGAGTCACAATTCGCGCACTTTTCAGTTTGAACGATGGCATGACAAACAAGAAGAAAACGGAATTTTTCTTTCATGGAAGGGAGCTAACAAAATGAGTTTAACAGCGGGAGATAAAGGACTTTTGATTTGAGGCATATTCTCGCCGTTCCCCAAGGACTCCACTTGAGGAGTCCCAGCGTTTTTGTTTGTCCTGGGGACTCACTCCCCGTATTCTCGCGAGTCCCCACGGACGGGGAATGCTCGATTATCATCCCCGTCATCAAAAAGGACTCCCTTTCAAATTCGGAGGGGAATCAATTTTTGCTGGTATTGCTGCTGATTAATGCAATGTAAAATTAATTAAAAATAATCAGAATAAACAAAACCGAAAAGAAAGTGGATCTAGACTAACTTCATCAACTGCCTATTTCTTATTCGAACAAAATCAATTTTGGAAGCATTGCCCGTGTTCTCGCTGTTTCTGTACGCGGAGTCCGCGTGGAGTGACTCCCTCTATTCTCGCCGTTCCCTTCGATTCCCCGAGGAGTCCTCGGGGAACGGCGAGAATACGACTTTGGATTCCCGAGTTAACAGATACTTATCGGCGTATGGTGACAACTATGAGCCTGTTAATGGTAGAAATGTTGCCAAGTAGTTCAATAATATTTTTCTAAAAGAGTTGAAAGTAAGACGTAAATGGCTTTTTTAAAGAAAAAATTAGTCTCGTCTACATTTGATTGGCTATGACGCTTTATGCAAAACCAACCAATAGAAAGCATAATTCGCTTTTGTAATAAGAGTTTGAAGACTTTAAGCTTTATATTTATTCCAACAATGTTTTCAACGGATACGTCAGCTACGACTCTTCATCAGCGATATTTCGGCCCTTCTTGGCAAAGGTCCTCGTCAGGCTTTCAGTCCTCTTGTTCAACTTCGAGGAAAGAAACAAACCTGTAATCTGACGCTTTATCTGTAGTCTGACGCTTGATTACAGGTTTGTTTCTTTCCCCGAAATTGAACAAGAGGACTGAAAGCCTGACGAGGACCCTTGCCAAGAAGGGCCGAAATATCGCTGATGAAGAATCGTAGCTGACGTATCCGTTGAAAACATTGTTGGAATAAATGTTTCAAAGTCAGCTTGGGCTCAAAGAATATTTATTTAAGCTGTAATATTTTTTCAAACACCTATGCGAAAAATGTAATCACACGATCAAAAAAAAGTTAGGATACCTTTTCCAGCCAATTGCAGGTTCACAAACGCTTTCACTTAAGGCGTGTTCTCGACGTTCCCTGAGGTCTCCGCATAAGGAGTAGCCGCGTTTTTGTTTGTGGGGGGGAATCACTCCAACTATTCTTCCGAGTCCCAACGGGCGGGGAATGCTCTGATTATAATCACCATCGTCAAAAAGGACTCCCTTTCATATTCGGAGAAGAATCATTTTTTGCCGGTGTTGGTGCAATCTAAAATTATTTAAGAAGAATCGGAATAAACAAAACACAAAATAAAGTGGATCTAGTAATTTCGTCAACTGCACATTATTTTTTTTCGAACAAAATCCATTTTAGAAGCATTCTCCGTGTTCTCGTTGTTTTCCTAGGCAGAGTCCGCGTGGAGTGACTCCCTCTATTCTCGCCGTTCCCTTCGATTCCCCGAGGAGTCCTCGCGGAGGACTCGGGGAACGGAGTCCTCGGGGAACGGCGAGAACACACTTTTGGGAAGTCCCGTGTCTCACAGTGTTAAGTTATTTCGTTTATGATAGATTCGATTAGATTAGATTAAATTTTATTTTACACATGTATACAAAACATTTTACAGCACCTGCTAAGAAAGCCCCAGAGGGTTTGTTGGCCGCCGGTAGCAGTCTTCTCTATTCTACATAATGAGATAACACTACTTTTACATTATTCTAAACGCCATTCATACACGGTTCACACATATACAGCAAACATTCTGCTTACAAAAAACACTTACGCATCAATTACTATTCTTTTGCAAGGAAAAATCTCTTCGCTGTAGCCTTGAAGGATGCCAGATGACTCGAGTTTCTAATTTCAACTGGAATTATATCCCATACAGAGGGGGCAAAATTTCTAATCACGAAAGAAGCTCTAGTCGTGTTTCTAAATGGGTGTACCACATTTGATGCCCCTCGTGTATCATGACTATGGAGATCACTATTAATGGAGAAAAAATTTTCAAAAGAGGAGGGAAGTATATTATTGAGAAATTTATATGTGAAAATACTAACTTGATAATCTCTAGTTTTTGAATTATCAAGTAGTTGATTCTTAATGTAAAGTTCATTAATATTAAGAGTAACTAAAGTTTTAGGTGACAAAAATTTAACGGCTTTATTTTGGATTTTTTGGATTTTTTTATAACATGACACAAAATTACTTGCCCATATAGAGCAACCATAGCAAATGTACGGGTAAAAAATAGCGAAATAAAGCAATCGAAGAATTTTCTGTGAGACTAGGTTTTTAACTCGGCGAAGCACTCCCAGGGTCCTTGACAATTTTGAAGCTATAATATTTGAATGTGTTTTCCATGATAGATTTTCATCAATCATAAAACCCAGGTACTTTGTTACCTTTACTCTTTTTATTTGATTTCCGTTTACTATTAATTCTAAATTAGTGTCAATACTAGATATCCGAGAAAATAAAATGTAATTAGTTTTGGTATAATTTAATGTCAAAAGATTGAAATCTGCCCACTCAACGAACTCGGTCAATACTTTTCTCATTTTATCAAAAAATAGATCAGCTGATGGAGCAGCTACAAGTAAAACAGTATCGTCTGCAAAAAGGATTATACCAGCCTCTGACAAATAATACTTAATCCGATCTATAAAATTAAAAATAAAAGGGGACCTAGTATAGACCCCTGGGGAACTCCGCAAGTTATCTCACTAGCAACAGAAGTAAAACACCCATTCATCACAATTTGCTTCCGGTCACTCAAATAAGATTCAAACCATGACAAACTCTTTCCAGTCACACCGATTTTTTCCAGCTCAAGTAATAACTGTTTATGGTCAATCGTGTCAAACGCCTTCTTCAAATCCAGGAATAAAGCAGCTGGAATCAGACCCGCTTCAAACGCCGTATTTACCCAGTCAACAAGTTTAATAGTCGCCATCTCAGTTGACATTTTCTTCCTGAAACCAAACTTAGTATTTACAAGAATTTTATTATTTTCAACGTAATCAGTTAGCCTGGATCCTATAACCTTTTCATGTATTTTTGAAAAAAAAGGGAGGATAGAAATGGGTCTTTTGTTTGAAGGGTCATCTCTCTTACCTCCTTTATGCAATGGTATTATTTTAGCGACCTTCAAACCTTCTGGGAAAATCCCTTTTTCCATGGATTCATTAATCAATTTAGATAAAATTGGTGTTATAACTGGTTTAACTGATTTAGCAATCTTAAGAGAAATCCCATCTACACCACTTGAATTTGATTGCATTCCACTGATAATTTTTCCAACTTCATTTGTATCGCAAGCATTAAAAACCAACTGACAATCTACTGGAACTTCTGACTGAACTATTTTGGGAGCCCGGTTAATTCTTTTCCGAGCATCATCACATAGTTTCGCACCCTCACTAGAAAAATATTCACATAAATAATTTGCGACATCCTTTGGGGTGGTCAAATTCCCCCTCTCTGTTTCTAATTTATTAATAACTTCTATTTTACCCTTTTGTCCCAGGAGCGAATTTACCGTTTTCCATGTTTTTTTCATATCACATTTATGCTTCATAAATTCATCTTGCAAATACATTTTTTCAGCTTTCCGTTTCAATCTGTTTAAGGTATTCCGGTAATTTTTAAATTGCTGAAAATTAATGACAGATGGTTCACCTAAGTATATTTTATACAATTCATTTTTCCGACTTATAGAATTTAGAATACCCTGAGTAATCCATGGTTTCTTTGGGAATTTCGTTCTACCCCTTTTAAGTCTCCTAAGAGGGCATGTCTCATTCAATACCTTTGTAAATATAGCGACAAAAACATCATATGCAACCGACGGGTTGTCTTCTTCAAATACCGGAGTAAAATCTGTGTCACCCATTTCTTTCTCAAATTTTTTCAAATTATCTTTTCTTAAATCACGAAAGAATGTTTTATTTATTTGATCATCCTTATTTATAATCCCGTAAGAATTTTTTATTTTACTAAGAAGAAAAAAATGGTCAGATCCATCCGTAAGTAAAACATCAGCATATGAACATTCAAGCAGCTTTCCATCCACAAATATATTATCGATCAGCGTCGCAGACTTATCAGTCACTCGTGTAGGAATAGTTACCAGGGGGTAGGCTATTGGAAAGAAGAAATCATTGAATTAAGAAAATCTTGACGACTTGAACTTTTAAGGAGGTCAATATTGAAATCCCCCATAACTACTTTATATTTATGATCATTATTCAATTTCTCCATTAAAGTCCCCATCTCCTAAATAAAAGTTTCCTCATTATATGACGGTGTTTTATATACTAAACCAAAAACTATATTTTTATCAGATTTATCTTCTATTTCAATAAAAAAGAGTCTCAAGCCTTCCTTCAAGACACAGCGAGAGATCCTCCCTTACCCAATATGAAACTCCTTCCTTTACCAATAAAGCCAAACCGCCTCGCTCCATAACATGTCGTTCTTTTCTTTCACTGACATATCCTGGAAACTGGAAATCCCACGCTGAGTAATTATCCCTATTCGACACAAACGTCTCACATAGCCCTATTACTACCGGTGTTTCTTGCATATCACTTAATATGTTACACAGGGTAGGGTACGCTGTCCTAAGGCCTTGGCAGTTCCAAAATGCAAAAACAATATCATCTTTGCCTGACCATTTCTTCAGCGACTGATTATCAACATAATTACTTGCTTTCATAGCTTGCGTATTATTTCCTTCACTTAAATTATCGTTTGCAATGGGGGTAGATAAGAACTGGTCAACAGACAGGCGATTACTTTCTAAATCTGAGAGTCTGCTGGTCGAACTGTTCATGATAACACTCTAATACACTCAAGAATGAGAACTCTTTGATATCTCAAGCACGAAACAAACAGAAAAATTAAGGACAAAAAATTAAGGAAACAAAACCGACAATTCCAAATAAGCGAAAAAAAATGAAGATGAACTCAACGTATCATTAAAATGGTTTACTGTTCACTGATCAAGTCATTCAGTGACCTGATTTTCAAGATGGCTGAGCTGTTTTCCGGTTTGGCTAGAATGCGGCCACCATCAGTCCACCATCAGCCCTTTTCTGTTTTCGGAAATGTTTGATCACTTCGACCGTTTTTAAGGTTTTATGTTTCCCTAAATTATGTATAAATTATTTCCTGTTGAATGACCTTGGTTGCCGACGAAGCTACGCTCTTTTCTTGGCTTTTACCTCATGATTTTTATCTATTTACCCCAGAACCTAATAAAACATGCATATCAAAGTGATGTTGTAAAGGTTAAAAGCAAAGCGATAACAAGAACAAGAATCGAGACCAGGGGCACCACGAATGGGGGGGGGGGCAGGTTGTCCATTCAATTTGTGGAAATAGTCAAACGGATACAGTCAATTCAAAAACAATGTTTTCAATCTTCAAAACAGTCGCTTATTCGTCAAAACATTCATTATTCTTAAAAACTGTCGGTATCTCTACTAAAACAGTCGGTAAAACGACCAGCCAGTCGGTAATTACCTTCTGGTAATGCCTCTGATCGAGACACATAAGTTTCCAATTGTAGTTTCCGATTGCAGGGTTTTCTGAAACTGAATTGACGAATACATAGCCTCCGCAAAAAGTTCGAACTCAGGGTTCAAGGTCCATAAACGTTTATTGCAGAAACGTTTTTGCAACCTATATTTTGTTCGATGGATCTTAAAACAGTTCTCAAAACACTTTCTTTTACAAAAATGTTTCACAGAAAATGTTACAAACTAGCCTTAAGGGACTTAAACATCCCTGAAAACAACAGAAAATGCGTTACTTCGTTTCTCCGTTATCCCGGGATAGACGATTTCATAGAATTAACTTATTCTTTCGGATTTGTGATACCTCTATGTGCTTGTCCTCTACGCTTGAAATATTCACCAACTAGAAATGTAAGCCATTGAACATCCTAAAATCATTTTCTTATTTGATAGCGCAAAACAGATACGTCAGCTGAATTTTATTAGAGCTATATTTCGGCCCTTCTTGGCACGGGTCCTCTTCTGGCTCAAAGCCGCTCAAGTTGGAAAAACGAACTTGTGGGAAAGCCAACAAGTTCGTTTTCCACAAGTTTTGTTTTACCACAAGTTCGCTTTTCCAACTTGAGCGGCTTTGAACCTGAAAAGGACCCTTGCCAAGAAGGAGCGAAATATAGCTCTAATAAAATTCAGCTGACGTATCCGTTTTGCACTATCAAATATGATTCGCAGTCAGCTCGGGCTGAAGGAATATTTAAAATCATTTTCGTACTTTTCTACAGGCTTAACTTCTCCGATGTCGCATCTTCAGCCCTGGAAAGGCAGGCCTTTGTTTAAATTCAATCTCAGCGTCTGGATGAACTGTGGTTTGCCATGCAAGCAGCCCACGCTCTGAACGTTATTGCGAAAAGTACAAAATCCCTCAGATGTGTTCCAAATATATCAGTACTCAAGTATCAGAATGAAAAATAAGCGGCCGTTTCAGTAAAACTTTAAAACGAACATAATAGAAATGAGAACACAACAGTAGGCCTATTCTAGATTTTCTGCAAAAATGGTCATTCGGAGACATTTCCGGTAAAACCTGAAGAAAGTTCCGGTAAAAGTTCAAAAATTCCGCTAAAATTCCGAAGCTGCACCCCCCCCCCCCCTCCTATCAGGAAGGTATAGTGACGCCCCTGATATGGATAAAACACAAAATCCGCGATATGGGGAGCTTCTGCGATTTCCCAGGGAATGATTGTTAAATTAGTTGGTAAATTGTAAATAGACAAAGAACTCAGAATTGTAAAATAATCTGTACATGTACACTTTCGTTACTTTATTTGAATTTGTATGTCGTTCAATCCGCATCGTTCTTCTGGTGTTTAGTTACATGTCGTTGTATATTTTGTTGGTTCCACATCGTTTTTCTGGTGGACTGTGATGGATCTTATGATTTAGTTTTTGTTTTTTCGCTGAAGACGGTTTGCCGGAAGTGCAACCGAAATATCCAAATTTATATTTATCCCTCGCACATCATCTTATAAGGATAACTAGCTGATCAAGAAAAAACACCGAAAATCACTATTTTCTATTTCTTTCGTACTGAATGGTCAGCTAGGCAAACCTTATATATTTAGAGGCCAAAAATAGGATTAAGACGGAAAATTCGAGGGAAGATTTTGTGCCCCTCCCCCCGAATGGCATGGGTAGTTCTGACATATGGGATTGACGGGTGGACGAACAGTCGGAAAATCGGACGGATTTCTTAGGCGAACTAACGGGTTCCTCTAGCAAAATTCGGACAGAGTGACGGCCATTGCGATCGTTACGGCTTCAAGTTGCATACAAATCAAAAAGAGTATGATGTACCTCCGGAAGTTGCGATACTCAAGCTAAGCTAGACGCGGGAACGAGTCCCACCTAAAATAATCATATTCAATGAAAAAGACGGAGCGTTGCGAATAGAGGATCCCTGCAAAGACCTCAGCTGGACACCGGCTCTCCTCTCCCAATATTTACGACCCGTTCTCGTCGCCAAAGCCACCGACAACCCATTCAGAAAAAATTTCTAATAATAGTAATAAGTAAAAAATTTGAACTGTGGGCCGGTGCTGTTTCAATCAGTCTTGACTTAACAGTATTATAGAGGGACATGCAATCAGAACGTCTTTTTAATGCACTACATCGAGTAAACGAAACACCTGGTGCTATTTTTAATTGATGACGTAGTGTGTGTATTTTTATTTGAGGAACAGTTATCAGATAGACTTTTTTTTTAAAAGATATTTACTGACTGGATGGAAACCGCTCTCAGTATCTTTCATATAGACTCTATACGATTAAGGCAACTTCCACCAAAGATAGTAGAGATGTTTTCCACCCAGTCAAATTTGGTTTCCACCCAATAGCCTCCCCGCGAGCATTTTAAACTGTCGGCATTTTTGGGCCGATGACATTTTGGACGGTTTCAGTCGAGGTTTCAGTTTCAGGGTCTTCAACCTCGGTCCTGGGCATTTTGATCGTGGGCATTTTCTATTCCCCCCTCCCCTCCCGTCTTCCGTGCGTCGGTCCGAAAGGAATACTGGCAATAAGTTTTCACCATATCCCGCTAATTCTTCTACCCAATTTTTACGTAGTTTCATTCCATCATTTATTTCTGGTAATTTCTTGTAAGTGTATTAGTTAATTTGTTTCTTGTGTGTTTGTGTATTTTGTAAATTTGTATTTCTTTTCTAGCTTTTAGCTATTCGGAGTAAACTTGATTGATTGAAAAAAGAAAAAAAATTTGAACCGTGGGTATTTTGATCGTGGGCTGTTTAAGCGAAGGCATTGTGAGATTGGGCAAACAGATCGTGGTGATTTTGGGACCAGCTCTTTGGATCATGTCATTACTGATTGTATTATTCTTGGAACATATCGTTTTTCAAGCTTTGATGGGTTCACACCTTCAGCATTTAACCGATTGCGAAAACACAAAACTAAAGTGTTACTGTCCCAACCCTTTAGGCGGTGAGGCCGAAAAAAGGTTGCTGCAACACATCATTTTGTCCGGGCAACGCAGATCTAGTCCACGTTTGTGATTGTTTTGCAGGAGCAAAACTTTGGTTTGTCGTTTTAAAAAATCACTATTTAGAAGTAGCGAAGAGTGAAAGAGCACATGCTCTATCAAATTCATAATATTCTTCCCACTGAAGAAAGGAAACACAGAATCTCGCCTACATCAACACAGGGAGGTGCACATTTTGCGGTGAAATTGAAACAATAAGACATTTCGTGATAGAGTGCAAGGCGAAGGAGAAAACAGTGGGAGAATTAGAAACTCTTTTAAGAAAGATAAACAGATATAGCCAAGAATGGAAGATTGATAAACAGATTTTCTACAAGGATATTGTTAAAGGTAAGATAACACCTGAGAACAGGACGACAGCTTTTTTAATAGGAACATTTTGTTATTACAGTTGGAAAGGAAGAGGTAAAGAGGATAGTCTAGAAAAAATTATGATGATGGTTAGGACAGAATGGGAGAGTTTAAAAAAATTAAGAGTGAGAAAAGAAGAGTAGAAACATATTTTTGAGTATAATGTAATATGGAAAAATGGAAATGAAAACGGAAATGTGATGGTAAGAGATGAAGCTTGAAATTATTTAGTTTCTTTTTTGTTTTGTTTTGTATGGAAATATGTATAGTTTAGAGACAAACGACGTAGATTGGTGGTAAAGAAGTAAGCAATTATTTGTGTGTTTGTACTTTTGAGAGGAATTACTGGAAAGTTTTTGGTTTATAAAAAATTTAATTTTTACGAAATGCCCAACAACGCAAGGCCCAGTGATTGTGTTGAGTTGTTATGTTTTTGTTTTGATATATATATATTGTGTGTACCCAATTATATGTAAATTACGTCATGAATTGTAAATTGTGTATTTAATGGTTGATTATTTTAAAGTGATATTGTTATTTAGTTTTAAGGACGGGAAGAGCCCCTTGCAGTCGTGGGTATTTCGTGTTTTTTGTTTGTTTGTAATTTTCCAGTAAATTAGTTTGTATGTCTTTGAAAAATGAGTTTAAAAAAAGATTTATAAATAAATATGGTTGTGATAAAGTAAACTAGTCAAGTTTGTTTCCAAAAATGCATTTTGCGTTTAATAGTATAATTTAAATATTGTGTGGAGTTGGAAATGTTTTATAGTTGTTTATAGTTGGAAAGATATATTTGTCCCTTTATGTCGTTTTTTCCCCTTATATGTATGGTATGGTAAAATCTTTCTGGTTTTATTTTTTTATTTTTCGTAATTTACAATAGTTTGGTTGGGAGTAAAATTTCAATTTATGGTTGAGGTTTGTAGGACAGACAAAAATAAAAATAAGATGTCTTAGGGGTGAAGTATAGTAAATACAATACGGGCTTATTTTCAAAAGTTAAGTGACGTAAATAGTTAAAAATGGGTAAAAATAGACTAAATTAACGTCACTGAGGGAAGGAGGAGTAGCCACAAAAAGTACGAAAGAAGATTTTTTTTCTTTTTTTTTAAGTAATATAAAAATAAGTTAAATTATGGCTACGGGTTAAAAAAAAAAAAAAAAAAAAAAAAAAAAAAAGAAGTAGCGCGCGTCATTTAATGTGCGGAGTTTTTGGGGTTTAAACCACACTAAGATCTAGAATTTAAGTAAACTTTTGCCAGAAAAAAAAGGCGTATTTCAAAAATTCCGCATGCGGCGCTCAGTACAATTTGCACTGGGTACATTTGTTAGCGTCGTTGCCGCTGCACTTATTGTCCCTTCGGCAAAACTGAACCCCCGGTTTTACAGTATGTGGTGGTTTATTGTGCATTTAGCAGTCGCGGCAAGAATGTCCTTGTCCACCTCTATAGTTTTCACAACCATTCCTTCAACTAGTTGGAAACATTTCTGTTTTTTGTTTTTCCGGGAGAATCTCTTGGCCGAATGTTCGGACATTGCTAGCAGGATTTGTGGGGTTCCCGCAGGATTTTTGAAGAGCAGCAAGTGGAAGCTCTGTATCCAAAACCATCTGAACTCTCCATTGCTTCAAAAGTTTAAAAAACAAATTTCAATACATTAATCTGTTTAAACAATGCATAAAACAGACAGTCAGCTACAATGCTTTGGCAGTGATATTTCGGCCGTTCTTGGCAAGGATCCTCGTCATGCTGCAGAACTTCAGTGAGAACGTCAGAGAGGGACGAACGCAATATATAACTTTCAGCCTCTACCGACTATAAATGTCCTATTCCGGGAAATTACTTTGAAATACCACATTAGAAAAAAAAAATAATGCTTTACAGCTTTATGCCTAAGACATATGTTTAAGTTCGGGCGAACGTGGACTGAATTCCTGCGAGGATTTCCACACCATCCTCAATCAAGTCCAGACGGAAATGGAAAAAGCAACGCAGCGACGAAGTCTTCTCTGCTGGACCGCGACAATAGGTGGTCTCCCACACTCGTGTCTTTTGATTTCCGCGTAGAATCACCGTAGACCTTAAGATCGTAGCTCCGAGCCTGCAGCTACTTCGTCCGCATCTACTTTGCCTGCAGGTATGGAATGGTTCAAATTGGTGAAAACGAAAGAACGAAAGTGCAAAAGATCCGGTCGAGAAATCCTGATCGCCTGTTACGAAGAATTAGACCTAGCCCAATCCTAAACAGTCCATAACAAGTCTGCAAGCGCTCAAACAAGCAGTGTAAAAGCAAAATGTTTATTGCATCTTCTATACAAACAGCGTTAAACCAAGACATTTCGCAACCCTAAAAACCAAGCAAGTACTGAAAAAGCCTATTTTTAAATCATCCAACTTAAAAAGTTTTTAATGTAAAGAAACCGCATGTATAAATCCGAAGAGATCTTGACGATCTTGCAAAAACAGCTTCAAGCTCAATACTGAATGTCTTGCCAGCCAGTCCGACCTTTAAACGTCTTTTCCATAAGCAAGGTCTTGTCCGTTATACCAAATCGTAGCAGACACAATGCGTATCTACACCTATATATCCTCAAGTATACGAGCTTAGAATTTGATTCCAGTCACGGGTCAAAAACTTAACTCATGGACAATTTGGACACACTTGCCCATGAGCGTGGAGGGTGGTTCAACTCTACATATATATTCCCAACCCTAACCTCTAAAAGCACAAGTAATTTCATCGCCCTATCTCCAGTTACTGTCAAGTTAAAAACATTAAAAAGTGGGCATTCTGGGCCCAATTGCCTCTGACCCAAATGGAGTGGGTTTGGGACCCTGAAAAAGCAAAAAAAGGCCCAATGCTCACAAACCTATCAAGTTTCAACTTGATACCTGTTGGTTCCTGTCACGGGCCACCAGCTTTACTCTTGGGCAATCTGGAACCCAGTTGCCCATGAATGGGGTGGGTGGGGACGGTACAACATTAAAAGTAGTTTCCCAGCCGTATGATCTACAAGGACTTTCATGGTTCTATGTCCAGCTCTGGTCAAGTTACCAACATTCTTCACTGGGCAATCTGGGCCCATTTGCCGCTGAACCGGGCGGCTGGATTTGTGTGTGGGGGGGGGGGGGGGGGGGGGGGGGGGGGCTCAAAAGGCACAACTAGAACCCAATACCCACAGATGTGCCAAGTTTGAACTTGATACCTGTACTGGCTCACGAGTTATGAGCTCTACAAACAACTGTGAAAACCGAAAACTGAAAGCTGCTACAGCGCTCGCAAGAGTGGATTGTTCCAAAAAACACTCCACTAACAAACAATCGTATTTTTTTGTGTTTTTCTGTAGTGTTCAAAGAAAATTGAAACCAATCTGAAAATCCATCAGTCCCTTCCGGGAGGGGCTGATTTGACAGTAAAATCAGTGCGCACTTGTTCTTTATTAGCATATCAGAAACGGGTATGGCTCATTATTTGAATTCATAGTCGCACGTCAAACCCGGCGCGGTGCAGCTGGTGCGCTCTTCGAATTATAAGATCTATATTTTATGATCAGATGATCTCATGTTCCGCCTTAATGTTCACTAACTGTGAAATTGTGTTTGTCAAGCACGGCCCCCGACGTTTCGCCAGTTCCTTTTGGTGCCGCCACTGAATCCGTCCAAAACATTTGTTTGCGGAGTTAAAGAGACGATCATTCCCAGTCCGGATTTTCTTCACTTTCATCTTAACATTGAAAACTTCTCACCTTTCCCGTAGGGAATTGATGATGATGGCGAAAATCCAGTCCGCAGCGGCAGACCCCGGTCCTATGCAACAAATCTTCGAACCCCAGTGCTTCTAGAACCAGAACTGGGGAAACGAGACTAAACTAAGGTGAAATTTAATCATGATTCTGCCAATACTGGAGCATTTGGTGTCTCTTCCTCCCTCCCATGGGGTCTTAGGTTGCAGTTGTTTAGGTTGCTCCGAATATCTAGTTTTTTTAGTACAGGTTTTGGAAAAACACACTGCGACATCTTATTACATGAACTCTCACTCAACCCGTTTAATCCCCAATTTTGTTGAAGTTCCCTACTTCATGCAGCCTTCTTCCTCGGACAAATCCCCGATGAAAAATTTGTAGCCTGCGTAGTAGTACGAAAACGTTGCATGTAATACTATGGAATAGCAAATAATACTATAATTTAATGTGCCTCAGACTGGTCCAATCTTATCTAGTAGTATCCAGTAGCATCCTGTCTTGCCATAGTAGCATCCAGTCTTGCTAATAATAGCATATAGTAGTATGTTAACACGGTAGCCTTGAAGTAGAAGCATGTAGTAGCATCGTTAGTGCTGCATGCAACTTTTTCGTACTACTTCATAGTACTATTTTGAGAAAAAAATTTCATCGGGTCATCATTTAAAATATAGATTAAGTAGTTCTAAGCTCTTCTGCGAAGTAAATGCTAAATATTCCTTGAGCCCAAGCTGACTTTGAAACATATGTTCAAATAATACTCTTGATGTCTATATCTCCTTGCCGATGCAATATCGCCGGCCTCTCCGGGTAGCTAGCGGAAGAAAGGCAGAAGTGGTGTCAAAGCTGCGCCCAAAGATCGCGGTGATTGATTGACACAGGCTTTGAGTCGTTGAGTTTGACACGCTTACGCCTTCTTACTGAGGTCTGTCGTGCTTTGGACTTAGTCATATAGAGTATTCTGTTGCGAGAGCCACACTTAGGTTTTGTCCTCGTTTTTTTTTTTTTTTTTCCTATGCCGTCGATTTCATCTTATTCCTGGTAACTGGTAAGGGTCAAAGTCGGGGAAGGAAACTAACCTGTAATCTGTTTACAGGTACGTTTCCTTCCCCGACGTTGACCCTGAAGATTGACAGCTAGCTGACGAGGACCCTTGCCAAGAAGGGCCGAAATATCGCTGATGAAGCATCGTAGCTGACTTATCCGTTGTGTACCTTATTTGAATATAGAATTAAACACTATTAAAACAAGCCTCCGATCGTTGCGCATTTCTGAAATTCTTAAAGTTACACTGAAAAGCCAACTTAATCGCTCAACTGAATACACTGCATTACTTGGCACGTGTTGAGGGATTTTTTTAATTTTTTTTTTTTACTATTTGCGACGTTCAGAATATTTACAGCCGTCCTCACAACGTGATATTCTACTATGACACGGAAAATTTAAATCCCTCAATAAAAACGCGGCTTTTCAGTGGCCAGTGGTGAGCTAGGTTATCACAGCTCACTGCGAGAACACTTATTTTTCGTAAATCGCTTTCCTCAAGCATAAACACAGGCACAGGCGCAGAGAGGTACACAAATCCGAGACAGAAATTCCACTGTATCAAAATCGAATATTCGTGAGTAGCAGAGCAACGACGTAACGCATTTTCATCGGGTCTTCAAGTCTCTTTGGGTGAATAAGTAAGTGATAGGTAACTAGATATTCCTACCTCAGCCCTTTTCTGTTGAACCCTAAAGGTCCGTCATATCATCAATGCCAATGAAACGTACTTCCTTAATCGCTCCAACCATTGTTAAGTCCAGAAACTTAGGACGTATGTGTTCCACCCTACTTACTGTAGTTACTACGCATGGCGTCACGAATATTGGCTTCTTGACGTCAAGGCTGGAACAGATTTTTCTAATTTCAGCATTGGGCCATAGGCTAATCGGGCCAAGCACGTCACAGAGATTTGTACGCTTACGACGCTCCCGAGCGTGGTAAGCCAATAGTTACTATTAGAAAGCCTAGTATTTCGAGAAGGTTGGAATGGTTACTACACTTAAGACGAGGTTGGAACGAAAGTAGTAACTAATATTATTGTTAGAAGGATGGGAGACGCTCATAATAATTCATACGCTTCATTCTCATCGCTCTAGTTGCAACTCATTTTCCAACTTGTTTCGCATTTTCGTTGCGTATTCCGCACCCGATGATCGGTTGCGAGATCTTCCGTCGTCACTAAAAGCGCACACGATCAGAGCCTCGTTTTTGTTGCATGCTGCAGGTCCACTTCTCGGCCGATTCCGGACAGATTCTTTCTACATCCGTTTTTGCACGGCAGCGCTTCTCGAGAATCACGGACTTGCTCCCCGACCAAGTCCGTGCTTCCCTGCAAGATGCTGCAGCGCTGCCGCTTCAACCAAGAAGAAAGTGAATCCAAAAACGCATATTATACAAAAGCAAAGAAGTGCTGCAGCAGCGATGCGGCATCGCTATTGCAACAAAAACGAGGCTCAGGATTTCCCGGCCGGATTTCCTGCAGTTTCTTCGTCAAGTTGACACAATTTTAACTTTTCGAGGGCTAAGCAAAAAAGGCTACTTCGATTTCCGGAATCTAGTGAAACCCGGAAATGAGACGGTGCTAAATAATTTCTTAGGGAATAACAGTCGTTCTAGCTTGCACCGACACAATTCTGGCCAGATCCGCTATACTGTACGCCATCGTTACTAAAACTGACGTAAGATGACAAAGATAAAACTGTTAACGTCACCTGTACTGAGCCGGAATATTAAGCAGCGAAGCCGACCAGTGTGATTAACCAAAATTAGATACGAGATCAGACGGCGGAGCTATTTGGGATCCCAAAACGTTAGTGATGACTTCGTAAAAGCTAGTTTGCACGGTGACTATCGCAGGGGTTGAGATATTTGTTCCAACTTGGGTGTGGGGATTCTTTTCGTTGAGGTAAGGGTCAAATTCATAGATGAGCTCAATAGCCCTATTTATATAGTGGTGGGAGGTTTAAGTTCAGGGGCGTAGAAGTTTTAGAGATAGTTCACTTAGAGGTAAGGAGATACGCTATTTCCGTACTTGAACTTACATTTTCTTGCCGGACAAGTAGTTCGCCGGAATCTGGCAAAACCGGAAATTTCGTTGAAGGAAACTTCTTTCGTAAGTTGACTAGAAGTTCGATGAAGAGATGATGAAGAACTTTCCGTTAAGTAGTCGGCCCTAAATTCGGGAAATGTGGGTAAAGTAAAAGATTTTTCTAAAGTCGATTGGATTCGATAAAGGAGTCGAAATAAATGCTTAACCCATATCCGAACTTGGTTTTCTTAGCGGAATATCATTTATATATACAAATAATGCATAAAACGGATATGTCAGCTACAGTGCTTTGGCAGCGAGATTTCGGCACTTGTCCGTTCGAAATATCCGTTTTATGCATTATTTGGATATGTGTTCCAAAGTCAGCTTGGGTTCAAGGAATAATAGGAATATTATTCATTGCCGTAATCGTCAAAAACATCACTGTAATTTTTTTTTATTATTCGAAGCGGCTGACTAGGGACAAATAACATATTTAAGCCTAAGTTGTTTGGCGAAAGCTGAAAATTGACAGAACTCGATTGTCTGGACAAAGAAATCCAATAAAAATTCTCCTTTGGGATCCCATTGAAACATGGTCTTGTTCAGTACCGAAATCGCTGGCCGAAACCCAGGTATATACAGCTATTCAAGAATTCCAGGCGTATCATTTCTTTTACTAGCCATATCACGAACTCCTGAAAACTGGAGTCGTGGAAGGTTAGCAAGTTTTCTAACCAGAAATTCCATGTACCGTTTGTTGGGTGCAACGAACGCAGTACCGTTGTCCTTATCCAGGAAGTATTTCCGAAAGTACGGTTCTTCATTTGCATTTTCAAAGTGAATATTTAACATTCTGCTGTTTCCGGGCAGATTTTTTCCGCACAGTGTGCAAAATTAGTTATGTAAATCTTATACTTACAGGTAAAATTTCTGGGGATTAAAGAACGAGTTTAGCAGACACAAGTTGCGTTTCTTTGGATGTAATTCCGCTGTATTATAGTTTGACGTACTTTGATTCTAATTACGAAAGTACAGGAGGGGTACCTGACCTCGTTTTTACACTACCTCGATTTTTGCCGCGAAAATGTTACAATGAAATGTACAGACTGCCCTGAACAGTCAAGAGGCATATTATGACTTTTTTGAAAAGTCATGTGTCCAAACATACTCAAATTCTGTGCCTTTTCTTTGCTTTGAAGCTGCTTTGAAAAGGGATTTTCTGGCTATTGACTTTGCTAACTCTACCTTTTTCATCATTAGTCAATCGAGGTAAGGTTAAAACTAAGGGATCTTGTTTGAAAAGAAAAATATGTTTAACTAGAAATATTGAAGCAATATTTACTTATCCAATATGTAAACCATTCAATTAGCTTCAATCTAGTATGTACTCAAATGATGTATACGACGAATACATCAGTTACGATGCTTCATCAGCGATATTTCGGCCCTTCTTGGCAAGGGTCCTCGTCAGGCTGTCAATCTTCAGGGCTAACGTTGGGCGTTGGGGAAGGAAACAAACCCTGTAATAAATAACTGAAGCTTCTACCGACTACAAACATCTTTTTCGAGCAAATTACTTTCAAATACCACTGAGAGGAAAAACTAGTCCTGAGATTTAATTTTTGACACGTCCGCTGTTTTGCTGCACGATTGGGGCGACAACAGGAACGTTTTTTTTTTGTATTTTGATCAACTTCGGTTTTGTTATTAATAAGGGACTGAAAGCTTAAATTTTATTCCATTAATAAGCTCGCTCCACGTTTCTATTAGTGATTACTCGCCTGTATCTATTACTTTTAATAATCACTGCATGGAAAAACTACTGCTGAGACTTAATTTTTGACACGGCTGCTATTTTTGCTGCACGATGGGTGCGACGACAGGAAAGGTTTTTTTCTGCATTTTGATCGACTTCGGTTTTGTTGTTAATAAGGGACTGAGGCTTAAATTTTCTTCCATTAGGAACCCCGTTCCACGTTTCCGGTAGGGAGTACTCGCCTGTATATCGGTTAAAGCCTGCTCGGTTTTTTGGATCCCAAAACGTAACTGGACACCAGAGCAAAATAACACTAGGGCGTAGTGGCAAGACCTATGCTTTCCATGCTTTGAAAACTGGTCATACTCGTAGCACCGCCCACTAGGCTTGCAGCATTTAAAGTCAGACAAACTTGCGGGTTTAGAAATTTCTAGTAAAGCAAACGTGTGGTCTGCGCACAACATGAAAACAATGGAGGCTGTATTATTTTTTGGCAATGTTCAGAATATGAAGTATCTGAGCGAGCTCTGGTGAACGACTGACTGAGTTTTAGTGGGGACGTTCTCTACCGCTAGTGGTGCTAGTACGCTGCTATTAGAGTATGTGTCGATTTTTTCAAGTATTGGCACTACTCCCTAGTGTTATTTTGCTCTGGTTGGCACGACAACTTTTAAAGGGGTTGAGATATTTTGTTCAAATTTGGCACGATGACTCTTTGGGTTAAAGTACAGGCCAAGTTCGAAGATGGACTCTGTAGCCCTATGTTTAGGAGTTGGGGAGGGGATTTCAAACTAAGGGACGACACAAAAATATTTTTAAAAGCTAATGAGATAAGGTAAGGAAACATGCTGAACCCGAATATGAAAATTTCACCCGGAATCCGGCAAAAACCGGACATTTTGGGAAAAGTAAAAGTTGTATCTGAAGTTGATTAGATGTTGAATCCGAATGTGAAAACTATTTTCACGCCGGACAAGTACCTAGTTAACGCTGAATCCGGAAATTTAGCATGAAGTTTTAACAGTCGATATAGAGTGAGGAGACATGCTGCTGCAACTTTCCAGCATACTAATGATAAACAAAAAATGTATGCGATCAGTTTAGTTATATATAAAGTCCCAACCGGCATTTACTGGGTCGAAAGGTTAGAATGCATCCGACAACTATCTGGTAACAATTTAGCAAAATTTGTTGACAAACTTTTGACCATTTACCAGTCCCTACCCTACCCTTTTACTCACACATGCAAGCTCTGCGCGTGTGGGTGACGTCACTTTGTTTAATCCATACTCCCGAGGTGGATGGTGATTTCGCTCGTGGGTATACGAGCAAAAGTTAAAGTCTTTGATTCATGTACGTGGGCCGAGAAGGTGGGAGACACCATCATTTTCCGATGGGTCTGATTTTACGAACACAATGTTACCTTTGTTTTCTCCAGAATCCTCACGGTAGCCAACGTTATCCACAAATTACTTGAACAAAATTCACTTCTGAACGCCAATCCGCCATTGCTAGTTAACTATTCATTGATCTCCTGACGCTTGTCAAAAGATTACTAGACCCTTCGAGAAGATCGAGTGGCATGAAGAGGATTTAAACAAAACAACTAAGTTTATCACCATGCGGACGTTTAGATATGTCGGAAGAAGAAATCATCGGCCAGTTTGACATTTTTCGGTCTCGGAAGCTGAATATTATTTAGCTCAGTTTCAGAATCTTCAAGAAATCACTATAACGAATTTAGTATAACTTACGGCGTTTGTTACAGTTTACATCCTTAATTCTTTGGGCTTACGGGAATTAACAAGAAAAAACAGAAAACAAGATACTTAAAGAAATCGATCATACGAATATTTAGTATACTTTTTCTACACATTTTCCGTATGCCTGCTACAATAAAAATGTTTTGTTAGATCCAAAGTCAAACTATGATTCCATACTCCCCATGTGGGACGCTTCCAACCAGCGCCGCTAGATGACCCAGCGGTCGGACCGAGCCGTGGCTTCATCTTGGGTGGTGGGGGGGGGGGGGTCTGGACGTTGCAAGTGCTAGAATGCTTATGATACAACTCCTTTAATTGGGTTTATTGGAAACGTAAGTGGAGGGATACCTATGACATCGCAAAAGTAGTCCGTCTGTCCGTCTACCCGTCTGTTAGGACGATACCTCTCGAAGGGATTGAGAGATTTTGATGGAACTTGGTGTGAGAATTCTTTGGGTCAAGGGTAAGGTCAAGTTCCTAGATGGGCGCTGTTGCCCTACATTTAGGGGTAGGGTTCAAATTAAGTGGCGAACAAAATATTTTTAAACAACTAATGTGATAGTCGATTATGGGGTAAAAAGACATGCTGAACACGATGGTGAAGGCCATTTTCTCGCCGAACAAGTAGTTCGTCCGGAATCCGAAAAAAACGGAAAGTTGGTTAGAAGTAAAAGTTTCATTTCAAGTTGATCAAATATTCGATTTAGGTGTAAGAAGACATGCTGAAAACTTACGCGAAAAGTATTTTCTACGTGGACAACCAGTTCGCCCAGAATCCGTCAAAAACCAGAAAATTTGTTAAAAGCAAAAGTTTTATTTGAAGTTGATTAGATGACAGAATTAGGGGTAAGAAAAGACGCTGAGTCCGTATCTGACAATCATTTTTTACACCGACATATATTTCGTCCAGAATCCGGTTGTAACCGGAATTTTTTTTACAAGTCAAACTTTTATTTGAAGTTGGTTAGAATCCGGCCGAAACTGGAAATTTGGCAGAAGTAAAGCAGGCAGTTTCGGTCAGTATCGTCAAAATAGATACGGATTATAAAGGTATATCTGGACTTGTTTTTTTCTGATGATTAGTCTGGCAAAGACTGGATCTGGTGAAGACAAGACCCAATTCTCTGGATCAAATATTAGATTTTTGGGATCCCATCGACACCTTTGGTCTTGTTCTTTTTCTCAACGGTTTCTCAGATAGTTTGAGGGAGTCCGGTGCACTTTGCAAGAATTTGGGCTTTTTCAAAAATTACGGAACGGGATGGGTTTTCGAAAATATGTTCTGGAAGTGCAGATATGAAAGTATAGTTATGACGGTGTCCGTTGGAGAGGGCGTGGTCAATTTCTTGCTTATGATCTGCAAGTCGTTTTCCGAAAGTTCTCTCTGTCCTTCCTACTTAACGCTTTCCGCAATCACAGGTTATTGAATAAATGCCTCTTGGTACTTATTTAGGACTTTATCTTTTCCGGAGTTTAGGTAAGAGAGCAAAGTAGAATAGAATAGAATTTTATTTTTCAAAAGTAGCTGTCACAGCGTTACCGCCGAAGTTGGCCTTTTTGTCATACAAAATGAAGAATGCATAACACTTTGTAACGAATGATAAAACAAAAACACTAAAAGGGACTAACTTATCGGTTGTTGTACAACTCAACAAATGCTGGAACAAAACTCCTTCTATATCTTTCATGAAGAGGGGTCACAGGGGCTAGTTTGGGGATTTCTCTCGCTGGGCCGGGTCTAAAACGTATAGGAGAATAGGGGGGTGGGAGAATATTACGTAAACGGGGAACAGATAGGGTTTTAATACCGAAATCGATGCTAAGGCGGGTACGTCTCTCTTCCAGGGTAGCCAGCTTGAACCTTTTTAGTAGGTAACTGTAAGGCACTTTACCCTCACCGTTTATAATCATGAGGGCCCTTTTTTGAATGTTCTCGATACGGTATGTGTGTTCTGAAGAGAGTTCGAAGTGCTAAACAGGACAAGCTTATTCAAGAATAGGTCTGATAAAACTAATGTAAATTTGGAGGAGGTCTTTAGAAGTGCAAGAAAATTTTATAAGTAGTTTCAAAACGGCAATACATGGAGAGGCTTGTTTTAAAATATTTTTGATGTGGGCATCCTTAAATCATTGGTTAAAGTAACTCCGAGTAGCTTAAGTTTTTTAACTGAGATTTCTCGGGGAATGGGGTCAAGAAAGGCTGGGGTAGATTTTAAAAAGCTAATTGTCATAATTGAAGATTTCTTGGAGTTGACTTTCATTTGCGACAGAGCAGTTTCCTGGGTAATGTCATCCAGAATGGTCATTGCTGAGCCCTTGATGCTTCGCCGGCAAACCTCAAGAGCGGAGAGGTCGTCAACATATTTCCATTGGCCAGGGTACTCAGAAATAAGACTATTAATCATAATTAAGAATAAAATCGGACCTAGTAAAGTACCTTGGGGAACACCACAAAAAATAGGGAGAGGTTCAGAAAAAACATTATTATATTTTACAATTTGTGATCGATTTGTCAAAAAAGAAACTAAAATTTTTATCAAAAAAGGACTAACTTTACATAATCGATCAAGGCTAGAAATGGTTGCGTACCCCCTTTTTCAGAACGTGAAAAAGACGATATTTATTAGAAATATAGACATACTCAATGAAACACCCAAGGCTGCTTTGTAGCAAAATTTTTGTCAAATCTCGGCTCGACATCATGAAGGGCAATATTTTGTACAGTCTGCCTGTTTCTGTGTTTGGTTTTGCTGTTCTCCCTGCATTCACCAAGCTGCATCGCAAACGTTTTCGTTAACGCAATTCGCAACCTGAATGACAATATCACTTGCAGTGTCTTTTTTCTTCTTGAAACAATTTTGTTTGACACGGAAACAGATTTTACGGCAGTACAGGCTAGCTGTTTTGGAAACAATATTATTTCGTTTACTTTCACTCAGGCTTGTAATCAGAAACGTCACGCACGGGTTGGTAACCCCCCTTCCCCCAAAGTGGTCGGCCAGACGGTGAAAAAGAAACCAGTCGGCGCGAAGCGCCACGCGATTTTTCGTAAAAAAAGTGATTTTTTTTGTGAGAAACAGTCGGTAAAAATGACCTGCCAGTCGGTAAAAATACCGTGCCCATCAAAAAACATTTTGGCTAGTGATGCCACTGCTGGTAATATTAGGGTTTCGGCAATCAAAAATGAATGAGAATGAAAAAAGTACCCCTTGCAAGGGTCTCGCGTACCCCTTTGAGTACGCGTACGGGTACCACCGGTTGGGAACCACTGATATAGCGTAACGAGGACAGGAATGGTTCATACCGTACCTGAAAACTTCTTCCCACACCATCTGTTTCATTTGGGGGAAGCACAAGCTGAAGATCAGAATCAGAATCAGAATCAGAATCATTTATTTAAACAAGCTATCGTAGTCAAGAAGAGACTCAACTAAATGGCGCTTGGGCTTACAAATCAAAAGAGGACACAAATAAGAACATACACTTCAGCACTTATTAAACACTGACGTGTAGTACGGAACGAACGTGTTTGAAAACCTATTTGTTCGTGTGATAGGCGGTACCAGTTTTTCTTTCTTTTTGGACCTAGTGTCAACTCGATTCGGCATGACCGGTGGAAGTATGGCCCTATGTTTGTCACTTCGTAGATAAGATAAGATAGGGATTAAGGACCTCATGTTTTATAGGACTTTACCTTGGAGCTAGACCTATTTTTGTATGATATCTGCTCGCCCAAATTCCCACATGTTCCGGCGAAAATAGTTTTCTGAAGGTATACTGAGTGTTTTCATTACCCACGTTCATTTTGGTTTAAAAAATGTTGTATTTAATTTTTTCATATTAGCGCTTTCTTTGGCACGTTGTATAAACGTCATTTCAGGAACGAGCTAGATACGGAAACCTTAAATGTCGTACTAACTTAATATCTGCAACAACAGGCACAAGAAATAATAAAAATGGAATCTCAACATGACAAGCCCACTGTTTTTAAACTTGATTCATGAGTTTGATTTGTTTTTTCGCGTATTTCGAAAATTCACGCCCAATTACCGAACCAAGATGTTGAAACTGACTTTCCGTTTCAGTTTGTCGTTTCGGGAATTCACGAATGAAACGCCAGTTCAACCGAACAAATAAAACGCATTATTATTGGCAGTTCAGTTCAACGCCGCCAGATGAAAAATTTGTCGCCTGCGTAGGTTTATGATAGTTGTACGAAAAAGTTGCATGTAATACTATGTAATAGTAAAGAATACTATCATTTAATGTGCCTCAGACTAGGCCAATCTTAAGCAGTAGTGTCCAGTACCATCCTGTCTTGCCATAGTAGCATCCGGTCCTGCTAATAGTGGCATGCAGTAGAACGCAATAACACGGTAGCCTTGGAATAGACGCATGTAGTAGCATCAGTTAGTGCTGCATGCTACTTTTGCGTATAACTTCATAGTACTATTTTGAGATATATTTTTCATCGGGCGTACATGACGGCGTTATAACAAAACGCGAAAACAAAAGACGCTATTGCTTGAGCAAATCTGCACTATCATTCAGCTCATTTGGCACTGCATATTTTAAGACTCGGAGACCTGACTAGACTTTTAGTAGGATAAACAGATTCTAGCGAGCCTGAGAAGATTAGTGATATACATGGGAAAAGCACCGTCTAAAGGACCGAAACCCGTTAAAATCAAACTGCATGAAATTACGACCTGGCCTAGTGATAAGCGCTTAGACCGACAGAGGTGCATCAAAGCATTTGCTGGTCTGTGAGATAGGGAAGACCACGATAAGCATTTTAGAGACGCCAGACTTAACAGTCTTTAACAAGATTGTTAAATGGCTTAACGGGCTCAGGCGAATGTGTCCCAAAGTATTTTAGAGCGTGTTCCATCCTACTTACCATAGTTACTACGCATGACGTCACGAATTCTGGCTTTTTGCCGTCAAGGCTGGAACAATTTTTTCTATTTTCCAGCAGATTATCATGCCACGGGCGAATCCGACCAATCACGTTACAGAGATCCGTAGCTACTACGCTTACTACGCTCCCGAGCGTGGTAAGCAAATAGTTACTAATAGTTACTATTTCAAGAAGGCTGGAACGGTCAGCGTAGTAACTTTTGGTGAGGTTGGAACAGAAATGGGTGGAACACGCTCTTAATGTGTGCAAATCGGTCTTGTGTGTTTGATTTAATGGTTGTATGCAGGCCCGTATCCAGGAATTTATTTCGGGGGGGGGGGGTTTGCCTGCGGGTCGCACAAACAAGTACAAAAAACACAGATCAGAGGGAAAAGCCTATTAAAATAAGTATTTTTGTATGTTTCGGGAGGGGGGGGGGGGTCAACCCCCTACCCCCCCTGGATACGGCCTTGGTTGTATGGCTTGCTAAAGGACCGTTAGGGAAGGATAGGTCGGGGGAAAGGTAGGCCTCATACCTGCTCCAGTTTTTAGCCAAATGTTGAGCACAGCAATGAGGTATATTACACACCTGAAGAAGAACGGATTCCTTGAAACCACAATGAACTTGCTTAATTCAGATCCGTCGACTTTTTGGACCACCGAATTCGACTTCTATGTCAACACATCACACAGAGATTCCACATTATATCTCTGAAATTTAAGTGAAGTTATTGACTTTAGAACTGTCTACGCTTCGGGAGAATCTAAATCCCACGCCTACATAAGTACTGTTTTGTAGAGGTACACCCAGGGGCGGGGGGGGGGGGGGGGGAGGGGTGCTGACCCCCCCCCCCCCCAGAAGGCGAAGCCGTGCCAGTCAAAGTTTGTCAAATTCACCTGAACTTGATGACTTTTATGTAGTCTACCGGATTATTGCTCAGGGAACCTACCGGAATTTTACTCAGGGCATCTACCGAAATCTTGCTCAAGGAATCTGCCGGAACTTGTCTAAGGTAGTTTATTGGAGGCTGGATCAGGGGATCTACCGGACTTTACCAAACGGAACCTACTATAATTCTGAAATCTACTGGAATTTTGATCAGGGAATCTACCGGAATTTTGTTCAGAGAATCTACCGGAATTTTGTTCAGAAAATCTACCGGAATTTTGCTCAGGGAGTCTACCGTAATTTTGCTCAGGAATCTACCGGAATTTTGCTCATGGAATCTACCGGAATTTCGCTCCGGGAATCTACCAGAATTTTGCTCCGGGAATCTACCGTAATTTTGCTCCGGGAATCTACCGGAATTTTGCTCAAGGCATCTGCCGAAATTTTGCTCAAGGAATCTGCCGGAACTTGTCTCAGGGAATTTACTAGAGACTGGATCATGGGATCTACCGGACTTCACATCACGGAATATACTAGAATTTTGGAATCTACCGGAATTTTGCTCAGGGAGTCTACCGGAATGTTGCTCAGGGAACCTATCGAAATTTTGTTCAGGGAACTCCCGAAATCTTGCTCAAAGAATCTACCGGACTTTGACAAACGGAATCTACTAGAATTTTGGAATCTACCGGAATTTTGCTCAGGGAATCTACCGGAACTTTGCTAAGAGAATCTACCGGAATTTTGCTCAGGGAACTTATCGGAATTATGCTCAGGGGCCAGGGCATCTACCGAAATATTGCACAAGGAATCTACCGGAACTTGTCTCGGGGAATTGAGGCTGGAGGCTGGATCAGGGGCTACCGGATTTTGACCCACGGACCAGAATTCTGCCCAGAGAATCTATCAGAAGTGCTCAGGGAATCTAACGGAATTTTGCTCAGGAAATCTGCCGAAATTTTGCTCAGGGAGCCTACCGAATTCTTTCTCAAGGAATCTACCAAAGTCTTTCTCAAAGAATTATTGGAACTTGTCTCCGGGAACTTAATAGAGGCTGGAGCGGGGAATCTACGGACTTTGCTCCACTTAATCAACCAGAATTTGACTCAGGGAATCCACCGGAACTGTGTTGCTTACCGGATAAGTATAGACTCACATCTTACCAGGATGACCACGGCACAAAACTTACCAGAGCGATCCTTGCAGACAGGCAGCATAGCGTACCAGAACATTCATCGTGAGATTCCGGTAATGTCCCAAGTTCCTGTAGCTTTCAAGAATTAGGCAACCTACTGAAATCCATCATTTCCAATTACAAATACTGTTCCATGAATAGTTTCACGGTACAATCTACTCTAGTTTCGACAGCTTTCTCGACTCCTCACCGGTGATACGCCGAGAAGAGTTCAACGACGAGTTAGCCTTGTTCCGACAAGATCTCAAAAGTCTCGAGGAGAGAAGAAAATATTCGAAGTTTTTCGTGAACTGAAAGATGTCTTCACAAGTATGGAAAGCTTTCAACAATCCCTGTTACCTCAGCAAAAGGGGAAAGATTTTTTTTTTTTTAGCAAGACGAGTGTTGGTTAAGGCCATTTTGCGTTAAACATTGGCTAACCAGCATCTGTTACTAACCGCATTTGAAACTGATCTAGTTGATTAATGTGAAATTGGACGTGTTGTGAACAAATGGAAAAAGTGACGAAAAAAAAAAATGTAGGGTCGGTTGAAGGTCGAGGATTTTTAGTCTTAACTGACAATCTTAAAGTTTAACTCGATAGCTCTAAGGTCCAATACGCCTAGTAACATATCACTTATTCACTTAAATATTCTTGAAAACCCCATAAAATGCGTTACTTCGTTTCTCCGTTATCCCGGGATAGACGATTTCATGGATTCTTTCGGATCCGTGATACCTCTATGTGCTTGTCCCTTTACGCTTGAAATATTCACCAACTAGAAATGTAAGCCATTGAACATCCTAAAATCATTTTCTTCTTTGATATTGCAAAACGGATACGTCAGCTGTATTTTACTAGAGCTATATTTCGGCCCTTCTTGGCAAGGTTCCTCTTCTGGCTCAAAGCCGCTCAAGTTGGAAAACGAACTTGTGAGAAAACCAACCACAAGTTTTTTGTTACCACAAGTTCGTTTTTTCAACTTATGCGGCTTTGAACCTGAAGAGGACCCTTGCCCCGAAACATAGCTCTAATAAAATTCAGCTGACGTATCCGTTTTGCACTATCAAATATGATTCGCAGTCAGCTCGGGCTGAAGGAATATTTAAAATCATTTTCGTACTTTTCTACAGGCTTAACTTCTCCGATGTCGCATCTTCAGCCCTGGAAAGGCAGGCCTTTGTTTAAATTCAACTTTTACGCGTCTGGATGAGCTTTGGTTTGCCATGCAAGCAGCCCACGCTCTGGACGTTGTTACGAAAACTACAAAAACCCTCAGATGTGTTCCAAATATTTCAGTACCAAAGTACCAGAATAAAAAATAAGCTGCCTTTTCAGTAAAACTTTAACGAGCCTACTTTGTGTTATTTGTAACAAATGCCTTTCCAGTAAAACTTTAAAGAGCCTACTTTGTGTTGTTTGTAACAAATAATAGAAATGAGAACACAAGAGTAGGCCAGTTCTAGAGTTTCTGCAGAGATGGTCATTACGGAGACATTTCCGGTAAAACCTGAAAATTCCAGTAAAATTCTGAAGCTGCCCCCCCCCCCCCCCCCTATCAGGAAGGTATCGGGACACCCCTGGGTACACCACATTTTTCCTCACTATTATCAATCCTGCATCTAGCCTATCAAAGAAGTTCAATAAAACTACACTGTAAAAAGTTTCTCAGAGTAAGGATTAAAGTTAACTGCAATATTTGCTACTGGGATTAATCCTATCTCTACTGGAATAAGATTAATCCGAGTTAGAGATAATCTTATCTTAGTAGAGACAAGATTAATCCCAGTAGCAAATACTGCAAGATATTTTTTAACTACATATATTTACCGTGTTCATAGTTTCAAGTCTATCTGTTTAATTTTTCTTTCTAATTGCAATTCTTGAATCTGGACTCTTTAATTATAATTCGAGCTCCAGCATTTGCTTCACACAACTCTGTTGTGGCTTACCACTAAGACGAGACGGGATTTTAGGAATGAGACATTCGTGGCCCACATAACTGCACATCTCGCGCGAGACAGAAACTAAGGATGAACAAAAAAGTCATGTAAAATATTCGCAAGGATCATTTGTTTACAAGCTGATACCTGTTTGGCATTTTCAGTTATTCACAATGGTTCATTAACTCACAGAAGAAATTTAGGACTCCCGTCATCGCGGAATCGGGCCAAACTAGTAACAGGCGATGAGCAAGGGGGATTGAGATCCACGCTCATTTCTGTCCGAGGGGTTACGCACTGTCCGACTTCGTGTACACCATGAGGCAGAGGAGGCAGGCACGAGACATGGACCTTGTACACTATGAGGCTCTCGTGCGCAAGCCCCGTATTGTCATACCTTACAATCCTTTGGTGCGACAAGAGAGTAAAGGTAAAGGTAAAGGTATCAGCACTAGCCTTGACAGGCAAAGCTGGCGTTGCTGATCTCCGACTCTCCGCCCTCAGCCAGGAAGTGCAATGGGGGGTTGGGGGCCAACCATCCTGTGCTTTCACACACCCTTCCTGTCACCTTCCCCGGATTTCTCCAGGTACCCATTCGAAGCTGGGTGGACTTTGGCTTGTCTTACAGGGTTACGCCACTAACCCCCGTCCCAAACCCAAACAGTAGGCACTACCGAGACTCGAACAAGCGGCAAGAGAGTAAAGCTGATAAAAAAAAAAAAAAAATTAATTAACCTACTGACTGACTGTTAAAGCTTAAAGAACTGACCAGGCAGAAACGGCCTTAGCAGACAACCAAAACGAAAAAAAAATCTCAGAACACAGAACATCTATTAGAAACAACTGTACATTTTAAAAAACAATTTAAATGGACTACAAATAATTTCTTCAATTGGTCTATACCGGTTGTTACTGGTGGTATTGTTCACATACATTGACTAAGAAACTTTGAAAGGTTTTGGCAAGGAAAGCACCGTACTCAGTAAAATGTGTTGATAACTGGCTACACTATACATAAATATTCACTATTTACGGACTGACCCAGTCACATTTGAACTTGGCGCTCACAAACAGTCACTAACCGATTTCACTACAGTTGACCTGACTGCGACTTAGACTTACAGGGTACCCTAAAATCGCTACCTCCCTAAATATATTTTATTTTCCTCCCTAACCGCTAAATGCCGCGGTACAAACAAGACCGTATCGAGGGGGGGGGGGGGGTAGGGGGATTCAACCTCACCCCGAAATATACAAAAGTAATCGTATTATACAGGATACGGCCTCAGATCTACATGCTTATTTCGCTATTGCGCACGGATTAGGATCAACCCACAGTAGACAACCCCTGAAACATAATTTCTGGACACAGCCCTGGGCTGAAAACTCATCGACGAACTCGAGCTCACTCCTGAACTGAAGTTTATACCCGAACCTTCATAAAAAATGTTGATCCCTTCGGAAGTTATCCAGCTCACAGACAGACACAGCGGCTCCGACTAGGATACTGAGGTACAAACAAGGCCATATCCAGGGGGGGTAGGGGGATTCGACCTCACCCCGAAAGAATAACTGTTTTTACAAGCTATAACCTCTGATCTATGTTCGTCTTTTGCTGTTACGTATGGATCAGGCCCGACACGCGGGGAGACACCCCCCCCCCCCCGAACAAATTTCTGGATACGGCCCTGGGTAAAAAGCTCATCGATAAACACATCTTAATCTCTTGGGAGCTATCGAGGTCACAGACGGAAACATCGGCTCTTCCACTAGGATACTGAGGTACAAACAAGACCAGGGGATTTAGGGGGATTCGACCTCACCCCGAAAGGTTAAAAAATAACTGTTTTTACACGACAAAACCTCTGATCTGTGTTCTTTTTTTTTTGTTACGTACGGATCAGGACCGACACGCGGGGAGACCCCCCCCCCCCCCGAAACAAATTTCTGGATACGGCCCTGGGTACAAAGCTCATGGATAAAGATTTCTTAATCTCTCCGGGACCTATCGAGGTCACGGTCGGACACACCGGCTCTTCGACTTCAGACCCCTGTGTAAACGTTCTAAATATCGGTCGCAAATGACAACAAAGCAAATCAACTGCTGTTTCAGGCAACAACTGAACGGATATACCCTTTTTAGGATACTCCACAGCAGAACAGAACATGAAGCAAAAAAGGGCAACGAAACACACATCAACTACACATTCACATAATGGCAAAGCAAGCATCGAGATTCTATCTGACTATCTGGCAGCTTGGTATTCTCCCCTTTCTCACTTGTCTGTCCCCTCCGTCACAGTTTTTGAAATTAACGGAACACATCTGTATTTTTTTTTTATCCGTTCTATCAAGAACAAATAAGCCAAGTAAAACCTCCGTCTCCATCCACCGACAAATGAAACAAATCTCTTACGTACCCTTTTTACAACGGGGAACCTTTCGGCCATTTCATTGACATAAAAGGCTTACGCATTTCTCCGTAACGTAATCATTCTGGGTAAATCTTGAGTCGACACTTGACAATATGGATTATGGAAACTCCGACTTCCGACAAAACCGAGCGGAGTTAGAGCTGCTTGCTGAGCTATGCCACCGCTGAGCATTAAAGAGGAAAAGAGCTTAGCAGCACTGTAAAAGTTTCTCCGAGAAAGGGTTAAAGTTAACTACAGTATTTGCTACTGGGATTAATCTTATCTCTACTGGGATAAGATTAATCCGAATTAGAAATAATCTTATCTCAGTAGAGACAATATTAATCCCAGTAGCAAATAATACAATATTTTTCTACAGTGAGTGTGACGTCACAATAGTATACACCCAACAGTCTGTTCACTCTCGACTTTTCTTCTCCGGGGCTCTACTGCGATTAGTTGTTTGTATAAGCAACGAATTGTCATGTTCCGCGGATCTCCTCCGAGAGAGATCGGGAGACGGAGATTCTACTTCTTATTTGTTCTTGGTTCTATATGGCACCCAAAGGACAAATAAAGGAATGTTTCAGTACTAGTATCACGAGCGGTAACGAGACTAGATGGTTTCACGTACGGCAAGCGACTGGGCAGTTAACCACATTAAGCATAATATTAGTAAAGCAAGCATCGTAGCCTTCGCTTGGCTGCTGAGCTGTTAGGCAACCCTTCAGCCCATTTCTTCGCCCCCACCAGCAGAACCGAGCACGTCACCAGCAATGCACCCAGAACACTCAACCAAGTCGGCACCTCATGAAAGAAGACCATCTACAAATGTAAGACACCCTGTTAGAACAATGAGAAGAAAGAAAATGAACAAGACCAAAGGTTTCGACGGCATCCCAAAAAATCAATATTTGATCCAGACAATTGGGTCTTGGCAATGTTTGATCCAGATAATTGGGCCTTGTCTTCGCCAGACTCCTTGAGGATTTTTAATAATAAAATTCAGAAACAGATTAGGGCTAAATAGCTAATCATCTGAGAAAACCAAGTTCATATATGGATTCGCATTTGTGTTTACCCCTATAAGTCATATCTATTTTGACAAAAACTTTCTGCCTTACTTCTGCCAGTTTTCCGGTTTAGGCCTAATTCCGGAACTACTTGTCAGGCGAAAAGAAAAGCTGAAAAACGCAGTCAGCGTATCTTCTTTCCCTTTATCGAACATCTAATCAACTTCAGACAAAACTTTAACTTTTAACAAATTTTCCGGTTCCCGTCGGATTCCGACCGAACTATATATCCGGGCAAAAATGCTTGTCATATATGGATTCAGCATCTTTTCTCAACCTTAAGTCGGATATCTAATCAACTACAAATACAACTTTTACTTTTAACAAATTTTCCGGTTTTGGCCGGGTTTCGGACGAACTACTTGTCCGACTAGAAAAGACTTTCACGTAAGTGTTCAGAATGTCTTCTTACCCCTAAATCGAACATCTAATCAACATCAAATAAAACTTTTACTTTTAACAAACTTTCCGGTTTTTGACGGATTCCGGACGAACTACTTGTCCGGCGAGAAAATGGTTTTCTAAGCGTGTTCAGCATGTCGTCTTACTTCATAATCGACTATCACATTAGCTGTCTAAGTAGGGCTACAGAGCCCATCTACGAACATGACCTTACACTTCACCCAAAGAATCCTCACACAAAGTTCCATCAAAATATCTCATTCGAGAGTTATCGTGCTCATAGACGAACGGACAGACGGACGGACAAACTTTTGCGATGTCATAGGTATCCCTCCACTTACGTTTCGGGATCCCAAAAAGAACTAAGTTGGCACCTGATGAAAGATAACCATTTACAAATGTTAAATCACCCCTGCTTGCTTGTTTGCACTTTCGCCATTATTTCGTTTTGCCCCTACGACTTATTAGCGCTTTTTGGGCCTAGCCGAGTTTTAAACGTGAAGACTAAATTGTAACGAAATTCCATACAATTGTGACGTCGTGTGATTGAGGATCCAACGTAGGATTTGACTGTCCCTAGGCCACTTTATAAATGTAAACGCGACCGGCAAATCGCTGGCCGCTCGGCTCTATCGATATATATTAAAATATAAATATTCACCGAGAGGAATAAACTACAACGTTTCTTGTCATTTTCTGAGGTACAATAGATGAGATGGGAGTGACGTCACGCTTGCATGGAATTAGTTTAGAACGTTCTGAAACTGACACAAAGCAAACTTCGCCAAAAGCTTCAAGGTCTGTCAACAACTTTTTCAGAAGAAAAGGACTTCTTTTTTACTTCTTTCCTTTTGCATGGTTTTCCCACATCTTAACCAAGGCGCGTTTAATTTTCAAATATTTTGCGTCTGGCCGCCGCCTCAGAGAGGGGGAGGCTGGACAGAGTCGGCAATGGCTAATTTCTCGTTGAAAGTAATAGTAGTTCTGAAAACAATACTTCTGAGCCATTTCATCTTGAAAAGATCATTTCTAGTAAGAGTTTTAAAGAGCTCTTCCATATTCTAATACTACAACAAAACAAAACAAAGTAAATAAATGATCAACCCCATCCCTCTGGATGCACATTTTTCCCCATAGGCAAATCCACGGATTACACAAAGCACTACAGTTATCTGAAACAAGCAAACGGTTTCTAAGGGAAGTACGCTGTACGTGAAACAGCTGCGAAAAATTACTAACATTATAATCGTTAGACATTTCAGTAGCACTGCAATAACGCGGGAGGTAAGACATAAACTATCAAAAAACGCAACCTGAATATCGCTTAGACCTTGTTTCGCGTAATTGTTAATAAGCGACAGACCATAAACACTCGGAACAGAAAGACTGAAAAATCTGAGGTACAGTGACAAAATTTTCTTCCGAACATGATACCACGCACGTACAATGAACGGAGGGAATAACGAATATAGGAAGTAAGTAAGTAATCCGACGTAAGTAAAACGAAAGAAAATAAATAAAACACTTAAAAACACAGAAAAAGACACAAATGCACAGAAAAAGACAAGATGATATCAGCAATATTAGCATCATCTTGAATTATGTGTCAATAATATATCTTAATACATTTATTAAGTCGTATAAAACCTTTCAAATCATACAGAATAGAGCTTTGCGCGTTTTGAAATTGTTTCTTCCAGGCCCGTCCAAGTTCGCCAATAAAAGTTCAACAGAGACCCTGTTTACACTACATAATGTTCTTCCAGTAAGAAGTGCAATGCAATATATAGTAATACTTTTTAAAATTAAACTTGGTCGATCATTGCTACCCGAATACTTTTCGTCAATGAATCTTGTGTGTCCTTCTGATTCCTCTCAGACTGAAACTAGATCCAAAAATAAATTACGAATGCCTCGGGTTGTTACCGAAAGGTCCAGGTTCTTTCTTCGATATCTCACTCATCTTCACTGGGAGAGTGTCAAGTTAATTATGGATTTAACGGTCGGAATAGCTGCTATAAAATCACGGATTAAAAGAATGCTTATCGAGAATTACAGAAGTTAGGTAATTGATTCTCACTTTCCGTTTTTCTCTCATTTTGTTATTTATATAACTATCGATATTCCCATCTTTGTCCACTTTTATTTCTTATTTATATATTTATTTTTGTTTAATTGTGACTGTGCCTTGGCCTTGCTTTCCGTTAGTTATATGATTATTGAGTGGATGGATGTTATTGAGTATGATTCGTCATGTTTAAGTTAATATGGTTTTATTTTTTTTTCGTGTGCGCTCGAGCTCTGCTCTCAGCAGCGGAAAGTGATAATGATAGATTTTTTTTGTAAATAAAGATAACCTTGAACCTTGAAGATTTTTAGTAAACATGTGAATCTAAGGTATGGGAAAGAATGAACAAAAACGAGCTCAGACCCGGATATAACTACACGGAGGAGCTTTTCGTTCTACTAGGGCGGAAACACATGCACACAGTTGTTGATGTGTTAAAAATGACGTCAAATCTTATCGGACTAAGTGTGTCCGTAGCTTCGTGGCTAGTCAAAAGCGGCACCGAGCTGGCGGACGCTCCAGCGCTTGTTCCAAGTCTGACGAAGCCTCAGCCTAGTTCCCTCTCCGCTGGACGTCCCTCCCCGCAAGAGCCTTAAAGGGCCCATCTTACTTATTCTGCCGTTTATATTATCCCCAGCTCCCTTGTATTATATGCCGCTTCTCTTCGGTCACGGACAATTAGATAAGTAACGGATACGTAGCCCAACGGAACCCGATGAAAAATTTATCTCAAAATAGTACTATGAAGTAGTACGAAAAAGTTGCATGCAGTACTAAAGATGCTACTACATGCTTCTACTTCAAGGCTACCGTGTTACTGCATACAACTATATGCTACTATTAGCAAGACTGGATGCTACTATGGCAAGACAGGATGCTACTGGATAATACTACACAAGATTGAACCAGTCTGAGGAACATTAAATGATAGTATTCTTTGCTATTACATAGTGTTACATGCAACGTTTTCGTACTAATACCATACTGCTACGCAGGCTACAAATTTTTCACCGGGAAGCCAGACTTGAAGATATAACTGTCCATGACCAAAGCTTTTTGCCCTCTTCTTCCATTCTTTCCTTCTCTCTTTTTTTAACATTCCACGTTTTGCACTTAAGCCTTCTGCCTCACCGTTCACAGGCGCTTCATCATCAACTGGTATGTCCGCGCCCTCCCAGCAGCGCCATAGGAATCATAGGCTTTAAGAAATCCACACGTTTCGCCAATGTTTCGTTTTGTATCAATTTCTGTTGTTTTCAACTTTCAGCGCTTTTCGACCGAGCCGGGTTTTTCAGTCACGCCGAACTTCACAGAAAACTTCATGATCCCATCATAACTCTTTCACACACAAGGACTTGAGAGCCTTCAGAATTTCTTTTTACATAGGACTATTTGGCAGGCCATCAGGTCTATCCTGGTTTTGGGACTTCCTTTCTTTAGCTTGGTTTTCCCGAATTTTAACCACGGCGCGGAAAGTATTTAAATATTTTGCGTCCCGCCTCCGCTTCAAAGAGCGGAAAGCTGGATACCGTCGACAAGCGCTAACAGGAAAATTTCTAATATCACGTGGGAAGTATTGGCATTTTCGAAAAACAATATTTCCGAACCATTCCATCGTGAAAAGATCCTTTCTCGTAAGAGTTGTGCATTAAGTCAAGTAGCATACTGTTCCGACACTATAGGCGTATTCTCGCCGTTCCCCGAGGACTCCACTTGAGGAGTCCCCGCGTTTTTGTTTGTCCCAGGGACTGACTCCCTTCTCACGAGAGTCCACACGGGCGGGTAATGCTCCGATTATCATCACCATCATCAAAAAGGACTCCTTTCAGATTCGGAGGGGACTCAATTTTTGATGGTGTTTGTGCAATGTAAAATTAAGTGAAAACATTCAGAATAAGCAAAACCTAAAATGAAGTGGATCCAGACTAATTTCGTCAACTGCATATTTTATTTTCTAACAAAATCCATTTTGGAAGCATTCCCCGTGTTCTCGCTGTTTCTGTACGCGGAGTCCGCGTGGTGTGACTCCCTCTATTCTCGTCGTTCCCTTCGATTCCCCGAGGAGTCCTCCGGTAACGGCGAGAATACGGCTTATACTAGGTGTTTGGTGGACCATAGATATCAATGGCATTTTTATGGAAGTTTATGATACCAGTGGCCACTCCCAATTTGTGGCAGCATGTTCCACATTGGCACATTCTCCTTTGTGCTATAGTCGTTCTCTCCGAAAGCCCTACAAACGAGACGAGATGAACGTACCTGCCAAACAAAGGCGAAGATGATATCGGTTGATCTGGCTATGGACACAGGTCCTGCTTGCTCCCTATGAAGGGCCATTGTAAGAAGAATCTGGCCTCCGAAGCTAAATATGGCAAGTAGGAGTAGCATATACCAATCGCTTGCCTGTGGGGGCAAATGTAGTTCACCAAGAGCAAGCGTTACTATGAAGGTCTGGACGAACGCGAAACATCCAAAGGAAGTCTGGAAGAAATAAATCATAAATCGCCTAGTCAGGGACATTATGACTTTACAAGACGGGTTGACAAGACTGTGGATTTAGTGATCACCCCCAGGACAACCTGGGCGCCCGGGTTCTCGGGTGACTGGTTTATTTGAAGATGTATCGTTTAGTTTTTGCGTTTTTTTTACAAGTTATTTACTGTGATTTTGTGTAAAATAAAGAATAACCGAACCTAACAAGCTTATGTCCTCTGGTGCCTGGTTCTCAGAATGAGCTATCTGTAACACAGGTCTGACGTTGTAAAAACCCAATGACCGAACAGATAGTCTACCAACTATCGAGACTTGGTCCATCGGTGCTTCCGTTCCATCCTTCTAACATTCCGACATAGTCTCTAACTATTCAATCCGCCTTCGCTGCTGCAATTACTACCGCACTTCTTGCTTAGTCCAGATCCTCCGGCAGCCAAATGACGGTCTGGTCAAGTTCTCCTAGCAGAACTCATGGCAAAGCTGAACGGGTGGCAACCTCGCGGATAGTTGGATAACAGTAAAAATCACAGAGCTATGACGTTGTAAAAACCCAATGTAAAAACTCCACTTTCGTTCAAGAAAATCGGACCAGTACGAAAAGCTGTACTTTTTTGCAAAATAAGTTGAAAAAATAACATTAACTTTTTGTTCGTGCTCTAAACGCGAAATCTGACTTCATTTTCGGTTTCACTTACAGTCCAAGAATAAGGGACAACCACGAAATTTTTTTTCTTTCGAAATGCGTCAAAAAATGGCATTAAAAGCCCAAAAATGCTTATTTTGCGTCGAGCCAGGATATGCAACTTTGGATATGTTGTTCAGCTTTTTTGTTTCTCTACAAGATGGTGTAAAAATCATTTCTGTTGCAATTTGTTCCGGGTCAAACCTACATTTGCCTGTACTATTTAGGCAAAACTGACCATTGGCTCATGGAGTTATGAAAACTTATATTTTGCTTAAAAGTATTTTTGTACTTTAAGGGATGATCGGATCTGGGAAGTGACATTTTCCAAACCAATCTTGTCAAGTATCTAATATTCAAGCCAAGTTTCATCGTCCTAGCGCATCTGGAAGTACTTAGCTTAAATCGCGATCACCAAAATTACGACCCTCCCGCCAGAGTTCTCGAATTCTGTCCGGTTCTGTCACTGCTATATCTAGGGATTATGCTTGTTCTTCCCACCAATCGTCATCCCAATCGCTAGATCCTAAGCGTGTCATACAAATTTCCGGTCCTCTCCCCCCGACTCTCCCTCACTGACGGATCTTGTCCGCACTTGAAACGAGACACCTGAGACATGACTTTCCGACTATCACGTTTCATTAAGAGCGTGTTCCACCCTACTTACCGCAGTTACTACGCATGACGTCACGAATTCTGGCTTTTTGCCGTCAAGGCTGGAACGATTTTTCTATTTTCCAGCAGGATTTCACGCCAGGGGTGAATCCGACCAATCACGTTACAGAAATGCGTAGTTACTACGCTTACTACGCTCCCGAGCATGGTAAGCAAATAGTAACTATTAGTTACTATTCCGACAATGTTGGAACGGTCAGCGTAGTAACTTTTCGTGAGGATGGAACGGAAATAGTAACTAATAGTAACTATTGTTAGAAGGGTGGAACACGCTCTAAGATCCGATCACCCGTTCAAAAGTTCGACATGCCTCAGGATTCCAGATTGCCCCTCCCTCCACTACCCCTCGATGGTCAGATCGGAGAAACGACTGTTCTTAAGTTAAAATGGTCGAGTGCCTGACATGGACCAACCAAGTTTCATTATCCTAGCTAGCAAATGTGGAAGCATCGTAACTCGGAAACACCGGATTTTCGTAACCCTCCTTCGAGGGTTTCCCCCGCAGTGCCCGGATCCGGTCCGGTCTTGTCAATTATGTATCTAGGGCTTGTGCTTGTTCTTCCCACCAAGTTCACCCCGATCCGTCCACTCTGAACATGTAACACGGTTTCCGATCTTCCCCCCCCCCTCTAACTCCCCCGAAAGTCACCGGATCCGTTCCAGACTTTAAGTGTGAAATCTGAGACATGAGTCTTTCCAAATAGAAAATGTCATCAAGATCCGATTACCGGTCAAAAAAGTTGTCACAAGATTCCCGGTTCTCATCATCACCCCCCCCCCCCCCCATTCATCGGATCCGGTCTGGGCTTGAGATGGGACATCTGAGATACGAGGTCTTCCAAACATCAGGTTTCATTAAGACCCGATCACCTGTTTAAAAGTTATATATAGCCTACCTAAAGACCCAGGATCCCCCTAAAGATAAAGTTTATTTGGGAAGTCACACATGTATTGAATCTTGTATGGCCTTCTGGCTAATAAACAGCAAACGTTTTATGGCACTTCACCTGAAGGCAAGTGCCATAAAAACGAAATATGAAACCTGTAGGCTATAACAAATATGTAATAAGTAGGTTGGAGAGCTAAGTAAGAGGGGATGTAAACATGAGTTCAGGGGAGAGGCTACTTACCATTATAACAGAGAAGTGCAGATCCTTCAGGGCTCTAACGACAACGTATACATTTGCGGCAAATATTGTTCCAACCAAAGCAACTATGGCACCGGTGCTTACTGAGTATGAGTCAATGCTGTCCTGAGTATTATTCTGTTGAACCGTTGTTATATTGCTAAAGTTGGCTGACAACGCATTGAGAGTCATCGCTACACCATTTCCAAAAACAAATGGCGGTCTGGCTATGAGTGTGCAGCCAATTAGAGTTGTGAGTATAGTGAAGAAATGGAATACACCAAAGTGTTCCTTCAAAAATATCCTTGCGAAAACAGCCACAAAAACAGGTACGCTGAATATGATCACACTTGCATCTGCAAGCGGCATGTATCTAATGGCGTAAAACTGGCTCATTAGGCTTGTGCAGCCAAGGAATGCCCTCAGAACGAGCATTAGTCGTTTCCCTTTAGGAAAAGGATGTGCTTTCTTGTACCATAAAATTGGTAATGTGGGTATTACTATCCCAATGAAGCGATACATAGCCAAGGCTACTGGGTGCATGTCGTTCATTTCTTTTACTATTAATGAGCACACAGAGAAGCAAAAGCTTGACGCAATCGCCATCGCTATCCCAAGGTGTGGTATAGCGGACTCTCTCTCTTTTTCGCTAATCTCTAGCTGTGGGATAAAGTTTTCAGATAGAGGGGAGGGAGTATTTTGAGTTGTTTCTTCCTCGAGCAGGTGCGAGGTCAACTCCACATCAGAGTCCCTTGTGAGGGACAAAATCCGTCTTTGGCTCTCCATTTGTGCAGAATCCTTTTTAGTCACTCTGGTTCATGCGAATCTGGCATGTGGTGGTAAATTGTTCTTGAGCCAAGAGGCTTCAGGCCTGAAACAAGAAGATAACGTAAATGAATCTTAGCTGATGAAAGTTCACATACACATTGTTGCCTAATTGCAAACAGATAGTTTACCAATGCGAGAAGTCGGAAAAAGTTACGGCTACCATCCTTACAAGGCATGAAAGATATCAAAGGGGTTTTGTTGAGCTATAGCCTACCAGAGTCATTAAATCTAATCATTAATTTTACTCAACATGTTTGATTTTGTCTCTGACCCTTTTAAATAATGAACTGATCCATTTTTTTACTAAATAACTGATTGATCCTTTATTATGTCAAGTGTAGTGGGCTAAAAAAAAATTAAACACTGGCATGATTATGTTTGACCTAAATGTCGAATTCGGCGCATGCGTTGTGTAAGCTACCTTTTATGAATAAAATTTTACTTTATTTGTTTAGTACCGTAATGATACTAACATTTTACTGAATCTTAAGGCTTTTATCTCTACATAAATTGACGAAACTGGGAGTGGTCATACAGAGCTGAGCAAAGGATCTTACCCATAATGCTTATGAAACTATTAACTGATGCAGCATTAACCAGTGGATAAGCAGGGCCCAACTCTGGCCTTCTACAGGGTCTGGTCTTTTACAGAATTTCCTTCTGGTCATTTACAATCCTATATTCAGAAACTTACAAATGACAGTTCGGCTATTTGGTCTGCCTTTTAGTCTCTGACACACTAGCACCCAGGCTCCCTTGCACATCCCAAGAACACAGCTTTTAAGGAACTTTTGACACTAAAACCGTTTTGATTGCTGTTGACAGCTGAGGGGCATCTTTCAAAAAAAGCCTGGTTTTACCGTAAGCTATGCTATATGCTTGTCATACCCTACACTAGCATAAGCGAGTGCAGATCAGGGTATGCCAGATGTCAAGGCCAGAGGCTTTACTAGCCAAAATGTTTGAAGGGGGGACGAGGGATTTAACAACTGGCAGGTAATTTTTACCAACTTTTTCTGCAGAAAAACGACTGTTTTCAGCAACAAAAATGACATGTTTTAAAAATATCGACTGTTTCAGAAAAAATCCACTGACTTTCAGAAAAACTGACCATTATGACAAAAACGAAAAATCATGGCGCTTTTTGCTGACTCGGTTCTTTTTTACCGACTGAACCACAGCATTGGGGGGGGGGGCCTTCTCCCCCCAGTCGTGACGCCCCTGGTCAAGGCATCTTGGCAACTTTGTGAATTCCATACAAATTGTCAATACTTCATTTGCTGAGGTATAGTATAGGTTATGCCGAACTATAGCCAACGTCTGGGAAACTCTATCCAAATGTCAGGCCTTAGTGATTGTTTCGATAGAGTGATGTTTTCACCAATTGTGTTATAGAGTGATGTTTAACGATTAATTGTGAGGTGGCCTGAGTTTTGGCTGGAGTGTCTGGCCTACCCCACAAAATAAATAAAGCCCAAAGAGAATATATTCCCAGGCACGATTACAGTAACAGCTTCTATCTACTATACCGAAGAGAAAACTTAATCGAGTGTTGCAGGCAAAATTTTTCGAAATCAGTTTTTTCCTGAAGGCTAAAACTTAACTGCTTCTCTTACAAATTCTATCATTTACCATTGATTAAATACCCAGAGTCATATTCTAAGAAGTTCCAGAAACCGGATGGAGCGACGGTACTGCAGTCCAGTCAATACTAGCCTGATACTCGCCTACCCATGATCACAGAAAGTGAGTACTGCAAGTGAGATTTTTTTAGGTAAACTTTTTCTGCCAAATTCAACTATTTTCATCCAGCTTCTAGCTTTTCTTGTTTCAAAACCCCAATCCAAAAACTGGCTTAAAACTCCAGTGAAATAACACAAATTAGAATTGTAGTTGTAAATAACAATATTCAGCTGACGTTCTGTTTTGCACTGTCATCCATTTTGTTCAGTCCCAACCCAAGTCTAGCAGATGGAGAAGTGTCATCCCCTCGAAAATGGTCACACTAAACAATCATCCCACTCTACTTTTTTACCATAAAACAACAAAGCCCAGGTACAGTAGAGGTATGCTTATTTTAAAACTTTTTGACTGTTCCACTACCTTGGCTTTCTTACTTGGATACAAAAAAGTAAAATGGAAAAGAAAAATAACAAACTTGATTTCAGCTAACAGCCAACTATTTCAGGGTTATCCTGGCAAAAACTTTAAGCAGAAATTCAGTTAAATTTCTTTGATTTTGAATTTATTAAGAAGGTCCTTCCTCTTTTGAAGGCATCTGACGGTTCGGACCACCATCTTCTCCATTTAAGGTGCATTCCTCCCGGCAAACTTTTCAAATTATAAAAAACAAAACAGAGGTGTCACTTTCATAGGTGAATGATGAATTAGCAAAATATTCAAAAAGTGACAAAAGCATGAGTGATTATTACTAGTATTTATAGGAAAAATGCCTGGTTTGGGTTTTAGTTTTGTCTTCGGCTATCGTTTACTGTTAGCAAACGTTCACATAAGCATACCTCTACTGTAGTACAAAATTTAAAGAAGTACAGGAGTGTTGCATGAAGCCGCCCTTACTATGGCACCGCCCACCCCCCAATTGGCCATGGTACATGATCCTGCCACCTTGGATCATGAAGCTGCCACCCCCAGAAAAATCATGCAAATTCCAAGAAAACAGCAAATTTTGTTATTTGCAAAAGGTCAAGGAACCTCTCTCAAACCAGACCAAACAGCTGGCCTCTAACTTCACCATGTAGCAAAATACTATTTTTAGCAAAGTGGGCGACTTCATGATCACTTGGGTGCCTATATTCTTTCGTGTTCTCCAGCTTAGCCTTGAACAATTACAAGTAAACTATGGTACCAGCAGAAAGTGAAGGTTCTAAGCTTCCTTTCAGGATACTCCACTGGATTTTATCTCAACAGCTCAACCTTTACTCTTTTTCCCTAAGTCATTTCCCAAAAATAGGAGTTTAGGGTGGCGGCTTCACGCAGCACTCCTGTATGTCTCTTTTCTCTGGTGCTAAGCCTAAGTACACAGTTCCATCCAAAGTTACAATTACTTGCAACTTTTTTCTTTTCTTTCAGACTTCTTTCTTGGAGTTTCTTGGCTTGGCTTGGCTATGTCTTCCTTCATCCTATCTTCTCAGACCAGACGATTTCTTGTATTTAGTTGCGTTTTTATCGAGGAGATGGCGTTGTGGAAAAACAAGATAGCGCGGGCCGCGGGAGATACAAAAAAGTAGAGAAACATGGATTTGGGTTTTCAAGGCAAAGTTGCTCTTGTCACTGGAGCAGGACAGGGTGAGAGATTGTTGAACAGTTGTGTTTTTTTTTCATTCATAGAAATTAGTTTAACTTCTAAAAAGGTAAACAGTACAGTAGAGGTAGGCTATGCTTATAGTTATGTGAATGTTTGTTGACTGGTTGACTTTGGACCTTGCCAGTTTCATGCACTTGCTGTGACTAAATTCAACTATGAATTAGCCAAAGAAGGTAATTAAGGGCCTCTAAAATCATCTGTACAGGTATTTTGGATCTTGATTCTCTATATATATCATTCGCTATAAAACCAATTCCGTTGGGTGCTTGCGGAAATAGAAGTCCTACGGAAATAGTATAAGCTCCAGTATACCTGACAGAAGGGGTATCCAAACTCTACATTATTCCAAATTCCTGTTCCAGGAAAGTTATTATTTTACAGAGATCTATCTAACTTAAGAAGGAACTAGAAAACTAGGGTACAGTGACCCGTAACCGGCTGTGATGAAAAACTGGCAACAATATTTCCATGGACTTTAAAACTTACAATAACTGAATTTTCCAACAAAATGAAAAAAAAAAAACAGCAGTAGAAAGCTGATTTTTTCTTTTACTTGAACACCCAGCATTGCCAGACCACATTGAATTAATTGCATATTCAAGGGGGCTGGTTTTTTGGTTTCATACATCAAGCTGATTTTTTGTGAAAATTCTTTTGTGGCCACACCATGACGGAAAACTTTATGTTCGTCACGATCAGCATTTAAAAAAGATTTTGCACATGTGAAATTCATGGTAATTGGATAACTTTTGACTGATTTATTGATTTTAAAGAGTCAGAGTAAGTTTCAAGGGCCGGTTACTGGTCACTGTACCCTAGGCAGAAATATTAGATTGAAGTTGATACACTGGTTTACCTGCTGGAAGAGTAGATTCTTCTTTGTTTTCATTTTCACACAGAATCACCTCATTCTCATCTGAGCTTGAATGCTCGAATTCCTTGCTGTGGTTTACAGAGTGATGAAAAAGATAAAACCACTGTCAGTAGCCAGAAAATCCTTTTTTGAGCAGGTTTAGAATATAAAAAAGGTAAATAATTTACATAGGCTGAGAGTCATGACTGTTGAAAATAGTCAGAATTTGGTTCCTGACTGTCCTGTCCTGGTTCCTGACATTTTTACATTTTTGCATCAAAATTTGAGGTTGTGTAATTTGAGATCAGTGACCCCTCCTGTACTTTTGGAAACTTGTGGAAAGAGACTTGCTGCAGAACATGAAAAAGAATTTAATCATGCCATCCCAAGGTAAAATAAAAACTACATTTTTAATCTGCAGAATATCTATTCAAAAACACTTTACATTCATTGTATTTAAAAAAAGACACTGGACATTAAACTTATATTTAAACAGTGCATACAACCGATATGTTAGCTACGATGCTTAAGCAGCGATGGCCCTTATTGGCAATGTTTGTCAAGCTGTCGAATTTCAGGGTCTACGTTGGCGAAAGACACGAACCTGCAATAAATAGCTGAAGCTTCTACCGACTTTAAATATCAAATTCGGAGAAATTACTTTTTAATACCACTGTATAGAAGAAACTAGTCCTGAGATTTAATTTTTGCTGGTATTTTTGCTGCTCGATTGGGGCAGTGACAAGAAAGGTTTTCTTCTGCATTTGATCAAACGCCGGTTTTGTTATTAATAAGGGACTGAAGCTTACATTTTGTCTATTAATAACCCCGTTTCATGTTTCTGATGGGGAGTACTCGCCTGTATCTATGTATTTGTAGCCTAACTGTATCTGTAACTAGTGCTAGATGTAATTTTTGACACTGCTGTTTATAGATGTAAAAAGCGAATTTTTCAGTTGAAAAGTTCAATCGAAAATTCGCAAAGTTGAAATATTCGGAGACCTCTCGAAAACTGCGAATATTCCGAAAAATTGAAATATTTTACAAAATAGAAAAATACGGAAAAACTGAAGAATATGTCGAATTTTCGCAAGAAAAATGCAATTTTCGGGAGTTTGCGCCCCCTCACTATGCAATAATGTCCAAACGCGGCACACAACAATCATGTGATGAGTCAGGTTAGCCAAGGGTTGTATCGCCTTAAAGTTCAATGGGCACATCAAACTACCGCAATCCCACTCTGTAACAACCTAGGACCAATGCGTACCCCCTGGCTCAGCAGATTTTTCAAGAGTTTCCTCTCTGTGATATTTCAAAGTCTAATTTTTTAGGCTAGTACATGCTCAAATTTACTAGCTTGGACAAAGATATGAGTGATTTTTCTTATAATACTTATTTGATCTTTATTTAATGCCTAAATCAGCTTGTAGAATTCAGATCTGAACAGTCTATTTGCTTTTGAATGATTTTTGAAACTAAGTTATTTTTATGAACTTATTGCATATTCCGGTGCATTTTACAAAGCACGTTAGCCAAATTACGACCGAAGAAGAAGTGGAAGAAAACCATCGAAGACTTAAATTATATATGACTAGAATATTTTGGAGATTCAACCTGTCTTCTAGTGATTCCTATTCCCCATTTGCACCCTGCTTTATTGACATCTCAAATATATGCTTTTCTATCAAGCATTGCCGGGAGTTTTTGAATTTCCTGCCACGATATCCCAGCACCTAAGATTTAGATCGCCGAAATGCGAGAGAGGTAAAGATAAGCGATAACAAGAAAACGTCCGATTTTCGTAGCGCATCCTAGAGGAAGTCGGAAATGTTTATTTGTGAAGAATTTAATACAAAATAAAGCATTAGAAGTGTCCATTGTGCTTTAAAGGCAATTACGGTGTGATTTAGATAGGCTACGAAGGATATGTATGATAGGAAAACGAAAGAGTTTTTTTATTTGTAACTAGTGATTGTATTTTACTTGATTACTAGGTTAGAAAAAACAGGATCGGCAGGGGAGGGGCCGCAGTTTCGTATCCGGAAGACGGTAATTCTGATTGAACTTGACGAACATCAGAAATAACCTGCCTTTTACTCCTCCGTAGATTAAGCTTAGCAGAAAGGATGTTTGATATATTATGAGGGGTTTCTCACTTAAAAAAACCCTGGTGCGGTATAATTGCGGTATAATTATTCTGCGCTGTCAGTGGATGTTACCGGGTGCTGCAGGTCCGTCAAGGAGCATGTCATTCATTTGAACTTATTTTACGTCAGTTATTTTTATTTCTTATGAAAACCCACCATAACAATCAATAAACAAGGGAAAGAGTCATGAACTCCTCACAAGCGAAACGATGGGACCAGCCTCGAATAAGGACTTCTTTCTAGGTCTATTCGTTGTTCTTACGGGGGAGGGAGGGGAGGGGAATCGAAACTCCTTCGTTTGCGCATTTGACAAATCTTCAACGGAAATTATATTATAAAAACTCCCTCGTTGACTGAAAACTGAAGAAGTTGCAGCCAAACAGATTCTAATTAATAGAAAGGAATTCTGCGTAAGACCAATTCATCTAGCCGCCAATGTTCAGAACGTTCTGAACCCTTTGTACAGAGGAAGTGGTCCAAGTCTTAAAAAGCAAACCACTGCCACAGAGTTGATCTGCTCACTTGCAGGGAGATACTTCTGATAAAGTTATATAGGGTGAGAGACTAAGTCCCTCGGTTGTGGTCCGACACAGATGAAAATTTGTACAGACATGATACTCGAGCTCAGCATCATATTTTTCAACTTTTTTTTTTAATTTTTCCAATTTATTAGTGAATATTCGCGATTTTCGCAAGATGACATGGAGGTATTTAAATTTTACATCTATACTGCTGTTGGTTTTGCTCCTCGATTGGGGCGATGACAGGAAAGGTTTCTTGCAAGAATTTGGGCTTTTTCAAAGCTTTGTATCATCAAGAATGTATCATCGTGCACCGGATTCCATCAAAGTGTTCGAGAAGCCGTTGAGATAAAGAAAAACCGAGCCGGCACAAACCGAGATACTCCCTACCAGAAATGTGGTATGGGTTACTAACGGAAGAAAATTGAAGCCTCAGTCCCTTATTAATAACAAAACCGAAGTTTATCAAACTGCAAAAACTTTTGGACTATGAAATATGGTTCGCAGTCAGCTTGGGCTGAAGGAATATTCATCTGCAGCCTGAAGAGGACCTTTTTCAAAAATTGCCAAAATATTGCTTTGGCTCCTCTTAGCGAGAAATGCTTATTCAACCATCAGAGTAGCCGATTTAGTGATTCTAGGAGAAAGAACCCAACATTCAGTCCACAAATTCTCTCGTATGTAGGACAAAAATACTTTTGATTCCTGAGGTATTATTTCGTTCGGATTTTCAAAAATCCTGAGTTGAATAAAGCCTGTAAAGGCGAACAAATTATAATACAAAGCAAGAGAAAAGGCTTTCGCCTCTAAATAACTCTAAGAAATTTTGAGTAGTCGAACTGATCAGAGTTAAAAATCTCATCAACAATGCACTTGAAACTACTGATCGATTCAGCATTAACCGCATCTTCGGTAAGGCTGTTCCAAGGATCAACAATTCTGTTGCCAAAACCCCACTTAAAAACGTCCTTGTGGAATCTTGACTTTATATAAGGTTTGAAGCCAAGCTGACCATTCATTACGAAAGAAATAGAAAACCGTGATTTTCGGGGTTTTTTCTTGATCAGCTAATTATCCCTCTCAAGTGGAAGATTTTATCAAAAGTAGTCAACGTATAATGGATTTTTCGAGTGGGCCGTTTTCTGGGTGAAAGCTTCTGCGCTTTCCTAGACGGATGGTAAATTGTAAATATAAACAGAGCTCAGAATTGTAAATAATCACAGATTTGTACATATACATTTTTAACACGCACATTTTATCTTTCGTTATTTTATTTTTATCTGCATCCCCACCGTTTTCTTCTGGTTTTTAGTTACATCTCGTCTTATTGTTTGTTGGTTCCGCATCGTTCTCCTGTTGTGATTGGGGTGGATTTTATGATTTAGTTTTGTTTTGTTTTTCGCTTAGGACGGTTTGCCGGAAGTGCAACCGAAATATCCGAATTTATATTTATCCCTCGCACATCATCCTAGAGGGATAATTAGCTGATCAAGAAAAAACCCCGAAAATCACGGTTTTCTATTTCTTTTGTTAATCTTGACTTTGTAAGCTTGTACGCGTGCCCCCGATGATGACGGTTAATGCTGAATCTTACTAAATCAGTCACTTCAAAATATGTCCCCCTGTTGTATAGAGCCCTAGTTTGATTAGTGCTGTTACTTTAGGCCGTTCTAAGCTTAAGCAGTAACATGTTTTTACTCTTCCCAGGTATTGGACGAGCCGTAGCTCGGCAGTTAGCCCAGCTTGGGGCCAAGGTGTATGCCCTCTCAAAGACAGAGGCCCATCTGACTTCTTTAGTTGATGCTGAAAAATCAATTATCCCAGTTTGTGTGGATCTGTCTGATTGGAGTGCTACAAGGATTGCTGTAGAAGGACTCGGACCTGTTGATTTGCTGGTTAACAATGCAGGTGTCGGCAAGCTTGAGTCATTTTTGGAGGCATCTCCTGAAAATTTTGATTGGTAAGTTGGAAAAGGCAATGGGCCATGTCCACATTTGCAATCTGCTACTATCCCTACATCCAAGGCCATATCCACGGAGGGGGGGGGTTAGGGGGTTGACTCCCCCCCCCCACAAACATACAAAAATACTCATTTTTATAGGCTTTTTCCTCTGATTTATGTCTTTTTTGTACTTTTTGGTCCGACCGGCAGGCAACCCCCCCCCCCCCTGGAAATAAATTCCTGGATACGGGCCTGCTTACATCCCTGCTGGATCAACCAGTATTTTACAATTTGATCTAAGATTACTACCGATTGTCCTATTGCAAGTGAGTTACGACCGAAGTTTACGTCCGATTGTCCTGTTGTAAGTGAGTTACGAACGAAGGTTACGTGAATTACGTCTATGGTTGCCAGCCTCCAAGTTCAGTAGTATGCAGCAGTTGTGTAGGTAGGAAATTGGAAAAGTTTTGATTTTGAGTCAGGTAAAGGTTCGGAAAACGCCTCCAGAAAACGCCCAAAACAAGCCACATTTTAACAAAACAACCCCACTTTCCCGCCCCAAGCCCGCCGCAAAAATTGCCCGCCCAACAGAAACAAGCCCATGGGCGGGAAACAAGACCATCTGGCAACACTGGTTACGTCCTTCGTGCTGTGATACAATTCCCAGGATCAACTAGACCTACGTTGCCGGGACAACGTGAAGTGTTGCGGCAACCTTTGTCCGGCTTCGCCGACTAAAGTGTTGCGAGAGCAACACTTTGGTTTTGTTTCTTCGCTGTCGGTTAAATGCTGAAATTGTCAACTTATCGAAGCTTTTAAAACGGTATGTTCTAAAAAGAATAATCACATGATCAAAAGCTGTTCTTTAGCGTTGTAAAACCAACAACAAAACAATATCGGAAGAAGGGACTAAATTGACTTGGCGGTCAGTTGAACTTTATCCTTTTCAATCGTAGATATCGTGACGGATGAAAACTTGGAACAATATCTTATATAATCTAGTTGGTATTATAAAGCTATCTGTAACGTTTCAGGACTAAAATACCATAGATGACACTATTAATTATTACAAAACTACCTTATTGTTTTAGATTACCGTATCGTTTGTACCCGTTGTGTAAACAGTTAATCTTCGGTTATAGCGATAGACCATCGATACAAACTTTCTTACCGTCATATTTACAGATATCGAATACAATGTGCACCAATTTTCAAAAATTTCTAGCCCCTCGTGAACCGATTCTTACTTACAAGTCCCTCTCCCGTGATTGACATCAAATTCATCGGAACAAATAATGGATACACCAGCTATTAAAAGTTGCAAACCCCTCATCGCTGAAGATGATTATAGCATAAAAGCCGTTTTGGCTTTTTGGGAACAAAATTGTTCTTACCATCTAATACACCTGATACAAATAACAGGTATACCAACTAGCAAAAGCTGCAAACTCCTCATTGCCGAAGATGATTACGAGCTAACAGTCGACTGTTGCTTACAGTCGACTGTTGCTTACAAGTCCCTTACATGTCTCACAACTGGTATCGCCTATTTTTGGTTTCAGTGTGTACCTTACTCCTGAAGTTGTCAACCCCTTGAAACTTTCAAACTGGTTTATCTCATGAAGGATTTTTGTTCAAAAAAAATGGATGACATATACTTTGATCAGCTCATCAAGGGCATCGATTGCCCTAACCACAACAAAAGAATATCGGAAAAAGGGACTAAATTGACTTTGCAGTCAGTTGAACTTTATCCTTTTCAATCGTAGACATCGTGACGGATGAAAACTTGGAACAATATCCTATATAATCTAGTTGGTATTATAAAGCTATCCGTAACTTTTCAGGATTAAAATACCATAGATGACACTATTAATTATTACGAAACTACCTTATTTTACATTATCGTTTGTACCCGTTGCGAAAACAGTAAATCCTAGGATACAGCGAGAGACCATCGATACAAACTTTCTTACCGTCAGTTTTATATAAATCGAATACAATGTGCAACAATTTGCACAAATTTCTAGCCCCTCGTGCACCGATTCTACTGACAAGTCCCTTTCCCGTGATAGACATCAAGTTCACCGGATAAAAATAATGGGTACACCGGCTAGCAAAAGTTTCAAACCCCTCATCGCTGAAGATTTTTGTAGCATAACAGCCTATTATTACTGACAAGTCCCTTGCATGTCTTACAATTGGGAACCTAATTGTTCTTACCATCAAATGACAGGTACGCCAACTAGCGAAAGCTGCAAACCCCTTATTGCCGAAGATGATTATGAGCTAACACTCGACTGCCGCGTACAAGTCCCCTACATGTCTCACAACTGGTATCACCTATTTTTGGTTTCAGTGTGTACCTTACTACTGAAGTTGTCAACCCCTTGAAACTTTCAAACTGGTGTATCTCATGAAGGAATTTGTGTACCAAAAAATGGATGACATATACTTTGATCAGCTCATCAGCGGCTATCGATTGCCGTCGAAAAAAAAAATTCTACCTGTCTTAGTTCAAAAGTTGACTTTTTTGCCGTAGGCCAACTTTCTAACGTCACCACTTAGAAAGGAGCAAAGGATAAGCTCTAGTTTCTTTAGCAATGAGAGAACTTCTAAAGTTTAAGAGGTACATCTGATACCATTTCTCTACCGCAAACCCAAGTGCAAAAAAACGAATGATAAACTCAGCTGAAATCGCGTACACAAATGGAACCAAATCGTTCTTACCATCGAATACACCGGAAACAAATAACAGGTACACCAACTAGCAAAAGCTGCAAGGCCCTCATTACCGAAGATGATTATGAGCTAACAGTCGACTGTTGCTTAAAAGTCCCCTACATGGCTCATAACTGCTATCGCCTATTTTTGGTTTCAATGTACCTTACTACTGAAGTTGTCAACCCCTTTGAAATTTTCAAACTGGTGTATCTCATGAAGGAATTTTTGTACCAAAAAATGGATGACATATACTTTGATCAGCTCATCAGTGGCTATCGATTGCCGTCGAAAAAAAAATTCTACCTGTCTTAGTTCAAAAGTTGACTTTTTTGCCGTAGGCCAACTTTCTAACGTCACGACTTAGAAAGGAGCAAAGGATAAGCTCTAGTTTCTTTAGCAATGAGAGAACTTTTAAAGTTTAAGGGGCACATCTGATACCGTTACTCTACCGCAAACCCAAGTGCAAAAAAAAAAAATTATAAACTCAGCTGGAATCGTCACAGACATGGACAGAAACAATAGATGGCAGCACTTTCGGACCCGTGGGAAAAAGCCACTTTTTTGTCTCTGTAGATTTTTCTATTTATCACTCAAAGAAGATATGTTGGCTGTGGGGCCGGGTAACTGCCGCATATATTTAACACTTATAGATTTTAGTCCATCTTCAATTTGAAACTGGTGCCTGCCTGCTAGCGTGCTAGAACGGAGCTTTCCACTCGAAAGCAGAAACATGGTTTGATGAAACGAAAGGTTCGCTACACAACTTGAGATGGTCCTCTCCGACATAGGCTATACAACTCCACTTCACTTCGCAAACCGTAGGCTCTGGCTCGATGACAAGCAAAAACCATCCTTATTGGCCCCAGGCAAGAGTTCTACGGAGCTTTCCAAAATGTAATGTCATATTCATCAATCCGGCCTAAGGTCCACACTTTCCGTAAAAACCGCACAGGTTAGACCCTTCCCAGTTACCAGGAATAAAATGAAATCGGAGTCATAGGAAAAAAAAAAAAAAAAAAAAAAAAAAACGAGGACAAAACCAAAGTGTTGCTCTCGCAACACAATCACTACTTTTTGGACAGTGAGAGTTTAGTTATTGGTTGCTTTTTCTATCTGAATTCTCAGTTCTCATTTCTCCATTCTCATTTCTTGGACAAGTTTCCGTTTTTGCTCTTCTCACTTCTTCGTTCTAATTCTTGACAAAAACACTAATGTAGCTACCCGTTAATACCTGTTTATAGGGGATGGAACATGCGACCTTTGATGACGAATCAGGAAAGAGAACCAGAGTCGAGACATGACTATCAAAGCAACTTCCTCGATTCTGCAGAATCGCGAAGCTTTCCCAGTTCTCGATTTTGACAAAAACGCAAAGAAACGAGCATTGGCTTCATTTCAATAAGTAAGAAAACGCGAAATAGGAAAATCACGAGAAGGATTGAGATAAAGAACCGTTGTTTTACAATACGTCAGGACCCCAGTGAAAATTTGCTGTTAGTTTTGATTGACAGTATGTTTTATTTTGACATTTATCTGACAAGAAAGCAAAATTCCGGCGTGTTGCCGGCTTTGTGCTGTTTTCATAAATAGAAAAAAAAAGAAAATGACATCTTTACCAATAATACGATTTACTAAACTTGAACCAAAATGATTTCCTCCTATTTTCAGTATTTCCTCATAACTTTTAACCCTCCCCAGGGATGTCACTAGCCTTATACCTTCGGGGGGGGGACGTCCGGTTTGTGCCGACGGACTAAAAAAATTGTTGACAACATACGTCGTTGCCGCTTCGTGGCAATGGCGTACTTTTCCCGCCAGCATAATAGAACCGGTTTAAAACTGACTGTAATACATCACTTGAGATTATTCCTTTAGTGTAATTTCGTATATTATATTTGGCTTTTCATTTCGTCTTTCGCTAAAAAAGCGAAGCTTACAACGACTGTAGGCTACCCATAAAAAGTTAAAGTAAGTGGCGCAGGCGAAATTTGTTTAATCTGCCTTTTTTTCCGGAAAAATTTTGCTGTACCTACCATTCTAGCTTTAATCGTTTTTAGAAACCACCAAGAATTTAAATCCATAATCGCCAACTAAATGAAACATCCTTCTTCTAAATGCGCCGTAGGCGATAATTTGTGTAAAACTAACTGTAATTCATTAGTTGATCGAGTGTTCATTTAATGTAGATTCGTATCTTTAAATTAACATATCCGACTTTTCGTTTCAGCTTTCACTAAAAAGTGAATCTGCCAACGACTTTACCTAGAACAAGTTAAACTAAGCGCCGCAGGCTAAATTTTTTAAATCTGTAGTTTTTCCGGAAAAATTTGTGCCCGACAAATGTTTGCAGAATTGGAGTACTCAAGTATAAATAGAATCCGATATGCCGACAAGAATACGGACGCCAGACAGAAGTATTCAGAATTGGATTTCTCCCGTGTTTTGCCCGACAAGGCTGTGAATGTCTGTATTTCTTACGTGTAAATAGAAGCCGATTTGCCGACGAAACTTGAGCTTTCCGGATGTGCCCGATAAACATGTACAGAATTTGATTTCTTACGTTAAAAAGAGCCCGATGTGTCGTCAAGAATACCGACGCCCGACAAAACCATACGGCATTTGATTTGTTCTGTATCTTGCCTGACTAGACTGTACACAACTTGATTTCTTACGTGTAAAAAACACCGTTGGGCCGACGAGACTTGAACTTCCCGGGTGTGGTCGACGAAGTTTGCAGAATTTGTTACGTATAAATATATGTTTATGTATAAAAAGAACTCGATCTCCCAACGAGAATACCGAGACAGGCATTCAGAATTCGATTTCTTCTGTATTTTGCCCGACAAATGTTTGTAGGATTTTATTTCTTGCGTATGAAAATAACCCGATGTGCCGAAGAGTACGCCCGGCAAAAGCATAACATTTGTTATTTCCTCCGTATTCCCTATCTATAAAATGAACCCGATTTGCCGACGAGAATAGTGAGACCCGAGAAAAGCATGCAGAATTATATTTCTTGTGCATTTTGCCCGACAAATGTTTGCAGGATTTTATTTCTTGCGTATAAAAAGAACCCGATGTGCCTACGAGTCGACCGACGTCCGACCAAAGCATACAAAGTTTTATTTCTTGTGTCCGCGCCGTACAAACAAGTGAACTTTCGCCCGACGAAATTACTTTTGACGGGGGGAGTCTCCCTCCACCCACCCATTGTGACGTTCCTGTCTCTTCCCTCTGGACTGTAAATGCGCAGATTATTGTAACCGTCGTCAAAAACTGAACTGCTTTTCAGAATCGAAAGGAACCGATTTGGGGAGTTGCTGATCTCTTAGCTTCTTTGAAAAACAGATGATAGTAATGATAATAATTTATTTATAACCTATCATACACTCTTAAAGAGAAAGACGGAGTATGAAATACAAAAAAGAGGAAAAAGTAGTATAGCCTACTGAAAGACATAAAACCATACAAAAAACAACACGGAACTAATTTCTAACAATGTTACAGTAGGCTAAAGTGATTCCTTTTGTTAGCTATGATCATAGTCATGATCAGGCTCGTATTCAGGAATTTATTTCGGGGGGGTTGCCTTTCGGGGGGGTGCCTGCTGGTAGTAAAAATAAGTACAAAAAACACATAGATCAGAGGGGAAAACCTCTAAAAATGACTATTTGTGTATGTTTCGGGGGGGGGGGGTCAACCCCCTAACCCCCCCCCCCCTGGATACGGCCTTGGTAAATCTCTCTTTCACTGTAATGATCAGTAAATCTGCCCATAAAGCGATTGCTCAATTATCTAAGAACAAAAAAATCAGAATGAAAGAAATCTAAAGCCGCGCTCGATTCAGCGTCGTTTCGGTCCTGAAGTCAAATACCGTCCTCAGTGCCGTTTTCTTGCCTTGTCAGCTGACAGTTATTGATGTCCTGTCGGACAAGACAGCGTGAATGATGCTTTGCGTAGTAGAAAATAATTGTCATGAACCAAATGTGTTTCATTGGAAAAGGCTGGCATGGACGTACACTGTAAAAGTTTCTCGGAGTAGGGATTAAAGTTAGCTGAAGTATTTGCTACTGGTATTAATCTTATCTGAGAGATATGATCATATTTGACGGTGCAAAACGGATAAGTCAGCTACATTATATTCGAGCCTGGTATTTTATTGGTTTTATGCAGCCAGTTTAATTACAAAGTTTGGGGAATAAAGTATAACAAGGACAAAAAAAAAGAAAGGAACATCTATAAGATTATCTTTTTAGAGACCAGATTAATCCAGCAGCAAATACTGCAAGACTTTTTTGTTTTTTTTATCAATTTAGGCTACATAGACGAATGTTAGAACACACGCATATGGACGCACTCCCTGTGATCCCGTAGTTTCTCGCCCAGAAAGTCCCAGGATATCAATCAGTGAATCAGTCTATCAACTTTATTCAACCAAATAGCTTAAAGCTAGAAGTTGTTTCCAATTTCCTTATGTTTGAGCTTTGCTGGGACCGTACTTTCAGAATGGCGACTACACGGTAGAGTTTACTCGATTTCTCGAGTTCTTGAGTAGGTTGTGTTGGCCTAAAACCTCTAAATAGTGTATTCTTAATGTAGGGTGTTCAACGTTAATGTCAAAGCAGTGATGAATGTTTCGCAGGCAGTAGCAAGAGGCATGGTCGAGAGAAAGTATGGAGCTATCGTGAATGTCTCTTCCCAGGTAAGTGAAAGCGGTTAAACCTTAAAGGACCCCTCGCGCTATTTACTCTTCGACTGACAGTATTTTAAACTAATTGAATATTTTAAAACTATGCTTGCTTTCAACAAATAACCCACGGTTTTTGGCTGTTTTAAGCCTTTCCCAGACCAAAATAAAGTCCTACATGAATGCTACTCTGAGTTTCTCTCTTTCGCTTGAAAGTCCCATCTTTTTGCAGTTTATTGTTTCGCGGTGGAGCGCTAACCGATCCCAGAAAGTATCTTTCCAAAGAGTTGTAAGTGGCGTTATTAAATGAATGAATGAATGGTTTTATGCAGCCAGTTTAAACACAAAGTTTGGGGAATGGAGTATAACAAGGACAAAAAAAAGAAAGAAATAACAAAGAAAACTAGACTAACCTATTAGCTATGTAGTATTAGCAACTGTGTGACTGGTAGTAGTTTCTGCCAAATCAGAGCAACCGCTACGGAGTGATAGCGTTTTCTTTCTGGGAATGTCAAGCCTTTCCTCTAGGTGAAAGGTTTTTCTCTAAATTTAAAAAAATTTCATTTGTAACCTTTCGGAAAAATACCGTCGATATATAATGATAATAACTACTATCCGAAAGACCATACAGCGGTCATGACATGTAACATAGAACAAAACAAAATAAACCGTTGCATCTTACCATAAATAAACACAAAAAATCCTAGCCAATTCTTTAATCCAGAACCCGTTTAGTTTGAAGATCGTATTTTTTTTTTTTTTTTTTCGTGTCTTTTGCTTGATATCGAATTCCTCCGCTGTACATAAATACAAAAATAAATAAAACAAATAACCATCCCTGTAGACCCTCTCGCTTAAGAAGCTGCTAGTGTGTTCATTTTTGCAGGCTTCCAAAGCTGCTCTAAAGGATCACGCCATCTACTGTGCGTCAAAGGGAGCTTTAGATAGCCTAACTGGTGTGATGGCGTTGGAGTTGGGTCCATTCAACGTACGTGTCAACTGCGTTAACCCCACGGTTGTACTGACTGAACTTGGAAAGTCCGCTTGGGCCGATCCAGCAAAAGGCGATCCTATGAAGTCAAGGATTCCGATGAATAGGTTCGCGGGTAAGTTCTCTTGAATACGACCTTTAAAGGACACCTGAAAGAAGAGTACCAAGTATCATCCCCATCTGTATGACTTCCGTTAACATTGCATGAAAAAACCGAATCCAAATACGAAATAGTGTTTCCAAGCTATGATTTTTGCTCCATTTTGCATCTGTCCTTATTTCAGTCAGTACCGAACAATTTAGAAATGAACAAATGTCTCCAATCAACCCTTCTTCTGGAATATTTTTTAATCAGTTAAGCCCAAACATATATCTAGAAGAAATTCCACTGATCCGACCAGCGCTGTACAGGATTTGAATTGCGCTTTTTGGGATCCCAAAACGTAAGTGGAGGGATACGTATGACATCGCAAAAGTTGTCCGTCTGTCCTTCTGTAAGCACGATAACTCTCGAAGGGAATAAGATATTTTGATGAAACGTGATGATTCTTTGGGTCAAGGGTAAGGTCAAGTTCGTAGATGGGCTCTGTAGCTCTACATTTAGTGGTGGGGGAGGGTGTTTCAAATTAAGAAACAAAAAAAAAACATTTTTTAAAAGCTATTGAGATAGTTGATTTAGGAGTAAGGAGACATGCTGAATCCGAATATGGCCGGACAATTAGTTCACCCGGAATCCAGTGAAAACCGGACACAAACTTGTTGACCAATTTTCGGCTATAGCGGTCCTACCCTTTTATTCTCAAATGATTATAGCTCTGTGCACGTGGGTGCCGACAATCATTTGTTTGTGGAAGTCGGAGAGAATTGTGTAATCGAAGGTCCAAGTGGTTCTCTAAGATTTTATACAGAGGCGAAAGGGACATGGGGTGAAATGTGAATGTGTTTATTTTAAAGCGGGTTTCGATAGGGAGGAATTGAAATTATTAATTAGTATGCGTGCTGATATTTTACCGCTGGGAGATAGGAGGAGTTACACGGGTAGGCAGATTGGGAGGATGGGTCCTTACTTCTTTTGTGTGACTGCACGGAATTGAATGATTTGAGAAGTGAAATATTTGGAGTAAATGAGTGTTATCAGGAATGGATGGAGCAAATGTTAAGAGCGAGTGTTATGATACTATAAAGAAAGGTAGAATCCTCAAGCTGTCAACGATTCATAGAAATCATTTTTTGTAGTTTGAGTGGAGTTAGAAATAAGTTTGTAATTGTATTTACGTTTGTTTGTATTGCCATGGCCCTTGGGCTTTTAAGGTAATACATATCTTATCTTATCTTATATAATATTCAAACGAGGAAATAATGTTGTTCTAGCGAGAATATTGTTCAATGAGGATTATCTTTAGAGGCAGAGGAGGGGTTACGAATTTTCGGTGAAAACATGTATGTCTTATAAGCTAATAAAATATTCATTGAGGAGGTAAGGAGGTCCGCTGAATCCATATGTGAACTTAGTTTTCTTGCTGGGCAGATGGTGCATCACTAATTCTGCTGAAACTGGAAACTTGGTTGAAGCTCAAAGTTGTTTTTGAAATCGATTAGAGATTCGGTATCGGGCAAGAAGATATGCGGAATCCATTTTTGAACTTCATTTTAAGAGTACAGATATTCAAGGAATCTGACGAAGACTGAATGGCGAAGACATGACCTAATTGTTTGTATCAAATGTTAGATTTTTGGGCTCCCATCGAAACCTTTGGTCTTGTTGTTTTTTATTTTTGTTTATGTTTATTTTATCCCAAGGCCTCTGTGCTTTTAGTGGAATAAACTCTTATCTTATCTTATCATCCTCGCTATATATTTCCTCGTTTGAACAATATATATCAACCCCTTTGACCGTCGATTACACTAGATCTCTCCCACGTCACATAGAATAAACAAATTAATGCCGGCATCCACGCGCAGAGCTATACTAGTTTGTGAATAAAGGGGTAGGGACTGGTAAAGCCAAAAACTGGTCGACAATTTTGTGTCCGGTTTGTGAACTACTTGTCCGGCAAGAACCCCAAGAACCCCTTACCCGTAATAAGCTATCTCAATAGCTTTTTAAAAAGTTTTGTTTTGTTGCCCCTTAATTTGGAACCCCCTCCCCCACCCCTAGATATAGGGCTACAAAGCCCATGTACGAACTTGACTTTAACCTTGACCCTAAGAATCCTCACACCAAGTTTCATCAAAAATATTTCATTCCCTTCGAGAGTTACCGTGCTCACAGACAGACGGACAGACGGACAACTTAGCGATGTCGTAGGTATGCCTCCACTTACATTTTGGGATCACAAAAAGCAAAAGTCTCAGTAGTTGTGTTCAAAACTTCGAACACACAACGGCTTCATTGAAACGCCTCTGGGCTTCTCAAAGACTAGAAACTCATCTCGGATGTTTTCAGTCGCGCGCAGCCCCCTTGGTGTTTGATGACCATCACGGAAAACTTGTAAAACTGTATTTCTGACCATTGATCTCCTCGGAAGCAGGGGGCGGGAGCCTGATCCGCCTCGAAAACCGGCAAATACGGCTAATGGGACGAATCGGTCCAGCGGCCAAACATGAAAATGGTTCGGCATTTCGGCAAGGAGAGTGTATGGAACGATGACCTAAAGTTGATAAAGTCATAATTTTTCCGAACACGTACGCGGCCTAATGCATATCATCCTATGACGCACGGTCAGTTATACTACGACAATCTTCACAGAGAAATTTAGCGGTTGATATGACTTCATATAAACCTCCAGAGAGGTTGAATGAAGTCAAATCGCATTCGGAGAGGTTGATATTAAGCCATGTCCATCTCTAACTTGTGGACTTGAAAGGATATGCATGTTTAGTGGTCTAAGAAGTTGTAACAGTTCACATACCTCCTTCTCGGTTGAAATGGGAATAACGAGCTCGGCGGCCATTTAAAAATGTCAACCTTGCTGCGCTCGGTAGATGTTTTTTATAACCTACCTCGCCTTCGGCTCGGTTATTGTAACTGTCCGTTTCGATGTTTCCGATATCAAGCTCGATGTCTTAACTTAGCCTAAAAATATAGGTGCAACGGGTTCTTTAAAGCAGCAGTTCGCAACCTTTTCCGTACCGCGTACCCCTAATCAAGGTTCAAAACGGTTCCGTACCCCTTTTTTGGACGAATTGTTATTTTACTATTTTACCACGATCAGAACGTCAGAAAAGACTATTTACTGTCATCAATCATAAGGCATTTACGTTTGAAGCTGCGTACCCGCCGTACGCAGGGGTATCTGATCTTGAGGACAACCCTATGAAAAATTTATCTCAAAATAGTACTATTGAGTAGTACGAAAAAGTTGCATGCAGTACTAACGATGGTACTACATGCTTCTAGTTCAAGGCTATCGTGTTACTGCATACTAGTATATTCTACTATTAGCAAGACTGGATGCTACTATAGCAAGACAGGATGCTACTAGATACTACTACATAAGACTGGACCAGTCTGAGGCACATTAAATAATAGTATTCTATGCTAGTACATAGTATTACGTGCAACGTTTCGTACTACTACCATACTATACTACGCAGGGTACAAATTTTTCATCGGGAATACCGAAACTGAGTTAGGGGATTAAAAAACGACTGAAGCGAGGTATTAAAGCTATAGACTAACTTGATTTGGGGACCTTTGCATACCCCTTACGAGGATCTCTCGTACACCCCCCCCCCCGAGGAAAAATTTGTAGCCTGCGTAGTACTATGGTAGTAGTACGAAACCGTTGCATGTAATACTATGTAATAGCAAAGAATACTATCATTTATGTCCCTCAGACTGGTCCAATCTTATGTAGTAGTATCCAGTAGCATATTGTCTTGTCATAGTCGCATCCAGTCTTGCTAGTAGTAGCATATAGTAGTATGCAGTAACACGGTAGACTTGAAGTAGAAGTATGTAGTAGCATCGTTAGTACTGCATGCAACTTTTTCGTACTACTTCATAGTACTATTTTTAGATAAATTTTTCATCGGGCCTTTGGTTACGCATACCACCGGTTGGGAACCACTGCTTTAAAGCACCGATAAGCCCAATATTCTTACCCTACTAAAGCATTGTCCAAATAGGTGTAATGAGCTGAATAGTGCTATACGCGATGTTTACGTCTTGATACACACGCCTGTTCAAATAAGGAACCCGAGAAGTTCTTATGAATTTAGCGTTCGGTGTGCCTCGCTGATATAGTTTTTGGAGTTTCTTAGTACTAGTGAAGTACACCAGTAGAGTTTGACGCGCAATATATTGTAAAAAGCTATTAAAGGCGTATTCTCGCCGTTCCTCGAGGACTCCACTTGACTGTGCGTTCACACAGAGGAGTCGGGTGCGGAACTACATTTTCGCTGTAGTTTTGTAGCAGCTACAAAATTGCAACAGGGTTCCCACACGACGATTGGGTTCAGCTACAAAAGGTGGCAAATAATTCAAAATAACAAAATGCGGGTTTTACTCATTAGTCTGGGACCGAAGACAGTACGATAATAAAAATATGAAAACTAAATTCTCAATCTCGGGTAACGGTTCTGACGATGGATTGCGGGTCTATCCACCACTCTACCTGAGTCAGGGGTGGATAGTTGAATCAAGCGAGGGCCAAAGAAGTCATGAAGTTGACCATCTACAAATGTCATCTTGAACTCTTGAGCCGTGTTAGATTCACCAACTGTCATCCACCTATGTTATCCTAAAATTGTCAATAGTATTCTTCCCGGAAAATGACGCCATTCTCAACGGAAATTTAATTTTTCGTCGAACAAATCGAACGACAACAGACGAACGATTTCCATCATCGCTAGAACTTCGACAGACATCATAAAACGAAAAAGTAGTAACTACGACTACAGCTTTAAATAAAACAACAACAGCGCTACACCGTAGTTGAATAAAACGACATCTACGGCTGGTATTCGATAATAATAGATAACTGTTGATGAATCGAACGTGGCTTTGGAATTCCTGTTTGTATTGTTAGCCTACTACGACCAGCTAACCTACTACGCTGATTCCGATTCTGACTTGCAAATATCCTTCTAAACACAAAGGGAAAAGCCCGTGATTCTTGAAAAAAACGTACATAATTTTTTGTTTCCGAATATACTTTTTGTAATTTTGTGTACACCACTATGGGTATGATTGCACAGGATTTGAACTTATGCAGAAAAATCAGCCTAGTAGATAATGTTTGTAGAAATAGAAAAAAGTACACTCCTTCCGGGTGTCGAAAACTAAGCAAAGGGTCAGGTTTACTCATAAACTTGGAACAAAAACAGTATAATAACTTGAATGCTTAATTCCACGACTCTCCCTTGCAGTAGTCGAACATACGACTGTCTTCTATCCGATGTTACACAAGCTGTATTCCAATACCCATCTTAGTGCATCAGTAGGTTCACTAAAGAGGCCTAAGCTTGCACCCACACTGAAAGCTGTAAAAGGCAAGCAACACTGACAAATCAAAAGCTGCGTCAGCTAATTGCAGTCACTTCAGCTCCCATTTAGTATACTCATTAGTACACTTACACATTTGTCACTAGCTGTTCTTGCCTTTTACTAGACAATGCGGTTGAAACTCTATTAACCGTTGTGATCTGAATCCAGTAAATGCTGTTGATCAGATACACTTAATTGAAACAGACCATCAGTACTAAAGGTGTCTGTACCTTCAGGGTCCGAGTTCATTATCTTATCTGTCTGCTCAGTAATTTCACTCTCGAAACCTAGAGCATGGCCATATATCATCAATGACAACTCACGAAATAATTTCCAAACTGCCGACAAATTCCATTAATACTTGCTGTAAACTGGAAGCAAGTGGCCATCAACTGACTCTTCACCAAATTTTAGATTGCTACGGTACCACATTCTGCTTAAACAGAACAAAAAACTTCTCATTTATTCGAAGTTTGGTACACTCTACCACAATTTCAATCTGGTTCAGTTTCAATGTTCCTCAAATGGATTGTTCTTAGTGTTCTTACATCTTTAATCTCTTCTTCGAGTGGTTTCAGCTTGAGAAGCTTCTTGATAAACAAATCATGATGTTTGGCCTCCTCACGCCAAAGAAAATCTGCTGTTGTCGTTGTAGTCATTAAATAGGCTAGTTCCCTTTAGTGCCAATCACTTCTTTTCTAAGAAGCATCACTGAGCTTGTCCAGGACTGTAGCCTCTGATAAAGGAAGAATATCTAGTGTTGGGAGCAAACTGCAAAATGTTCAGTAAGGCTTCTCCTTTCTGACTGTCTGCAAACCAGAGCTGCTCCTTGGCAAGTTGATCCGTCCAACATCCTGTAATGAAAATAATATTTAAATCAGTAGCAACCACATTATTAGTTGATATTATCAAAAAACTTTGCAAGCACAGAGGAATTTTACTTTTAATAAAATTTAAATTAATTATAACAGATGTTTAATGTATATTTACTTTAACTGGTATAATCAGTGGCAAACAAATGCAGTGGAAACTTTCAACAAAAACACAATAATGAACACCAAAGGGGACGCAACCAGGTTAGCCTATGAGAATGGATTGCCTTGCCGGCAAACACATCGCTGCTGAGCTATGTGGCATAGCCTACAAACGCCTGACATGTCTGTATACAATCTTCAGTAATTTAGCGTATACAAAATAAGGCTTTATCAATAAACTGATTAACAGTTAGACTAAAACAAACACAAATAGCAGCAAGAATAATGTTACCACAACCAAAGGTCTCTGTTTATTATTTAGGTATAAATTCAGCCTATAGTCAACGTTGTTTGGTTTTCTTCTGCAGGAGGGGTACCCGATGAAAAATTTATCTCAGAATAGTACTATGAAGTAATACGAAAAACTAGCATGCAGTACTAACGATGCTACTACATGCTTCTACTTCAAGGCTACCGTCTTACTGCATACTACTATATGCTACTATTAGCAAGACTGGATGGTACTATGTCAAGACAGGATGCTACTAGATACTACTACATAAGACTGGACCAGTCTGAGGCACATTAAATGATAATACTCTTTGCTATTACATAGTATTACATGCAAGTTTTGTGTACTACTACCATAACTACGCAGGCTACAAATTTTTCATCGGGTATCCAACCTCGAATTTATATGACCTCGAACTTGGAATGAAAACCTTACAAGGAAACTTCTCTACAGTCTAAAACAGGTCCTGGGTCAGTCAGGGTTCCTTCTTGACAGTTAGTACTTGACTGAAATTTCCTTCCATCCTTTTTAGGCCAGGTTCGAGGTTGTGTAAATTCGAGGTTGGACACCCCTCCTACAATTAGTTTTTCTAATTAAAAAAAATTAAATAGTGTAACGTTGACCTAGAATCTAGTTGATCTGTTGACCCTTTGATTTAGGTTAGGGTAAACAATTCAGCCAGGAAATTTGCATAGAAAGTTGTGAATTAAAAAAAAAAATCCTTATGCTACAAGTTTCACAGCTGGCTAGCTGCAGAGCTGGAAAATAAAAAAGGAAAAGGTGAACAGAGGACACCAGGCACCAGGTAACTTCTGCAGGATCAGTCTCGCGCAAAGAAAAGATTTTATCACAGCAGCTCACACACGACATGGCTCATACCTACAGTCTACAGTCCTACACGCATCCCTGTTGTAACCATACCCCAGCTAAGATGCTCCAAAATGACAAAATACATAATAAGCCAGCTCTAAAGATGAATGATTTACAGTCAACTTTCAGTATTTAGTAATACAGTATGTATGCCATTCTAGCCTAGCTGTTGGTCTCAAAGTGATCTTACCTTCCTTCCATCCGCAACTCTGAAGCAACTTTCTCCTGTGCTTTCAGGTAATTTAGGACCAGATGCCTTTGCTTGTGTTTCTTACTACTCTTTCCATATATAACTGGCTGAAATTTGACAGCTAACATCATTTTTCTAAAAATTAAATCCACTTTCCATGATTTTTGTGGCGCGATTTTGTAGCTGTAGTTGGATCCAACTACAGCGATTCTCCGAAATATCGCAGCGAATTTGTAGCTTTGTGGCGCGAAATTTGTGGTCGACGAATAATCGGGCTATTCTGCGAATATTCGCGTCTGTGTGAACGTAGAGTGAGGAGTCCCCGCATTTTTGTTTGTCCCGGGGACTCACTCCCCGTATTCTCGCGAGTCTCCACCGACGGGGAATGCTCCGAAAGAAAAAATCCGTTTTGGAAGCATTCCCCGTGTTCTCGCTGTTTCTGTACGCGGAGTCCGCGCGGAGTGACTCCCTCTAGTCTCGCCGTTCCCTTCGATTCCCCGAGGAGTCCTCGGGGAACTGCGAGAATACACCTTAAGTTTACGGATGGACAGCTTTGGTCCTCGAACTAGCAGTAAGCAGTCGTAACAGAACAAAACGTGTTCTTTTGAAGAAAAGTTGTTTCTTTAGCTTCCAACAAAGTAGAGGCGTATTCTCGCCGTTCCCCGAGGACTCCTCGGGGAATCGAAGGGAACGGCGAGAATAGAGGGAGTCACTCCACGCGGACTCTGCGTACAGAAACAGCAAGAACACGGGGAATGCTTCCAAAACGGATTTTGTTCAAGAAAAAAAATATACAGTTGACGAAATTAGTCTGGATCCACTTTATTTTTTATTTTGTTTATTCTGATTGCTTTCAATTAATTTTGCATTGCACCAACACCGGCTAAAATTGATTCCCCTCTGACTCTGAAAGGGAGTCCTTTTTGGTGATGGTGATGATAATCGGAGCATTCCCCGTCCGTGGGGACTCGCGAGAATACGGGGAGTGGGGACTCTCCACACGGGGACTCCTCAAGTGGAGTCCTCGGGTAACGGCGAGAATACGCCTTAGGACTTTAGTGCTTCCTGTGGCAACACTGACGGCGCTGCGCCTTGCCTCGGCCCGCTGGCGGACCCAACCAAGCAATCTGATTGGCTCTGCGTAAGGGAGAATAGTGCCGAGCTCCATTTTTCTTTTTCGCCTTATTACAGCGCGCCCCGAGGAAAAGAGGAATCTGCAATAGGCCTTATACGCCGTAATACACCTTACAACACCTATTTGGACAATGCTTAATGACGAGTGCTCTGTTAGCCTGGGGACGGAGAACCAACGTATCAATCAGTCAATAAAAAATCTGTCTGTCTTTTCAGAGGTTGAAGACGTCGTCGACGCTATCGTGTTCCTTCTAAGTGACAGAGCCAAAATGATCAACGGCGTCACCTTGCCAGTGGATGGGGGGTTTCTCGCTTGCTAGTAGAGCATTTAAAGGTAAGGAGCCATTGGTTGGAGTAGCGCGTAGCCTTACGTATGTGTGCATGTCCTTGTGTTAACGTCACAAGAAAATATCTCTAAAGTCCAGAGATGGGCGAATCCGATCATGTAAGGATTCGAATCCGAATCCAGGGCTAGGTACGAATCCGATTCCAAATCCAAATTCCCCATTTCATGCTGAGGATTCGAATCCGTATTTGAATTCGACCTTAACAAAAATCAAATCATGTACATAGGTTATAGGTTAAAAATCAGAGGGGACAAAAAGCACTGATATCTAAGATAATCAGATAACGTGATAGATTACTGAGGATGGTTGGTGGTGGAGACCAAAACGTTGGATTGCCCAAGCCCACTGTGTAAAAATTGGAAAAAACCGAAACTGGAAGGATGTAGACTAGAAACTTTAGCGGATTCATAAGATAAGTTTGGAGTCCGAATCCTAATCCAGTCTGACAAGCACAAGATTCGAATCCGGATTCGAATCCGACCTAAAGCACGAATTCGGCTTCGAATTCGCCCATCTCTGCTTATGACCCTTTGAAATAGTATCTATTTGTGAAAATATAAGTCATACATACAAAAACTTAAATGGGGTGTATCAGAAGCTTTGTTTCAAACCATAATACTTAAATGAAAGAATGAAGGATTTATGACGCACTGCCCAAGGACGTAAGTGCAATAGAAAAGGACAATAAAATATAAAATAATCGCAAAACGCTCGAAAAATATTTTCCAGAAGGTTCACTAATTTAGAATCACATTGATGGGATCGTGGGCAGGTAAGTTTCCAATGGAAGAACACAAAATAGAGGAGAGGGCTCAAGCGTCAACAGTGGGTCGGAAATTAACCTACGGCGGAGCAGCCAGCGGTTCCGCTTGCGCCGTGGTAGGTAGAGAAGAAATCTCAGATATCTGAAGTATGTCGAGCGTATGCGTCGAAGGTTCTTTTTTTCTGAGTATAGAGTGCAACCCAGCAAGGAAGTTAAAATACTTCCTAACATAAATAAAAGGGTCGTACCAGATATAACTAAACCTACATTGCCGCAACCTTTGTCCGGTTTCGCCGACTAAAGTGTTGCGAAAGCAACACTTTGGTTTTGTTTCTTCCATGTCGGTTAAATGCTGAAGTTGCCAACTTATCGAAGCTTTTAAAAGGTATGTTCTAAAAAGAATCATCACATGATCAAAAGCATTTGTTCAGCGTTGTAAAAACAACAACAAAAGAATATCGGAAGAAGGGACTAAATTGACTTTGCAGTCAGTTGAACTTTTATCCTTTTCAATCGTAGACATAGTAATGGATGAAATCTTGGAACAATATCTTATATAATCTAGTTGGTATTATAAAGCTATCCGTAACTTTTCAGGATTAAAATACCGTAGATGACACTATTAACTGTTACGAAACTACCTCATTGTTTTACATTATCGTTTGTACCCGTTGCGTAAACAGTTAATCCTAGGTTACAACGATAGTCCATCGATACAAACTTTCTACCGTCAGGTTTATAGAAATCGAACACAATGTGCACCAGTTTACAAAAGTTCTAGCCCCTCGTGAACCGTTTCTTACTTACAAGTCTCGCTCCCGTGATAGACATCAAGTTCACCGGATAAGAATAATGGGTACACCAGCTAGCAGCTCATCCCTGAAGATGATAGTAGCATAACAGCCGCTTATTACTTACAAGCCCCTTGCATGTCTTACAATTGGGAACCAAATTGTTCTTACCATCGGATACATCAGAAACAAATAACAGGTACACCAACTAGCAAAAGCTGCAAACCCCTCATTGCCGAAGATGATTATGAGCCAACAGTTGACTGTTGCATACATGTCCCCTACATGTCTCAAAACTGATATCGCCTATTTTTTGATTTCAGTGTGTACGTTACTACTGAAGTTGTCAACCTCTTTAAACTTTCAAACTGATTTTGTTTCTTCGCTGTCGGTTAATGCTGGAGTTGTCAAGTTATCGAAGCTTTTTAAAGGGGATGTTCTAAAAAAATTAATCATATGATCAAAAGCTATTCTTCAGCGTTGTAATAACAACAACAAAATAATATAGGAAGAAGGGACTAAATTAACTTTGCAGTCAGTTGAACTTTATCCTTTTCAATCGTAGACATCGTGACGGACGAAAACTTGGAACAATATCTTATATAATCTAGTTGGTATTATAAAGCTATCCGTAACTTTTCAGGATTAAAATACCATAGATGACACTATTAATTATTATGAAACTACCTCATTGCTTTACATTTTCGTTTGTATCCGTTGTGTAAACAGTTAATCCTAGGTTACATTGACAGACCATCTACACAAACTTTCTTACCGTCAGATTTATAGAAATCGAATACAATGTGCACCCATTCGCAAAAATTCCTAGCCCCTCGTAAACCGAAGTCCCTCTCCCGTGATATACATTAAGTTAACCGAAAACAAATAATGGGTACACCAGCTAGCAAAAGTTGCAAACCCATCATCGCAGAAGATGAATGTAGCATAACAGCCGATTATTACTTGCAAGTCCCTTGCATATCTTACCATTGGGAACCAAATTGTTCTTACCATCGAATACACCGGAAACAAATAACAGGTACACCAACTAGCTAAAGCTGCAAACCCCTCATTGCTGAAGATGATTATGAGCTAACAGTCGACTGTTGCTTAAAAGTCCCCTACATGTCTCACAACTGGTATCGCCTATTTTTGGTTTCAGTGTACATTACTACTGAAGTTGTCAACCCCTTTGAAATTTTCAAACTGGTGTATCTCATGAAGGAATGTTTGTACCAAAGAATGGATGACATATAGTTTGATCAGCTCGTCAATGGCTATCGATTGCCGTCGAAAAACAAATTCTACCTGACTTAGTTCAAAAGTTGACTTTTTTGCCGTAGGCCAACTTTCTAACGTTACGACTTAGAAATGAGCAAAGGATAAGCTCTAGTTTCCTTAGCAATGAGAGAACTTTTAAAGTTTAAGACGCACATCTGATACCGTTACTCTACCGCAAACCCAAGTGCAAAAAAAAAAAAAATGATAAACTCAGCTGAAATCGTCGCAGACATGGACAGAAACAATAGATGGCAGCAGTTTCGGACCCGTGGGAAAAAGCCACTTTTTTGTCTCTGTAGATTTTTCTATATCACTCAAAGAAGATATGTTGGCTGTGGGGCCGGTAGCTGCCTCTTATATTTAAACTTATAGATTTACTGCTTGCGTGCGTGCTAGAACGGAGCTTTTCACTCGAAAGCAGAAACAGGGTTTGATGAAACGAGAGGTTCGCTACACAACTTCAGGTAGTCCTCTCTTACATAGGCTATATAACTCCACTTCACTTCGCAAACCGTAGGCTCTGGCTCGAGGACAAGCAAAAAAACCATCCTTATTGGCCCCAGGCAAGAGTTTTACGGAGCTTTCCAAAATGTAATGTCATATTCATCAATCCGGCCTAAGGTCCACACTTTCCGTAGAAACCGCACAGGTTAGACCCTTCCCAGTTACCAGGAATAAAATGAAATCGGCGGCATAGGAAAAAAAAACAACAAAAAAAACGAGGACAAAACCAAAGTGTTGCTCTCTCGCAACACAATTTCATTAAGTTTAACACAAGAATGCGGGAAAATACATTATCTGTTATATGCTATCAAATATTGTACTAGGCTACCATGCGAACCTGAAGTTTGCCTTAGATGACTGAAGCCAGTTTTTGTGGTCACTTTGATCATCAATTTTAAGAATTAGGCTATTTGTCTATTCTTACTGATCACACCCGATGCATTTTTTTTTTTTTTTTTTTTTTTTTTTTTTTATTGAACAGGCAGGTTATTTTTACTGAATACACACAAATATTTGGACTCATCAGAGGGATTTAGTAGTTTTTTCATCTGAGGCTCTAGTAATAACGCTCAGGATGTGCGCTGCTTGCACGACAACCTAAAATTTCGTCCAGACGTGGACAATTTCAATTTAACAAAAAAGGATTGTGTAAAATAAAAATAATATTTATTTTTTCTTTTCCTTTTTTAAACTTATGATGGCTTCCCCTGGGGTAAGGTGTAGGAAGGTAATTGGTTATTTTTTTTTTTTTTTTTTTTTTTAGAGGTAAGGTTGTGTCTGAGAGAAGGATCATTTACCACTCTGCGTATTATGTTTAAAATGTAAAGATTGTGGTGCTCGGCGTCCTGGTTTTGATTATGTGCGATTTATTTTTATATATGTTATTAAACCCATTGAACTTAAAGAAGCCTGCATTTCCAGGATTGAAGACGCTAAGCACGGAAAATGAGTCGGATAATGATGTCTTGCACGGAACGCCATTTTTATTTTATTTTTCGCCATTGGTTGACCTTTTTGGTTGCTCAGTATTTCAAGCATAGAGGGACAGGTGCATAAAGATACCAAAAATCCGAAAGAAATAAGTTCAAATATTCTTTGAGCCCAAGCTGACTTGGAAACATTAATTCAAACAATGTTTACAACGGATACGTCAGCTATCGTCAGGTTGACCTTTTTGATTGCTCAGTATTTCAAGCATAGAGGGACAGGTGCATAAAGGTACCACAAATCCGAAAGAAATAAGTTCAAATATTCTTTGAGCCCAAGCTGACTTTGAAACATTTATTCAAACAATGTTTACAACGGATACGTCAGCTATGATTCTTCATCAGCGATATTTCAGCCCTTCTTGGCAAATATCGCTGATGAAGAATCATAGCTGACGTATCCGTTGTAAACATTTTTTGAATAAAAGATAAGTTCATTCGGTGAAATCAATTATTGGACAAACGAAGTAACACATTTTTGTTGGTATATTCAAATAATGCATACGTCAGCTACTGACGTCAGCTACGATGCTTTAGCCGCGATATTTCGGCCCTCCTTGGCAAGGGTCCTCGTCAGGCTGTTTTCCCTACAATGGTATTTAAAAGTAACTTCCCCAAATAGGCTGTTTTTCCCCACAGTGGTAGTCAAAAGTAATTTATCCCAATTAAGATGTTTATACGGTAGAAGCTTCAGTTATTTATTGCAGGTTTGTTTCCTTCCCCGACGTTGACCTTGAATATTGACAGCCTGAAGAGGACCCTTGCTAAGAAGGGCCGAAATATCGCTGCTAAAGCATCGTAGCTGACGTTTCTGTTTTATTTATTATTTGAATATACGTTTCAAAGTCAGCTTGGGCTCAAGAATATTCATTTTATCGGGTTTTCAGGCCTATTTAAGGGAATGAGTGATGCGTAACTAAACTGTAAAAATTTTCACCGAGTAAGGGTTGCTGTATTTGCTACTGGGATTGATCTTATCTCTTTTATTCAAACAATGTTTTCAACGGATACGTCAGCTACGATTCTTCATCAGCGATATTTCGGCCCTTCTTGGCAAGGGTCCTCGTCAGGCTGTCAATACTCTGGTTCAACTTCGGGGGAGGAAACAAACCTGTAATCAACTCTACTAAGATAAAATCAACCCGAATCTGAGATAAGATTATTTTTGTAGAGACAAGATTCATCCCAGTAGCAGCAGATACAGCAAGATTTTTTTGTACAGTGTAGACTGTCGGCTCTCAGCCCTATTTGGTTACACTTCAAATACGGCTAGAATGGAGGGCTGAACGAACATTTAAGTGATGTCATATATAGTATGTCAGTATTACCAGGGACCCATAAATTTCCTGTAATGACTCGCCATTCAGGGGGCTTGTCAATAAGAGATTTCTGATGCGCTCTTGACCGAGTGTCAGATAGTTCGAGGAGTACCCACGGGGATGAAATACCCGACTATCCAGATAGACATAATTTTTCGCAGCTGTTGGGCTGAACTAGGAATATTTCTCTGTAATTGAAGAGTATCCTGGATCTTTTGTGCTAGCTTAGGTACCTGGTGGCATGCTGGTATTTTGTCTATCTGAGCAAGAACGCCGATTCGACTCAAGCTGAATTTTTGGAAACTAGGCGAGGCTCGGGCAACATAGCAACACAGAAGCATAGGAAATGACAAGCCCCCTGAATGGCGAGTCATTACAGGAAAGTTGTGGGTCCCTGATTACTCCTATTGTGTACTTGCAAGTGCCAAATTGTCTCCGGCTTTTGCGTTTTCTGAAGGCTAGCTTTGCTCTCACCCCCGGAAATTACGGCCTTCACATTTGATGCCTTTCGTCCCATTGTCCGTTTGCTGTCCTTTACTTCCAGAGTTTGTCGCATTGTCTTTTGTTCCCACGTTGGCTTGAGTGGCGTTATTCATCGGGTGGGTAAAAGTTCCGATAGCTTCTTTTCGTCAGTCGCATTCTCATTCCTATTGCTTTTTGTTCTCTCCTCCATCCATCTTCTGCTTTTGTTATTTTTGCTAGAAAAAGACGGAAAAGACATTGGTCTAGAAAATAAGAAAGGGTCTTATATTTGACGGTGCAAAACGGATAAGTCAGCTAGATTTTATTAGAGCTATATTTCGGCTCTTCTTGGCAAGGTTCCTGTTCACGGTCAAACCGCTCAAGCTGGAAAATGAACTTGTGGAAAAACAATTAAAGATTCTTCCTTAAATATCTATTTTTCATCTTCATAGTCGAAGAGGATACGTAAGATTTGTTTGTCATCAAGTCATCAAGACAAGAGTATACTCTATATGACCAAGTCCAAAACACGCTAGTGATTCTCGGGAAGAACGAGAAAACGTAGCACTAACGACTCAAACTCAACAACTCAATCCTGTGTTAACCTATCACGGCGATGTTTGGGAGCAGCTGTGATACCGCTTCCGGCTCTTCCACTAGGTACAGGGCGATTTTGCATCGGCACGAAGAGTTAGTCATCAGGAGTATTGCGGCGTCGCGTCCCTTTTGGGCCCCCATCGCTTACAAGAGGGCCTACCCCGGGGCATTTTTTTTTCACCGCAAGCCTCATAAAAGATGACGCAAGGAGGCGCAGTTTCAACAGGGAATAGTTGCGTTTCTGCAGATTCCATAGTAGCTGTTATCACGGACACCACGGTAACTGGATCTGCAATTAGTTGTTTTTGCAGTCACCGTGGTATCTGATGTACGGTTGCTGTGCAAAAACGACAATTGCCGAAATTGCGCTTTTCGAAGTCATCCCAAAAGAAAAACTGTTATTCAGTCACAGCACTAAGTGCCAAACTTCTTTCCCACCAATTTGACAAAAATTGATGAAAGTGAGATGACTTTTTCAGACACCACGGTCCGATCGTGGTATCTGAATATCGGATACCACGATAACTGGCCAGATACCACGATAACTGCAAAAACGCCATTTGACCGTGGTATCAGATACCTACTGCAAAAACGACTTTAGACCGAGGTATCAGATACCATGGTATCCTCAAAAGCGCAGCTAATACTTGGGATGATATCGGTTGTGCTAATGCAAACGTCATGCACGAGAAGTATTGCCAGGAAGAGCCGAATAAGCAGCTGCTTACTTTTCCAGTATCACGATGACCAACAAAAAAGTCAGCATATGTTTTTACGGTGGTGTTCGGCTCTTCTTGCAAACCTATGCATAACTTTTCAACGTGTAACGTTTGAAAAACATAACAGCTAACATCCTAAGTGCTGTCTGTTAAAGCTGCGAATCCTTGTTTTATCCCTTATGAAACTTCTGACACTGCAGGTTCACTATTTACGAAGAAATCGGGGCATTAGGATGTGTGACAGCTTTCATGTTTGCCTTTAGGATGTTTTTTTCTATCTATCTTAGATCGTCTTCCAGGGCTAAACCGATTATCTTGAGTAGTATATAATACCGGCTCCCACTCCACCCTCCCCCCAATTTCAAAACCCCATTTTAACATCAATTTCTTAAATTTTAACATCCTTTTTACCAAATTATCCCCCTTTTTAAGAACATTTTTATTTTCTTACTTCCAAAATAAAGGATACAAGAAATGAGAATATTACCCTTTACTACATATAAAATACTATAATATACTACTACTTCTTTTTTTTTACATTTTTAATTTTTTATTCAAATATTACTGAGTAAACAGTTCTAAATCCACATATGTTTCTTTGTTCTTGTTTTCGCGTACAATCGGTTGCAAAACTAGATTTTTCTTTAAAAGTAATTCGTTAGCAATGGCATTATATTTCTGAGTTATAAACAAATCACAGGGTTTGTCATTATGATTAATAACTACAACCAACTTATCACCATATTTTGTCTTAGCAATTCTCATTTTAACAATAGTATATTTCAATCCTAGAACTAGTTCTTCTTTCCTGATTGTCTCATTGTATTTATTCATTCTGATTGTATTCAAGACTTCCTTTGTGGACTCCATTTATTAGGGGATGATTTTATTAAATAAAAATCCCAATCGCTTTGAAACATCTGGTAATAGAAACCAACCACGTTTATCACATAAACGCGATAGATAAAAACGCAGTACTGAGTTTGCATGATGATATGATGATTACCGATTTTGAACTTTATAAAATATTTTTGCAAAACCCCACACCCCCAGACTTTGAAAATTAAGAGGTGTGATGTTGGTACACCCCGATTGGTGTAGTGTTTGTGGTGATGTGGCCTTAGTCTGGGGGGCCCTGAACGGGGAACCCGCAAGTTTTTATTACCATCCCACTATCGACAAACAGAAACTGCGGTCAGTGGGATTCGAAGGTCTGAATGGTGATGAGTCAACGTTCGGCCGAGCGTTGAGCCACTACACCAAGGGTCCTTGTTCAATTCGCACAAGTTTCCGAGTTAAGATGAGATTGTGTTAGTCACGCCGGAGACTGTAATTACATCCCAAATTGACGGCGAGACCTTTGAATGACGCAGCTCATTAATGCGCGTATGAAATAAAGATCTGTTTGACAGTTAGGAAACAATATTCAGTATAGCAATAGACTATATGTTTGGTAATTTCTCTTGACTTTTTATAGATTTATTACAATATTTATAGCCATTCAGACGGACTTGTTTCATGTATTTTTCGCGAGGAAAAAATCGAAAGGTTTTACGCATCTCTGTTTCTCTCTGAATTACCTCCTCAATTGTTAATTGTCCGCATTTTAGCATTGAGAACAACTCAGTATAAAAATTGTAATTTGTCCTAAATTCTGCTTTTCTATCAGCAATTCTTAATTGCTTTTCAATTATTTCGATGATAACAGCACCCAAACTTAAAGAAGCTAGCGGTAGCACTAGAAACGCAGACATTCCTGCTGCTGAAAAGAGGAATTTGGATACAAGTAAGCTATTACTTATACGATTGTAGTACTTGTAACTGCGACGGTAAACATACATTTTCTTTTCTAATTCTTCCATTTATAATATAATAAAATTGTTTCGAAAAATATTTCTAACAAAATTAAGAGTAGTAACCAAATGCCGATTTCGTCAAGAGTAGTAACCAAAAGCGGATTTTCGTTAAGAGTAGTAACCAAATGCCGATTTCGTCAAGAGTAGTAAAGAATAAAGGAAACCCGTGACTAGTAGTAAAGCATGTGCGAAACCCATAAGGGCGTCGGAAAATACATAGTAAAGGATTTGGAAAACCAGTGCTTTTCTTTACGGCTGAGAAAACTCAGACGGGAGAAATTTATTAATAAAAATGTTCCCCTATTAAATGATGAATACTGCAGAGGTTATTCAGCTTTGTAAAAAGGTTATATCAAACAACAAAGCGGTTATACAAAGATTATCGCTATACACATATAATGAACTGCGGACTTATGCGAAAATTAATAAAATCAAAACAAATGGAGCTAAGAAACATGAAATAACAAATAATATAATAAACCATCTTAACAAGTATATTTTGATAGCTGAAGATAAAATTAAAATTGAACGCAGAAACGAAAGAACTCATAATAAGAACAGACCATCCGACTACAAACCAGAACCGAGATTACGAACCATTCTGGAAGATGAGATAAAAGAAAATAATATCACCATTACAAAACTAAAACAAGAATACAATGATAACAAAGAAAAAGAGACAAGTGAATTAAAGAAATTTCTGAAAAACAAGAACCTATCAACTCGCGGAAACCGAGAAGAAGTACTAAAAAGAGTTGAAGAATACTATAATAATATTATTACCGAACATAAAGATTCCGTACAGAAAAATAGAGATATCATAAAAGATCAAACAGAAAGACGTGATAACAGTAGACAGAAACCAATTGGTTTATCAACTCTCTTCATAAATAAGAAAAAAATCAAAGAAGAAAAATTAATTCCTGATCATTTATTTAGAACGGAAGAAGAACAGCAGCCTACTATTTTTAGCGAAAGTGAAAATATATTCACTGTAAACGTATCAGTTGAAAGCAATGGAAGAGATGAACATACTCTTATTGCTTTTACTTTCGCCGATTTACAGCGGCGGATGAATGAACTTTATCAATATAGAGTTCAGTTTGTAACCAGGGTTATATTCTATAGACAGGAAAATGATGAAGAAGTAGTAGTATATTACAACAGTACTTCTTGGATTTTAAATAAAAATAGCATTCTTACTCATAATCATTTGGATGATAATAACAAGAGACTTAGTTCTTTAAGTAATACCCCTCGATCTGGGCTACAATTCAGTCGGTATGAAGGAATTGATTATAGGATGACACGAATAGAATCTTACATGGGAGGAACGTTTAAAATACTGCCAGATTTCGTAAAAAATAAAAGAGCTTGCTTGAATATTGAAAATAACGACCAGAAATGTTTCCTTTGGTCTATCTTAGCAAATCTACATCCAGCTAAGGATCATCCGGAAAGAATTTCGAAATATAAACAATATGAGAACGAATTTGATTTCGAAGGGGTTACCAACTTCCCAATGGATACTAAAGATATACACAAATTTGAAAATAGATACAACATTAAGATTTGTTTATTTCAAATTGAAAAAGAGAAAATTATCAGAAGTCATATACTAAAAAGTACAATCAATGGCAAAACAGCTAAACATGTTATTAATTTATTATATTTCGATAATCATTATGTACTGGTAAAGGATCTGAGCAGATTAGTTGGTAGTCAAATCTCTAAAAATAAAACAAAGACATACCTATGCACTTTTTGCGGAAGGCATTTTACAAAAGAAGAACAATATGAAAAACATGAAAGTAAAAATAATTGCGAAGATCCTGATATTATAATGCCTCCTGAAGGTTCAAGTGTACAATATAAAAATATTGCAAAACAAATGAAAGTACCTTATTGCATAATAGCAGACTTTGAGTCTTATAACGAAGAATACAATCAGGTAAACGGAAAGAAAACAATAAAAGTGGCCAAACAGAAACCATTTGCTTACGGATTTCAGGTATGCTGTTCCTTTGATACAAACCAGAACAAATACTATGACTATTTCGGTGAAGACGCTGCAGAACATTTTGTTAAAACCGTTACAAAAGTATCCACAGAAATTGCAAACAAATATGAAAGCAGACAAAGAAACCATACTTATACCAATGCAGAAATTACCGAAAAATGGAAAAATCTAATGAATAAGACTTGTCACATCTGTACAACTGAAATTACTGAAAATCCTCACTTTGATCACGACCACATGACAGGAGAAGATAGGGGATTTGCTCATGCTGAATGTAATATGAAATACAGGATTCCTAGGCATATCCCGGTAGTAATGCATAATTTATCAAAATATGATTCTCATTTATTTGTTAGAGAATTGATACCTGATAACGGAATTTTTGAAAGTGCAGAAAGTTTCATCTCATTCTCAAAATCAATAATTATTACAAAAGCGGATACGGAAATAAAATATGAGATGCGGTTTATAGATTCAATTAGATTTATGGCTTCATCTTTAGACAAACTATCAGCAAATTTAGCGAAATGTGATTGCAAAGTACCTTGTAATCATCTAAGACAGAATTTCAAATTCACATCTAACAGCTTCAAAAATGACGATGAATTCAAAGAAATAATTAAAAAAGGGGTATATCCCTATGAATTCGTAGACAGTTTCGATAAAATGAAATGTACAAAGTTACCACCAATAGAAAGCTTTTATTCTAGGTTGACGGGGAAAGGTATTGACAAAAGTGATTATAAAAGAGCGGTATCTATATGGAAGCAATTTAACTGTGAAACATTACTTGATTATACTAAATTATACCTAAAAAGTGATGTTTTAATATTGTCGGATGTTGTAGAGAACTTCAGAAATGTGTGTATACATAATTATGATCTGGATCCACTTCATTACTACTCAGCTCCAGGACTAACATGGGATGCTTTCCTAAAGCATTCGAAAGTAGACTTGCCGCTATTCTCGAAGGAAGACATGTATACATTCATTGAAAAGGGAATAAGAGGTGGTGTATCCCAATGTATAAAAAGATACGCAAAAGCAAATAATAAATATACAAGTGATTATAATGAGAATAAACCATCTAATTATTTAATGTATTTGGACGCTAATAATTTATATGGGTGGGCGATGTCGCAGAATTTACCAGCGAATGATTTCCAATTCATTTCCATACCGGATGATTTGAAAGAAAGGAATGAATACGAATCAATCGAGTATTACAACCATCTAAAAACTCATATCAAGTCGGTGATTACGATTAAGTCGGTGAGACAAGATGTAGGTGTTATATATGAGGTAGATTTAGAATATCCAAAAGAACTACACGAATTACACAAGGATTTACCATTAGCACCGGAACACTTTAACGGTAAGCTATGTACCACAGTATTAGATAAAACCAACTATGTAGTTCACCACAGGAATCTAGAATTCTATTTACAAAAAGGTTTGATATTGAAAAGAGTACACAGAATACTAGGATTCACTGAAAGTGCTTACTTAAAAGGATATATAGACCACAACACAGCACTTAGAACTAAAGGTACAAATGATTTTGAAAAGGATTTCTTTAAGCTTATGAATAATGCTTGCTTTGGAAAAACTATGGAAAACGTAAGGAAGCGAGCGGATATGGAAATAATAACGGATGATGCAACAAGAGAAAAAATAATAAAGAAACCCAACTTTAAATCTGAAATAATATTCAGTGAAAACTTTTCAGTAGCAAGAATGTCAAAGGAAAAGATAAAATTAGACAAACCAATGTATATCGGCTTTGCTGTATTGGAACTATCCAAGTTATTGATGTATGAATTCCATTATGATTATATAAAGCCTAAATATGGAGATAAAATTGATTTGTGTTATATGGACACTGATTCTTTCATATATGATATTAGAACTGAAGATTTTTATCAAGATATCAAACAGGATTTGAATGAGAGGTTCGATACATCTGATTATGCGAAAGATAATCCATACGGATTCCCTAATGTCAATAAGAAAGTGATAGGAATGATGAAAGATGAATTAGGTGGACAGGTTATGACAGAGTTTGTTGGATTACGATCAAAGGTATATGCTTATTTAAAGGACAACCAAGACCCTTCAAAAGCTAGCAAAAAACTGAAAGGAATAAAAACCAATATAGTTAAAGATAAAATTACCATTCAAAACTATAAGGATGTACTGTTTGGTAAAACGGAAAACCTTTCTATAACACAGTTTAACTTAAGATCATACAAGCACAATATGTTTCTAGAAGAACAGAATAAAAAAGCGTTAGATCCTAAGGATGATAAAAGGATAGTAACAAGCGATAAAATACACACTTTACCTTTAGGTTATAAACATTAAATTCAAGTACCTACTTCAAAAATTCAAGTACCTACTTAAAAAATTCAAGTACCTACTTCAAAAAATTCAAGTACCTACTTAAAAAATTCAAGTACCTACTTCAAAACTTCAAGTACCTACTTAAAAAATTCAAGTACCTACTTCAAAACTTCAAGTATATACTTAAAATACTCAAGTAAATCTTATAATGAAAAATTCTTCCTAAATAAATGAATGAAAAGGCTCCAATCAAAGTCTATGACTTTAGTGAAAAAAACACTTATCAGAATAAGCACGACCTTGCACCTCAGTGGCCATTCAGACTCTTAATTTGTGGTAGTTCTGGAACAGGGAAAACAAACCTTCTTTTGAATTTAATTTATGAATATCTTTGTTTCAACCGAATATACTTGTATGCTAAAGATCTTGAAGAAGATAAATATCAAGACCTTATAACCAATTTAACCACTTTGGAGTCACAATGCAAATCGAAAGTCTTAACAGTAAGTAACAATCTTGATGATATTGTCGATGTTGACGACTTAGACCCTGAATACCAAAACTTGATTATCTTTGACGATTTTGTCACTGAAAAAGACCAGAAGAAAATAGAAGATTTATTCATAAGAGGAAGAAAGAAAAATGCCTCAATTATTTACTTGTCTCAAAGCTATCATAAAACACCAAAGGTGGTAAGGCTCCAGTGCAATTATTTTGCATTCTTTCAGTGTTCTAATCCAAAAGAAGTAAAATTAATAAGACAAAGCCATGTATCCAGTATAGACAATGAAAAATTTCTCAAACAATTCGAGACTGCAACCAAGGGCTACGGTTTTTTCTTCATAGATTTAAAAATAAAAGATAAAACCCTTAAGTACAGGAAAAACTTTGAAAAATTTACCGGATAATTTATTTCTATAATAAATGAATAAATTTGGTAGTGTTGGAAAAAAGGTAAGTAACGAATCGAAAGTTACTGACGAAAATGGTAACATTAACCTACATGATAGACGAATTACAAAATTTAGGTGATGCCAAGGCAGACAAGGATGCTATTAGCTTAAGATCTATGACTGTGATTATGAATCAATTTAAAGAACAAATGACTGCAGGACAAGTGCAAGCCAACCAATACTTTAGCGAAGATATCAACAGATTAACTGCGATAGATGATTCTCCTGATAATTCGTTGGTAAGGATTAAAGATAAAGGGTTATTTGTAAAAGAAATAGTTCGAGTTAATGATAAAGAGATTAACGCTGAAAACAAGTTGATAACAAATGTTCAAAACCCTAGAAACAAAAATGATGCTGTTAATTTAGCAACGTTAACTATGAATCTTTTAGATTATGACAAAAAGCTTCTGGGGCAACACACCCATAACGGTATAATTGAAGGAAAGATTGCTGGTCAAAAAACTCGTATCGATAATATTGAAAGAGCAGTAGTAAATATTTTAAAAAGGCTTCTAGAGCTAGAGCTAAAACCTGTTGACAAACCATTCGTTACCAGAATAGAAAAAATGATGGCTGGTAAATAAATTTTATAAGATAAATTAATTCCCTAATAAATGGTTGAAACAATGGAGTATACAGTTTATTTGTCAAAGCTTCAGAAAGGAAAGCTGAAGAAATGCTTTGGTGCTAAACAAAAATGTCAGATACGTGTTAGTCATAGTAGACAAAATGAACGAGAACCAGTTAAGTTACTTTTAAGTAAACGACAAATTGATAAAATTGAAACATGTAAAATGAATAATAAGGGCTGTGATATTGATGTATCATACAAACAGATGAAAGAAGCGATTCAAAAGGGTGGATTACTTCCATTTTTAATACCGCTAGCAATTACCCTTGGTAAGGCAGCTTTAACAAGTGGTGCTGCTGCTTTGGGTACATTCGCTGGTAAGAAAATTATGGATAAAATGACCAACACAGGTGGAGCGCTTAAACTTCCTGGAACACAAAAAGTTGTGGGTAATGGGGTACGTGAGAAGGAAACTGATGATGTCAACACAGGTGGAGCGCTTAAACTTCCTGGAACACAAAAAGTTACCGGTAATGGTGTACGTGGTAGACCTAAGAAGGAAAAAACCGATGATGTCAACACAGGTGGAGCGCTAACACTTCCTGGAACACAAAGAGTTGTCGGTCATGGGGTACGTGGAAGACCTAGGAAGTCAAAAAACGGGGACATCAAAAAAGAAGCAAAAGTAAAGTAGGACCTCTAACCAATTTTGATATTATGGATGCATTAGGGAGTATACCACAGTTTCGAGGTGTTTTCTCTTTAGATACGCTACCCAAACATATAAACGATTCGGAATGTGGTGTAATCAACTATGACAAACTCGGAATGCCTGGAACTCACTGGGTTGCCTATTGTAATCTACCTGAATACCCCCATGTAGAATTTTTTGATTCTTTCGGTATTCCCCCGGGAAAAGAAATAATTAAATATCTAAGAACTTCAAAGAAAAAAATAGCTTATGAAAATCTTGCTGTTCAAAATATAGATGAATTAAACTGTGGTTTTCACTGCATTTCCTACATCCAGCGGAAAATGAAGAGTTGGTAGCTTTTCGTTTAAGAAAATTGTTTTCTAATAAATGGAGATTTATTGTATGAAATGTAAAAAGAGCACTGACACTGAATCAATGTTTAAGGCAGTGTCACAAAAAAATAATGTTCCAATGCTGAAAGGGAATTGTGTTATTTGCGGATCGAGGAAAAATCGCTTTTTAAAAAAAACCTCAACGCAGAAACAGATATTTTAAAGACGTATTATTCTAATTATTCAGGTGTGGATGATATTTACAGAAAATTAAAAGAAAATGGTGTTAAGGTTTCCAAGGATAAAATAAAAAATGTGTTGCAAAATGAGAATGTGTATACGTTACACAAACCTTCCTATCATAACTTTGAAAGGAGGCGAGTGTATGTTCACTATGTTGATGAGCAATGGCAAGCTGATTTAGTTGACATGCAAAAATATAAAAAAGAAAATAATAAAACAAATTACATTTTAACTGTTATTGATTGCTTTAGTAAATATGCTTGGTGTATCCCTCTGAAAGACAAAACGGGTGCTGAAATAATAAAAGCATTCAGTGTTATATTTAAAGAAAGAATTCCTAAGAAACTACAAACTGATAAAGGTAAAGAATTTGTGATGAGAAATGTTCAAACTTTTTTGAAAAATAACGGCATACACTGGTTTGCATCTGAAAGCGAATTGAAAGCGCAAATTGTAGAACGATTCAACAGAACGCTAAAAGAAAAGTTATGGAAATATTTCACTCACAATAACACTACTAATTGGATTGATATTTTACCTTTATTTGTGAGTAATTATAATAACTCGTACCACCGTTCAATACAAATGAAACCAGTTGATGCTAGTAAAAAGGTTAATCAGAAAAAGGTTTTTAGTGCTCTGTGTCCTCCAGTAGATGACTACAAAATCACAGGAAACGTCAAAGTAGGGGATTTAGTCAGAATTAAAAAAGAAAAAAGTATTTTCGATAAAGGATATTTACCTAATTATACGGATGAGGTATTTCAGATAGCAACCATCAGACCTACCATTCCCATTACTTATGAAATATCTGACAAAAGTGGGGAATTAATTCAAGGAGGGTTTTATGAAAAAGAACTTTCAAAATTTATTATGAAATAAAATTACTTGTATATAAATGGATTCAAGACGCTTGAGTGATATGTTATCGGATATAGTGAAGAACAGAGAAGTTCAGAGAAGAAAGGTTCAACAAAATGAGATGGAGAAGGCAGGATTTCGGGAATATGCTTCAGAGTTAAACGCTCCAGTTATTATAGCACAAAAAGAAAACACTAAAGACACCATCAAAAAATTACAAGAGAACGCTGAAACGATAATTAATAAACTACTTGAAGGTGATAATAATTCAAGAAGACGGTTTATCAGATTAGGTGATACATTTAAAACAGCTTTACAGACCACTACTTCAGAGGAATCGAGTCGAGCTCCCACTCATGCGATAGAACCCAATCTAGAACAACCATATGACGTAAATCTAAACTTAAATATTGATGTGGAATTATTAAATCAAATTAATTTAAAATATAAAGATGACTGGAATGGTACCGATAATTATTTTAAAATGCCTCATTATTACCTTAAGCATCATAACGAAATAGATGGGGCTCTGAATTATTTAACATCTATAAGTCAAAGTTATGGTGGTATGAAAAGTAAAAGTTATAGTTCTAGTAAGTATGATAAACACATTGAATTTATAAAAGAATACAAGAATAGGTTAAAAACCATTCAAACCTATTTCCCATTAGTCAACCAACAAGGAACTGGAGTATTTATGAATTGTGATGAAATGATTTCAAAACTATACACTTTGATAGGTAGCAGAGTAAACGGAAATACATCTGATGAGGTGAGAAATGAAGCTATTGATATTTTGGATTCGTTAATGCGAAATAAATTTCTTACGAAGAGAAATTACAATTCAATATATAAAAAATATTTCTAATAAATGGTGTTGTTAAACATTGAAGGTAATGAAAGTATCATTGATATAACATTTAGTCAACCAATCGAATTGAATCGTAATTGGGATTATGAAATAGGTTTGAATCAGTGTACTTTGTGGTATTCATGGCATAATATAAGTGATAAATTTGGAAATAATACATTTCAATACAGGAAAGATGAAGATAATAATGCAACAGAATGGATGAATGTTACTATTCCTAATGGGATGTATAACGATGATTGTTTGAATTATTTTTTGTGTCAGTATTTTGATACCCCAAAAGATAAATGTCCTATTGTAATTTCATCCAATCCAGCATCTATGAGATTTGTCATACTATTACAAGAAAAATATGTGTTTAGATTTAATAGTGACTTGTGTCAGATTTTAGGATTTGAGAAGGATAGTGAGATATCTAAGAAAATCAATGAAGGTACAAAGCTTCCGAATATAACAAGAAGCGTTGATAAAATACAAATTCACTGCTCTCTTGTAAACAGTTCTATCGTAAACAAAAGTAAATCAGATGTCATTTGGACATTTGTTCCTAATACAGAACCGGGTTGTCAAATTGTTGAGAATCCTAGACAATTAATCTACCTTCCTATTAACACAAAAGACTTTATTTACTCCTTGAGAATGACAATTACTGATCAGTTGGGAAGACCTATCGATTTGAATGGTGATAACGTTGGATACGTGCTGCATTTAAGAAAAGGTTATTGATTAGTGAAATAAAATTATTTACCTATAAATGTTGATTAATAATAAGCGATTACTTTATAAAAAGCAGTATGGAAGTGGAATCGGTAGTGTATTCAAAAACATTGTTAATTCCCAGTTATTTCAAACGTCAGCAAAACAAATAAAAGATGGGGCTATGTCAATGTATAATAATATTATTAAACCGAGATTTGAGTTGTTGAAAAACAGAGCAATAGAATATGGGAAAGATCTGATCGATGTAAACAAGAAGGAACTCATTGATGTAATTGGAAACAAAAAATCGATGAAGGATCTTATCGGTACAAATAAAAGGATTTTAAATCAAAGAAGTCAGGACTTGATCAAAACGTTAATGACTGGAAATGGATTAAAGATTCTGAAATAAGTTTTATTTAATAATTTCTTTCTTATATAAATGGCAGTAAATAAAGTTATCAGTCCGCAATGGAACATTTTTGATGAACCGCTTGTGGATGAAACAGTGGTTAAATATGAATTTAAAGAAATTCGAGAAACAGATGTGAATGTATCTAATAAATCAGAGTTTGAATTCGTAACGAAGAAATTAGATTCCTGGTTTTATCCAAGTGAAAGTTATCTTGATGTTAGTGTAAGAATAGTGAAAGAAAATGGAGATAATATAGCTGCAACCGATATTGCTACTTTGACGAACAATGGATTTAATTTATTCAGTACCGCTGAATATGTAATAAACGATGAATCGGTTGAAAAAATTAATCATGTTGGTATTACAACTACCGTTACAAAGTTGATTGAATACTCTGATGATTATTCTAGAAGTGCAGCAAGAAATCATTTCTGGTATAAGGATTATAATCAAGGAAAAGAAATTAATCCTGTTATTGCTTCGTTTACTGCAACTCCAGTAGTAGCAGGGGCTGCAGGGGCTGCAGGGGCTGCAGCAGGGGGTGGAACAGTCAGTTTGAGAAATAATAATAATTATAATAAAGGATTTGAAAAAAGATATAACAGAACAAAGAGCAGTAAATTAGTAAATATGTATTTACCATTATCAGAATTGTTTGGATTTTTGAAAGGAAACAAACGATTCTTCAGAGGTGCATCGCATAAAATATTTCTAAGAAGAAATGATGATAACAACATGATTATAAGAAATGGAAATACTAATTTCAAAGTAGTCATCGAGTATTTATCCTGGAAGATCCCTATTGTAGCTCCTAGTATTGAAATGATGAGTAACTTAGAAAAGGGATTGGCAAAGGACAGAAAGCATAATCTGATGTGGGAAGCATGTAATAGTTATAAAAGTGATGTTAGTCAGAATAAGGAACACACTTGGAAAGTTATATCTGAGAGAAACAATCCAACAAAAGTAGTTGTGATGCTACAGAAAAATGAAAAGCATAACAATCAATTAATGAATAATATGGTGTTTGATCATATGAATTTAACAGACATAGAACTTAGAATTAATGGGGATAAATATCCTGAAGAACCACTTAAATGTGATTTTAGCGATGATAAATGTAAATATTCAAATCTTTACAATAGGTTTGTACATTTGGGTTATAAACAATTAGCATTTGATACTGGTAGTGTTGTTAGTATAGAAGAATTTAAAGAAGTATATCCACTATTCTGTTTCGATGTTTCCAAACACGAGTCAAATATTTATAATGGAACAACTGCTGATATTGAAATAAGTTTAACGTTGAAAGATAATCAACCCGTACCATATAATGTTTACTGTGTTATATATTATGAAAGAAAAGCTACATTAGATATTATTAACAAAAATATGTATGTGAGTTTGTGAGTCTATATTTTTATTTAATAAAATCATCCCCTAATAAATGGAGTCCACAAAGGAAGTCTTGAATACAATCAGAATGAATAAATACAATGAGACAATCAGGAAAGAAGAACTAGTTCTAGGATTGAAATATACTATTGTTAAAATGAGAATTGCTAAGACAAAATATGGTGATAAGTTGGTTGTAGTTATTAATCATAATGACAAACCCTGTGATTTGTTTATAACTCAGAAATATAATGCCATTGCTAACGAATTACTTTTAAAGAAAAATCTAGTTTTGCAACCGATTGTACGGGAAAACAAGAACAAAGACACATATGTGGATTTAGAACTGTTTACTCAGTAATATTTGAATAAAAAATGAAAAATGTAAAAAAAAAAGAAGTAGTGTATATTGTAGTATTTTATATGTAGTAAAGGGTAATATTCTCATTTCTTGTATCCTTTATTTTGGAAGTAAGAAAATAAAAATGTTCTTAAAAAGGGGGATAATTTGGTAAAAAGGATGTTAAAATTTAAGAAATTGATGTTAAACTGGGGTTTTGAAATTGGGGGGAGGGTGGAGTGGGAGCCGGTATTATATACTACTATCTTGGTTATACTTCAAAGGGAAAAATCGTTTTTCCGCATCGATAAACTTCTTTCCGTCTTTTTACGTTATCTTCTTTTCCTTTGTGTCTGAGGAACCCGAGATTGCCGCTTAGTAGCGTGACGATTTGTCTGCTCCAGGAATCTTGTCCAGTTTTCCAGGCCCTTGACTTGGTTAATGAAATTAACGTCTTGTGTTCGTAGAGGGTTGGTGAGGGGGGATCATTTGTCCGCTAATAAATTCCTTCCTGATGCTGGCTTTAGGCAGTCTACTTGGCTAACAAGGGTTGGTGAGGGGGGATCATCTGCCCGCTAATAAATTCCTTCCTGATGCTGGCTTTGGGCAGTCTACTTGGCTAACAATCATAATGCCCACGATCACAATGTCCACGAGTCGAAATGCTCACGGTCCAAAATGCTCACGGCTGATAATGCCCACGATTGAATTATTTGAGGTGTTCAGTCGGTAGTAAACTAGAATAAGGAGTGAGGGAGCAGTAGAAGGAGTAGACCGAGTATTAGAATTGGGATATTCGGATCTGGTATAATATCAATTATAATACTAGACCTGCGTTGCCTGGGCAACGTGAAGTGTTGCGGCAACCTTTAGTCCGGCTTCGCCGACTAAAGTGTTGCGAGAGAAACACTTTGGTTTTGTTTCTTCGCTGTCGGTTAAAATGCTGAAGTTGTCAACTTATCAAAGCTTTTAAAACGGTATGTTCTAAAAAGAATCATCACATGATCAAAAGCTATTGTTCAGCGTTTTAAAAAAAGCATCAAAAGAATATCCGAAGAAGGGACTAAATTGACTTAGCAGTCAGTTGAACTTTATCCTTTTCAAACATAGACATCGTGACGGATGGAAACTTGGAACAGTATCTTTTGTAATCTAGTTGGTATTATAAAGCTATCCGTAACTTTTCAGGATTAAAATACCGCAGATGACACTATTAATTATTACGAAACTACCGTATTGTTTTATATTATCGTTTGTACCCGTTGCGTAAAAAGTTAATCCTGGGTTACAGCAATAGACCATCGATGCAAACTTTCTTACCGTCAGATTTATAGAAATCGAGTACAATGTGCAAATTTGCAAAAGTTCTAGCCCCTCCTGAACCGATTCTACTTACAAGTCCCTCTCGCGTAACAGACATCAAGTTCACCGGACAAAATAATGGGTACATCTAGCAAAAGTTACAAACCCCTCAGACGCAACAAACATTGCAAACGAAAAGCTGCCGAAGCGCCCCACAGAGCCTAACCTTTGTTACACACTACTAACCCTTGTTCACACTACTGCGATTTCGCGCAAGCAAAAGTTTTCCTCTTTCTTTTTTTCTTTTTTCTTAAAAAATGGGTTTAAAATGTCATTCATTCATTCAAAGAAAATGCGACGCAGAACATTGCATTTTGTCGCAGTGTCGGATACGTAGAGAATGCGGCCTGTCCCGGCAAATGTGTTTTTCGATGGAAAGGAAAAAATAAAAAAAATAGTAGATTTCTGTAGGCAGGAAGTTTGTTTTAAATGTTGTAATCCTAGAATGGTTGGATGCAAAATAACACATGAAACACGGTATGAACTAATTGACAAATCTTACCGCATAGCAGCATGCACCAAGGGTTACTTGTCAGTGTATCCTTCCCTAACATTTGTAAGTAGCGGGGCCCGCCCAGTCCTTTCCTGGTTTTCTACTTCCGTTGGAAATGAAAACATATCGTGTGAGGTGTAAAATAGATTTCTTGTTACGCTACCTTGGCCAATTCAACCCTTCTGCTTTCGTTCCCCTTGTCAATTCCGCTTAAACCTAGTGACCCGAAACACCTGTCATTGCGTTACTCTAGGATTGGAAATTCGTTGGGCCGACATCAGAACCTCGTGGGAACCAAGTGAAGGCTTTAATATCTATTTAAGAGAAAGAGGAAAACATGTTTTGCGCTTTCGGTGATGAGGATGATGATACCCGATAGGCATCCTGGTGAAGGCTTAGACACCGACCGACCACCGCTGTAGGCCTACACGAGGAAGGCTGCTATATTATGAGGATATTTTCAAAAGGGAATTAGGCCAAGTTACCGGGACAAGCAGAGGGAAGACGGCCTTGTCGTCTCAGCCTCCTTACCACTATGATCTCTCGTTGGGGCCATAAATCTGTACTGATTGAGCACTTACATTTGCCATAAATCATGTCAAGATAAACACGAGGTAAACACATAATGTTCCACTTCAAATAATTGGTAGAAATAGATAGGTCTGAATCAGCTACTGTTTTGTGCATAAACAAAAATATGTTTAAAAATTTGCCTTTCAAAAAGATTTTTTAGAAAGGCAAAAGCATCACTCTGCATAAGAGTGATGGAATCAGAGATCGTATTGTTTTTATTGCAAGTCATATTTTCGTAAAATATCATTTATCGGTCTGCCCTCGCCAAAGGGGAGTCGTTGTTTGTTTTCTTTTGTTCTATCATAGTTATGGTTTTGTGTTACAGGTATATGTCTTTTGCGGAATAAAAGAATCCATTCATTCATAAAAATCCCTAAAACGTATTTACTATTTACTCAAGAAAACTCAGGTCCCAAAAAGCCTCCGTATTGACCAAAAAAGGTCGGACGATGACTCCATCTACACTAGGATCCGCACCTCTGCGTCAGAAGCTTGAAGGAGGTCTGAGTGGAAATCTCCAACCAAATGGCTTTCCATTTCCGGATTTTATTTAGAAGCAGTTCAGCCGTGAAAAAGTGTCAAGATAAACATATGTAGCGTGCTGATTTCGATTTGAGTAAGGGGAAGAAATTCGAACTACTCCCGATAAAAAAGGGTTGATATGGCGTCGGGCAAAGGGCAGGTCAGGTCGGGAAGTTATTACCAGTCGTTCGCACATTGGCAACACATCCGCCACACTCCTTTTAGGGGCCCGGGATAACGGGTCAAAATGATATCCAGCGAATTTATGTATTTTATTTATGACTAGCTTTATATTTACAGCGTAATTAGACAAAATAAACTAAAAGACACGATTGAAAAACGCTCGAATAAATAGAATAAGTAAACATTTTAACATTCTTTAAATACACTTTAAATACAAAGATGTGATTTCATCTCCAAAAATTAATCCTTCAGCACAGGCTTACTGTGATCACGCATATACAAGAGCTACTAGCTCTGATGGCACTTGTTACGAGTCAGTAGTAGCCTGCAAGAAAGTAAGCGACGGATCTACTCCCTTCCGAAATCTACCACTGTCGTCGGATGCAGCTTGGATCTAGAAATGGGACATTTGCTTGTATCTTCCATCAAATTTCACTCCAATCTGGTAATTTGCGGAAAATTCACGACCCCCCCCCCCCCGGCCAAGGCTGGATCCGGCGGGAACCCAAAAATGCCTCATCTTCGGCACGTGTACTTTGTACCCTCCAGTTCCAGTAAAAATCGCTCTACTCGTTTGGTCCGTAGGCGCCCAAAATTTTCCAGGACTATATTCCACTTTCTCTCTTCTCATTTTTTTTTTGTATCTCCACAAGTTAGCACAGCCTCGCAAGCCCCGCTTTTGTTGTGCTATTGAAAACAAAATGTTATTTTCAGTAAAACTGTTCTACTACTACTACTACTACTACACTGTATGAAAACCAATTATTCGTGAAGCGGAACGGGAAGTAACGCATTTTTATCTGGTCTTCAAGTCTCTCTAAGTGAATAAGTAAGGGGTAACAATATTGTCGTATCTCAGCCCTTTTCGGTTAAAATTTAAGGCCTGTCAGCCAACCCTGTCTATATCGACCGAAGTCCACGGGATTCTTAAATTCCTTTCATGAGAATAATTAGGTCCTTCGTCAACAATTCAGGTACAACTGTTCATCCTTTGCACCCCACATGTCTTCTTTCATCTGTATTTTCGTTCTTGGTCGCCCACCCATTCCTACCCATTCACGATCCTCCCAGAAGTAGACCCCCCCGTGAAAAATCCGAGAAAGTCCCCAAATTAACACCAGTAATTTGCACTCACGAAAGATACAGGAAAAGCTTCGTTCCATCTTTCGTGACACTTTTTAATTCTCACGACTAAAAATGAATTTGTTTTGTTCCATTTGCATTTATATGATTTGGTTGTGCTTAAATTGTAGATATATATATTGACATCTGCAAATCTGCTGTAAATGTCCGTTGACAACGTTTTCATGTATTATATGTTGATGAGAAATGCAAATTCGGCATGATTGCTGTGAAAGTCATTTTTAAATTAAATTCTACTCTACTCTAATCCACTCTAAATTTGTTTGTAGTAGGAAAGTGCCTTACGTCCTTTCTTGCCTCGACGGGGTCAGAGAACGGCTCAACAATTTGTGTGAAGTGATTTAAGATTAAACACCCCATGTTTGGATACCGACTTTAAACGTTGATTCCACCAATTATCGATGGATCCTTTCGCAAGGTCTTGACCTGTTTATACGAAAGTTAGGGTAGATCTGGTGATGATTAATGACCCCGAAACTACGGAAAAGGAAGCATCAATTATTCTTAGGCCGAATCAAGACACTAGGATCGAGAGGGTGACCCGTAGGTTTCAGAATAACGATTTGTCAGCCGGTGAAAAAGTAGGTGAAGAAGAACGAATGATAGAGATGGATGGAGAATGAATGACAACAAAGGGAGGAATTTCTTCCATTACAGTTGGGGAACCCCCAGTAGATATTCTCGGTAAAAATCAAAACCCAAGGAGCCTTAAAGCACAAGTCTCAGTTGCCACGGTTTCTCTTCCAATGTTCCAGCATGCGTGACTTCTCCAAAGCTCTGCGGGGCTTCTGAAAAGGTTAAACTGTTTTCAGCCTCATTTGGCCCCCTTCGCTTTGTCCCGAGGCACGGATAAACTTGGCATAACTGATACATGTGACCAAATGGGCTCCTCTGAAAGTAATAACCGGTAGCCATATGCACCAAAAAAGAGACAAACACGGCAAATTACTTACAGAAATCCGAAGTGGGCCGTTAAGGTGGATACAAATCACAGATGATCGGTGGAACGATTAGGGGCACCAAGTGGATTCAGTAATACAGGTAAGATGAGTCCTTTAAAGTTTGACTGAAAAGCAAACCTGTTTTGTGTCATTTAGCTTAATACACTGAGTTATTTGGATTCTGCTAGGAGATTTTTTTATTTTCCACTATCTGCTTAGTAGTAAGGTTCAGAAGAACTACGGCTGTCCCCACAGCGCAAATTCTACTGTGACGCGGAATGTTTGAGTCTGAATACAAACGAGGCTTTTCGGTGGGCAGTGTCTGGTTAAGACTGCTTAGTGCCTGGACAAAGAAATTTCGTAAATCTTTTTAGTCAAGCATACGACACAGGTAATACCACAAATATGACAGCGAAATTCCACTATTTGAAAATTGATTATTCGTTAATAGCGGAGCAACGAAGTAACGCATTTTCATCGGGTCTTCAAGCCTCTTAAAGGGAATAAGTGAGGGGTAATACGACTGTCCCATCTCTGCCCTTTTCAGTTAAACTTTAAAGTTAAAGGAGTTGATTCGAGCGCAGTCTCGCAATGATGATTCTATTTATGACCCGTCAAAATAAACACAAGACACAAAGACGAGTAAGTAACAAGGAAAAAGAAAAAAAGAAAGGAAAACACGAAAGAGAATAACTTAAAAAATAAACAGTATAACTTTTACCATACAACTAAACCAATGCTCTTGATGACTATCTCCCCTTGCCGATGCGAACTCTCCGGGTACCTAGCGGAAGAAGGGCAGAAGTGGTGTTACATCTGCTCCCAAAGATCGCCGTGATTGGTTGACACAGGTAAATATTCTTTGAGCCCAAGCTGACTTTGACACATTTATTCAAACAATGTTTACACGGATACGTCAGCTCTGATTTTTCATCAGCGATATTTCGGCCCTTCTTGGCAAGGGTCCTCGTCGGGCTGTCAATCTTCTTGTTCAACTTCGGGGAAGGAAACAAACCTGTAACAAATAACTGAAGCTTCTACCGACTATAAATATCTTATTAAGGTAAATTATCTTCAAGTACCAGTATAATGAAAAAACTAGTCCTGAGATTTAATTTTTGACAACGACGCTGTTTTTGCTGCATGATTGGGGCGATGACAGGAAAGGGTTTTTTCTGCATTTTGATCAACTTCGGTTTTTTCATTAATAAGGGGCTGAAAACTTAAATATTATTGTATTAATGACCTCGTTCTACGTTTCTATTATGAGTACTTGCCTGAATCTATTACTTTGAATAATCACTGCACGGAAAAACTAGTGCTGAGATTTAATTTTTGACACGGCTGCTGTTTTTGCTGCACGATTGGGGCGACGGCAGGAAATATTTTTTTCTGCATTTTGATCGACTTCGGTTTTGTTGTTAATAAGGGACTGAGGCTTAAATTTTCTTCCCTTAATAACCCCGTTCCACGTTTCCGGTAAAGAGTACTCGCCTGTATCTCGGTTAATGCCTGTTTGGTTTTTCTTTATCTCAACGGCTTCTCGAATGGTTTGATGGAGTCCGGTGCACGTTGCAAGAATTTGGGCTTTTTCAAAATGTACTGAATGGGATGGGTTTTCGAAAATATGTTCTGCAAGTGCAGATTTGAAAGTATAGTTATGACGGTGTCCGTTGGAGAGCGCGTGGTCAATTTCTTGCTCATGCTCTGCAAGTCCTTTCCTGTCATCGCCCCAATCATGCAGCAAAAACAGCGTCGTTGTCAAAAATTAAATCTCAGGACTAGTTTTTTCATTATACTGGTACTTGAAGATAATTTACCTTAATAAGATATTTATAGTCGGTAGAAGCTTCAGTTATTTGTTACAGGTTTGTTTCCTTCCCCGAAGTTGAACAAGAAGATTGACAGCCCGACGAGGACCCTTGCCAAGAAGGGCCGAAATATCGCTGATGAAAAATCAGAGCTGACGTATCCGTGTAAACATTGTTTGAATAAAAGTTGACACAGGATTTGAGTCGTTGAGTTTGAGTCGTTACGGAGACGCTTACTCCTTCTTCCTGATGATCACTGGCGTGTTTAGGACTTAGTCATATAGAGTATTGCAATGTCTAGACTACCCACATCCAAGTAGCTAATCCAAAGCAGGACGTCGTACAACCTTGGTACAACCATAGTATCGACTACAAGCGCGATTCAGAAATTCACTGTTGCTCATGGGGACAATATCTCAGAACAAAATAGCTCGAACAAAACAGCTCGGAGCGTCAAAATCAAATAGAATGGCAAGTATTTACCGGTTTCTGTTAATACTGTGTTTTAACTTGACATCGTGACTCTTCTTATAGTAGGTATTGGCACCTGATAGGTTGCATATCTCATCCCCCCGAATCTAGAAATTAAAATACTATAACGAAGATAAATTTATAAAATCTGGTTTTGGTGTAGTAGTAATTATTTTTCACTTCTCTGTTTGAGACCAATTTCAGGCGGCAAAGTCATTCTTGACTTGGAGAACGACTTTGCCGACTCAAATGAAGCGCAGTGATGTCACATGGAACGCTCCATTCTACTCCGTGAAAACTCGTAATAGCTACTATACCGAAGTAAAATTTTCAAAATTTGTGTTCGTCAAATTATTTTACTTTTGATTTCAGAGATTACATGTGTCTGGTTCCAAAACGTAAATTTAATAATCAATAATTTCGAGAAAAAAGGGGGGTACATGAAGCTCATTGATTGCTATCAAACCTACGGGACAGTTAATGAGCGGGTGGGACGAATGTAGCCCCTTGCACTAAAGGAGCCCCGACCGGATCCGGCGGTTGCCGGAATAAGGACAACCGAAATATCCAAAATTGCCTTTATCCCTCGAATAAAATCTCGTTTTGTTCTTGCACAACGAATACTCAACTTGGCTTTAAACCTTAAGTGAATCTTACTGGGTAATGAGAAGATCCCCTGAATGTGCGGTTTATATCTTCGAACCGGTCCTGGGATCGGTCCTGGCCCCAGGAATTTTCCTGTCGGATTTGTGGTAGGCTACATCTATGCGCTTGTACCTGTGTTTTATGCTTGACGGAAACGGTTTGTGAAAAACAAGTGTCACTCAGTGAGCTACCTTCCACGAGCTGATCACTGGGCACTGAAAAGCCGCGTTTGTGTTGAGATTCAGATTTTCCGCGTCTCAGTAGAATTTTGCGTTCCGAGGAAAGCAGTAGATGTTCTGAACGTCAAAGTGGAGGAAATAGTGGCAAAAAAATCCCTTAACACAATCTGAAGAATCCAGTGTATCCAGTTGATCAGTATTCAGTTAAAATGATAAATTCCGTTATATGATACAAAAATAAGTTGGCTTTCAGTTAAACTTTAAAGGACACGTCGTACTTTTGACAGTCATTCGCTTCTTGTTCAGTGGTATTTACGTGACCGGCTTAGACTGGAGAGATCGGGGTGGAACTTTGTGGGAATACCAAATAAATGCTCTTGATAAATCTTTTGCAGAACCGGATTAGATCCAAGATATGTCGGTCTTGTCTTCGCCAGATCCAGTGTTCACCAGACTCCTTGAACATTTTTACTATTAAAATTTAGAAACAGATTAAAGTCCAAATAGCTAATCATCTGAGAAAACCAAGTTCAGATATGGATTCAGCATGTGTGTTGACCCCTATAATTCATATCTATTTTGATGAAACTGATCGAAACTTCCTGCCTCACTTCTGCCAGTTTTCCGGTTTCAGCGGAATTCCGGAACTGCTTGTCCGGCGAAAAAATAAAGCTAAACATCAATTCAGCGATTATCCCCTTACGACAACATCTCATCAACTTCAAACAAAATTAACTAGGGTTATTCTTATCTCAAGGGTTTTGCTTGCACATATGATCAGAATAAACCCGCGAATTGGCGAATTCCTACTTTGATCCTTTGAACCACCCTTGCAAGTGCCCTATGAGCTTCCAGCTTTTGCTTTTGGGATCCCAAAACGTAAGTGGAGGGATACCTATGACTTTGTAAAAGTTATCCGTCTGTCCGTCCGTCTGTAATCACGATAACTCTCGAAGGGAATGAAATATTTTCATGAAACTTGGTTTCTTTTGGTCAGGAGAAAGGTCGAGTTCGTAGATGGGCTCTATAGCTGTATATTTAGGGGAGGGGTTTCAAGTTAAGGGGTGAAATAAAATATTTTTCGAAAGCTAATGAGATAAGCGATTTAGGGGTAAGCAGACATGCTGAATTCGACTTTTTTTTCTCGCCGGACAAGTGCTTCACCCGGCAAAATCCGGCAAAATCCGGAAAATGTGTAAAAAGTAAAAGTTGAATTTGATGTTGATTAGAGGTGCGATTCAGGGGTGAGGAGACATGCCAAATCTGAACATGAAAATTATTTTCTGGATTCCGTGCAAGTAGATCACACGGAATCCAAAAATTTAGCCTGAACTCTTAGAGCCGAATGACATAGTAGTCAACATAGGGTGAGGAGAATTGAATGGGTTGAAGGAATTGAATGGGTTGAGACAAGAGTTGTTTGGAGTGGGAGCTTGTGGGAGCGAGTGGATAATTGAGAGAATGAAAGAGAAAACCAGGCTATTCAACTATTTGGAAGGTTCATCCGGATAGGGTTAGCACACAGGGAAAATTTTATATCCCTGTAGATTTAAATATTGGCTTAGTGTTCTTGTTGTTTTATATTTTTTCTTTTGTTGTTGAAGTGCGATGGCCCTTGTTGGCTTTTATGCATTAAATAGCTATCTATCTATCTATGCTGTTGCAGCTTTCAAACATAAGCCAATTCAAGAAAGAAATTGATGGAATGTTTCTTTCCCAAATGTACGACCCTAAATGTTTCAAAAGAACTTTGTAGAGGCTTTCTGGCCTTTTTTTTGCAATATATTATTATTATATTAAAGTTAAAAAAAAGTTTATTCCATCGTTTTAGTTCTCAGAAGTATCAACCGTCATTTAGTGGGTCAAAAAGGCAGAATGCATCCGACAACTGTCTGGTGAACAATTTAATAAAAAATTGTCGACCAGTTTTTAGCCCCTTTCGCCATACAAGCGAAAACTCTGTGTCAATGACGTAGTGACTCTTTGTTATGCCTAGCGTAAGAAGCTATTTAGATAGTCGTTTAAAGGACCTGTCTTACCTATAATACTAACGCAACCTACTTCCATAATCACTCCATGTATATCTAAACCCGGGGACCCCAGTTTCGTACGGTACATTTTAACCCCTCTAAAAACAAATACGGTGATTTTCTCACTTGCCGTGGTTTGCTACCTTCGATGTGTATCACGCGGTCGACGGTTGTCTGGGAGAAGTTTTTCCATCAGAAAAAACAGTTATGTATATTATTTTACTGTTTTCGCTATAAGTCAACGGGTCTCGAAGAAGGCCTAAACCAGCCAAAACTGGAGGTCATTTTTTGAAAGCACAGCCTAGTTTTAAAGTATCTGAATATTTTAAATACTGTAATTTGAAGAGTAAATAGTGCCTCTGAGTGACGAGGCCCGATGAATCCATATTTGAACTTAGTTTTCTTGCCGGACAAATGATTCAGCCGAAACAGGAAATTTCAAGTAGACAAGTTGAGAGGTAACTCTAGAGCCTAAAAGAAAGCACGTCAGAACATGGTTCTTGCCCCTCGATCTGATGCCTAAAAGCAAGGCCATATCCGGGTGGGGGGTGGGGGGTGGGGGGGTTAGGGGGTTGACCCCCCCCCCGAAACATACACAAATAATTATTTTTATAGGCTTTTCCCTCTGATCTGTGTTTTTTTTTTTACTTTTTTGTCCCTCCAGCAGGCAAAAACACCCCCCGAAAGACCCCCCCCCCCCCCGAAATAAATTACTGGATACGGGCCTGCCTAAAAGGTCCCTTTTATTTTTCGTGCCTCTTTTTGGTACAAGTGCCTCCTATACTATTTAGTGCTATGCCGTGCCCCTTTTTAGTCGATCTCATCTATTGCTCCGTAGGCTGGTCATCGTGTCACTTTTCTCATTTACTCAGCCATACTCGTCAGCTGCGTCGGTCTTTCAAACGCTTCTATCCAGTCAACCATTTTTGTTTCGGGAATCTCGGCAACATTTAGGCTATTGCCGACCTTTAGGAATTTTGGCGACTTTATTCTCTCTTTTGCTCCCGTGTCCAGGAGTTTATTTCTGGGCGGGGGGGTGCCTGCGGGTCGGACAAAAAAATACAAAAAAGACAAAGATCAGAGGGAAAAGCCTAAATTTTTTTTATTATTTTTGTAAGTTTTTTTTGGGGGGGGGGGAGGTTAACCCCCCTACCCCCCCCCACTTTATACGGCCCTGGCTTTAATAGGTCATGGATAGTCCTTCAGCCCAAGCTGACGGCGAATCATATTTGACAGTGCAAAACAGATAAGTCAGCTACATTTTATTCGAGCTACATTTCGGCCCGTCTTGGCAATTGTCCTCTTCAGGCTCAAGCCGCTCAGTAAAAATACTTTAATAGGTCGCTTTTCTCATTTATTCAGCCATACTTACCAGCTGCGTCAGTCTTTCAAACCCTTTTATCCAGTCTTCCGTTTTGTTTCCAGAACCTCGGCAACATGCAATATCGCCGACCTTTATGAGTTTTAGCGTATTCTCTCTTTCACTCCGTAGGCTGTCATTAGGTCGCTTTTCTCATTTCTTCTTTTCTCGTCGGAAACCAACACAAAAGGACTCCAAGCAGAGACAGATATTCGTACGGCTTTCCGAATTCTGAGGAAGTAATGTCCAATATTTGCTTTCACTTTATGGAATTGGAAAACGGCTTGAATTGCTTTCAGTGCTTGGGATTTGGGGATTTTGGGGGGAGGGGCCATCTCCTGAAATACGTCAGGTACTAAAGGGTCAAACTTGTATGGGAAGTATAAATGGTAATTGCATATTGTATTATAATAATTAGACGGCAACGAAGATAATTTCGTAAACAACATTGGCCTGACATTTCACAAAAAAAATCAACGAAGAAACCAACGAAAATGGCGTTTGTAAAGGCCTCGTTTTGGCATTTTCCCTCGAAATTTTCTGCCTGCGCTGAAGAAGGGAGGCGGTTGTCCTCCCGAAATATTCGCTTTTATTTCAGTACAAACCTTTTACAAACCCCATTTTCGTTGGTTTCTTCGTTGATTTTTTTTTATAGACGGTAACGGGTAAAGTTTATCGCTATAGCCGTTGTTCGGGGGACCTTAGCTGACACTTCAGTCTCGCCAGTCCAACATTACACAATGTTTTTTACAACGACTGTTTACAGATTTTGGTGGTAGCGCAAATCCAATATCAAGAATCTAGAACCCTGCGGAACAAAAAAAAATATCAAAATTAGTAATTGTGATCCAGTAACCGACACTCAAACATATAGCAACGTAGCCTATATATAAGAGCTATAAATATTGATACAATTTAAATGTTCTACCTTTTATTCCTTAAACCAAACCACTTGACTGACACGAGGTCTTTCCAAATATCAAGTTTCATTAAGATCCGATCACCCGTTCGAAAGTTCAAGTTTCGGGATTCCCTCGACCTGACTATTTCCAAGTTAATCTGGCCGGTTCTCTGATACGCCCCCACAGTTCCCCCTACTGTTGTACTGTTGTCGATCTGATGCGTAACCTTTTAGTCGGATATTCGTAAACAAGAGCTACGAGCTCGTATGGCACTTGTTATGAGTAGGTGATGCAAGAAGGTAGATGAGAACGTCATAAAATACCCCCTTCTACCCCCCTGGGTTCGGACCGAGAAGTAGGATATCTAGTTTCACTCGAGTCTGAGCATTTCCGGCATCGCCTCGGGTCATCTGGGGCAAAAGAATTTTCTACCTTCCAAGTGTAGATCCACTCGTTTGATCCCTAGACGGGCCACACGTAGTACTTCCCGTACCCCCCCCCCCCCCCCCTCCAACTACCCCCACCGCGGCCGAATTTGGTTCGGACACATAAATCCATCATCATCTAAAGCATCTTCTCTTACCACCTATCAAGTTTCACTCGAGTCTGAGCATTTTCGGAAAATTTCGCCCCCCCCCCCCCGTGCCCGGATCTGGTCCGGACCCTAAAATATGTTATCTTTGGCATACGATTTCTCTACTTTCCTTCATTCAAATCACTCCACTCGTTTAACCACTATGCGAGCCACAAAATTTTCGGGACTGGCCGAATACCACTCGAACCCATAAACATCAAATCTCTAACATCTCCTCTTCCCATCCGTCAAGTTTGACTCGAATTGGAGTACATCTGCAACTATTCTGGCTCCCGCTTCATCCTCCTCCTACCGTGGCCGGATCCCGTTCGGACGCCAAATAACAAATCTAGGCCGTATGAAATCGGTACTGTCGGTACTTTCATCCCTAAGTCATCAGTTCTCATTTCCCTTAAAGTTTCACGCGAATCGTACCTGTTGAATCGTTCCGTATGGAAGTCAGTAATTTCCGGATTACCCTTCCGTCTTGGATATGAATCGGTGCTGGATTGCCAATAGGTTTAATTGTCTTATATTTATTTATAATATTGAGTATCTTTTCTGTATTATATAGTTTTTGGGATCGCAAAACGTAAGTGGAGGGATACCTATGACATCGCAAAAATTGTCCGTCTGTCCGTCTGTGCGCGCTATAACTCTCGAAGAGAATTAGATATTTTGATGAAACTTGGTGTGAGGACTCTTTGGGTCAAGATTAAGGTCGAGTTCGTACATGGGCTCTGTAGCCATACATTAAGGGGTGGGTGAGGGGGTTTAAATTAAGGGGCAAATGAAATATTTTTAAACAGATTATGGGATAGTCAATTATTGGGTAAGAAGACATGCTGAACACGATGGTGAAAACCATTTTGTCATTGGACTAGTAGTTCGCTCGGAATACGGCCAAAACCAGAAAGTTTGTTAAAAGTTAAAGTTTTATTTGAAGCTTATTAGATGTTTGATAGAGGGGTAAGAAGACTTTTATTCAAACAATGTTTACACGGATACGTCAGCTCTGATTTTTCATCAGCGATATTTCGGCCCTTCTTGGCAAGGGTCCTCGTCAGGCTGTCAATCTTCTTGTTCAACTTCGGGGAAGGAAACAAACCTGTCGAAAAGTGTAAGAAGACATGCTGAACACGATAGTCAAAACGATTTTTTCGCCGGACAAGTAGTTGGCCAAAAATGGAAAGTCTTTTAAAAGTAAAATTTTTATTTGAAGTTGATTAGATGTTCGATTTAGGGGTAGAAAGACATGCTGAACACGATGATGAAAACCATTTTCTCGCAGGGCAAGAAGTTCGCCCGGAATTTGGCCAAAACCGGAATTAAAATTAAAAGTTTTATCTGAAGTTGATTAAATGTTCGATTTACGGGTAAGAAAACATGCTGAACACTTATTTGAAAAGTATTTCCTACCCGGACAACTTGTTCGCCCGGAATCAGGCTGAAACCACAAAAGTTGTATTTGAAGTTGATTAGATGACAGATTGAGGGGTAAGAAGACACGCTGAATCTGCATATAACAGTCTTTTTTTTAACAGGACATATAGTTTGTTCGGAATCCGGTTGAAACCGAATTTTTTATAAGAAGTTTTACTTGAAGTTGATTAGATGTGCTTTATACGGATTAGGAGATACGCTGAATTAGCTTCTGAATTTTCTTTTTTCTGGACAAGTATGGTAGTTCGTTCGCAATTGTCTGGATTAAGTATAGATTTTTGGGATCCCGTCGAAACCTTTGGTCTTGTTTATGTATAGTACTGCATTTTTTTTTTCTTTTCCCTTTTCCTTTTCGTTCTCAGTATAGTTATGCTAAGTGATTAAACTATTGAGTCCTGCCTGCCACAAAAAAATCTGTATAGATTTTCACGTGGCAGGTTAATTATGATATTGTTTTTTTTTGGTAAAAGCCCATTGTATATTACAATTGTCTCTCTCAACTCCCCCAAAATGGTCGGATCCAAGAATGGAAGTTTTCTTAGGGCATTGTGTCGGTCCCTTAAGTCTGTTTGCTTGGTCACTAATGTGCCTTCCGTGTTTCATCGTCCTTAGCAGACCTGGAAGTGTCCAAACTCGCGATCATCAGAATTCCGGGAAACTCCCTCCAAATGGTTCTGTCACATATATCTAGGGCTACTAGGGCTTGTGATTGTTCTACCCACCAAAATCCATCCCGATCCCTCGACTTCAAGCATTTCACGAGATTTCGGGTTTCCCCCTCCAACTCCCCCACAAGCATCGGATTCGGTCCAGAACCAAAAGGAACATTTGAGATGATTGCTCTTTCCACTTGCCAAGTTTCATTCAAATCTGACCATCCGTTCAGAAGTTATGAATGCCTCTAGATTCCGGATCCTACAGTCCCCCCCACGATGGTTGGACCAGAGAAAATACTATAAACATATATTCAAAATATTTCCAGTTCCCTTGTCCAACTCCTCCCAAAGTCACCGGATACGGTCCGTGATTGAACTCGGTCGTCTGAGACACGAGGCCTTTCCACATACCAAGTTTAACTGAGACCCGATCACCCCGTTAGAAAGTTATACATACCTCAAGTTTCCGGATTCCCCCTCCCTGTTAATCTGGTCGGGTCCTTGATGCGTGTGCCAAGTTTCATCGTCCTAGCTTATGTGTAAGTACTAACAAAACCCTGGCAAAACGCGGACCGACGGACGGACAGAAATTACGATCGCTATCTAGCATTTAGCCGAAGGGCAAGTGTCATAAAAAAGAAAGAAACCTTGAGCAAAACTCGGCGCTGAGCCAAAACAGGAGTAGAATACAGTAGAGTTTATTCATAAACGGTAACTTTCACAGCGCACTCACCGAATTTGACCTATAGGTCAAACATAATCACACTAAAATATAAATATGTAATCAATCAGTTCGTCGTTTCAGTAACAATCATACTACAATGCTTAAAATAAGCCATTGGCCTCTGCAAAGCAGATAGATCGATTCAGACGTGACGGCCCACCACACTGTCGAATCTCAAAACCACGTGATTAAGCAGTTAAATTCCAGGTCCAAGGGATTCTGTCCGGTTATAGGTCCGGTAGGAATAGCAAATAAATTATACTGATCAAGCGGTTTTGTTATCACTATATCGACGCTCATCCCGACTTCAAACAAAACTACTTGCCCTTGTTCCTATTTTGTAGTTGATAACCCACACTACCACCACTAATAACATTATCTATGACTTTGACCCTGAGAATTCAGTTACGAACAAAATATCTCAACCCCGTCGAGAGTTATAATGCCAAAAACGGGTATTCGGGCAAAGAAGTCATATAGGGCGGAGCTGTCCAGCATATGAAGCGGTGACCGTCGGACGAAGCCGCAACAATTGAACTACCTACACTGTAAAAAAAGAACTTGCAGTATTTGCTACTGGGATGAATCTTGTCTCTACTGAGATAATATTATCTCTAATTCGGTTTAATATTAAGGTTCAAGGTTTTAATTACAATTATGTATAAAATCATAATAAATATAGGGTCAAGCCGGTGAAACAAGGTCAATTGACAAAAACCCGGTACAATATAGAACAAAACTATTTTACATATAACTAATTCCAAAATAAATGTTAATAATTCCATGACTCACCACTAGACGGGAACTCGCCCCACAAACCCACCGACACTCAGCAAGATCAACCCGAAAACCCACGAAAAAAAAAAAAAAAAAAGAACGAATAAGCGAGGGTACCAATGGCCGTCAACTTATCAGGACCCCACCCAAAATTTATAACCAACAAAATAGTAGAGATACAGTAGAGATCAGTATCCCGGTAGCAAATACTGCAGTTAACTTTTATCTTTACTCGGAGAAAGTTTTACAGTGTAGGCTGCGAGAATGTAAATTACTCTCACCTCTGAGGAGAAGGTACGTCTTAATACGGAGCCTGCGACTGCGTTTTATGGTCGAGCTTGCCAGTTACTCCTCCAGGCCGGAAACCTGAGTAGAGAACATTTCTGTTGTGATTTGCACGGGTGCTACATTTCCCAGGGATATGGTAACCAAATTTCGGGATAAGCTTCTTAAGAGAGGTACATATTTTTCGAAGTTTTTGACTTTTAGTCAAACGCCTTTTCCCATCGCCCGAACTAGTGGTTCAAGCTCGGGGATGCGGTTTTCGGAAGAACGGAAAATTACGTTGTTACGATTTACGAGTATGTCTGTCTCGGATAATCGTGTAAATTTCTGAGTGAGTGTTACGGCAGTTGTATATCTGAAAATACTAGTTGGGAGCAGGGTTGCCACATGTCGCACGATAGTGTGAATTGTCACTCTATTTTGTTTTTGTCACTCTAGTCCTACGTAGGACATAAAAATCACTCTATTTCAGAAAATGACAAATGTGTCATTTTTGCAGCAGGGATTCCGACCAGAAGTGACTATTTCAAGTTTTTTCATGAAAGTAAAATTAAGATATATCATTTTTACAGGGGGGATGCCGACCAAAAGGGAACATTTCATGAACATAATGTCTAAACTCTCTGTTTTGGGCCAAAAGTCACTCTCTAAATATTTTTGATGTGGCAACACTCGTTGGGAGAGTGTGGTCCGGTTGCTTAGCGGGCGGGTCGGGGGACGGCAGTGACAACGCTTCTGTTTTAATATAGGAGTTTTGTTTGTGACTTTGCTCGTTTTACAAAGCATATCCATTTTTGGGATCCCAAAACATGAGTGGAGGGATACCTATGACATCGCAAAAGTTGTCCGTCTGTCCGTCCGTTTTACCCGGAAATTTAGTTCGACCGGAATCCGGCTGGAGTCGGAAAATTTGTTATAAGTTAAATTTTTATTTGAAGTTGATTAGATGTTCATTATTGGGGAAAGAAGAAACCCTGAGTTCGTTTTTGAGCTTTCTTTTTTCGCCGGACAAGTAGTTCTGGAGTTCGACCGAAACCAGGAAATTGGCAGAAGTGGCAGGAAGTTTTCGTCAAAGCAGATATGACTTAAAGGGGTAAACACACATACTGAATCCATATCTGAACTTGGTTTTCTCAGATGACTAGCTATTTGGCCTTAATCTGTTTCTGAATTTTAATTGTAAAAATGTTCAAGGAGTCTGGCGATGACTGGATCTGGCTAAGACAAGACCCAGTTGTCTGGATCAGATATTGAATTTTTGGGATCCCATCGAAACCTTTGGTCTTGTTCATGTCACCACCATTTCTCCGCACTCCATCTAGGAAGAAGATTTTTTAGACCCGATTAGTCCCTTTCTTTTTTTTGTTTTTTAATATTTATTTTATGATCTCGTGCATTTTATAAAACGGTATTTTCTAAGAAGAACACAATCAGTAATCACATGATCAAAGGCTGTTGTGAATTATGACACTATTCATCCTCAGCGTTGTGAAAACAACAACAAAAGAGTATCGGAATAAGGGACTAAACTGGTATCGCCTATTTTTGGTTTCAGTGTGTACCTTTCTGCTGAAGTTGTCAACCCCGTGAAACTTTCAAACTGGTGTATCTCTTGAAGGAATTTTTGTACCGAAAAATAGATGGCATATACTTTGATGACCTCATCAAGAGCTATCGATTGCCCTAGCAACAACAAAAGAATATCGGAAGAAGGGACTAAATTGACTTTGCAGTCAGTTGAACTTTATCCTTTTCAATCGTAGACATCGGGTCGTGACGGATGAAAACTTGGAACAATAAAGCTATCCGTAACCTTTCAGGATTAAAATACCATAGATGACACTATTAATTATTACGAAACTACCTCATGTTTTACAATATAGTTTGTACCCGTTGCGCAAACAGTTAATCTAGGTTATAGCGATAGACCATTGATATAAACTTTCTTACCGTCAGATTTATAGAAATAAAATACAATGTGCACCAATTTGCACAAATTTCTATCCCCTCGTGAACCGATTTTTACTTACAAGTCCCTCCCCCGTGATAGACAAGTTCACCGGAAGCAAATAATGGGTACACCAGCTACCAAAAGTTGGAAACCCCTCATCTCTGAAGATGATAACAGCCAGCGTTGTAAAAACAACAACAAAAGAATTACGGAAGAAGGGACTAAATTGACTTTGCAGTCAGTTGAACTTTTATCCTTTTCAATCGGATGAAAACTTGGAACAATATCTTATATAATCTAGTTGGTATTATAAAGCTATCCGTAACTTTTCAGGATGAAAATACCGTAGATGACACTATTAACTGTTACGAAACTACCTCATTGTTTTACATTATCGTTTGTACCCGTTGCGTAAACAGTTAATCCCAGGTTACAACGATAGACCATCGATACAAACTTTCTACCGTCAGGTTTATAGAAATCGAACACAATGTGCACCAATTTACAAAAGTTCTAGCCCCTCGTGAACCGATTCTTACTTACAAGTCTCGCTCCCGTGATAGACATCAAGTTCACCGGATAAGAATAATGGGTACACCAGCTAGCAGCTCATCCCTGAAGATGATTGTAGCATAACAGCCGCTTATTACCTACAAGCCCCTTGCATGTCTTACAATTGGGAACCAAATTGTTCTTACCATCGGATACATCAGAAACAAATAACAGGTACACCAACTAGCAAAAGCTGCAAACCCCTCATTGCCGAGTTGACTGTTGCATACATGTCCCCTACATGTCTCAACACTGATATCGCCTATTTTTGGTTTCAGTGTGTACGTTACTACTGAAGTTGTCAACCCCTTTAAACTTTCAAACTGGTTTTGTTTCTTCGCTGTCGGTTAATGCTGGAGTTGTCAACTTATCGAATCTTTTTAAACGGGATGTTCTAAAAAAATTAATCATATGATCAAAAGCTATTCTTCAGCGTTGTAATAACAACAACAAAATAATATAGGAAGAAGGGACTAAATTAACTTTGCAGTCAGTTGAACTTTATCCTTTTCAATCGTAGACATCGTGACGGACGAAAACTTGGAACAATATCTTATATAATCTAGTTGGTATTATGAAGCTATCCGTAACTTTTCAGGATTAAAATACCAGAGATGACACTATTAATTATTATGAAACTACCTCATTGCTTTACATTTTCGTTTGTATCCGTTGTGTAAACAGTTAATCCCAGGTTACATTGATAGACCATCGACACAATGTTTCTTACCGTCAGATTTATAGAAATCGAATACAATGTGCACCCATTCGCAAAAATTCCTAGCCCCTCGTGAACCGATTCCTACTTACAAGTCCCTCTCCCGTGATATACATTAAGTTAACCGAAAACAAATAATGGGTACACCAGCTAGCAAAAGTTGCAAAACTTGGAACAATATCTTATATAATCTAGTTTGTATTATAAAGCTATCCGTACTTTATTATTACTATTACTATTAATTATTATGAAACTATCTCATTGTATTAGATTTTCGTTTGTATCTGTTGCGTAAACAGTTAATCCTAGGCTACAGCGATAGACCATCGACACAAACTTTCTTACAGTCAGATTTATAGAAATCGAATCCAATGTTCACCCATTTGCAAAAATTTTTAGCCCCTCATGAGCCGATCCCCACTTACAAGTTCGGGTCCCTCTCCCTTCATAGACATCAAGTTCACCGAAAACAAATAATGGGTACACCAGCTAGCAAAAGTTGCAAACCCCTCATCGCTGAAGATTATTGTAGCATAACAGCCGATTATTACAAGTCCCTGTGATATCATACCATTGGGAACCAAGTTGTTCTTACCATCGCATACCCCGGAAACGAATAACAGGTACACCAACTAGCTAAAGCTGCAAACCCCTCATTGCCAAAGACGATTATGAGCTAACAGTCGACTGTTGCTTACAAGTCCCCTATATATCTCACAACTGGTATCGCCTATTTTTGGTTTCAGTGTGTACCTTACTACTGAAGTTGTCAACCCCTTGAAATTTTCAAACTGGTGTATCTCATGAAGGAATTTTTTTTTTTTACCTTTTTTAGTTCAAAAGTTGACTTTTTTGCCGTAGGCCAACTTTCTAAAGACACCACTTAGAAAGGAACAAGGATAAGCTCTAGTTTCTTTAGCAATGAGAGAACTTTAAAAGTTTAAGAGCCACATCTGATACCATTTCTCTGCCGCAAACAAAGTGCAAAGAAACGAATGATACACTCAGCTGAAATCGCGAACAGAAATGGATAGAAAGGCAGCACTTTCGGACCCGTGGGAAAAAGCCACTTTTTTGTTTCTGTAGATTTTTCTATTTATCACTCGAAGAAGATATGTTGGCTGTGGGGCCGGGTAACTGCCGCTACGGGTTACTGTTTACCACTTATTGATTTTAGTCCATCTTCAATTTGAAACTGGTGCCTGCCTGCTTGCGTGCTAGAACGAAGCTTTCCACTCGAAAGCACAAACATGATTTGATGAAACGAAAGAGGCTGCTCAACTTCAGATATTCCTCTCTGACGTGGGCTTTTTGGCCCCAGGCAAGAGTTATACGGAGCTTTCCAAAATGTAATGTCATATTCATCAATCCGGCCTGAGGTCCACACTTTCCGTAAAAACCGCACAGGTTAGACCCTTACCAGTTACCAGGAATAAAATGAAATCGGAGTGCTAGGAAAAAAAAAAAAAAAAAAAACAGGACAAAACCAAAGTGTTGCTCTCACAGCACAATAACTTAATTAATGAGATATCTCTGGTGTCCCGTTTGAAGTCTGGACCGGATTCGATAGTTACGGGGGAGTTGGGGGGGGGGGGAGAGAGACTGGATATCTCGAGAATCGGTTAGAATGAAGGGATCGGAGTGAAACTTGCTGGGAAGAACAGCATCTGGTCTCTGGTCCGGTCAGACTGGATCCGGACACTTGGGGTGGTAGTAGAGGGGAGTTCCTAGGAATTCCGGTGATGACGGTTTTGGGGATTTTCACGAAGAAACTTGGCAGGCATGTCAAGGTCAAGGACCCGATCAAACTGACGTGTATATAAAAATCTACTCGATCTAATAGTCGTGGGGGGGGGGGGGGGAGGAATCCGGAATATTGAGTCATGCGTAACTTTGGAATGGGTGATCGGATTTGAGTGAAATTGGATAATTGAACAGAGGACATGTCTCTGGTGATCTTTTTCATATCTGGACCGGATCCAACATCAGGGGGTGGGGACTAGAAAATTAGATATTTGACATGATTGGCTTAGAAGTCGTCACTTTCCAAACCTGACTATCCCTTAAAGTAGCAATCTTGAACGCAAAGTAAGACAAATATTTTACAGCAAAATATACATTTTCGTGATCGCATGACCCCATTATCATTTTTGCCTCGAGACATTTGCTTACAGATGAAGTTCTAGCTTCCTTAAAGTTTGCACCTTCACCGCAAGGTCCAAAAAGTTCTTTTGATCAAACGATACATCTCAACCAATGATCATTCGTGTCACAAACCTATAAAGTGCGCATCTTGATCGAAAAGTGAAAAAAATACTGTTGATCAAATGGTATATATCAATGATCCCCAAGAGCCTGTTATCGTTTTTGCCTTAAGGGTTTTGCTTACAGACGAATTTGTAGCGCCTTGACAGTGTGCATCATTACAGCCAAGTTCATAAGCAAAATACTTTTTACAATACTTTTTAAAATCACATTCTCATGATTTCCAAGTTCATACCATTCTTATCTCAAGGGTTTTGCTTTCAAATGATCAGAACAAACCACGAAAATGCAAATTCTATGTTCTATCTGCTCTAGTTATGACGTTCAGAACATCTGCGACCGACCCCACAACGTAAATTCTACTATAGCGGGGGAAAGTTTAATCGCAACACAAACGCGGCTTTTTTGTGGGCAATTGTGAGCTTGGTGAAAACTGTTTAGTGCCGTGAACAAAAAAAAAATCACAAATCTATCTGGTAATGTAGAACATATATATACAAGCGCATAGAGGTACCACAAGTCACACGGAAATACCACTATTTGAAAATCGACTATTTCTGAATAGCGGAACAACGAAGTAACGCATTTTCAGCGGGTATTCAAGCCAATTTGAATAATTGATAGGTAACTATATTCTCCTATCCCAGCCCTTTTCAGTTAAACTTTAACGAGTTACCAAAACTACCAAAAAATCACTCCTTCGAATATGCCTTTTGATCCTAATGTCGCGATGGACTCTTCGGGAAACTAGCCTATTGTTCGTTGTCGCTAAGAATGAGGAGATAAATTTGATCTGCATTTCTAGCCACGACTCGCAGGAAGTATCTCTGGAACGGCTGTCCTTTCTTGGTTTGCAGTCATTTCTTCTACAGAGTCCCCGTAAAAGCTTCATTTAGAATCTTGTTTATTTCTGTCGAAAGAAACGATGGAAAACGCTACTAATGGGAAACACTCTCAGTTGGAAAAGTGGGTCGTAAAGGCTCTGGAAAATAATGTTCCAAGCTCGGTTCTAGATACAACAAACGGTGGTGAGGGATCGGATTCATGAGTTGCATTTTAGACCATGGTATCTATTACTACGGTAACTGGATCTGCAATTAGTCGTTTTTGCAGTTACCGTGGTATCCGATACACAGTTGCTCTGGAAAAACGACAATTTCTGTATTTGAGCTTTTAGAATTCACCCAAAAAGAAATACTGATATCCACTTACATCTAGAGTGACATAACTTCTTTCCCACCAATTCGACAGAAAACTAGACTCCTAGAGATGAATTGTCAGGTACCACCACCAGTTATGACGGTCCGACCGTGGTATGTGAATAGCAGATACCACGATAACTGTCCAGATAACCCGATAATTGCAGAAACGTCTTTTGACCGTGGTATCAGATACAACGGCTACGGCAAAAACGACTTTAGACCGAGGTATCAGATACCATGGTATCTGCAAAAACGCAACTATGGATATAGGAATACCAAGTACAGAAATGTTGTGTTTTGCCAGGTGTGCTACAGTGTGTAATAGGGGACTCGCGGCTCCGGGACCGGGCCTCCATAAAGTGCAAGTTGCAGTAGGTACACGTCCTAGTCTTATATTCAAACATACCTAAGCCCCTTGAAACCATTCTTTGCTTCCAGAAAATTACAATACGCTTTGTCTGCTTTAATCCCTCTTCCCTTTGATGAGAAACACGGAAGAATGTGTAACCCGTTATTCTGAACAGTGAGATGCTGGGGAACTAATGGGGAGCCTGTCCTGTCTGAACAAGAGTCAAACAGGGCAAGGTAGAAAATCGTTGTAGTTCTGTTACCCTAGGTTCACACAGAGCAAATCGCGGCGATGAACGAGATTTTTCAATCGCAGCGACAGAAGATTTTTATCGCCTGGATGTTCACACTGAATTTTCGTCGGTAACAGAATTTAACGCGAAATGTTCTGTTGCGTGCATAAAATTGTACTGTCGCCCGATTAAAGTTGAATTTTCCCAACACTGAAAATCGCCTGACGAAGTAACAGAAATCGCCGATTTCGGAGATGATAATATGGCATGCATTTTGGGTCAAAATTGTTAAAAATGTTGCCGAGAATACTCGAAATGTCGCCGAGAATCCATGAAATGTAGCCGAGAATGCTGTTTTTGTCGCCGAGATTTTTTGTGTGTATCCGAGACGGGATCGACTAAAAAGAGGCACGGCACGGCACGGCATGGTGCAGGAGGCACGCCTACTAAAAAGAGGCACACGTACTAAAAAGAGGCACGGCATACTAAAAGAAGGCACGCTTGCACCAGGAGGCATGCACCGTCTGTGCCTTTTTTTGGGATCGTTTTCTTGCGTGCCTTTTTCTGGCGTGCCTTTTTTGGGCCCCTGTTCTGGCGTGCCTTTTTTTGGTGCTCGACTTCTATGGGCTATAAAAGGTGATTCTATAACGTGCCTTTTTACGACACTTTTTTGGCGTGCCTTTTTAGGACCATCTTCTGGCGTGCCTTTTTTGGGACTCTTTTCTGGCGTGCCTTTTTTTGGTACTCGACAAAAAGGCACGCCAAAAAAGTGTCGTAAAAGACACGTTACAGAATCACCTTTAATGGCGTGCCTTTTTAGGACCATTTTCTGGTGTGCCTTTTTTGGGACCCTTTTCTGGCGTGCCTTTTTTTGGTACCCGACTTCTATGGGCTATAAAAGGTGATTCTATAACGTGCCTTTTTACGACACTTTTTTGGCGTGCCTTTTTAGGACCATTTTCTGGCGTGCCTTTTTTGGGACCCTTTTCTGGCGTGCCTTTTTTTGGTACTCGACAAAAAGGCACACCAAAAAAGTGTCGTAAAAGGCACGTTATAGAATCACCTTTTATGGCGTGCCTTTTTAGGACCTTTTTCTGGCGTGCCTTTTTTTGGTACTCGACTTCTACTCGCTTTTTTTGGTACTCGTACTCGACTTCTATGGGCTATAAAAGGTTTTTATAACGTGCCTTTTTACGACACTTTTTTGGCGTGTCTTTTTAGGACCATTTTCTGGCGTGCCTTTTTTTGGTACTCGACATCTACTCGCTTTTTTTGGTACTCGTACTCGACTTCTATGGGCTATAAAAGGTGATTCTATAACATGCCTTTTTACAACACTTTTTTGGCGTGCCTTTTTAGGACCATTTTCTGGCGTGCCTTTTTTGGGACCCTTTTCTGGCGTGCCTTTTTTTGGTACTCGACAAAAAGGCACACCAAAAAAGTGTCGTACAGAATCACCTTTAATGGCGTGCCTTTTTAGGACCATTTTCTGGTGTGCCTTTTTTGGGACCCTTTTCTGGCGTGCCTTTTTTTGGTACTCGACTTCTATGGGCTATAAAAGGTGATTCTATAACGTGCCTTTTTACGACACTTTTTTGGCGTGCCTTTTTAGGACCATTTTCTGGCGTGCCTTTTTTGGGACCCTTTTCTGGCGTGCCTTTTTTTGGTACTCGACAAAAAGGCACACCAAAAAAGTGTCGTAAAAGGCACGTTATAGAATCACCTTTTATGGCGTGCCTTTTTAGGACCTTTTTCTGGCGTGCCTTTTTTTGGTACTCGACTTCTACTCGCTTTTTTTGGTACTCGTACTCGACTTCTATGGGCTATAAAAGGTTTTTATAACGTGCCTTTTTACGACACTTTTTTGGCGTGTCTTTTTAGGACCATTTTCTGGCGTGCCTTTTTTGGGACCCTTTTCTGGCGTGCCTTTTTTTGGTACTCGACATCTACTCGCTTTTTTTGGTACTCGTACTCGACTTCTATGGGCTATAAAAGGTGATTCTATAACATGCCTTTTTACGACACTTTTTTGGCGTGCCTTTTTAGGACCATTTTCTGGCGTGCCTTTTTTGGGACCCTTTTCTGGCGTGCCTTTTTTTGGTACTCGACAAAAAGGCACACCAAAAAAGTGTCGTAAAAGGCACGTTATAGAATTACCTTTTATGGCGTGCCTTTTTAGGACCTTTTTTTGGCGTGCCTTTTTTTGGTACTCGACTTCTACTCGCTTTTTTTGGTACTCGTACTCGACTTCTATGAGCTATAAAAGGTTTTTATAACGTGCCTTTTTACGACACTTTTTTGGCGTGTCTTTTTAGGACCATTTTCTGGCGTGCCTTTTTTGGGACCCTTTTCTGGCGTGACATCTACTCGCTTTTTTTGGTACTCGTACTCGACTTCTATGGGCTATAAAAGGTGATTCTATAACGTGCCTTTTTACGACACTTTTTTGGCGTGCCTTTTTAGGACCATTTTCTGGCGTGCCTTTTTTGGGACCCTTTTCTGGCGTGCCTTTTTTTGATACTCGACTTCTATGGGCTATAAAAGGATTCTATAACGTGCCTTTTTACGACACTTTTTTGGCGTGCCTTTTTAGGACCATTTTCTGGCGTGCCTTTTTTGGGACTCTTTTCTGGCGTGCCTTATTTTGGTACTCGACAAAAAGGCACGCCAAAAAAGTGTCGTAAAAGACACGTTACAGAATCACCTTTAATGGCGTGCCTTTTTAGGACCATTTTCTGGCGTGCCTTTTTTGGGACCCTTTTCTTGCGTGCCTTTTTTTGGTACTCGACTTCTATGGGCTATAAAAGGTGATTCTATAACGTGCCTTTTTACGACACTTTTTTGGCGTGCCTTTTTAGGACCATTTTCTGGCGTGCCTTTTTTGGGACCCTTTTCTGGCGTGCCTTTTTTTGGTACTCGACAAAAAGGCACGCCAAAAAAGTGTCGTAAAAGGCACGTTATAGAATCACCTTTTATGGCGTGCCTTTTTAGGACCATTTTCTGGCGTGCCTTTTTTTGGTACTCGACAAAAAGGCTCGCCAAAAAAGTGTCGTAAAAGGCACGTTATAGAATCACCTTTTATGGCGTGCCTTTTCAGGACCATTTTCTGGCGTGCCTTTTTTGGGACCCTTTTCTGGCGTGCCTTTTTTTGGTACTCGACTTCTACTCGCTTTTTTTGGTACTCGTACTCGACTTCTATGGGCTATAAAAGGTTTTTATAACGTGCCTTTTTACGACACTTTTTTGGCGTGCCTTTTTAGGACCATTTTCTGGCGTGCCTTTTTTGGGATCCTTTTCTGGCGTGCCTTTTTTTGGTACTCGACATCTACTCGCTTTTTTTGGTACTCGTACTCGACTTCTATGGGCTGTAAAAGGTGATTCTATAACGTGCCTTTTTACGACACTTTTTTGTCGTGCCTTTTTAGGACCATTTTCTGGCGTGCCTTTTTTGGGACCCTTTTCTGGCGTGCCTTTTTTTGGTACTCGACTTCTACTCGCTTTTTTTGGTACTCGTACTCGACTTCTATGGGCTATAAAAGGTTTTTATAACGTGCCTTTTTACGACACTTTTTTGGCGTGCCTTTTTAGGACCATTTTCTGGCGTGCCTTTTTTGGGACCCTTTTCTGGCGTGCCTTTTTTTGGTACTCGACATCTACTCGCTTTTTTTGGTACTCGTACTCGACTTCTATGGGCTGTAAAAGGTGATTCTATAACGTGCCTTCTACGACACTTTTTTGGCGTGCCTTTTTGTCGAGTACCAAAAAAAGGCACGCCAGAAAAGGGTCCCAAAAAAGGCACCGCAGAAAATGGTCCTAAAAAGGCACGCCATAAAAGGTGATTCTATAACGTGCGTTTTACGTTATAGAAATGCATTTTAGGACCCTTTGGCTTGCCTTTTTAGGACCCTTTTCTGGCATACCGGTCTTTAGTACTCGACTTCTTTGGGTGATAAAGGGTGCTACCAGGGCGTTTCTATAACGTGCATTTTTAGGACTCCATTTTGGCGCTTTTAAGAACACGTGTTCTCGCGGGCATTTATTTTAGTACTCGAGATTCTTTCCATAAAAAATAGGTTTTTCTGGCGAGCCTCTTTTTAGTACTCCTTGAAAGAATAAAAAAAGGGGTTCTATAACGTGTCTTTTCCAGGGCCCGTTTACTGGCGTGCCTTTTTTACTACAGGCTTCTTTGCATGAAAAAGGAGTTTTTCGGACGTGCCTCTTTTTAGTACTCGAGCGTATTTGCGTTAAAAAAGGGGAATTCATCAACGTGCGTTTTTAGGACCAGTTTTCTGGCATGCCCCTCTTTAGTTTTATCGTTTCTAGGCTCCTCAGGTACCGGTAGGCTGAACAACTAGGCAGGGGTCGGCTACTTACAGTTTCTTGTGTCCGTTTTCTGGCGCGCCTCTTCTTAGTACTTGAGCTTGAATCCCTTAATAAAGGTGGTCTTTTCTGCTCCGGAGGTGTCGGTAAATATTATGGTGTCCCGTCAGGGGTCGGCAACTAACGCATTTTCACCTTACTTCACCCATAAGCAGTCCAGTCTTTTAACACACCTGTTAACCTTGAGAAGAACAAGAATCGTCACGCCATCCTTTGTAAACCAAGCAACAACGTTCTTTGCGTGACGTTGCTTGCTCTTCGCTGTGCTTCTTTTCGTTTTCAAGCTTGGTTTGCACGAAGAAAGTAGCGGGATTAGTTCTTGGTGATGTCCCTTTACTCAAGTTCTCGAAATGTCGTTTTTAATCCTCTAGTTCTCGACCTTGTGAATAGATGTCGTCGTTTTTAGAACTCTAGGTTCTGTGTTGAAACATTTGATTCTGTAACATACCTTTTTTGGACCCATTTTCTGGCATGCCTCTTTTTAGTACTCAAGCGAACTAGTCAACTTCCTACTACCAGAAACAGCTATCATTCAGGGGTCGTTTGCGTGCCTCTTTTTACCAATTGAAATCTTTTGAGTTAATAAAATTGATTCACCAACATGTCTCTTCAACTATTAGGGAATCGTACTCGAAAGAGGCACACACAGTAAGGCTCGTTCTTGGTGATGTTATTTTACTAACAAGTTCTCGACCTTTTTCAGGTGAATAAATGAAGGGTCAGGATCTAGTCCGTATCCATGATTTTTCTCGGGGGGGGGGGGGTCGGTTAATCATGTGTATATGCTAATACTGGATACGACCCTGGTCTGGACTAATTTTTTTTACTGAATTAATCTTTGTCCGAGGCAAGCCTTCTTTTAAGCGTCATTGTCTTCTCGAAAACATCGAAAAATCAGAAGTGATTTCAACTACTAATTTCCTATCCTTCTACTTTCTTCTGGAAGGATTTCAGAAAAGGCTTCCTTAACACGAACCCCAAGAAGTCATTTTTTCGTCTCTTATTTTCACTGTATAAAATTTGCTCTTATGTGTCGAACCGAAAGTGAACAAATCAAGATCAGAAGAGGCTGAAATCCTTGTATGCTAGAATAACCAAAATTTAAACGTATAATCTGTTTCCTTTCGATTCTCCGTCAAGTGATCTAACCGAAAAACAAAATGCATATGATCGAAATAAACTAATATTTGTAATTGAACCGAATTTAAATTGTGTTGCCCCTCCCTTTCTTCTATATTGCCGATCCCTGCACCTGTTCTTTAACTTGTCACTTGCCGCCATTCTCCTCCTATTATGAAAAATACAAATGTATCGCTTACCTATAGACGCGAGAACAGGGCCGATAGAAGCGGGCAGGTCAAACATGGCCTAATGTTTCTGCTTGATCTCGAAGGAGCATAATAAAGAGGCCTGGGATGGGTTTGATTACAGTAACAGCGATCG